>CM062275.1:22469815-23669815 GCA_031216635.1 Dissostichus eleginoides
TTGCCATAAGCTGTTGATGGGAAATTGTATATGTTCTCTGGTAGTAATGTGTTTTTTCTTTGTCAATTTCAGAAGTTGGTGTTCTTTTGTTCACTCTTTAAATCACCACTCATTGTTTGTCAAAGAAGTCTTGTAAGTTGTAGAAAATATGTCACTTGTGTACACAATATGAAATGCTGTTGTAGAAGCATGATTGAGATATGTCTGTTTTGTAAATTCTCATTGAGTGGCATTAGGGCTGTGTACAGAACATCTCTTTCTCCTGTCACCTACAGTTCCCACATTGTTTTTGTAAAGCTCAGGGAGATTAGCCGCCATCTTTCTCTTGTTTTTTTGTATTTAGACCACTTTTCTCTGTGATGATTACAGAGGCTGTAAATAAACATTTGAATTTGCTATCCAACTGTGTGACTGCTGTGAAAATAATTGACTGAAGAGTAACTGCGTCTTGTATGGTACAAGACGTGGTAAATAAGTAGTTTACATGGGTAATCCTTTAGCGATTTATAGTGTTTCCAAGACTACTTTCATTTTCCTTTATGTGAAACCCCCTTTTATTTTCCCCACTCATTTCACCTGCAGTGGTTACAGAAGAGCAGTGTTACTTCCTGCTCGGCATCTTTCTCATACATAATCTCTCTTTCTCTCAACTAGCACAGATACATGTATCAAATGCCTATATGTAGAAGCGAGAACAGGAACCATGCTATTTCCTGTCTTCAACTTGTACACACGCAATCTGACTCCTAGTTAAAACAAAAGCTAATTCCTGAGCACTAAACAGCTTTAATTTCGAAGTTCTTGAAATGTCACTTTTGTAAAAATGATTTTTTTAAATGTGATGCATTATGGAAAACTTTAGTTTGACCTACACATGTTTAGGGGCTTTTTACCATTGAAGGAATATCCAGGATAGTACAGCTTATTAAAGTCTGGAAGAAACTCCTCACGCTCGACCCATAAACACTCGCCACAATGATACAAGACTAATAAAATGTGGTTCAGTAGAAAAGCTCTAATGGGGAACTGGGACATTTACAGGAATAAACTACTTTTTGATCACTGACACAATGGGAACTTCTCAGGTGATTTGCTGTGCACGGTATTATCATTGAGCCAATAGGTCGAGTTTGATTACCTTGTACCGGGAATAGTCCATCAGAGTTTCTGCGCTAGGCCAAAAGCCTGACAGATTGTGCTATGGTGGTACTCTTACTTCCTGGAAGGGGAACAATGAACTGACATTTTATCCTACTTCCGTCTTCCTGGAAAAATGGAGCATAAAGAGTTATTAATACCCCTACCCAGCTGATAGTGGTGGTCAGCAGCAGAGTGTGTGTGTGTGTGTGGCCCAAGGGGCTGATGGGAGCCTTCTGAATAGGTCAGAACAGGAATGTCCTTTGTCCCTTTAAAAAACTGCTCCTTGATCTCCCTGGAAAATGTAATGAGATCATGGAAAGAAGAAATAAAAAGTAAGACAACCGCAGTGTTTGGAGGGACCGCATGAACTTGGATCCAGCTACGCAGTTGTGTGACGTCCGCAAGACACCTCTGAACTTTGTGTTGTCTTTCAAATAACACTGGAAGGAATAGTGAGAAAGCAATATACTTCAGTTTTAATAAAAAATGGTTATGTATTACTAAGGCCTAAGGTCGTATGAAAGGATGCCCTGAAGCATCTTTCTGCAGGATTTTGATATAATGAGCAGCTCTTCTCCTTCAGCCACTTGTCAGGTGTTTACACAATAAGGAACCTTTGCAATTAAAGACTGTTTAAAAGCAACCGGTAATTGAAATTAGCTTTGCATCTCCAAACCTGATTAAAGCACTAAAGGATATGTAACATCATCAGTTACAATTCCCAAAAATATCTCACTTTAAACGCCCTTAAAAACACATTTTCAATCAATCAACACAACATGTTTTGCCAAAGTTAGAAAGGTTGAGTTATTTCGCTAACTTTCATTTTGTTCTGTGCTTTTCTCATCAGTTTGAAGTGAGCAAGGCTAATTTGGCAAAAGGTAATGTAGAATAATGTCATGTGCCAATCAGGATTTAGCAACATTGAATCAGAATGGCAATTGTGTGAGTGTTTGCTTATGTTGCCAATGTACAAAAACTGCTAAACCAAGCTGAGCTTAGCAGCTACTGGCTTCAGTTTCATATTTACTCTACCAGCATGAGAGTGGAATCTATCTTCTTATCTGACTCTCAACAATAAAGCCAATGAGAATGTTTCTCAAAATGCTCGTCCATTTATTTATTTAATGTTTATTTGAATAGGGACAGATGTAACATAAACCAATGCAACACAGCAAAACGGTTATAGCCTGAGCTTATTTGCAATGCCTCTCCTTAGATGGGTATTTAAAACACATAAAACTCAACAACAGATACACAATAGACATCCGGTTAGACTTGATTAATAACTATTAATGTTGTTGTTGTCACTTGTATTGTTGCTTATCCAGTCTATTTTATGTTTTGAAAATTGTTTGTGTTTTTATTGCAGATTTGAATCACTATTTTTTGTGTGAAATTAATTTCTTCACACTTTCCCTGTGTTTATCAACCTCTCTGTTGGTGGTCAAAGGTGACAGCACTCATTTTGTAATTGGTAAGATGAGTGAGAGTCACAGAGTATTCGGTGACATAGGGGAACGGAGTGTGTCTCACACACCATTGTTGGCGTGAGACACAGTATCTTTAAATGTGTATGTGTGAGAGCGTGTGTGCCTGGCTATGTATTAAAACTGTTGTCAGAGCCCTCTGAGTGTAGACACTGATAGCTCTTCTAGCTCATTCTTGGAATTCTTTCCAATGGAAACAATCCCATCGCTGATCCCAGTGTGTCAGCGGAGTCTGACCTGCCAACCCCTGAATTCTCCCCGACTCCCAACTATAGTCCACATTAACGCTGCTTCACTGTCACCCCTCTACATAAACTCACACCATGTACCCATAAGCCATAACAAAACCCCTTCCTCTTCAATCTGTCATGTGGAGAAAAATAATGCTTATCCTATTCACTTTTTTCCACTCCCTCTCCTCATTTTACATCCTTTACCCTCATGTACTTGTTTTCTTGTTCTTTCTATTTTTCGCCCTCCCAGACTTTCATCCCGTTCTGTTGTTTCAGCAAGTTTCCCATACTTACATGACAGTAGAAATGTACTCTGCATTCCCACAGTGCAGGTTATGTAATGTAAGTTAACATTTCATTGTAAACAGTACCCCTGCTCCTATAACCTTGCTATTTTAGTGCTGCAACCTTATTGTATAAGCCACCAAGGTTGTGTATGCATGCATAACTGTGTCTATGAGATTGTGCAAAGCTTGCAAAGGGGCACATGTGCTCAGAGGTTTTATGTATAACCGTGTCTGTTATTATGAGTGCCATGTGCGTAAGGGAAAGATTCTTTTCCCATGGTTCCTCAAGTGTGAGAAGAAAGTAGAGCTCTCAGGACATGAAGCAAAAACTCTGCGGGTTATTTATAACCTGTCTGGAGACGGCCCACCATGCGTAGACACATATCTGGCACTGTCAACAAGGGAAGAGCTAGAATAAGATACGCTGAGAGGCATACAACAAGAAGGGGGGATTAAAAGGTGAAGGGGTCGGGAAAGGAAAACGAAGGATGATGAGGATGTGGAGCATTAAGAACACCTGCACTGAGACCACAGGTACACTTTAACCTAGCACATTCATTTACACAAATACTTTACTTCAGTACAATTTTCAGTTACTTTTACTTTACTTATTTCCACTTTGTTACTTAGCAACTACATTTCGGGGGAAATATTGTACTCTTTTAGTCCACTACATTTATTGGATAACTTTAGCTTAAGCTACCCAAAGTATATAAGTTATTAGCCACACATTTATATCTATGCTCATACTTTTGTACTTTTACTTAAGCAGGATTTTAATTGCAGTTATTTTGCTTGTAACAGAGTATTTTTATGGAATACTTCTACCACTGACTGTGACATGGATAAATCACATGGTAGAGACTGATTGTCTCTCTTTACTGCCAACTTAGATAAGACTTGATGAGATAAGGCAGAATGCAACCATAGCACTTGGATGCTCACAATACTATAAAAAACAAATGCACAAGTTTTCTAGAAATCAGTGAGTTAACTAATTGTGTTGCATTCTGTCCTTCAACCTTTGGAAACCCCACAGCGCCATGTGAAGTAGGGACTGATATTCAAAACAAATCCTCCACAAAATCCTAATTAATCAGAAACAAGCATACTCAACAGAGCAGCCTTTGAAGAAATAATGAACTGCTTGGACGGATGACTCTTAGCACACATGGACCCATTCTCTGTTTTACAGGATGATGTAAGGTACATTTTCAACTCATCGACAAGATTTTAGAGCTTTGATCAATACAAGTCTGCTGGCATCTGCTCCATACTGTAGGTCTGTGTGTTAATGTGCTAAACCACAGGCTGCTGCTCTTCCATAGGCTGTTGTTGATATACATAGACAGCTCATGGCCCTTCCACTCTAATCCTCACTGCCTAGGGACCAGAGTGGAAAAAGGGAGGAAAGAGAGACGGGGTATAAGATCAGGATATAGACGGAGATAAACATGCAGAAATTAGGTTGCAGAGCTTGGGTTACAGTGATGTTACAGGTGTCGGAGACTGCTCAATGGGAAGTGAAGTGAAAGAGAAGAAGACTTAAGTTAAATCATCCATGTCTGCTCTTTGAACTAGCACAAAAGCACAAGAGGTCATTAGAGGCAGGAATGTTTTTTAAAAAACAAACTCCAAGAGTTCTTTTTCCAAAAAAGCCTTGTTAAAGTGCTATCAATAGAATAGAAAATAAACCAAAACACAGAGTACAATGCCCGAAAAAAGTCACTTTTTCTCTCCCACATGGATTTTTGTAAGTGTGATGGCATGCCTAACATAAATTAATGAAGATGGTTTCTACGTTTATCTGTTGCATTTAACTTGGCTTACCTCCCATGTCGTTTTATCAGCAAAGAAAGCTTAAGTGTACGTGTTTTTAATGGATCAAAATGACTGTGATTCTTACCAGAGGGTTTAGATATTTGGAATTCTCAAAGGGAATATGATTAACAGTAACTGATCAAATTGCTTTTACTAAATTATCTTGGACAACGGCCTTTAATCATGTGGACGTGCTGTTTTTTTGAAGGTGAGTTGGCACTAAACTGAAAAAAGAGCTTGTTTCAAAGCAAAGTTTTTTCCGTTCCCTCTGAAGTGATGCGTTGACCCTTGAGAAGTTTATACTGAGAAAGCTATACAGTTCACTCAGTCTCTCAGATAGAGTGCATGCCATAGGGAGCAGGTCATGGAAAAGTCTTGAGTTTGACTAAGTGCACTCTCTCTTTTGCCCTGTCTGTCAGTCCGTCACCACACACACATGAGAGAACATGCATGCTCGGATACGCTCAGACACATTGACCAATCTGTGCACACACATCACTGAATGCTGAGGTAATCTGTAACAGTAGAACACCTCATAACTGTGGGTAAAAGAAACAAATGACACATGCGAGGATTTATACTACTTTAAAAGGCTATGTTGGGAGGCTCAGTGATGAAGAACATCACCAATACAATGCTTGAGATTTAAATTAGTTCTGAAATATTATTCAAATAGGGATCTAGAGCAATGCAACATGAGCCAAATCTCTTAAACGCTGAATAGAGGATTAGTTGGCACAAAAGTAGTAACAGGAATGAACTTTACAGGGGCCGATCATTTCAGTTATACATCACTTAAAGACATTAATGTCACTGCAAAGGTTAAACTTGCAAAAATGAATAAGGCTATTAAGTAGAGTCTGTTGAAACAATGTGAAGTCTATACTGGATGTTTACCTTTAAAAGATGTAATGAAGTGTAGTGTAGCCTTGTCATGTTAATTGTTAGCCTGTATAAATGATTACAAATATAATTTGATTATTAAATTGGATAAAGGAGTTTTTATCCTCACCTGGTTGTACATGTTAATTTAAAAGTACTGCATTTTGAGACATTTGATGCTCCCAATTATTCTGCCTCTACTTCATTTAGATGGAAATATTGTACTTTTTACTCCAATACATTTATTTAATAGTGGGGTTTTTTTGTATGTGAGGCAACATTTCAGATAACTTTATCAAACAATATTAAGAAGCTAGCTTCCCCTCTGCTGGCCTCACCATTAAAATACTGCTCAGATATTAATATCATAAGAAGCACATACGTATAATAATGTGTTTTTTAATAACACAACACATACAGGAGCCACATTGCTGCACAATGAGCAACTTTGACACTTGAAAATAGGCTACTTTAACGTTGATAAGGTTTTAAATTCCTACACCTGGCACTTGCATTAGGAGTGCATGCATGGAGCCTTTTCACCCTATCTACCTCTCTCCCTTTGCACCTCCTGCAAAGACTTTATTCTTGCAGGTAGTTTCCTGCTGCCTAAAATATAACATAAACGTCAACCATTGCCACTATCAACATGTGAAATCTACTTCACCTCAATGTTGTTCTTGAAGCTATGCCTGCCGTTTACTCTCACCTCCTGGAATAATGTAGCAGGCACAAACAGCGACCCCTGTTGATGGCTGTGCGGAAGGACAGGTGAGAGGTAACAAGTTGAGTGGTCGTGTTAGCATATTGGTAAGGCGGCTACACTTTTGCTGCAGTCATAGTAAGTAAGGCACTCAAACAAAGCAAAATAGTCGGGGGCTGATAACTAAAACAAAAAACGATTTGCTGGGAAACGGTCCGTGGAACAGTTTCAATAACCGTTAGCTTTGAGTGGTAGCTTAGTAACGCAGTTGTTGAACAGCTTAGCTAGTGTGCTAACGTTAGCAGGCTGCTAGCTGGCTTGCCAAGTTGCTATGTCGCAACCAAGTGCTTGGACTTATTGGAGCTAACAAAACTACCTCACCTAAACTGCAAAGATATTTGACTCCCGAGGAGAAACAAGAAAGGTGGGTACGTTGTCATGCGACAGTATGCAGATATGTTTAACCGTAGTTAGCCCGCCCTGTTCAAATAAGCAGGATAACGTCGGCTAATAGGAGCTAGCTTCTGTTTCATGTGAGATGTTGCATGATTAACTGGCATTCATGTTGTTTGTGTCAGCCTTGTTTCGAGAGGAACATATGTCCGAAGATAACCTGCAATGACAGCAGGTAGCTTTCTCACAGTTTCCAAAGTATACGCTAATGTTTTAACCAGTGGTGGGAAAAGTATTCAGATTCTTTACTTGAGTAAAAGTACTGTAAGCAGTGGATTGACAGTATATGTTGACACCTCGGACGCTCCAACCACACTGTAAAAATACTCAATTCAAGTAAAAGTATTGCATCGATAATGGCACTTAAGTAAAAGTATTTAAGTACGATTAGGAAAATATACTTAAAGTATTAAGGATGGTGGCTTTAGTTCAAGAGGTAAATGGATGTCTAGCAACCTGAGGGTCAGTGGTTTGATTCCCCAAAAAGCTCTCGCAAACTTATATCTTGTCATACCAAAACTGCACATATGTTTATTTTATTATATTTTGACAGGTATATCCCTATTTCATCTATATTCTATTTAGATATTGCTGTATTTTAATGTTATTATAGTTTCCTATTTCGCAATCAACCTGTTTCTGATTCTGATAAAAGTACACATTTCAGAGAAAAACCAAAAAGATATTTAAATATTTGAAAATATGGAGTAAAGCAATAGCAGCCAGTCTTTACCTTTTTAAGAAGACATAATAAAATAGCAATTGCAGCATCAATCTATTGTGAAAACATCTCACCATTATTTCTTATGGTGTGTCTCTTATTTGCAAGCAAGGCTAGAGTTGAGTAATTATTTACAAAGCGAAATGCTAACCGAAGGGATGATTATTAACAGACAACATTGCAGACCATGTATAGGGTCTGTTAGTGTAACTACTTTTCCTAAATGTTAAACGTTGACAGGCCAGTGTTGTCTGTCCGGTCAAAGTCCTTGCTTTTTCTTTTATCCCAAACTGGGATTATGGAAAATGTGTGCAAGTTAGAGAATTATCGCCTTGTCTGTCGTGATTTGAGTACATCGGTTCCGGGTAGACCATGTTTCTCAATGCTGGTTGATTTAATGTCAGAAAATACCCAGCGTTATTGAATACATATTTATTGGGAGAGATTGGGAAATTCACAAGGAAGCCACTGACATGCACTTTGCTCCCAAACTCATAACTAATCCACAGGCTGATACAGCTGATAACAGACCCAACCAGTTCAGACAAATGTACTTCAAGACCATTTAAACGTGTTTCTTAATTAATCAAAATTGCAGAATCTAGATTACATTTGTTTCCCCGCCAGTTGCCTTCCTGTGGGGCTGCATTGAAGTGGTGAAATATGGGTGGGACATTTAAGGACATTAACCATGTAAACAATTAACTCATCCTGTCAAGTCCTCTATAATTTATCTATTTATCAATTACTGCTTCCCTTTTCATCGATACAATGAAAGAGTTTGGCTGCTCTTGGTAAAATTGATGGATGTAGATTGAGTGAGGTTAATAGGCCATGTTGGGTATTGATCAATTGTTTTCTTGATGCAGCTAATGTTTTTTTCCCCCCATTAAGTCTGTATGTCAAGAACATACCCAAAAGTTATGTTGGACTTTCTGATGAACGGCTCTTTCTTTTCCTCTCTGTCTCTTAACACACACACACACCACTTAAGCTCATTGTTTAGCCCAGACATGCTTGACCTCTTCACTCAGCTTTTCTCTGTCGGGATGTCTGGTCCTGGCTTAAAGTAAGGAATGCAAAATGATTGCCAGAGAATTTAGACTTGGACTATGTGAAGGAGTATGCTTTGCATTGCGTGTGGTGCTGTGTTTGGGAAAGTGCTTTCAGAATCACTGTTATCTTGATTAAATACAATGTTAAACCAACCCAAATGGATGGTACTAAATCATTCCAAAAGTAGTCCATGCTTTGTATGAAAACAAGTGTTTCCATGGATGCGTGATATAAATAATGAAATGTCCCAGGTGTCCACTCCCAGTAGAAGAAAAACATGTTTATTCAACACTTATATACCCATAATTCCATTCAATTCTCACATAATTTCCCAGTGTGTCATGCCTTCTACTGTGGGATCTTTTGCTTGTTCCGGTTTCCACCCAAGGGTGTTCTTGATGTGTGTGCGTTGGGACACAGCATAATTGTGCTGAGCAAGCATGTTTTCTCACCTTGTGCCTCAGATTTTCCGTTGTTAAAACAGGTAACCGTTAAACCCTTATTGCCAGCATAATTAATGACTTGCATCTTTTAAATGCACCTTCAGCCACTTCTGTTTGAGACTTGCTGCGTCATGGTGCCGCAGAGGGTGTCAACGAGGGCGAGATGATGGGAGTGTTGCGGAAGGTAGTCTGAATAAAGGCTGTTGCAATCATAGCAGTAATTAAGGTGTTATGTGTGAACCACAGTTCAAAGAGAAGAAAACACCCGCTGGATGAAATTGCTCCCTGTGGCATCAGCTAAGACTCGCTGCGTCAGCAAGGTCAGGGGCCAATCAAATCAGGACTCCCTGTATTTCCCCTTTGAACCTTTATCTCAGGGGACGTGATTATAATTGCAGTGTTCTGATGAAGATGATGTAAACTTGTTGGTTTAGGTTGTTCGTTTAGGTTGTCCTATGTCCTGCTTATTTATAAAGTTGCACATTCAGATAAAACATAGTGAAAAGACAGCGTTAAATCAAGTGTATCTACATAGCCTTTTATCAAAAGTATCCCAGCATGTAGCAGCACATTAAAACACTTCCTTAAGGGCTAATGGACTAGTTTTTTATCGAGAGATTGCCTATCCTTAACTTGCCTCGTATTTGACAGTTTTGGTTTGAATAAATGGAAATAAATTGGTCTGTTTGGGTTTTTTGAGTTGACTTTGCTTGGTGGTTGTTTGGTTATTTTTTAAAGGCCCTGCACATCAAAATAGGTAATTTTGAATGGTCCTACTTCATTTTGGTGGAGCCAAACTAGGAACAAAAGATAATCCACAACCTTGTTGTATAGGTGCACCAACATGAACAAGAGAGAGTGGGAGATTCAGGTCGAGCACACAGTTCGGAGAGGAGGTCTAATCAGGCTAACCAAGTGAAAACACCTGTGTGTTTCTTACGTAAGGACAATAGTGTAACGTTACTGTTGAGGCTGAAGTGGTCACCACTGATGTCATTGAAATGACAGGCGATCCTCATGGCATGTCCAGATGAGCCCCTTTAAACTCATCTGATATGTCATGGACAATTGAAGGTCCTGTTACTTGGTTTTGAATTTCCGAAGGATTACGGGCTCAGTTCACTTTCCTCAGGGATCTAATGACTCCATTCCTGCCATGTTGCAGCTACCGCTCGGAACATGCTCAACCATACTTTTTCAATCTACTACTTAAATGGTTTGCATTTACGTTCATCTTGAGCCTTGTTTTATGAAGTTTGTAGGCCAATGTGTTTAATGCCGTGGACTGCCTTCACATGTGTGAATGATCATTAGTTTACAGGTTTATAGTGAATCTTAACTATACTTATTAAACCAAGGATGTAATTACATTATCACATCTTTAACAAAGCAAGCTTATCAGTTCAATGTACCTTCATATTGTGTTTATAGTTTATTATGTAACTTTATCCATTAGTTCCACTCCTAATATCAGAGGCGATTGCAGTCAAAGATAGCTGTCATAGCTTCAGGTGCACTTTTTTTCACAACAGAAGTGGATTAAATTATTTTGGGAAAAGATGAAGGTGTACCAAAATCACTTTTTAATTTACATGACAACTAGTTAAAACGGCAAAATGTTATCTTAAATATCAGTTGGGATAGAATCATTTGGATCAAATACTCTGCCCCAGTATATTGAATTGAATATATTTGTGTATGGTTACACAAGTTATTGACGGCTTTAACAATATTTCAACCACTGTTTATGCTCTACAGACTGTGAATCATTTTGAGGCCACAGCCACACTTGATTTAGTGACCATGCATACACAATGTGTTACCCACAGTCAGAAAAGGTTCCCCTATTTACATTCCACACTTGGAATGTCTGCCCTGGTTTTTCCACTGTTTGTGGGAAAATATGTCAGAAGAACAACAGAACATCAGTCCTTGCAAATGATGCGACTCGATAATCCCATTTGTTTCATGTTACAGTTGCTCCACCCAAGCCACTTTACATAGTGGACATCAAGTCAGGAATACATCTCATAAAGTCATCATCTTTGTTTTGTAATACATAAACAACAGCTTACGTTTGATCTGCTTTTATTTGTTTTGACTGATTCATCTTGTCTCCCTCATCTCTCCGCAGATGGCTGTGTCAGTGCGGGGCCTGTACTTTGTGATCACCCTGTTTTTGGGAAGCATCTTTGGAAGTGTCTTCATGCTGGCTCCAGTTCTGCCCCTCATGCTGCTGTCTCCTGCCTTGTACCGCTGGATCACGGATCGCCTCGTCGCTACCTGGCTGACGCTGCCTGTGGTGTGTTCACCAGCTTAGCTTCTACTTAGCATGCTAATGCTCATGCCAGATGGTCTTAAGTGACCCGTGTCTAACATGGTCTCCATCATCTACGTCATATCTGCCTTATTTATGCCTGCCTTATTTATCAGAAGTAAACTTCATGTATTTAGGTTTCCTTTTAGGACAATTAAGCAAATCTTGTTTACAGTGACCCCATGCAACATTATTTATTCATTTTCTTCTCATACTTGTCCCTCCTAAATGTATCTTCCCATCTTTCCTCTTCCCAGTCCCTCCTCTCTCCCTTTACATCTTTTTCCAATGATCATTCTTGTGATCATCTACCTCTCCATATGTTTCCTCCCTATCCCTTTTCATTTCTTCCCTCTTGTTCTTCCTCCTTATCCCTCCTCCATCCCGGCATCTCTCCCCTCTGTAGTCGTTGCTGGAGCTGGTGTTTGGGGTGAAGGTTGTGATTACGGGAGATGGCTTCATTCCGAGTGAGCGAAGTGTGATCATCATGAACCACCGCACCCGCCTGGACTGGATGTTCCTCTGGTGTTGTCTGCTCAGGTACAGCTACCTTCGTCTGGAGAAGATCTGCCTCCAGGCGGCCCTGAAGGCTGTGCCTGGCTTTGGTGGGTATACATTGTGTGCTTTTCTCTTTACTGAACACAGACTTAAACTCCTATTCATACCATTATACAATATATGGTTTGCAAAGCACTTCTGCATAAATGTCATTACATCATTGCAAAGCAGTTTACTTTTAATAGAAAGTTGAATCTAAATCTAAATGAGGAACAATATATTGCAAATGTTGGGCAGTAGAAGGGTATGAAAAAAAGGAAATTGAATCAACACCTCTTCCATAACAGTTTCAACAAAAACAAATGTTTCATTTATGGACTGTTTTAGACTCTTATTAGTTTAAGCAAAAAGCTTATTAACGGCCGCCTGAGAATAGTTAATATAACCAAATAAAAAAAACATTTTTCCTGTGAGTAGATGCTGGTATGACAAACGTGATATCAAGAGGGAGTATGTTAGAGATCATAAGTACTCTGAAATAAAAAATGGCCCAATGTCAAACGCTTTTCCTGGGAAACATAGACTATGCCTGCCTTGAAAGTCCAGATCAGTTAAGCAATTACACCTGTAAAGACTGTTTGTATTTTCCAGGCTGGGCAATGCAGGTAGCATGCTTCATCTTTATTCAGCGTCGGTGGGAGAATGACAAGAAGCACATGGGGAACATGCTAGACTACTTCTGTGACATCAAAGAGCCCCTGCAGCTGCTCCTGTTCCCCGAGGGCACAGACCTCACTGGTGAGAAATAAACAAGCATCACTCCATTCATTCATGGGACAATTTAGCCACATTTGCAATAGTCTTTCTCACAATATTTACCCGACAACCAGTTTACAGCTCGCAGTGTGGCCCTACACGGACACTATTATGCAAATACAATTTCCAATTGATAAGGCACGGCAAAATCCCGAGACACACACCCCACACAGACATTTCTGCAGGAATGCTCTGATGTTTCAATCCAAGCAACAGCGACACCAGTGACTAAAGCCCTTTCAAACCAGAACTAATCCAATCAAAGTCCCGAGTAGCTTTACTGAGGGAAGCTTAACTTCTCTCTACGCACCATAATGTCATGAGGGGTCCAATTAAGTTACATCATAATTGGCAAGAAGATTTAGGGCTTTAAATATCGTTTTGGTTTTGCATTTGCACCTTTGCATGTGAGCGTCTGCATCTAAGCCTCTTACACCTCGTGGTTGGGGCGGTGAATACAGCATGTTCTGACGACCAATGCAAAAGTTGTCCTGTTCTTTAGAGACCTGCACATACAGGATCCGGTCCAGAGTGCACTTAAGCCCCTCTAAATATTACCATGACCCCTTTTGAACCTTTTAAAGCTAGTGTGAATTGAGTTAAAGATTGTATAAGAATGACTAGTCCTTGGGAAACAAAGGCCTCATAGAGTTCTGTCTATAGACCCTTTGTCCTACAGGAAGCAGTTACTGTACTTGTTACATCATTTGACTAATGAGTCGTGATATAGTTTACGTGTTCCTGCAACAAGTTCCTGAGGAATGTTTGGTTAATAAACAATCATCTTTCCTGTGTTTATGTCCCCCTCGGTTTTTAAAAATGTGTCAGCGTTTGCCACTGGTAGGTGTATTTCATGGATTGTTTCATAGCGTAATCAACATTATGATTGTCTAACTGCCACATAGTTTTAATAGCATACTGTTTTTGCTTTTGTGTCACATGTCAACAAAGTTCCATTTTTATCACAGTTCATGTACATTTAGTGATATTTTCTTTATAAAAGATCAAAATAAAGGGAAAGTTAAAGTAAATCCAAATAGACGCATAATACTGCTGGCTTGTTAAGAGTCCATCAATTAACCTTGGATAACCTTCATTGGATGTTACTAATATGTATGCAATAATATTACTGCTATCAGCAAATAGAATTACTTGATCAGCTTAATAAACATAAACTTTCTTTAAGTTGTGCCTTTTGATAAGTAAACAATAATACAAAATGTCTCTCTTGTTAACTCTTATAAATAGTTACATGCTTTCCAACATAATATGGTTTTTGAAATGTCCAGAGGTCTAATGTGTATCTGTCTGTCTTGCAGAAAATACAAGAGCAAAGAGTGATGCGTTTGCTGTCCAGCACAAGCTCCCGAAATTTGAGTATGTGTTGCATCCTCGCAGCACTGGATTCACCTTCATTGTGGACAGACTACGAAAAGGTAAGATAGGATTATTTTGTTAATCGGCGGTCAAATGGCAACATCTTCTGGTGATTGCCATTATTTAGTCAAAAGTCATCATGATGGAAATACAGTATCAGCAAAACCAGGGGAAATGAAATGTCATCATGATGACTGTAGTTAATCCACTGATGCCATTTGTATGAGAGGGATCCTTCCTGTTATTCTACAGCGTCTCAGACTGATGCTTCATCCTACTGTCAGCCATTACAACACCCCAAAGATTCTCATGTTTCCCTATGAGCTAATTTCTGGCACTGCTCCGGGGTTTAAATACCACCTCTGGCGCTGCCGTGTCATCCCCAGCTGCCCTGGGTGCTGAGCACGGCACTAACTCTCCAAGCAGGTGTTGTGAATCAGTGTGATGTCATTAGACTTAGCTAATTCTGCTCTCCCTCTCTCTGCACCCCACACTGACATGTCTTTGTCCCAAGTCCACCGTGCCCCTCTCAGCTCTATTTTTACCTTATGAGAGATGAGCTGTACAGGAGCCGGCGCTGGCAGGTGTCATCCTGTCCGCTGAGATTTCATTCAGCTCTATATTTGTATAGTAAGGGCAGAGCGGATCAATGACGGTGGTATAAATCTCATGGTCATTTTGAAGGCAGAGATGGGATGAAGCTCTAAGCCTCTGGATAATTAGAGCTACATGCGTAATGAAGCTCCGAGCTGGGATTTTGACAAGTGCATAAAAGGATTCCAATAACAAGTGTGGAAGTGGAAAATGGATACATTTAAGTCTCCTTGCAGTGTCACGTCATAAACTGCGTAACATACAATAGTTTGGAGTGTTGACAATAGAGCGTTATACATAACTTTCAGTCTAGTTCAATGCCTTGTTCTCTTTGTTGTGCCCTTTGATCATTTTAAACCGTCCCTTTTCCTAGGGGGCAACCTGGATGCCGTCCATGATATTACAGTGGCGTACCCCAAGAACATCCCTCAGACAGAACGCCACCTCATCCTGGGCCTTTTCCCCCGCGAGATCCACTTCCACGTCCGCCGCTACCCAGTGGCCTCCCTGCCCACCGCCTCGTCCGACCTGGAGTCTTGGTGTCGGGATCGCTGGGCCGAGAAGGAGATCCGCCTGCGAGACTTCTACTCCGCCCAGCCCCGGGGCTTCGATAGGGAAGGAGTCGCCCGTGTCCCACCCTGTAAGTCGGAGCTGCGGGTGTCTCTGATCAAAGCCGCCTCACTGCTCTACTGGACCAGCTTCATCGCCTTCTGCTTCACTGGCCTGTGGCTCTGGGCCCCGTTCAGGCTCTACTTCCTGGTTATGGTGGGAGTATTCATGGCCCAGCAGAAGCTGTTTGGCGGGGTGGAGCTGCTGGAGTTAGCCTGCCATCGATACTGGAAGTCCACGGCTGCCAACAAGGGTGAGAAGAGTAAGGTGCTGGATGCGAAGATGCAGTGAGGATGGAAGACAGCGTTGACTGGACGATGAGATGTTTCCACCCCGCTCTGAGGGCAAGAGGATCCTTTTTTAGGGACCCAATGCTCCATGCCTTAGAAGGGAAGTCATGAGTTCAGTTCCTGCCATTTGCATGGCTTCAGTCGAGAGAGCTTACCTTTCTGCTGTAGAAGAAAGGGGAATGTTATTTAAATGTATCTGTGTATGTGGATTCGAGGAATTCATCACACCTATTGCACCACTTGCCCTTTGTATGTCCCTCCCTGTTATTTGGCTTGCTGTTTGTGCATTTTATCAGTTGACCTTGTTGGATGTTTATTTTAGTCGTTTGTTCAGAAACTCAGTATGGGCATGAAACAATGCCGTCAGTATTTGTCATACTATTGCCATGTCTTTGGAACTTGTTTTAATGTATTTTTTTGTTGCCCTTTGGTTTTATATCCGTGTCATAAATGATGGAGCAGAGCCATAGTACAGACCTCCTGTACATATGATGACTTGACTCTAACCAATATTTAAATCAGCACTGTCGGCTGGATTAGACTGATGGGACTAGTTAAATTAATTAGTTTTGATTAGAAGTCTCGAACAGGGAAAGATAAGGAGTTAATTCCCAGAGAATTACTTGGGAATATACAGGTATATATGTGTACCATTGTTTACCTTTATTGGGTATAATTACCCTTTTATACAAATTGGGGAAAGAATTTCCCCAGTTAGTCCTCAGAGATGACTTGTGTGATGATGCTTATAATTACTGTACAGGTTTTGAAACATAAACAATGTTATTCTGTGTGTTAGCTCAAGTAGCTTTTGCACATAAAAGCCAAATGTGGGAGAAGCAGATGTGATTTTTATCAAGAAACCAAACAGAAAGTCTTGTTAGGAAAGGGAAACCTCATCCACAGCTGGAAAGGTTACCCAGAGCAACGCAGAGGTAACACTTGTGATCATCTACTCGACAAGATCAGAGATTTGAGATCTTATGTCTGTAGAAGCAGATGAGCTTTGTGCCCTTTCTGGGAATGAAGGGATGCCTTTTAGAGGCAGGATGTGGGTGGGGGGGCCAGGGTGGAAGAATGTCCTGTTGGGACAACATTACCCCTCGATGTGCCGGGGTGGCATAGAGGACCAGACTTGGAGTGGAAAACTGGCCATGAACTCAACCTAATCCAAAAAAGCCCTGTAATGCCCACCTCTGCCCGTGTCCCTCTCCGGAGGACTGGCATTGATGCGCTTGCTAAACTCAATTAGCAAATGACAGCTGAGAAAGCTGCTGCGATTGTGCCAAAAAAGGACTGAAATTATAACAAGATTGAAGCGGAGCTTGAACCACACTTTTAGCCACTGACTCTCCTTGCCACTCAAAACCATTTCAATTCTATGAGTCTGGAAACTTTTGTCTTAGACTATCTAGCACTTTCTGTAACACTGTGCCGTGTGTGATCTAGATGACCACTTCAACCCTGATTTTGTTTTGTTTATATACTGAAGGTCCTGTAGTTTAAGTGTAAAGAGGCTGTTTCCAGTCACTGTGATCCAGCTGTGTTAACAATTTTACCATCAGCATGTAGTAGTTTACCAAACAGGTACTATATCCGTTTCCTCAGCTCTGAACCAGCCAGATTCTCCATGTATAACTCTTTCACTTGTGCTGTTTTTCTGTAGCTCATTTTACAATCACTCGCTGATGCTGGACCTCTTCAGTCACTGTCCTCAGGTAAACAAGAGTCAGTCTCTTACAGGAGGAAATGTATATCTAAATAAATATACTGTATACATTCATTCACGTTTCCAGTCTTTTTCTTACACTTGTCAATGTAGAAAATGTTGATTATACTGACTTTATTACTGCTTTTACACTAATTTGATCTTTTGATTAATGCCGTAATAGCCCATCATTTGATTGACAGTAACGTCACTTTAAAAGGTTGCTGACATCATAGCTATTACATTACGTAGGAATTATGACAATGGGTTTTTCTCATTTACTCATCACTTGTCTCATGCAGAACATCTCCATTACTCTCAGATGTGTAGCCGCTGCAGAGCATCTTGGGTATTGTCTGGGCAGTCCTTTAATCTAGAATGTACTATAACAATCACTACACTGCAGTGAATGAGTCAACAAGACCTTGAATGCTCATGTTACACAATGCTGGGGCCACAGTCCACACACACACACACACACATTCACAGTCTGCAATAGTCAACCAAAAAGGTCAGGAGCTCTGAAGGTGAAATGCAGTCGCCATAGCAACCAGTGTTGACTCCCCTGTCTCCTAGCAACGGGATGTGGAGTGATGTCAATGGAAAGCATGCTATTTTCTCCTGCTGACAGAATGATTTCACTCTTTTGTGTGTCTGTGAAGAGAGTGGCAGAATGATAGAAGTTTATTTCTACATTCTATATCTCTGCACTCCTGGGTGTGTGTGTGTGGGGGGGGGGGGGCATGATGCTGACAAGCCAGGGAATCAAAGACAAAAGTCGGGGATAAACTAAAATAGCTGTCCGAGGACCATGAATCACGGGCCAATTAAGGTTGCAATTATGCTCCTGGTGCTTTTTATGGTCCCCCACCCCCCCTCTACTCCAAATCATCTTCTGCATCTGATATAACTTCAAATGTTTTGCTCTGATGGGTTTGACAGTGGGTGGAAGGAAAATTGATGAGGTATCCATTATCCTGTATGTGACACAAGTGTGTGTTATTTCCCAGTCTTAAAATACAGCATCTCATTGGTACAGAGAATTAGCTTATGGTTAAGACTTTAGTGGATCAACGCTCTGCCCAAGCACACTGAGGAAGTGTCTAAAGGGTAATGGAAAAACAGATCTCTCTGTGAACACACGTGAGGACTGTCACATCTAGATCTGTGCCACGGCCATCCAATTGCATGCAGACTAATAGGATCAACAAGGCGGTGTAATTATCTCAGTTGGCCCGATGGCTTTTTCAATAAAGAGAGCCGATAATCCAGAGGTTAAGCAGGGACAAAGTCAAAGACTACTATGAATTGTAAAGCAGGACAATCGGGAGCCTCTGGTCATGTCAGGCTTTCGAAGGGCTCTAGATATGGTCATAAAAACACCAATCTTCTCTATCCACCAATGCTCCAGATACGTCAAAGAAAGAAAAAACTATTCTGCGGTGGGTGCAGAATAGTGACCAGAACAGTGTGTTCAGGAACATAATTAATATGTGTTTTAGCTGCGTGCTCACTCTGAGGTGTCTCCAGGAGTGACTGCAGACCTGTTGTTGAATCCACCGCTGTGACACAGACACTCCAACAAAGAAGCCTTCCAACATGATCGCAGCTATAAATAACTCCACGGCAGAGCTGCAATATTAGTGGGTGGATTAGGAGAGAATCGTCACGGCCTATTTTTAAACCCAATGCAGTCAAATCTCTTCAGCTAGGATGATTCACAGTTCTGCATAAGTAGGACAAATGGAATTTAAAGTTTGGATGAAGTATATTTTTGTCACAAATGTTTGCTTTTTCGGAACAACTCATTCAATGTTTACCTGTATTAGGCACTGATTAAACTGAACATCACCCAGAATACATTTCAGCTCCATTGAGTAATTTCCCTGATATGTATTTCCAGACTGCAGTGAAGCTCTACAGACCCTGCTAACGTCAGAGCAGGCAAGGGAGTCAGCATCATGCCTCCAAGGGAAAAGCTCTTCAGAGATCAGCCTGTCTCTCAGTGTCCTGCTGCCACCTAGAGGTCTAAACATCCCTTTATGGACCCGCACATGACAATATTCTAAAAGAATCAGGTGGCTTATGTCCACATTTATCTTGGGAACCAGGTTCAAGCCACATTTTGAGTTCTAAAAATACAAACATCTGGAGGAAGAGGTACAAATTAAGAGAAAGGAATACAAAATGTGTAGTACATACTCATTATAACAAGGTGTTCAAATGACCTGAAAAAAATGTGTATTCACAAACATTGATAATTATCTCAGTCTATTCTTTTTAATAAAAATATGTTATAAACTACAAAACAAGCAAAGACAAATTTGTTTACCCAGCAAGACTAAATGTTTATTTAGAAATAACATCAAAGAAAACCCTTGCAAACGCCATACAAGATAACCTCCAATAGAGAAAATATACAGTAAGATAAATGTCAATAAAATAATAATCATAAAGCAAATAAAAAATTCACTATCTATAAAATGGTAAAAGTGAACACCAAAAAGGTAACATTCTGTCACAGCCATTGACTATACACTGCATTGATTTTGCGGATAAGGATTGTGTGATATTTTTGTAGAAATGACCACTCGCCCTGTCTTGTTCGACCTTGAGAAAGCGACAATAACAACGCGGTTGGTGAAAGCTGGAGCATTCCAGTAACGCCTGCAGGCATGCACACTGAAATGGCACAATGTCACACCGGGGCCATGATGCTGTGCTACAACCCACTCCAAAAATAACCTCAAATGTCATGGAGATAACAATTTTGTTTTTGGTTGTTTTTTACAATTTGACATTTGTATTGCAGGGAACGGACGATATAAAATGTAGGCTCTGGCATAGTCAGAGGACCAAAGCTTAACTTTGACTAAAACTCCATTAAAACTTGCCCTGTGTGTAAGAAACAAGTCATCTTATGACCAAATATGCCCTCAGCCTAGGATTATAAAAAGAAGAGGGGTCACTATCCTGAAAGTAGTTCAACTCTAGGAGACAGAATTAGCGTCAACTGTGTAAATAAATGGATTAGTCAGACCCAGCTTGATTTAACATTTTCCAGCAACATATTCACTGAGAAGAGACTGTCTGCTGTTTGTTATTTTCCAGAGGCTGTCTTTAAGTCTCACATTGTCTCCCTGTGTTGGCTACTTTCAAACGCTTGCATGACCAATCCTCTTGAAATCCTGTCCTTACTCCGGCAGGCAGCCAGAGGATGTCTCCATCATGTCTCGGACACATCCCTCCTCTGTCACATTGAAGACACATGGCTGCAGGGTACACACTCCTCATAAGTCACCAAAGTGACATGTTGCTCGTCACACCACACAGGCAAATGGTAACAGATGGAGAATGGCAAAACTAAATCAAATTGCAGGATCAATTAAATGATTGTCTGCTATTCATGAGGTCATCTCCAGTTATGAACTGTAACCTTAAAGCCACGTTGTGTAAATGTCAAGAATACCATGTCAATCAAGATTTATGCACATCATGTGAGCCAGATCTAAAGAAAACTAAAAACATCTATTATAACCACACAATGAATACCTAAAAATGACATCAGTCTGTGCGATCCTTACGGTATAACTCGAACATGAACATATAATTAAACATTAACATTTATTTAACTGATAGCTAATAAAAAGGTGACTGATGTAGAAATAACAACTATCATGAGCTTAATTGCATTCAGTGCTCACTAGTGAAATACATTGAGACAAAAGGTCACAACACAGAAGCACAAGCCCCACAGAAGCAATATGTAGAGTGACACCTCCATCGGTTCATTGAACACCGCTGAGTGGAGCGGGCTGCCCCTGTCTGGATGGTGAACATACTCAGCTCTACTGCCTCCAGAAATCCAAATAAACAAAACAACTAGGTGATGTTTTCTGTGTGACTGACCACGTGTGTTATCATGCATGTTTTTAACTACCATACAGTATGAAAATGTGTGGAGCATGTGAGGCGGTGATTTTCTGTGCATCAAGTGACTATATATTTGTGTGCCCAGCTGTTTTGGGGTTGGTGCCCTGTGAGACGTTATTCAGGAAGTATTTTTGGGAAAGCCTATTTAGCAGGAGAAGAGCCAGCAATCCAATCTTCGAATCAGCATAGTTCTAATGTGGAAGCCAGAGACAGGGAGGGGTTGAAGCCAAAACTTCTCCGACCATTAAGTCTGCAGGTGATGGTGCACAGCGCAGAGGCAAAGGGATTACAGGAGAGGGATAGGAGGGCATGGGAGTGAAATCCTCACACAAGGGGGCTCATGAGTTGTCTGAGGGTACGTGCTCCTCAAAGCCCTCACTCTCCCTAACCAGCGCCCTCTCCAGGATGACACGACCCTCCTTGTACCGCTGACTGTCCTCAGTAGCAAACTCATAGATCCAACCCAGCTTGCTGTTGCAGTTCTTGCAGCTGACGTCCCTCACCATGTGTCTGCCGGTTAACATCACTCTGTCCTGCACCTCGCTGTACTGGAGGTTCACCACCTGTTGAGTTAAGAAACAACCATGAATTATAGGAGGGAACTATATACTGGGTCTGCTTACGCTGTTTCATTAGCATTGGACCTTTATCAATGATGTTTCTGTACCTTGTTGAAGAGGAAAGCTCTGCCTGTGGCTCCTGTGAAGCGTGTTGAGATGAGCTCAGACCTGTTGGTCAGGATGGTGTCACAGTTGGCACAGGAGAAGAGGCGGGTGCCGCCAATGTGGTCCAGGAAGATGCGCCCCATCGTCAATTCTCTGGGAGTTACTGAAGTGAAGCTAAAATAATAGCAAGAGAAAATGTACTTTAAATAAAACACTATATAGGCAGTAACACATAATACAATACCCTAAAGCAAAAGGTGAGCTCTAAGAGGTTTGTCAACACTGTTTATAATGTGGTAGCTACTCCTACAACATACAGTAGCTGGGTGTGTGTGGCAATTGTGGGCACTGATGTACATGAATGATCAGTTAGGCTATGGGATGTAGATGTACTAAGTCTTTCTTACAACCTTGTGAGGCTTTTACTTAAGCATTGTAAACCTACAAATCTGACTACCTTTTGTAAATTGCCACACAATGCGTTGACTGAATTTCAAGTGTGTCTGCTGGTGGGTTATGACGAAAGTAGTTAATTCAGAGATTCTCTCAAATCAATGTGTAGTGTGTGTTGGTCCTAAACAGCACTAATAAGCGCCTGACGATCCAAACCAACTAGTTTGAAAACTTCTGTTTAACAATGTTTTAAAATACTTTCCTGAAAATGATCTATATTGAAATATTTATCAGAAAAATAAATCAAATAGCATGTTTTGAGAAGATTTTATTCATACCACTAATCCTAACACTATTCATTTACTAAAGTTAACATATTTCATTATGAATGTTTTTGTAATTGTCTTTCTCCTGAAAGATATTTGTGAACAATGCACCAAAAAACTGTATAAAAGGCAACATTAGGGAGCTTAGAAAAGTAACCAACAAAAATATAACGTTACAGTTGACTGTTTTTCAAAGAAATAAAAACATTATGAGCTCAAGGTATTTTCCTAAAATATTTATGTTTTAGTTGTTTTAGTTAACCACCCTTGCCGTACTATCGTTAGCTCTTTGTTGAGCCTCTGACAGATCTCAACAGGAACTTTTTGTTCCTGACTCGCCTGTCATGAGGACTGCTGGCTGTAGATGGCAGTTGAGCTTTGAATGGTGCTAAAAATAAAAGCCATCATCAAGAATACAAATAAATAAACTGTTCTCAAAAAATAACTAATTTCGACTCACTAACAAAAGGGAAAAAGTCTGCTAGTTTCTTCCGAGGTCTTGGCATATTATCTGAACGGTGTCGTAGTGATTACCAAGTCAAATAAAGCTAACGATACGTTAGCAGTCCAGCTAACAGCCGTATCAACGGCAAACTAGGAACAAGATGAACAACAACACGTATATCTCTGCTTATTTCCAAATGACGGATTCCTACCTTTACAAGTTGTTTAAGAGGCACACAATGTCCCCACCAGATAGGATGTCACCGATGTTTTAAGTGTATTTCAGATGCTTATCTGTTGTTTTTACCGTCGTCGTCGCGGCTTTGTTGTTCTTTTTCAGCTGTTCCTCTCTCTGCGCTTCATCTGGTGTCAACATCCGGAGATGACGTAGCGCCCTGTGCTGCAGCTGCGCCACAAGATGTCAGCAGAGCGGAGGAAACCATGAGGGAAACCTGCTTCAGGTGAAGCAGCACTAAACAAAATGTAAATTCACCGTAATTATCTTTCAGTTCAAAGTCTCCCTTCCCGTAGGTATGTTGCTTCAATGAAAGTAGCAATACCACAGTGGTAAATACTGTCCAACTAGTTAAACTCAAGCATTCGACATTTTTATTTAACTAAAGGTAGCCTACTAAATCATTGGCATCAAATTCGTACATCGAAGCAAACAGCTTACAAATATTATATCTTACTGTGACCTGAGACATTGTTAACGTAATTAGTAACACTGTGACCTTCCTACTGTGAGAAGTGTAATATCTGCTATGAAAAAGGCCCTACAAAGACATGCAGAGTTGTGTTGAAAAAGGCAGAGCTAAAACATGCAGATATGGCATGTCACTAAATACATTTACTCCAGTAGGCCTACTGTATTCTACTCTAGTAGACTTACACTTTCGAAAAAGGCCCACTTGTACTTTACCTCAGTATTTGCATTGTATGCCACTTTCCACTTATATAACTACAATTCACAGGCAAATATTGTACATATGCTAAATTATTATGTATTATAGATCAAACTACCCAGTTGTATAAGGCCAATAAGACACCTTTACCAGTTGTAACATTAAAAACAATAATGCATCAGCAGCCCTCATTATAATGCAGTAATATAATATTTACAATTCTGAAAGTGAGCAATCGACGCAATGAGAACTCTTACTTTTGGGGCTTTGGGCTTTAATGTAAAACCTTTATTGTTTTCTGTGTAAAACAACCTAGTTTAAGAGTATGTTCTCCAGCAATTATGGGTTGGATACATGTGAAGTTAGGCTGTAAAAGTTAGTGCTCAAATATTGTGTACAAAATGTAGACAAAGTCTCTTTGAACGCCAAGGCCTGTTGATGCTAACATTTATCTTGATTTATTTAGCAAAACATAACTTTTAACAACGTTCTTGTGCTTGATAGGAATCTGATAACTTCCCAACACCAAGATGACCTGTTGTTTTACGCTCCCTTGACTCCAAGGGTAAGGCTATCTGCAGATCCAATCTAAGGACAAACTCATAAAGTATTTAGCAATCTAATCTTCTTATCCAATCACGTCTCCAAAACTGAACATGACCAGTTTCACTCTAAATTGCTGGTTGTTAACATATACTGGATCTATAAAACTTGCTGAAATTTATGAAATTACATTTATCCTCACAGTTTGCTTAATGTTTTATGAATGTGCAGCACTAGCATGAATAGAAGAGCAACATCTTAAAAAGGATTTAAAATGAAAATGCACACTGCACATTATCCTTATTATTTTCATGGTTCTGTCAATATTATTAATGACGTTCGTTCTTTTTACAAGCTAAATAATAAACTTTGACTAAGAGGAATAACATTTATGATTGTTTGAGCATTTACACCCCAATGAGTTTTATTATGAACCAGAAATGTGATAATTTCCTCGGAAAATGGCTCTAGTTACTTTCGCTGGGTCTATAAACACCCCCTATTCCTTGAAATGGTGGCGTAGCTCCAGACTTTGATAAGTCGTTTTCATCCATTAAGCATATGATATAAAGATGAATTGATGATTTAGCATCATGGTCAGAGCCATATAGCTTATCATCTTCCTGACATTTCATATTGTGTCAGTTTGATCAGTTGTAAACATGCAGAAACTACTTAGATGTACAAGAAAACTGCTGCTTGAGATAGTGAGAATACGACTTGTAATGTGGCTGATTGTCATCCAGATGAACTGATAAGAGGAAGATATGATCAACAGTAAAAGAGTGTGAGAAGAAATTATATTTCCTCATTTCCCACAAGAAGGGCCTTCTTTTCCTTTCTGAAACGTTGTCCTCTTGGGAACTCTTTTCCATCTCCACCCCTTTTTCAGGTATACAACACTCTTTTACAGTCATTCTCTCCCTGAGACTGAGGGTGAAAAGAGGAGGGCATTACACAAACCCCTCAGTGTGAAAGGAGCTCAGTGTCTCTCCTCATCATGACTGGATCTGCACTCCTGATTCTTGCAGCCCTTGTTGGATCCTGCATTCAGTTTACAGGTAAAGTACAGGATGTGTTTTTATTTTATTTAACTATTTTATAAAGTTTATACACTGAAATATTAGTTGCTGCCACAGACCTTGAAAGCTGGCAATGTGATGAAATCAGAATGATTTGGTTATTGAATAGCCAGTCTGCAATTTTTAAAGGATAGTTGTGAACATAGAGGCACTGTTGTTGGATGCATTTTCTACCCTAGTTCAACATTAACAGGCCATTTGCCACAATAGGGATGAAAGTAGGTGATATCTACAAACTACTGGCTTTATTTATGTTTAACAAAGTTGGAGCTTTCTGAAAGATTACATGGTGATATGCACAGATTAAAGAAAATGTTACCAAATCCATTCTAGTTCATATGAAATGCAAGTGTTAATGTGAAACAATTAGATAAGGATGCTTAGTAAAATAAAATAAAAAGTACATTGAATGCAGTCATCATGAATTAGTACTGACCTCTATGGTCGAATCAATCATGATACACTTAAAAGGAAAGGTAATTTCTGCCATAATTTCATACAAAATATTATTTTTAGATACTTCCCAATGTTAAAAAACATGGTGTATTCAAAAGTAAAAAAGAGAATTACAATTTATTACAATACAATTAGCATTTTTTTCTTGCCTGTTAACCCTTGAAAATTATTCACTTTTTTCGAAAAATTAACTGTTTTTAAGTGAAAATGTAATTGTGAGTTCATGTATTTTGTTATCTTAATAACGTAGTAAAAAAAGGTTTTGTTTCCTTATTACATCACATTTAGGTGCTGTCAATGATCGAGAAAATGACCTATCAACAGAGCAGGTAGAGTATGACATTTATATGTTTTTGTAATATAGGAAATGTCCTGATACTCTATCAATGATCAGTCTAATGTTTTTTTTCCTTCTGCTACAGGCAGAAACATACATGCCGCTACTCTGCTCACCAACACCCGACCCCTTATCCCCATCCTCTTCAGGTAATGCGCTTTGCAATCAATATCAATAATCATATCAATCTGACTAGAATGTGATCGCTTTCTATGACATATTAACTTACATCATCATCTTGTTTTGTTCTGTGACAATGCTTCTTCACCCCCCCTGCTTCCTCTCCATCAGTTCATACTCTCAGACCGGGTGATATCTCAGCTGTTTATGTCTTGGGAAATCCAATCTCACACAGGTATACATCCAATTATATATTTATCGGAATACCTTACTTTAGTGATTAACAAATGTGGCTTCCTGAGCAGAAGCTTATGTGTTATGTGTTGTGTCTCTCAATATGACGTTGTGTCTTTTTTATCACTAGTGATGAAGCATCCCGAGTGGTCAAGAGAGTCGCTGGTAAGTCTTTAAACCTTCCACCACATGCCTTAATCACCACTTATATAGTTATTTACTATCTCAAAATAAACATTTGTTAATTGATCTAGAATACCTAGAATGTGACAATGGTTTTAAACATAATTCCTACTGTATGTAATCTATCCAGCGGAGATAAGAGCTTTGAATACATCATACATGGTTTTTCTACAGATGTAATTTATATTTTGCTGTCAGACCAAGTAGGCTACAGTTCAAGGACCATGTCACAGCAAATGTCAGATAATGAGCACACTTTGAAGAAAAGCTCTCAGAAAAATGTACTTTTTTTCAAGTTTATCTTTATTGATAAGGGATGAGGCCATAAAGACAGGTTGTGACCTTCATTTCACATTATGGTGAGCAAAATGTTAACGGACGTGAACGGATGCTTTCACTTACTTCCTTTTTCACAACAGCAGTTGCAACATAGTGTACATATTGCACTGTACGTATTTATCGTAAGGAATTGTACATGCTGTAGATAAGCTTGTGTTTTTGTGTGTTGAATAGAGCTGCTGTCCATGTTTAACCCTGAAGTTATCGCACAACATGTGGATCAGACCTCACAGCAGCCCAGGTAACATATACACACTAATACACTCACACAAAGCAGTAACACACATACATGCTTTGTAAGAATTGTACTGCAGGTGTGTTATATGCGAGTGTGTGTGTTGCAGAAACTTGTTGGAGGAACTGAGGAACTGTCTCTATCCCTTTCAAATCAGGTACACATTAACCCTATCATAACAATGGTAACAACTTGTTAAAGTCTACAACCTGTTACAACCCGAGCTCCGGGGCTGCAACAAAAAGCGGGGAGGCGAGACGAGGGGTATGAATAATAAAGACGTTTATTATTAATAAACAAAAATGAGGACGCGGCACCAACAACAGATACC
This sequence comes from Dissostichus eleginoides, assembly GCA_031216635.1. Classification (NCBI taxonomy): domain Eukaryota; kingdom Metazoa; phylum Chordata; class Actinopteri; order Perciformes; family Nototheniidae; genus Dissostichus; species Dissostichus eleginoides. The sequence goes on from CM062275.1 coordinate 22,497,780, forward strand.
CGAGGCTGGCCCGGAGAGAGTGCCCAAAGGAGTGAGAGAGTGACGTATCCGGCTTGGCTCCTCTTGTATGCTTCCAGCAGGTGTAGCTCATCAGGCAGGTGTAGCTCATCAGGCAGGTGCAGCTCATCAGGCGCTGGAACCTGCAATCACCCACAAACACACACGAATAGACGGCACCCCACGTGGTGTGGAGGGGTCGTCACACTCCCCCCCATAAAGAAAGGAGTTCCACTAAGAACACCGTTAACTACCCAACAGGACCCACCAACAGTAACATTCCAATTTTGAACGGATCCATACCGACCGTTTGTATTTCCTCTATAAGCCCTGGTAGGCAGATTGTTGCCTTTGGAGGAAGCCAGACCTGCTCTTTCTCCGCTACTCTAGGCTCAGCTAAGCTAACCTCACCTGGCTGAAGCTTCACCAAATTGTTCATATAACACCTTCATTCAAACAAGCTTCACCAAATATAAAATCATGGCAGTGACAGAAAAATGAAGGAAATGTTTTTTTTAATTGAATAACATTCTCTGGGTTCTTTAACTACTCCCACTGGCCCAGACATGTGAAGTCAGGTTAGATGAATACCAATCATTTTATGTTTTAAATGAGGGTTTGACTAAACAGCAGATGTATCCAGAGTCTGCTCTGCCTGATTAGCCAGTGTCAGATCTGCTAGATTGTAGGTCTCGATGACCCTCAACATGACTTCCTTATGTCTTTGCAGGTGACAGATTGGAATCTTGTGCTGCTGTTTGTCCCGGCAGATTCCCTGTGTGCCTGTTCACCACATGTAAGATTCCTCACAACAACAAAAATCATGTTTGATTATAAAAGATAAAAGTTATTAAAGGACCTTAAGAGTGTAATACTGTTTCTCTCTGTTTCAGGTGGCTGCAGATGTTAAAGCTGTTGTGCAGGAAGTAAAAGCAGCTCTCCAGTTGTTGGAGAAAAGGGTATATCACCTTTTGTTCAATAGAGTTTTTCCATGCATAGATTGAATGGAAAAAAAACTAATATGCTATGTGTATGTTTACAGTTATATCACACTTTAGTTCATGTTGTCGTCTGGAGCACAAATCATCTGCAGGACAAGTAAGTGTTTTACATTTGAGCTAATACAAATCTAGCAAAATACCTAGTATAAACTACATTTACTTATTCATTTTAAAATAAAATAATCCTTTATTTAATTGCATGTAGTCTAACACGATGTGTTTTAAAAGACAAGTGGCAGTGATGTGCTTTCTGCTTTCTATTTTATTGCAGTTGTGAGTGTATGAGTGATGAAAGCATATCCCAGAGACTACACAAAGCAACTCTTTTGAAAACACTTCAGGTAAAAATCAATGTAAATAAATAATACCTATAATGTGCTTGTGGCATCTGAGTCATATTCAGCTACTAACTCCTTTTCACTCTTTTTGTATTTTGGTGACAGGACTCTCTAGGTCATGTTTTGGAAAATCCAAAGTGGCACAATAAAAGGGAAGACTTCACCGCCGTGCTGCAGTCTACACCAGTCATCCTTGAACCTATCTCAGAATTTGTAAGTGGAAAAACTATATAAATATTTCCAGACACTAGTTAAAATGAACCATTCTGTACTAAAACATGGTAACAGTTCAGCCTTCCTTCCTGGAACAATGCATAAATACTCTTGAAATGGCTAATGTGTAACTAGCATAACATTTCCGTGTGTTTCTTTTTAGGAGAAAAAGGTTTCTGAATCAAACCAGTTAGCTATTCAGCTGTGGACTAACCTGGTAAGTTTAGTTATTATTATAATGAATATATGAGTCAAAGTCCTGAAAAACAAGCACATGTAGAGTGTGTTGACAAAACAACATGCTTAAAACATTGATGTTATCCTGATACTGGAATTGACCCTGAGTCTTTGTTGTAAAAATTAGCCAACAGCAGAGAATCATCATAATCTCTCAAAGCAGAAGTGAGATCGAGGAGTGATTACTGTGAAAGTTTATAACTCTGAGAAGAGATTAGATAAGAGATGTAAAGATTAACTTGAGGACATAATCTTACAGTAAGAATATCTCTAGCCTGGAGCCAATACATCAATATTCGGAAATGTGTAAGCAGTGCTGTTAAAGGCTGCATGGCTATTGGCTGCTCAGAAATGGCCCCACTTAAACCCAAAGATCTGAACCAATCATGATGTTTCCTCCTGTAGCTTCAGCCTTCCACAGGTGAGGCAGAGGTCATGGACACAAGCATCTTTACTATTCCTTGCCCTACCCAGGTGAGTCATGTCATCCCATAACACTGCAACAAGGAATTGCTTCACAAAATGTGTTGCAGCATCATTCAGTACTAAAGATATGATCGATATCAAGATTTTAAATCTGATGTTAAGGTTATAACTTGTTTTTCACCCTTATCCCAGGAACGACCTTTCCTGCGGACACAGAACAATTCCCCTACTGAAACAGAGGGCAAAGTTTACAGCAAATCTTCTACACTTATAGATCCTGTAAGTCCTTCAACTCAACCTCACAACTACACTGTAGAATGATGCATTCATTCTTCTTCATTCTTATTTGAGAGTACTGTGTGTTCGCAGGTTATGGGGACAGAGATACTTTGCACAAACCGCAGTTCATCTCCCACCACACCCACTTCAGGTAAAAAACACATTTCTTAGCTTTTATTCTGCTAATGTATTTCTGGAAATGTACTTCAATCCAAACCTTTTATCCTCTTTTTAGTTCATGAACTCAGACCTGGAGATATCAAGGTGGTGGCAGCGGTAGGCGACTCTCTTACAGTGAGTGTGTCCTTCCTCCTTCTTTCCCTTAAATGTATATCTGAGAACAGTATTCCAATAAACATGAATATGGAATAAGAGTATACAGTATATGTAATGGAGATGTTATGTGTTATGTGGATGTTTGCGGACATGCAAACACAATCACCGACGTATAAAACACTTAGGATAGGAGTCGATATTAAGGCTAAATGAAAAGACATGGTGCCCAAATTATAACTTAAAAACTATTTAAAGATATTTGCATATAGTCTTAGATACCCCCACAGCTGCAGTCATGGTTGCACAAATATTTCCTCTGGTTATACTCAATCTCACATCGGATGTTTTTTGCAGGCAGCCAATGGTGTGGGCGCAAAGGCAGACAACCTTCTGTTAGTGATGACTGAGTACAGAGGACTTTCATGGAGGTAAGATAAGCTAAAGTACTCATTTGTTCACATTTGTGGAAAAATACTTGTAAGGTACATTTGAAGCTAACATGCTGTTTTCCTAAATTTCAGCATTGGTGGTGATGGAAACATTACCACTGTGACCACCCTGCCAAGTATGTTTGTCTCTTTTTTTATTTGTTTTTTAAATTGTATTATCAGCCTGAAAATAAATTATGTAAAACTGCTTCCTTAAGGTTTATCTCTATGTGAAGTCCATCATTATCTAATTGAAGCATTGTGCTCGATAACGTCTACGTTATGGCGTCTTATCACCATCATTATAGAACTCAGTTTTACTGTAAGGCAGATAATGACCATAATAAACAATACATTAAAGGATGTCTTTGGTTATCAATATTAAGATAGCAAATATTCAATAGATGTTAAAAAATTATTCAATTAGATGCTGTAAATTGCTTATTTAAATAAATCTATAGAAATGCAATAAAAAGTGGAACATAATGATGAATTAAAATCGTTTCACAGAAATATCATGTTGAAGTTCACGTGACTTATTATCGCGGTTGGGAACTTTGAGATTGTGTTAAATAGTACCGTTATGGCCAGTTCTACGCTGAGTATGCTGTTTAGTATAAACACAAATGTTTTCATTACATTTATTATAATATTTAACAACCTTATATCTACTACAGAATACAGGACGTGCAATATCATGTGTAGTAATGTTTCCATTTCATTTTGTCGGAATTTCCTGTGTCTATGCTCTGCAGACATCCTGAGGGAGTTTAACTCCAACCTGACCGGCTTCTCAGAGGGAAAAGGTGATGAAAACTCTCCGACAGCCTTCCTCAACCAGGCAGTGGCAGGAGCCAAGAGTAGGTGTGTCATCATTTTAAGTTTTAGCAAGTCACATCAGTAAAAACAAAATTTCACTTTTACTATCAAACCTTTCTATTTTCAGCGACATCGTCCAACAGGTGCGCGTCCTAGTGGACAAAATGAAAAATGATCCGGTAAGACATTGGTAAACTACAATAACACACACATGCAGATATGGTTTCAAGTAATCTTTGTTTCAGTTTTATGTTCACAATTACCACATTACCAAAACATTTAACTCTTATCTCTTTAACAGGGTATTGATTTCCATAACGACTGGAAAGTGATCACTATGTTTATTGGTGCCAATGACCTATGTGACTTCTGCACAGACAGCGTGAGCAAAACTTTTTTATTGGAAAAGTTGGCATTATGCTTTGCTTGTTTTCATGTGATTGTTGAACTGTCTTAAATTATCTAAAAAATAAAGATTTAGGATCTGTTGTTCAAGGGATATAACATATCTAGTCAATGAAATTCCCATAAGTGCTGAATGATACGTATTCAAATTGCACATATTGTTGGATTAACAGTCAAAAAACATAATGAAGGGCATATTTATGATCTGAACCTGAACATAACTGCTTGAGAACATTACTTACTGACTCAAAAGATTAATTTATTACCAAAAAAGTGTCTTATTTTTGCCCAGGATCAATTTAATGTTTTGGATCTTGTGTTCTTCCACAGGTTTTTTTCTCACCCAGCAATGTGGTCAGTCGTATCAGCCAAGCTCTGGACATACTCCATAAAGAAGTATGTTTTCATCTTATTGCACAAACAAACAATCTCATTGAATGTCAGCAATTTCAAAGTCATAATCCAAACACGCACCCCTTACAAACGTGTTCTGCGTCATCCAGGTGCCTCGTGCCATCGTCAATCTGATAGAGCTGTTAAACATTGTACCATTGCGTGATCTTCACAAAGATAAATCTTTGGGCTGTCCCACCTGGTTTGTAAGGTAAGCGTTTTTTTTATGTGAGGAAGAACACTGACCAAGTCATTCTTTAACAGTGTTGATGTTTATCTTTCAGTATAGTCTGCCCGTGCCTACTGAAGCCTAAAGATGGATCCTCTGAACTCAAGAAGGTCAATGAGTTCAATGAGGCCTACCAGGTAAAAGACAAAGGGTTTATTTTTTAACCATATTCTTAAGTACTGAAAGCTTTTACAATCCATTTCCATTTCTTTCCAACCAGCTTGCCATGAGAGAGTTCATTGACTCCGGTCGGTATGACACACACGATAACTTCACTGTGGTGCTGCAGCCTTTCCTCAGAGAGATGTACCTGCCTAAGTTAGAGGTAACATACCTGAAACATTAAATATACCTATTACATTTTATTAAATATACTTTTATTTTATTTCTGAATTGCTTCTCTCCTGTCTCTTCTTTTTGAATAGGATGGGCGTCCTGACCGCTCATACTTCTCCCCCGACTGTTTTCATCCCAGCCAGAGAGCTCACACTCTCATGGCTAAGGGTCTTTGGAACAACATGGTATTTGCTTAATTAAAAGACATTCTTTACATTCATATTTTGGCATATGTGGATATTTCTCTCATTATGATCCAAAATAAATCACTGACTTTCCCTATCTCTAGTTAGAGCCAGTGGGCAACAAGACCTTTAGACAAGACTTCTCCGCTGGCATTGATCTGAAGTGTCCCTCTGAGGTAACTGAGCCATCAAATTATCAAAAACTACACATTATATGCTCATATTTCTTATCAGTTTGTTTATTAATGTGTTTTTATTATATCTTTATCAGACCAACCCATTTTTTAGGACTGCTGCCAACAGCGACTACGTCTATCCAGGCCCTCCCCCTACCCCTGCTCCTATTAAAGTACATCACAGCTTCTGTTTTTCATACAGCACAACTTTAGAATAGCAAGTTATTATTATTAATGCCTGATGCCAAGTAACAGAGTATAAATCCCTAAAGCCTGTCTCTGTGTCATTTAGAACTGGGGCAGGGACTTTTCCTGTGTTAACACAGCTCCATCCAACTCCGTGCCCACTTCAGGTAAGCAGTTACTGTGTATCTCATTACAATATGGGAAATAATAATGTTATGATGTGTAAATTATGCTAATGTTGATTTTTTAGCTCACAGGATACGACCAGCTGACATCAAAATAGTGGCTGCTGTGGGAGACTCTTTAACGGTAAGTTTGTACCAAGTATGTTGTACATTTTGCGTGATAAAAAGGTCTTTATTACAGCACTTTGAATTGTGTCTTAGTCTTGACTTGATATACTTAATTCTTGTTTATATGTTTTGTCTCTGCCATTTTCATTTCAGTCTTTCTCTTATCTTCTTCGTGTTAAACACTTTTCGTGTATGTACTAGCATACCATTAATTGTTACAGGGCACTATTTATTTAATTTCTTAAGACAAATTATGAAATGGATTTGTTTGTATAAGTTATAAAATCAACTTAATGTTTTTATCCAATGTTGTTTTAGTAATTTATTGATTTGTGCATCATTTCTGCAAATCCAGGTTGTCATATTTTTTCTGTTTCTGGAAGTCCATAAAGTTATATTTATTGAATGTGTCAGAAATATATCTAACAAATATTTTTTTGTAGACCGGTTTTGGTGCAAAGGCAAAGAATCTTCTCCAGCTAAGAACTGAGTACACTGGGGTGTCATGGAGGTGAACGACTGCAAACAAACTATAAACACACACCTGTACATACATGCGTTGTGATTTGAATTTGAATTTTCTTTGTTTTTTTTGTTTTAAAGCATTGGTGGAGACAAAACACTTGAGACTGTCACAACATTACCCAGTAAGTCCCAAGCCTTATCTGTTCTGTGTTGTCAAATAATTCGTATTAACTCCACTAGATGGCAGATTCGGTCTGTAACAAAACATTTTCTCTTTTGCTTTAATTCCTTCAATTCTTACATCAGATATACTTAAGAAGTTCAATCCTGAAATCAAAGGATTTTCAAAGGGAGAAGGGAAAAGGCAGACTGCCTTCAACATGGCCGTATCAGGAGCCAAGATAGCGTGAGTTATCATTTTCTTTGATCTGTTATCAGGTTTGAATGCCTCACTTTCATGTGTTATGTTATAAGTATTTGTGCACTCATGAATAATGTCATACAGGGGAATCCCAGGGCAAATCAGGAAGCTGATTGACACCATGAAGAATGACACGGTGAGTTTAACCTACGCACAATGCAAATGCATGCACTGTTTTGTAACCACAACTTATATTGTGCAAGACAAAACATTATCTTTGCTCCATCTCTATTTCTTTCTAACCCTCATTCTGACAAAAATAGACGGTGGATTTTGAGAATGACTGGAAGCTGGTGACCCTCTTCATCGGAGGCAATGACCTGTGTCAGTACTGCAATGACCGGGTGAGTTGCTCTGAGAAGTCGTCATCGGAAATGATATTTTCAAAGCACTCCCCTCAGTTAAAAGTATCTCCTGCCGCAGCACAGTGGTCCAACATCCCGTAGTGTTGTGTGATGCCCTGTGTAGAGCCGTCTCATGATATCACTGTCCAAATGGGACCACGCACTGGAGCAGAATAATCAAGCTTTGTGAGCAGCCCTCCCCTAATTGTTTTATTGTGTCAGAGTAAGATGAGAGCAGACATGGTTTCTTTTCAATGAGCACATTCTGTCACATGAAACACCCTCCCTCCCTGCTCCATCTCGGCCTCTGTCTGCGTTAAACAAGCACACGAGGCACAGTGACAGGCCTTGTTCTCCAAGAGGCATAAACAACACAGTGGTCACCTAGACTCTGTTCATCCTTTCTCCCTCCCTCCTCCTTCTTCTCCTCTCTCTTTCTTCTTCGTCTCCATTTTCCCTTTTTTCCTCTCTCCATTACTCCCCTTGCGCTCCACTGACACAGTACTCTCTCTTTTAATGTTTGTGCTTTGAAGCAGAATATCAAAAGACAGCATCAATTTAAGATGAGCTCTGAGACTGGTAGTGACAGCTTAGGGTTAGTTGTTGCTTGTACACTTATACATGTTGCATGGCGTCGGCTCTTTTTGGTTTATATGCACTTTTTTAGCTACATTTTTGGCCAGTTTCCCCTGTTTTTTGCCCTCATTATTCTATTTGTCTATGGTCGCAAAACAGAAGAGTTGTTCATGAAAAAGTAGGCATTAAACTACATGTGTTCACTATGGATTATTAGAAAACCTTGTGCGATGTGTATAATTTCATTATTCCTTTTGTCTCAAAACTACAGGTCACTCTGTCACTTCAGAACTACAGCCTTCATATGAAGACAAGCTTGGATATGTTTTACCAAGAGGTAAAGTAATGATCTTATCTACAAAAAAAACTGTTTATTATGCATAGAATACCATAACCGTTCAGAATATTATAAGAATTATCCAGCTTTCCATCCCAGATTTACATTTTCTTCTCTTCCCTCAAGACAGCATTGATAAAAGAATGAATTTTACTCTTTGAAACTGCATAAAGCTCATATTTTCTTGCCCTTCCAGGTTCCCAAGATAATTGTCAACATCGTGGAGATCCTAGAAATTGAAGGCCTTCGCAAGATCAAAAAGGATAGTCTTGGGTGCAGTGTGTTACAACCGTAAGCTCATCGATCCTCTCATGCCCAATCAATTCCACATGAATTAAGAGCACTCAGTCCACGGCAGATTGCTCCTTCGAATCAAAGCCACTTCTGTATAGTCAATCCAGCAAAAATGTGTTTTTTCAAAGGATACCTCATCTCTGAATCAATGATAATGTAGCATACCGAATCAATTAATATATAAAATGTAACGTCACTTTTATAAATTTGCTGTTTAATTTTCTCCCTTGATCCTCAGGTTGATCTGCCCATGCTTCTTGCAAACAACAGAGGATTCCCCAGAGCTGGCGGAAATAAAACGTTTCAATCGGGATCTACAGGTTAGCCAGCGGGAACACTGAGGTCAAAATGTGTGACCAGCTGCATTTAGTTAGAGTCTCACCTCCACTCAGAATGAGTTTTTACACAAACAGGATAGTTTCACATTTATCTGCTGACGGAGAGAAAAACTTCACAACAAACATCACAACTAGTTTGTAAGCCAATCATGGTCCAATATATAACATGTGCTGAAGGGGACCACTCATGTTAAGTAGTTAGACTAAATTGACTTTATTTGTTTGTACAGAAGTCTTTTAACTTGTGTGTTCTTTCTTTCAGTATGAGACAGAAAATGTTGCATATGGTGGGGGCTATGATGATAGAGAAGACTTTGCTGTGGTTGTGCAGCCCTTTTTTAGGAACACTATCATTCCTATGAATGCTGTAAGTCTTCCATGTACCCCTGAGCTTCTACTGCACTCTACATTTACAAATACATGAGCTTATAACTGTAATAAGCCCTGCCCCTCAAAGCACATAATTCCCACTGACACCTATCCTATTATTTCTTCTCCAGGAAGGCAGACCTGACACCACTTACTTCTCTGTGGACTGTTTCCACTTCAGTGAGAGGGGACATGCTGACATGGCTTCAGCTCTGTGGAATAACATGGTGAGTCCAGCAGGCGGACAGTTAATGGCTGACTGTTTGACAGGGGAAGTGTTGTGAATAAGTGTAAAAGACCACATCTCAAGTTAGTCATGTGCTGAGAAAATATGTTCTCTGTTGTATCTCTAGTTGGAGCGAGTGGGTAGAAAGCAGACATACAACAATTTCACAAATGCAAGAAATAACATCAAGTGCCCGACTGAGGTAAAAATAAAAGCATGTCTCATTGTGCTACTGATGTCCCACTTGTGAAATATCTGTGTAATTTGTGCATACAAGCAAGAATTGCTCATAAATGTGGATGTGATTGAATAAAGGACCTTTCCTGTTCCAGGAGCATCCTTACATCTTCACAAAGGTGAACAGCTTGCCCAGTCCAGCCAACACCACCACCACCACCACCACCGCCACCACATCACCCACTACTCACAGCACAGCCCTGCCTCCCCCCTTTGAATGCACAAACACTGTGCCAGTGTGGCTTGCTGCTGTGCTGGCTGTTACAGGTCTTCTGATTGGCTGGGCTGTCACCTGGCTCCTGCTCTGCTGCAGAGACAAGAGAAGCAAGAAGAAGATGACAGCTGTGGAGATGAAAGGCACTGGGTTTTAAATGCTACTTTTTTCTTTGCACTGGACTATTCAAGGAGTCAAGGAACTACCAAACAACTTTTCCCAGATATAAAGGGTTGTTGTTGTAATAGGGAAGTTTTTCATTATAAGTTAACCATGTCTGCTTTAAATAGAAAAGTTAAATATTGTCCTGTAACCACAGACAATCTTAGTGGATGCAAAGGTGGTATAGGCAGACCAGTCTGGACAGAGTTATGCTTCATTAAAAGTCCTGCATTCAAACACCACTAAAGTGCAAGGCATGGACTTAATGAGACAATGCAGCCACCGACTACTACTAATTTAAATAAGTAGATTTCATATGCAAAAGTAAAGTGTGAAATTACTGGCTACACATTAACTTATTACTGCTGTTATATATTTAATTGTATTAAAAGGGTTGAGAGGTAGATGGTATTGTTTGCTGTTCAGAGTGTTAAGCCCCTTCAGGTAAATGTGCAATTTGTAATGTTGGAGTCTATAAAAATGTACTTGACCTAACTTAAAATGGAAATGTATTATGTACCAGAATGTTAAAATAAAAGTTGTGCAGCACAATCTTAGCAGATGTAAATACGAATTCAACATGTGGCAATTATGTGCATGATAACTAACTTGGAAATACAATGAAATGTTTTATATCCTCTTTTTTATTTCAATATCTTCGCTTGTAATAATTGTAAATGTTTGTTGATTATCTGGAATAAATTATTTGTAATCATTCATATAAACTGTAATCTAGTGTGATTGTTTGTGTGACATCTGCACAGCCGGACAAGTCCAGGCATATTGTTGCCTGCCTGTCTGGCAAATCCCCACCATAACACCTAAATGGGTTTTTTTATTATTAGATACAGAGGAAATACTGAACATATCATAAATTACATAAACCACCCATCCAGAAATGATTCTGCTTGGCTCGAATCACAGATCAGCCTGCATGTAATGGTCGTCATAATAACCACAGGTGAAATAGCCCATTGAAAAAAGAAAAAAGGGGGTTGATTGTATTGCAAGAATAAGGCTTTTTTCAGTTCTCTTATTTGAGAGCTGAAGTCATCACTTTCATTGCGAATATATATTTTGCTTTGTTAAATAATTATGGTGTATTGCTATACCCAAAACTACCCAACAATAAAATAGTTCATATTAGCTCAACCTGAACCGGCTACAACATAAAAATTATTCTTTACTATTTTTTGCATCAGTAAGAATGATTCAAACCCCATAATGTACACATCTAACAAACAGGATTATATGCTTTTACTTGATGTTTTAAGTATATTTTTCAGAAAGTTTAAGGTTTGGTTTACTTCATCCGTCATGATCATGCACGGTTACGGTTTTATTGACAACAGCGCCTCCTGGTGTCTGTAGCGGGGATCGAACCGGCCAACATCACCACATCAGTGTGAAGATGGCGGAGGGTGAATTGAACGTGGACAGCCTCATCTCTCGGCTCCTGGAAGGTGAACACTTTGAATAATGTCTCTAATGTTTCACAGAGTTAGCTGTTTGTGTTCTCTAAGCTTGGTCCGATATGTTTTCTGTAACTACCGCGGTTGCCTCTGCACACGCAGTGAAAGTGTTAGCATGTGGGGCTAACGCCAGCCAATTGTAACGGTGTATCTCCGGCTAGCTGTTAGCTGGCCGTGTTTATAAACACAGCAGTGAACGCCTACATTTCTCAGTTTTCGCAGTTATGGTAACATTACTCTAAAGAAGTAATACTGCTGTATCGTAGTCTTCACTTAAGCATGTATTAAAAGTTGTTGGTGTTTTTTCGGTGTGTTCGGGCTTATTTAATTTCCAAATGATGAAGGGCTGGAACTGTCCTGACTCCTGTCCGTTTAACATTAAAATGCAACGCATGAACATGTTGTCATGGCAGTGACGGTTGGAACTGTTAAGCTTTTAATGTTAAATAAGTTAATATATTTTTAAACAAAATAATGTGTTTAACATCGATTTTTACCAGCATCCCTGTCCATAAATTGTTCAATATCCACGGTGCTGTAATTGTTTGTTATACTTTACTGTTTAATTTCTGTTCACGTTACATTAAGGAAAATAACAATCTTGGAAGAGTTGTTAAATCTATAGAAAAGGAGCTACATTTAAACAATAGACAGTAACATGGGTAAACATTTTGTCTGGATGCCCTTATCACTATATCTTAGACTAATTTGAATTGTGACGTAGTTGGCTTTTTGTTAAGCAACTTTTATGTCTGTAGGTTTGTAGCTTTGTTTAAAGGGCATATTTCTGGAATTCATTAGTATTGGTACAGGTGAATAATAAACCACAATCTCAAAACATTAAACAAGTAAGATAGACTGTATAGAAACTGGGTGTATCCCTGACCTGTCAACACATTTAGTTTCTTATCTCCAGTTTAAAGTATGTCATTTTGTGTTGCTGTGTTCACAATCTCATTATTGCTTTGGTACTTGATAAATAGGATAAAAGGGAATTTTGTTGGTGTGTAAGGACTAGGTTTTTGGCAATGAGACAGATGTACAAAATATCATTTTTGTGTTGGCCGTCCTCCTGCTCAGGGAGTTTTCTGATCCCCTGTGATATATGCTTTGAGTCGACCAGACCACTAAGGCAAAATCAGCTGTCCTTGGCATACTTTCCACCAGTATCTGTGACTTTGTTGGAAGGATGAGACAGCAGCATGCCAGCACTGAAATGCTAGGATTTAATATTTATAGTAACTGCTGGAAAATGCCGTCACACTGCAGCTGCCTTGTGTTTCTTGCAGTCTCAATTTCATGTTAACATTGCTAACAAATGGTGAAATCATTTAAAAATAAGTACCATTACGTCACAGCCTGCAATCATCTTGTTTACTCCTCTCAACACACTATTTATTCTCTACTGGAAAGCTTGTTGATCCCTTCCCACTGAGTTTTCCTTGTTTCTCAGATTGAACCACAGTGACTTGTTGAATGTTGCTCATATTTTGAATACAAGTTGGAATTGGCACCTTTCATAGATGGTCAGTTTTTCTGTGATCTTGTTGAGCACGATATTGTGTTGTGTTGTTTGTCTATTTTCACGCCCTCTTTTCAAACAATGATGACTAATTCCTTGGATGATAATCGTTTTATAGGCTCCTTAGATAATTGTTCAGCTTATTAGTTATTGGGGTTAGTTTACACCAGGATTTGGATAAAGCACATGTGCAAATAATTTATGATTATGTTAAATGTCCAATATAAAATATACTTTTTTGATTGTTTCGGGTCAAGTTGTAGTAGTTCAATTGCACTGCCATGTGGAAGTCTTTTTGCTAGTTAGTTAGTTACTGTGATGGGTTCTTTGTTTAGTGGATTAGTTTGGATCAGTCCAGCTCTTGTGACTGAAGAAAAAACAATTCTAAAGGGTTTAGTGGTTTAAGCCCAAAACATTAAACCTGATAATTATTTAACATTTCAAAGCCAGGTTTTGGAATTGTTTGTACTTTTCAAAATCCAGCTTTTTATTTGCCAGTATATGATATATGGTTTGTATGTCTGTATTGATTAAGGACATTGCATCAGCTGCACATGATTACCTCCGAAACTCTGACTGTATTTTTGTTTATAAAGCCCTATAGTGGAAGATGTAACAACCTGTTTGGGTCGTTGTTGTTCATTTTTCTTCTGATATTCAGCGCATTGTCAACACAACAAGAGAGTAAAAAATCCCTTGTCCTAAGTCTTTAAACCAGATAATTTGTATGTGAGTCTTGAGCCCTTGTTTGTTATCCCAACCAACACATAGCTTATTGTACGTTTTGCTGTCTGAGAAATGTCGGTCTTGAGGAAAGGCCAAGTGTTAGTGAGAGTGCTTATTCATGGGAATTAAAGGTCCCATGTCATGGCCATTTCTACTGATCATAATTCCATTGTTGACGTCTACTAGAATAGATTTACATTGTTCAATTTTCCAAACTCACATTGGTTTCTCATACAGCATCTCTGTATGTGTATTCACCTCTGTCCTAAACGGCTTGTTGGAGCTCCTGCCCCCCCCTCCCTATGAGCCCACTGTGCTCTGATTGGTCAGCTCGCCCATTCTGTTCTGATGAGTCTACCACCGTTACAGCGGAACATCAGTGATTATGTGTTACAATGGCGTTAGCAACCAGAAAAGGACACCAGTAATGACAAACAGATGAGAATGCTGCGTGGGGTCTGGGTGCCGTGTTGGCGGGACATTGCGGGGCTCGCTGCTGGAGCGGACAGTGTGAGCTGGATTACTGGGGTCGTTTCCTGAAAACACACACTCACAGCCTGGCTGTGAGTTTGTGTGTGTGTGCTCAGGCTGAGTTCAGGCTGAGTTTCGTGGTGTATCGCTGTCTCAGGCTGATAAATCCGTGGAGCCGCAGCTGAGAAAAGATAAGGCTGAGTGAGTGTGTGTGTATGTGTGTGTGTGTGTGAGGAGCTCCACGGATTGGTCCATTTGGAACTGGGCATGGTTACGTCACCATACTCGGGAAGAAAAAAATGGAAAAAGAGAAATCTCCAACGAGGCGTTCTGGGGCAGCATAGACAGGTCTTTTCTGTGTTAGAGTTTTACTCGCTACAGGGTGTACTTTGAGGGTTTGTGACTTTGCAGACCGTTTACATGCAGAAAAACACACATAAACTCGAGGGGACGGGTAATAACCGGAAATGCATGACATGGGACCTTTAAAACTTGTCGTCACACACACAAACAGAGGTTTAGTATATATTGGTTGTAAATCCTTGTCCTTGCTTCATTTTACCCTTCGCCCCCTCAATGTTCTTAAGAACTAATCTCTTTCAAAAGTGCCAGGCTGCAGAAGTGGGAACAGTGAAAGTTCAGTGTTAAAGCGGGGCATCCGAGTTTACCTCGCCCGGCCGCTGAGTGAACAGCCCTACTTCTGCAATTTCATGCTTCACCCAATGCAGCACACGCGTATGAAACAGATACATTAGATGGGTGATAAAGAAATGTGATGTGAAATGGATGGTGTAAAGCAACACTTGGTTAAGGTTGGTGGAGCCCTAGAATAGTTCTTGGCTCTCGGTTTGACCATCTGTGAGGATCCATGTTTCTCTGGTTCACTCACCTCTCTCAGATTTTGTTGGATTACATGACTAATGGGCTGCTGATAGTGAGTGCAGTGTGTAAGCAGCATGTGAGTGTACTCACTTGTGCATACAAAAATGCATGCACTAAGCTTTAGAACTGGCTCACTAATACATCAGCTAAACCATTTTGAACTGTTTTCTTTTTGGTCATTCTATCATTTGTTATTCTATAAGGATTAAGTACAAACATTTTAAAAGGAACGTCTCTCTTACTAACATGCGTTTGTTTCACTGGGCTCAGCTATCCTTTATTGGGATCTTTAGTGGGCGTCAAGCTGTAAGGCAATTCCAAAATAGTTAGTTATTACATAATCGCTCAGTCAGGGTTTCCACAGTCAGTGGTTCATCTTTTACACAGTGCTTTGATTTGCTTTTTGTGAAGTCAAACTGAGATTTAATCAAAGATTGCTATATTATATTATTACCATTTACTATGGGCTACATGCATAATTGAATTCAGTGTCAAGGCACTGTTAATCTCTGTTATCCCCCCACTATTGTTATGTTAATGACAACTTTATTAAATCAATGAATAACCCTAAAAAAAGGTAACTAGTGTGATGTAGACACTTCTGACACTCCTCTTAATATGCGTTAAAAGCCTGACAGCAACTTCTTGCCTAGTTGTAACAGGATGTAACTGATAGTGTGCTTTTTAAATGCCTGACACCTTTGAGAAACATTGCACTAAAAACGCTGTCCAAATGTTAGACACATAAAGTGCAGAGTTAGAAACTAGATCAAAATGATGCACGCCACAAGGCTCTATAGCAAGGCAGGCAGTTTTCCTGTCAAATCTCACTCATCATATCTCTGAATTCTTTTGCCTGCTGACAGTATCCAACGTTTGCAATTCTCACTTTTCTTTTCATCGTTCTAAGATAAATCTGTTCCAAGAGCTGTGGCATAACGCCAGAAAGTAGGCTTACACTACACAGCCAATCAACCCACACCGTGCTGAAGATGCAAGCTGCACTCATAGTATATGCAGTGGATGATACTTAGCAGTTATAAGCTAAAAAACCATTACGTCCACATCTCATCAGATTTTAGAATTATCATGTGATGATTCTCCTGACAGTGTTATTTTTTTAACCTTAGGTGAACATTTATTGTACCATGGCCTCATTCTGATGAAGTTGGGCGTTGCTGATTCTGTCGTATTAACACTGACAATGATGCTAACAGTTACTGACGTGTCTTTTCTCTCCTCTCCAGTACGAGGATGTCGCCCAGGAAAGATAGTCCAGATGAGCGAGTCAGAGGTGCGAGGCCTCTGCATCAAATCCAGGGAGATCTTCCTCAGTCAGCCCATCCTGCTGGAGCTCGAGGCTCCGCTGAAGATCTGTGGTCAGTGCTGTTCATCTCTGACCCTAGGCTCATCTCAATTGATTATTTAGCCTCCTCCTTTCCCTCACTCGCGTCCCTTCCTTGCGTCTTAGCTCCGCCTCCGTAAGACGCGAGCGAGAGACACGAGGAGTCCTCAGGTATGAGTTGGGATGTCCTCGTTCACTCCAGCGTCTCCATAAACAACGCCCTTTACTTCTGCTGTGAACAGTCTATCACCCGTCACTGGACTTCCCTCCACATGAATCCCTTCAAACCTGTGATTTAGTTTCTCATTGAAATTATTTCGTCCATCTCTTCCATTCATCTCTTTTATCATAGTTTTCTATGTATTATTTTCGGTCCTGTATTTGTTTTTCCGGGTATAACATTTCATTTCAGTTATAATTATAATCATAACAATAATATAATTGATGGATTCATTTCATTATGGTATTTGAGCTTGTTTCAGATCAACTTTTGTATTGGATGTTGTTATTTAATTTGTCCTACAGAAGAGAGACAGAGAGAGAGATTAGTTATGCTACCCGTACTTTTATATATCCTAAATGTTTGACGTTCTGTGGGTCTACCACACATGCATCAAAATCACAAGTAAGAACTGTAAGTTATTATTTTATAATCAAAACATTATTATTACATTTGAAAGTATATTTCACACACTTTAATGTTTTTATGGAGTATGATCTCCTCATTCGTTTAAGAGATTTATATATTTTACTCTTCATGAAGCACTTTAAACATTTAATGACTCTGATCCTCCTTTATTAACGGTAAAACAGCTGCAGTGAGCAGAGGCTGTGCAGCTGGGGGCGGAGCTCTGATGCGCCAGGAGTGAAAACACTTCCGCGTAGTCTGCTCTCGTGTATCCTCCCTTTCGTCTCCTCTGGAAGCCTCCTCCCTCACCCCTCCTCGACTCCTCCATGTGCATTTAAGCGATTGGGACGTCCTTCAACATGGCGTGTCTTGATCGATTTCCGGGTCATGTCCCGGGGGAGAGAGGAGTCGAGGAGGGACATTGAGATGAACCTATTGTTTAATTCTCATTTCCTCACAATATCATGTTAGTTTTAGCTCTCGTCACCCTCTATATAACATATGGCGCATGTTCACATATTGTGTACCACTGTTTACAAACATAGTATGGACAGACAGTAAAGCAATTGATGTTTGCAAGTGCACTCCCTCACAACAGTTGAAATGCTACCACTATCACTTTCTCTTGCTGGCTCCTGCACATCTCTGCAAACTCCCACATGCTTTATCTCTTCCCTCCTGAGTATCGCTCAAATGCAAACAGCTCTGTCTAATATACGTGCCGG
This sequence comes from Dissostichus eleginoides, assembly GCA_031216635.1. Classification (NCBI taxonomy): domain Eukaryota; kingdom Metazoa; phylum Chordata; class Actinopteri; order Perciformes; family Nototheniidae; genus Dissostichus; species Dissostichus eleginoides. Next base: position 22,515,751 of record CM062275.1, read on the forward strand.
TTCTTCAAAAGTACAGTACACAAGCTCACATATACAGTATATACCCTCAGGCTCACACATAGTTCACATGTGGCTGTTCTCTCCATTCCACACATATTTACTTTCAGATTGTTGTTATGTAGGTCTAATAATGTGTCAAACTAAGGTAGCAAATATTGTATTCAAGTAATGAATGTCATGTGAAGCAACATTTCCATAGATATTGTTTCTTTTCAAATTGACAGTATAATGTTTCAATATGTAGGCATCTGAATCATTGTCTGGACTCATCCATGCAGACCTAACCCATGCGCATTACTCTCAAATATTTATGAGTTTGAGGTAGTGCTATTTGTCACTGTGTGCAGTTTCTTTATCTCTCCTTTACTTTCTCTGTATTGTTGCTGAACCCCTACCCCTAGACTTGCTTTTAACCCGCGGCTGTGAGGCCTTTAAGAGGACCAGCACTGAATATAAAGACCAAACAGTGAATCCTTTAATTATTTACTGAGGCCACATGGATCAGGTTCTGCGCCTCCTCTCTCCTTCACAGTCACTTTAATGCCACAGGCATATTTTTCCCGTGTGTGCATTTATTGTCTAATTGGTTCTCTATGAGTTTGACTTATGATGAAGTGTTGTATACATTCATTCATGAGGTGATATTTCACATTATACTCGTACATATAGCATTAAATTGCATTTCTAGGAGTAAGGTGGGTCCTTTTTGTTATTTGAAAATGCGAAAGTCATGCCATCTAAAAAGCCAGACTAGATTACAGTTAGGGACTGTAGCCTGTTTGATGAGTGTTTTTGTGTTTACTTGTTTTCATCGTGTAATGTGCTCTGAGCAGTATTACTCAGTGTTTTCCTCACACCACTGATGTGTTTTTATGTGGGCGCTTTGAACCTGGTAAATTATCTGACTACACAAGGTCATGCAACACTACACTTTAATTACAGCTTTGTTATTGGAGTACCAGTGATCTGACGCTATGGCCATTACATTGTGCATGCTTGTGTTTTTTCACTATTACTGATATCATTTGTCTATTAGATCTTTCAGAGAATGTCAGCATGGTTTTGGATGTTACTCTACCACACATGGGTGCACACGAGATGCACTGTCAGGGTTTTATTATCACCGTTGCGGGAGATACATTGTGTTTATTTATAACACTGACCTGAGCTTCATCTTTCAGCCTTTTGCTTGGCTGTTAAAACCCTAAATCTCTGGGCTGCTATTCTCAGACTGTAAAAACTGCAGAGGCAGTGCTGAGTTAATAATTCACTGTCATCCTACAATTCCTTGTGAGAGGGCAGGCGGGGGTCTGCCCCGTAGGAAGTAATGCCAGTCTTTGTGAAGCTCACAGATTCATATTCAGTCATGCAGCAACTTTTACTGTGGAGATGAGGATAGTTAGGATGGTAACACTAACCTGCAGTCCCGCTTAGAGGCACACATTTTCAAACAGCCGGCAAATTAAATGTTAGTTTGTACTAGGGATGGGAATTTGAAAGCAAATGTATATTCGAATATTCGACCCCCAAAAAAACTGTTAACCGAAATGTACATATTCTATAAAAAAAAAATTAAAAAAAAAAATTGTGGGAAAAATTTTTACAAAAAAAAAAAAGAAGACATTTAATTTTGAAAAATAAATAAATACATGTTCAATTAAGCATATAAACCAAGTCGAACTTGTCAAATGTATTGAACTGGTGATCAGTTTGAACAGTTGACAGCTATAGGCCTACAGCTTTCATGCTTAAAACATAACTTGGTTTTTAAATTAAAGAGGGATCATACACGAACAACATAACGTGTTATGTTAACGTAGCCCTATTACAACAGAGATCAACAACCTCTAACAGGGCCTATGCACAGAATGCAGCTATTCAATACTCATTCTTGTTTAAGAATATGAGCATGTCTACTCAGGGGAGAGGCGGGTGCGGAGGTGATTCACAATCAGGCCAGCTGTAGAGAAGACCCTCTCAGCTGGAATTTGGGCATAAGATGAGGTTTGAGTCTGCGTGCTCTGCTTGGGGAGGGGCAGCAGCCATATCATTAGCTAGAACTAGCTAGATCTGATGGATTTGGACATAAACGCGAGTGAAGTATAACCGGACGCGAGAGAGAGAGATCAGCAGCTGCAGCTCTGCCCGCTGTGAGGGACCGGTGAGCGGAGCAAAACACACCTTTAGACCTAACACATTTAGCTATGGCACTGTCGTATACATTGAATTATTCCATTTGATAATATGTAATCAACTTGGGCACCCCTTCCAAAAATATATATATATATATATATATATATATATATATATATATATATATATTCATAACTCATATTCTCATATTCGAATACCTGAATAATTTTGAATATTCGATTAATCGTTCCCATCCCTAGTTTGTACAGGAATGAATGCATAGCCGCAAACTGCTGAATTTAGCCTTGCTCATACAAAGTTCACCCCCCCCCAACTGTCTCTGCAGAGATTACAGTCCGTGTTGCCATTGGTACCATTTTATCCAAATGCAGCTTTGTGTGTAAAGCTAATTGTTTATGCCTTATGCCCATTTCTGTTGTGGTGCAGGGACAGTCGAGCGTTATGGTTTTGTGATTTGTCCTCTGTATTTATTGTCCAGTATGTGTTGTTTTCAGCCCACAGAAACGAACAATCTTAAAAAAGTATTTTCATGTTTTTATGTTGCATTTGTAGCTTTTAGCAGTCTTCAGATCTGGTCGCAACGTTATCCAGACTAGCACACTGCAGACTTAGACACATGAAATAAAATATGACTCATTTTGTCAAACTGATCTTAATTGGCAAACAAAAAGAGATATAAAAGTCATGTAGCTATAAAACGGAAATATTGGAAAACACCTCTGACACAGGGTTGCCTGCTTTTCACCTACCATAACCTTTTTACTGTCCAATAAGGAGTTAAAACTAAAATTAGGGTTGGAAAACGGCAACAACAGTAGGAGTCAAGACATTTTAAAAGCGTTCCTGTTTTCATTCTGACAGATTGTTACCTGGACTATTCTGCTGGAGCACTGCATTAATATGTCAAAGCTTGTTTTATTGAAGTCTTGACATTGTATTATTAATGTGAAGGATTGAGAATGTGTTAACATTACCAGCACTTGCATCAAAACTCTGTATGGCAAGCTGGGGCTGCGTGTCCAGGGCAAAGGAAATGATTGATGGTGAAACACAAATCCACTGCTGAGCACAACAGGAGTTGGACTTCAAACATACAGAACTGTTCCTCAAATCGTTCTTTTGCATGGAAAAAAGTGTGTTTTTGCATGCCATCCTGAGGCACAGGCCAAAATAAGTACAAGCCTGTTGGATGCCAGCTGTGGTTTGGGTTACGGTGTCTACAGACAGGCAACATGAAGTAGAAAAAACAATGCCAGCCACTCTCATGATATAAAGTTGCATTTCTTTTTGGTCAATTTAATCTCAGAGCGAGACAGCTGTGCAGCTTAACCTTTTAATTTGTATCTGGTGCCATATTGTGAAGCAGCATTGCCATAAAGAGATGGTGCCACATGAATTCCTATTTTGGTCACAATAAAGCCTGTTATTATTGTCTTACTGTTTCTGGTGATACTCACTGCTTTTGTGTCTGAAACACTTAACCCAGATTAGAGCAGCTCTTAAATTAGTGCGCGAGGACATAAAAAGAAGCAGGTCTTGGCTAAGCGCTGAAGATAGTCTTCTGTCAGAGATCCTGTGCTCTGATACGAGCTGCTCCAGCACAGCGCTGCCTGACTGATGTCAAACAGAGACAAGGTTGACCCTGAGTCCTGACACAGTTGTTAAAATTAAACGTCAGTGTGTCCCTTAGGATTTCTTCCAGCGGAGGAGGTACCTTTTCAAGCTGCCAGAAGATATTTAGCACATATCCTGACATGAGAAGAGCGTTGAAATGCTTCCAGACTTCTTCTTCCTCTCTCCTGTCCTGTTACTCTGCCGAATTCTTCTTTGTCCTGTTCTCCTTCTCTTTCCATACTTTCCTGTCTAGCTTGCGATATCTGTCGTCCTGTCTAATAATGAAAAACATGGAATAAAGGTACTCGATTAAGCAATGTAAAATAATGGATGAATTTAAAACACTCACACTAGGCAGTACATTTCAAATTCAGGAGACAAAATACCAAGTACCAACTGACCATCATAAGCCCTAATATGTGGTTTGGATACTAAAAAACGTTTTACTTCTTTGTTAGCTCCTGCATTGGCTTTGGTTATATTCTAAAATGTTTCATGATTACTACTTTTCTGCACTAACAGCACCGTTTTTGTTAACCTCTTCTCTTTGACGACAGTATCTTTAATAAAGCAGCCTTTCATTGTGACTGCACTTACAGTAAACGGTCAAACTAACCCCTTTTTCTCTCGCCCCCTTTTTTAGGTGACATCCATGGGCAATACACAGACCTACTGAGGCTGTTTGAGTATGGGGGTTTCCCTCCAGAGGCCAACTACCTTTTCCTGGGTGACTACGTGGACAGAGGGAAGCAGTCCCTGGAAACCATCTGCCTTCTGCTGGCCTACAAGATCAAATACCCAGAGAACTTCTTCCTGCTCAGGGGCAACCACGAGTGCGCTTCCATCAACCGCATCTACGGCTTCTACGATGAGTGTACGTTCAAATAAACCCACCTTGAATACTGTACACAAAGTTTGCCTTGATGCACATATGTAGTTTGATTTTAATAGATTGTTTGCATATGTGTTCCTGCAGGCAAGCGTAGGTTCAACATTAAGTTGTGGAAGACCTTCACCGACTGCTTTAACTGCCTCCCTATCGCTGCTATCATTGATGAGAAGATCTTCTGCTGCCATGGAGGTACAGCAACTGTTCGCATTCGTTTTTTCTCGCCTTGTCCCAAATTGGTCGTTTTTTCCCCCCTGATTGAGATATAATTGTACTTGAAATATAGCTTTACATTTGACATAACTTTTTAGGGCTATCGCCTGATTTGCAGTCAATGGAGCAGATTCGCAGGATCATGAGGCCAACAGACGTGCCTGATACAGGTTTTGTGTGTGTGTGTGTGTGTGTGTGTGTGTGTGTGTGTGTGTGTGTGTGTGTGTGTGTGTGTGTGTGTGTGTGTGTGTGTGTGTGTGTGTGTGTGTGTGTGTGTGTGTGTGTGTGTGTGTGTGTGTGTGTGTGTGTGTGTGTGTGTGTGTGTGTGTGTGTGTGTGTGTGTGTGTGTGTGTGTGTGTGTGTGTGTGTGTGTGTGTGTGTGTGTGTGTGTGTGTGTGTGTGTGTGTGTGTGTGTGTGTGTGTTCTAGAGCCACTTCTTCCTCTCCTTTCGACTCTTATCTAATTATGTCTATCTTTCCTCGTGCCTCAGGCCTACTGTGTGACCTCTTGTGGTCGGACCCAGATAAGGATGTACAAGGCTGGGGAGAGAACGACCGCGGGGTCTCCTTCACCTTCGGAGCAGATGTGGTCAGCAAGTTCCTGAACCGCCACGACCTGGACCTCATCTGCAGAGCCCACCAGGTAATTATGAAGGGAGTTCAAGTAGAGAGTCTGGATGGTATAAATTAAAAGTGCATGGCAAGCAAACTTGGAGACTTAAAACTGTTTGGCCATGCACTTTACTTATAGTGGATTTCCATTAGTGTGTGTGTGTGTCTTTGGAACAAGTAATTACTGTGGAGGAAACACAAGCTAAACCACATTATTAATAGGCCTGCTACAGCAGTCTAGCCCAGTGTATGTTTCCCCCATGAATCATTCATTATTACTTCATTTTGCACTCAGTTATTGTCAATCAACTTTTTTGCTGAACCAAGATAGAGTAGAACAGAGAATAAGAACCTGCTGTTTGCAAGACACTGGCAACATGTTTATTAAGAATACAACAGAATAGTATCTATGCTGTCACCCAGGAACAAAATGAACACAAAAACATGTGCTCAAGATAAAAGCTTCACATGAAACAGGACATATTTCTCAATTGTAAAACAGTCATTTCATTTATATCCATGGTGTACAGCCTACCTTCTTCTATTTAATTTAAAGGGAGCAACTCGAACTCATGAAGGAGGGGTTGTGTGTTATTGACCAAAAACAATTTGTTTTCAAAAGTGGAATGTATACATTAGCTGTTTTGGCTCTGCGTTGGGTGCTTTGTATTGATTCAGATGTAGGTGGTTGTGGACACATGACAATTATAGCAGAGTAGGTTTCTGAAACCAGCTGGAGATCTGTGTGTGTTTATCGATCGCTGTAGGCGGTGGAATAATGTCCCGTGTCTTCTAACAGGTTGTGGAGGATGGTTATGAGTTCTTTGCCAAACGCCAACTGGTCACACTCTTCTCCGCTCCAAACTACTGCGGGGAGTTCGACAATGCAGGCGGCATGATGAGTGTGGATGAATCCCTCATGTGCTCCTTCCAGGTATTCTAACAAACCATTATAACACCTTTTGATATTTAAACTAAACTTCATCTCAGAAACACTCACATTTTCTGTCTCTGTGTTTTTTTGAAGATCCTAAAGCCCTCGGAGAAGAAGGCCAAGTATCAGTACGGTGGTGTAAATTCTGGTCGTCCCGTCACCCCACCCCGCACCGCCCAAGCCCCTAAGAAGAGGTGAACGCACCGCCTGATCTCTCACCCGCTCCGTCCCTGGTCTGCCATCATGGCGACCCCTGTAACTCCCCTGTATAGCGAAGATACAGGGCTTATCTAATTGCCCAAATCTTTCTCCTCTTTCTTCCCCCACTCACACAACCTTCCCAAAATCCACTGACAGCTCTTTTCTTAATGTGTATGTGTACATACATTTGCTGTGACCAATCTCTTTTTTTTTTGCCTGTTTGTTGGTATTTTTGATATTATTAACAGAGTTTGTGGTTTTACTTCCAATGCCATTTAAAGTTTTCTGAGGTTCTGTGTTGTCTCTGCGAAGAGGGACAGAGTGATTGAGTTAGAAGAAGTCTTTTTGAGTTTGACAAAAACACAGTAGAGATTGAACATTGTTGTTGTTTTTGCCTTGACCTCTGAAAGCAGAGAAAATCCTTCCAATGTGTTACAATGAGACTGAGGTCCTTAGACACGATAACATTTCTTATATTCCGGTTTAACTGTTTGAAACATTATTACTGCGTTTGCGGTGAACTTGCGGTTGTTGTGCAGGCGAACATTTTATATAATTAACCATTGAAAAAATGCACCTCCCTATGAGTAGCAAGGAATGTGAAGAGACCGGCTTGAATGAAGGATAGAGGGTAAATCGGATGCTGCTGGCAGTGGACCCGCTCTCCCCAAACACAACGCCCTCTGGGCATCCATTCCTCTGCTCTGCTATGCCTCCCTGTGCCTCGACTCCACACCCACACAAAAACACGCCGCTCCTCACAAGAGCTGCTATTGACATGGGTCTAATTATTATTTGTTTACGATTATGTTCCCAAAGTCCTCTTGATTTTTGATGAAAGATGCTGAGTTTTTTTTCATGTCCATGCATTTAAATAATATGTGTGACGTATAGTCAGTATCTTACCTACATACAGGATAAATGGTGTACTAAAAGTGTATTTGTATGAAGTTAAGGAAAGAAAACATCTAACAGCACTTGAATAAAAAGCAAGCTTCACAAAATGCTCTACAGTGTTTGAATTGTTTAGGGCTGTGGGTGTAGAGTACACAACATAAAAAACATAATGAGGGAAGTTTGTTCTTGGAACCTTTTTAAGTAAAGTGCCAGCAATCCTCCTGTCACATCACCCACAGTGTCCTGGTATTGAGTTTGAAAGCTGGAGGAGTCAGGAGTGGCAGGACCGTCCGTTATGCGATGTGACAGTGATGCCACCTGGTGTATACATACAGTAGTACAATACAAATCACAAGTGAGTTTCAAACCAGACAGCTCAGGATGGGCTTTTCATTTTATGTCCTGGAAAAAATGTTGCGAGGAGGTACTGGAGGTTCATTTTAGTCTTCTGCAAAGAAGCAAAGTCGACCATTTGTGGCTAACCGTTTCCTTTTTCAATCTTTAGTTTGCTCTTTTTGGTAAAATGCTTTCTGTGGAATTTTTCTGTTTCACTATTCCCATTGTTTTCTTTATATTCACTTAATTTATTGCACAATACTGATAATAAGAAAACAATGAAGTGTTACCAAAAGCTGTTTTGCAATTTGTACAAGTTTGTTTGAAACTCTATAAATCAATAAAATGATGGAAACTAAAACTGTTGTCCCCTCTGAATTCACTAATTTGTGCATGAATGCTCTGTCTTTCAAGAAATTTGAGGAATTGCAAAAATTATATTTTCTTCACTTTTTTATCTCAGTTTATTCAACGTTGCCCCGCAGACGTCTTTTAGCCCATTTCAGAGCACTGTGCATTGGCCCTGAATACAACCAGAGGATGAGTGGCAGGATGAAACATGGCAGGCCCAGGTGGAGGTGGGCCATGACCCAGGCAAAGCAGATCCACAGTCCCATCTTTAGAAAGAGGAGAGTGTAGTAGATGATGGTCTGTGAGCTGAATGTGCAGTTGACCTGAGAAAATCAATGAAAGTAATTAATTTAACATGTATTTAAGATTTCTGCAAAAAACTGGTTATGATATATGTTCATTTTGGGCATTTTTGGACAAACATCTTGACTAGCCAAACCTGTACATCCTGTTGTTTCACTGGATCCATCATCACATCGTCAGTGTCACCCAACCTCTGGAGGCTTTGGCTCCGATAGGGCTGTCTGATAGGGCTGCTCATTTTCTTGCTGCCCACTAATGGCTTTCTTGGCTTTAGTTCTTCCGTTTTCATGTTAGTCTGTCCCTAAAGATTGTGGTTTCAAGCAAATATGGAATACTATGAACAGACACATTAAAACAGACCTATCAAATTGATCGATCAAATCAACTTATTGACATGAATATTGCTGTTCCATTAGTGCCAAAACTCCAATACACGTTATGAGGTATACTTTTCTGAAGAAAACAAAAATAAAATATGAACATTAACAAATGACAAAACAACAATATCCTTATTTCTGATATATTTGTAGTTTGCTTGACTTACCGTGTACACAGATTGGGTCCAATGGTCGAGATGAGCACGTTTTTAAAAGTTGCAACTACAAAATAAAGCTGGAATGTTTTTTTTCGAAACAGGATTTTTGTATAGTAATAAAAAACAATGTATAGGTACTTTTAGTGATGATTCCATTGTGTAATACACCTCACCAAACAAATGGGGGCGACACGTATAATTCTCATTCAGTAAAACTGCTCCTCTCATTGTTGTTGACGCAGCTCTAACATCAGATTCATATACTACATGGATGTGTCGCAGCCACTGCGCATGCGCTGCTGAAGCATTTGTAGATCTGCAGACAACCGAGCCCAGAAGTGCAGGTTGTGTCCCGTCCTCTGCATCTCTCATATCTCTTACAACGAAATATTTAATGAAGAGTCGTCCGAACTGTGAAGACTGTAGTTGAGTGTTTAACACTAGAGGTTTTATTTCAATTAATAGAGTTTTATTACGAAAACAATTGAAGTGGTGTCCTGTCGGAGGATAAAGCCAATATTGTGTCACCATTGTTATTCTAGGCTGCTGTTGACAAGTCTAAAGTTCATCGATATAGGTATGATTGAAGTCTGGTAAGTTTAGTAAATGTGTCTTTCTGCATCGCTAAACTGTATAAGAAGCTTTTGCTGAATTAGCACATTTGTTACTATACTGTACGTTCTGACAGAACTTCCGGCTTGTGTGTAGTCATTTAAAAACAATGTAGCTTCGTTAGCTGCCTGTGCCTCTTTAATTCACTGTTTTTTTAAGCAACTGTTTTGCAATTTAAATCAACAAACCAAATATTGGATTGATGCAACCTCTTACATGTAAGCATTTTGCTGCCTAACTTAAAAAAGAGTTCTTTATTTTCTGATATTTCTAGGGGCAAAGTCGAAGAGTTTTTAGTTGCAGCCATTTCCTTTTGTAACACACTTAAATGCATTGTTTTCTCAAACCTCCAGGCTGAACATTACCTCACTGACAGAGCATTGATGGCATCCTGTTCAGCTACAGTCCCTCACTGCTGTCTCAACAATGAACTGTGGAAAGCCTCAAGCACTGACTGAAGAATGGCAAGGTTTAGGCGCAAATCTTGCATACATTAATTGCTTTGGTGTTGCTCGTGCTCATAGTAACAGTGGTCTTAAAGGCGCTGACACCTGAGGACTCTCCGTTCGACAACCCTGTCGGTGAACAGCCGGTCCGGAGAGAAGGAATGACAACCAGTTCCAGAGAGAAAACGACAATAAACTTGTCCAGAGCAAAATGACTGACTCCGCTCAGTCAGACAAACTGGAGGCTGCACTGAGGAAGTTCCCTCCTCCAAACTACTATCTCCATGCCTTCTACTACACATGGTATGGAAACCCCAAGTTTGATGGCAAATACATCCACTGGGACCACCCACAGCTGCCTCACTGGGACTTAAAAGTAGCTCAGGGTTATCCCCAAGCAAGACACGTCCCACCTGAAGACATTGGCGCCAACTTCTACCCCTCTTTAGGGGCTTATAGCTCCAGGGATCCCTCCATCATAGAGTCCCATATGCAACAGCTACGCACAGCAGCCATTGGTAAGATTAACATTAAACTGAACTTAACTGGAAAACAATTTAACATTCTCACCTGTCTTTTTCCAATGAAACCATTACTGTGTTGATGACAAGGTTCACATCTGAACTGATTCATCCACATTAACAGCTACAGTTTCTTTGTGAACATCATTATAAAATCCAGCATTTCTGCTTTGAGTTGCATTCATTCAACCCTATAGTTTGATACATTATGCAGTGATGATAATTGGCAGGTTTTACAAAATGTCACCGTTTTTTTGTTTTGTTTAGGGCATCATGTACAGTAGTCCTGCATCTAAATTATATTGCCTTTTATCTTTTGAAACTGATTATATTTTTTTAATGGACCAACATTTAAAGCTGTGTTTTCACATACATTATCCATATTTTGACTGATATCATGAAAAATGATTATCTCCATGTTCACTTCTGCCCCATCTGTATTATTCTAACAACACATTTAATATCACTGCAGTACATTTACTGATGATTAACTAACTTTATTCACAAATGATCTCAGTGCTTCCTTTAATCATTAAAATGTTTTTTTTCTCAGGTGTCCTTGTTGTGTCCTGGTATCCTCCTAATATGGGGGATGATAACGGTGAACCAACGGATGACATTGTGCCTTTGCTGATGGAGGTTGCACATAAATACCATGTTAAGGTATGTATGAGGAAAGTAGTGAGTTTAGTAGCCTGTATTGTAGTTATCAGCAAACTAAATATTTTGTTGTAGTTCCCTAAAATCATCAATATTTTGTGATGCTGTCATTTTTGTGTTTACAGGTAGCGTTTCACATCGAGCCGTACAAAGGAAGAGATGAAGTCAACATGTTAACTAATGTCAAATACATCATTGACAAGTGAGTAAATCTTTATCGTTGTCAGTCAAATGTCAGCACTATAATCTCAAACTCCCTCTGGAAATCTTTCTCGATCAATAATTTGAATGTTTCTATCAGTCATTTTATTCCTTTGACATTTGTATTTCTTCCCTTTTTATTTCGCACCTCCTCTTCTCAGATACGGAGAGCACCCTGCTTTCTTCAAGTACCAGACAAACACTGGCAAGCTTCTTCCACTCATCTATGTGTATGACTCATATCTGATGAATTCGGAGCAGTGGGGAAAACTGCTCAAACACACAGATAGTAACAGCATCAGGGACACCCCGTATGATGCCATCTTCATCGCCCTGCTGGTCGAGGAGAAACACAAGAGGGATATCCTAACTGCAGGTTTTGATGGTGTCTACACCTACTTTGCTACCAATGGGTTTTCCTATGGGTCCACTCAGCGAAACTGGGACTCCCTTAAAGCTTTCTGTGAAGATAACAACTTAATATACATTTTAAGTGTGGGCCCCGGGTACATTGACACAGGCGTTCGACCCTGGAACTTCCAAAACACTCGAAACCGCATCAACGGCAAATACTACGAGACCTCTCTGAGTGCTGCGTTACAAGCCAGGCCTGATTTCATCTCTATAACATCTTTTAATGAATGGCACGAGGGGACTCAGATTGAAATGGCAATACCAAAAACAGGTCCGACTGTGTATATGGACTACCTGCCCAATAAACCTGCAATCTACCTGGAGATAACTCGCAAATGGGCTGCCATATTTGGTGGGGAGCGAGGAAATGGCAGGATTGATCCCTGACTAAAAGACATAGCAAATGTTAGTTCATGGTTGTATAAACTAAATGAAGTTGTAGTTGCAAAATGCACGATAAAATGCAAATGATGAATAGTTGTAGGAGAAAAGCTTAATGATTTCGAAAGTCACAGGCCATTGAACTCAATTATCATAATTATGGCTGCAGTGATGTACGTGAATTATTTACACTTGGGTAAATTATTGTTAATTTAACTGATGTCTTATTTCTTATGTTTACACATCCTTGTGTATTTTGGGAATCATAACTTAAAACAGCATGTTTTCTCACTGACTTCACCGTATCCATCTACAACTGTTCGTAGGCATGTTATGCCCTCCTGTAATCTGTGCCTGCATTAAACCTTAGAAGATTAAATAAAGTGTGTCCTGGAAAGAAAGGAAAGTAAACAAAGCAATCTGCCAGAACAAATCTGTCGCCTCACTCTGCTCCCAACTCTGCCTTAGCCCAAAAGCAATAGAAGAAATATCACAGCGCAGACCTTGATGTTTGCAAAAATAATAAAACAAAAATGTAAGACGACAACAATGGGATGACAGGACAGCAGTTTGGATATTTTAAGATGCACAGTGCCCAGAGCAAGTGCAGGGAACATTTAGAAGATCTAATGTTTGGAATCTTTTTTTGTTAAAAATGTTTAGGAATGGTATTTACACTATTCTACATGCCTGTTACACATTGTCATAACGGCTGTATGCGTTAACACGTAAACACCTTTCTGATTACATTTTGGAACTTCCCTGCTGTAAAAGTAGCATTTTCGTCATTATGGTAGTGTTTCTGGCCACCTCTACACTGTGATAACCATCTGGTTGCTCACTCTGTCTGTTTGGTGGTGCTGAGTAAGCACCACCAAACAGTACAGTAGGTTCGAATGGTTAGATGTGGAAGGGTGGTCAAATGAAAGGCATTGAGTTGCATGATAGGATTTGGAGGATCCAGTGTTTTTGATATCTCAGCCTCTGCAGCTTTGATTTTGACCGTTGTTCTTCTTAAATGCGTCTTGTAAAACCTGCAACTTTATGGAAGGGCAATAATAAATTGCCATTGTGCCCCTTTAAATTACTTGTAATGAGCCAGTTGAATGGTGCTGATGGGCACATTTGGAAGTGCCTCTTTGTGATTTGTAAAATTACAACCCACCTTATGTGCTGACACATCAGTCTGTCGGCTAGGTCATCAATTGATTAATTCAATGAAAATGTTGTGAAAATGTGCATAAATGGCACACTTAACTGGTGTTTGGTTTAGTAAGTGGTTGTGGTTGACAGGCGGTCATAGTTCAGCCCTTGGCTTATCGCTTTACATGACTAAAAGGCAGCCGTGGAACAACACAACCATCCCATTATTACTGATGTCAGGTTAAAGAGCCGATACAGGCCAGGGGACCGGAAACCTTTTCATCCGCAGCAGCAATGATTCACACGCTCATTCAAAGGAGAGCCTTAATGATAGAAGTGTATTATGCACTAACGCTAAATCAGAGCGCGCACACACACACACACACACACACACACACACACACACACACACACACACACACACACACACACACACACACACTGGAGATCCAGCCTGCAGCTGCATTGACGGTAAACAGAGCAAGGTAGCGCATGGGCAGCCAGCAGGGAATTATTCCACATCGCATCACATCCCAGAGCATACATGGCGTCCTCACACACGGAGCTATGAATTTTGTGTGCAGGCTGACGGGGTAGCAGCCAATTATTATTTTTTTTTTTTGCAGCCATCATTCTTTGCGTCGGTGTGCAGCAGCGGGGAAGATTCAGCGCACATTGCTACAGTAGGTATCTTTTTCTGGATCAAGACGATGGATGAGTGCTCATCCGGATCTATTCCTGCAAACACAGCGGACGGGCGTGATTTTTTATTCCAAACGCATCCGCATCTCCCGTATGTTGCAAGGTGTCTTTGAAAAGGGTACGGACCTCTGGGGGAAATGAGAAGAAAGGTCTATTTTGACTCACGCCTGTCGAGATGGTGAGTGAAATGCATGGCTGTTTCCCCCCCCCCTGCACCCCCATGACAGCAGCGGTACCTGGTTTTGACGGAGAATCATCACCAGCTAATTAGAAATGATCTCACTGTAAAATCACTGACCGGTGTTTTCCTGTGGTGTTGTTTTTACATAGCGTTTTTTACATTCTCAATGCACTGTTTCATACTTTAGTGGAATATAAACGTTTCTCTCCACTGTGATTTGTATTTAATCGTACACTGCACACTGTGTTTTGCATCGCACATAGCCTACTGTACATTTTTCAGCATCCTCCTCCACGCTTTTATTTATATTCTGCGCGTTTTCGGTGCGCACTGTCTGCCAGGCAACACATGAAATATTCCAGTGAATTTCTCCATATTCTCATCAACTCAGATGCAGTGTTATGCCCAAAGACAACCATTTTACAAAGAGTGCCTCGACTGTAGCATCTCACGTTTTTAAAATGACCTTCAGTGCTCGGTGGCTGGAAATTAATTCTCACCTGGGATGGAGTGTCCCTTTACAATCACTCCTGTGGCCTTCCCGGCAGAACACACATAATCAAATCAAAATAAGGGGGGAAATGTCATGTTCTAGGAAATGAGGGCTCTTCTTTTGCCCTTTAGTCTACCTGATACTGACACTACACCAGGGATTTGAAGCATCCCTATGAATGATGCTACCTAAATCTGTGGTTGCGTTTTTTTCTGCCTCTCTCCAGTCATGTCTAATGGCTCCTCGCTGCAGACTACTCACCCATGCGGTGCTCTTTCTGTGTCCCAAATACATCACAATGCATTTGACAAAACCAGTTATGTTATTTAAAATATAAATGGATGTTTGAGCTGCACGTGTCTCACTCTGCACTCATTTGTTGGAGATGGAAAAATAATGACTGTGTGAGAGCCATTACCCTCTCATATCAATTTCTCTGACCTCAGCACCATCACCATGGAGACACTATAAACTTGACCACACTGCATATTTAATAGCCATGATTTAGATCTGTACTGCACTACTGTACACTTGAGCCTCTCTAAATCTACCCTGTGTTTAAAGTATATGATACCACAACCACATAAAGGTATATGCATGCGCTGCATCCACTGTAAAGCAAAGAGCTTATCACTGCTGCTCCCAGAAAACATGTTACATCTCTCTAAGAGGATTGGCTTACATGAAATTGTATTGATACCAAAGCTTTTAACAGGAATACACCCATCTGGATCTGCTTCATGTGGCATTTGAGTGCCGATCTGTTTACCTTACTCACAGATGGGAGATATGAAGAAGTCCTGTCATACAGCCAATATATTCATTCCATATTATGTCAGGAGGAAAATCAAGTGGTCGAGTTTGTCTCATTGTTTTATTTGCTGAAGTGTGTGAAAAAAGTCACCTCTTGATGTTTATTTCTGTGTATGGCTTCTTTATGCCAGATGCAGGTGTGTTTAGCCCCGGAGAGCTGGATAGTCGGGGGGCTTTCTACTCTCCTCAGCCTTAAGATGGCAGCATTCTCTTACAATACATAGAATACGCCAACAATTAATAACAGCTTGAAGCTTACACCCATGCTTTACAATCAAATTTGAAATACCATTCATGATTAATTGGCAATTTGGCAATAACCGTACTGTTTTCCTTTTATTTTCCATCTTATTTAAAATAATAGTTTGTGTAAATCAAGCATATCTCTCCATGTTCATGCACAGAACCCCACTTGTTTTCTTTGGTGATGTTCAGTCTCTCCAGCTCTAATTGATTCTCTCAATTTTCTCTCCCTGCTCACGTAAAGGAGGCGTCATTAAGAAGACCTGTGCATTCAAGATCAAACGCACCTCATTAGATCATTAAGGATCATTGTTAATCTGCGTAAAGGAGCATAGTTGAGCTGTGACCTGCACTTTTTTTTGTCTATGAGCACTGAATCACAAAGAAGATTGATCCCACCGTCGTCCCAATGTAGGAACTGCTCCCTCCGATTCCCACAACTTCTACTCTTGCTTGGATTTCAGCATTCAGTTAAATCCACCAGGTTTGTATAATAATAAATCTGAGAATGCAACACAATTTTCTTCATGAGTATTGATCCAAAGCAGTGGGTGCCTTACGCACGGCAGGGTGCATACTTGCAGGATAACAGCAAGAATATGAACACTGTGTTCACATGCTAATGCCCTCAAGCAAACCGTTTTTAATTGGGGCACAAATGATGTTTAGAGTCGATGAACCAGTATAATAGACATCATTAACACATAGTGCTAATGGGCAATACCTGTGCATGATTAGGTGATTAGTCTGGATGTCGTTTCCTGTTGATCCTGACTTTATTTTTGTTCTCTTGTGTGCCCTTTCCAGGACAGAGTATGCCATCTGCACCTTTCCACAGAATCCTACGACCCCTTCTGCTCGGCACGTTCATACTGGGATGCTTTGTGACTCTGTTTTTGATGTATTTTAAACCATCCACCAGCTGGTTATCAGGTCCTGTCGAGTCAACAGTATCCACAGACCGGGAAAAGAGCCTCTTCTCCACCAAGAGTGATAAAAACGTGACCACCGTGCTGATCTGGCTCTGGCCTTTTGGACAAACCTATGACCTGGGCGTGTGCAGCTCCCTATTTAACATCGAGGGCTGTTTCATCACCGCGGACAGGAACTTCTACAACAAGTCGGATGGGGTCGTCATCCATCACAGAGACATTTGTACCGACCTTCCAACCTGCCGCCTGTTCAGCGACCATCCTTCCAGAAGTGGGTATGGATGAACTTGGAGTCACCATCGCACTCCTCCCAACTGCCTGGGATCGAGAACATGTTCAATCTGACTCTCAATTACCGTCAGGATGCTGACATTGAAGTGCCTTATGGGTCCATCGTAGCAGCGGAGGGCGAGGAGGACTTTGTCCCACCCAGCAAAGACAAACTGATCTGCTGGATTGTGAGCAACTGGAACCAGGACCATGTGCGTGTGAAATACTACAATGAGCTGTACAAACACATTGAGGTTCACGCGTACGGACAAGCCTTTGGGGAGTACATCGCTGACCAGGACTACTTTCCCACCATCGCCAGCTGCAAGTTCTACCTGGCTTTTGAGAACTCCATCCACAAGGACTACATTACTGAAAAACTGTACAACCCGCTCTCTGTGGGGTCAGTGCCAGTGGTTCTCGGCCCTCCCCGGCAGAACTACGAGAACTTTATCCAGGGAGACGCCTTCATCCACGTGGACGACTTCACCTCGCCCAAGGAGCTGGCCGATTACCTGCTGCTCTTGGACAAGAACGAGGAAATGTACCTCAGGTACTTTGAGTGGAGGCGGCACTTTAAAGTAAAGAAGGCCTATTTCTGGGCAGAGCACACATGCCTGGCTTGTGATTACCTGCGTAGGCACAAGGAGTACAAGTCATTCAATAACCTTGACAAGTGGTACTGGGGAGAATAGTGCTTTGAAGGGCTATGCAGTGCTTGTTTTGATGTTAAAGGCAGTGCTTTAAGATTTGTGTCCTTCAGTTAACTAGAAGGTTCATTACTGTTCTGTCAAGAGCTCCCAAATGATGTTTTTCTATTGGTTCAGTGGCCCAGTGAGACATCCATCTTGTGTTTTTATTATTATTTGCAAGCCAATTTTGCTACACCGTACTTTGCCTTTTGTGTTATTCATTTATTTATTTTTGATGAATTACATGTTTAATTGTTATTTCAACCCATGTTGTGCTTAACATGATAACATTTGCTGCTATTTTCTTAAGTTTTAGTTCTTTTATTAGCATGAATGCTCGATTGTATGGATGCTCCTGTATGACAGATGGCTTTCATGGTGCAAGGTTATTGTTTTTTTTCTTTAAATGTCACCTATCATGAAGTGGGACATTTGAATAGTGTTGGCTGCAGAAGGAGACTGACGTAAAAAGTACAAATATTTATGTAATATTTATTCAAGTCATTATATGAAAAAAAAAAAAAAAAATCTCATCTGTGCTAGTGTTACAGTCACCTATGCAGTGTTTACCGAACTCAAATGTGAAAGTAGTTCAATTGTGTCATGTACATATTGTGTATTTTTGGAATTATGTAGCTGTCATTTCCCCCTACATAGTTTTCATTTGCACTGCTAAGCCAACTGTTACCTTTCGTTCCAAAATGTACAGTAAGACAGAAGGACATTGTGTTATGTGGTTGTAGACGAGATATGGTGATCATTACCTGTTCTCCGACAGCAGACGTGACTCTGCTCTGTGAGAGGGAGGTTACTATTTTAATCCTGTTGTGAATTGTTCATTATCACATGTGATGGTGTCACAGTGATGATGATAGTACAATACAGGGCCAATTTTGTGTTATGAAACTCCTAGACACCTCATTATGTTGCATTCAAATTAGATCTTTCATTTTTAACCGAATACAGTGATGAGAAAGAGCACAACATTAGCATATTACTGAAGCAATTTAGCTGTGTTTACTGTAGTGTCATCCGCCAATGTGACATCAAATATTAACACTGATACTTTCAACAATTTCAAGCAGATGTTACCTGGTGAAGTGGGTGATAATCAAGATCATAACAGATCAGATGAGATCTGCCACGTTTGCAACGATGTGAAAGATGTGAAAAAGATAACTGCGAGTTTATCCTTATAACTGTCTTTGAATCTCCACATTTCAGAGTTGTGTGGGAAGTGAGAGTTGCATGTGAAGATGTTTTCTGGATTTCTTTTTGTTTACACTCCTGTTTACAGTTTTGTGGCTTGCCAGACAGCCTACACCACTCAAGATCACACAACAAAAAGCATCAGCATAGATATCCCATTCCTTTTAAATGTTGTAAGAACAGCCAATCCACTGAACAATGCATCTCAACAGCACTCAGCAGCTATTGACATGATAGTTACATTTTTACAGAAACAACTGTGCAAAACCAAGTCAACATTTTATGCAAGATGAGCCGTTGTCTTCATGGTCAAAGTACTCAAACATTTTTCAGGTTATTTTCATTTCTTTACTGTCAAAGGGACCATTCATGTAAATAAGGATGATTTCAATTATTTTTCTTATGGAAAATGGTTCTAAATGCCATAGAGAAACCTGTATATAAACCTTGTTGTGAACTGAATCATCATCTGGATCAACCATACACCGAGGGAGCTCAAAAAGACTTTGATTTAATGAAGTGAAACAATGTGTTGTATATATTTTTAATGTTTAAATCTCTTTATAACATACAAATGGTGACAGGCAGTGAATGTGATTTCACTGTGATGTCGGTGCTTTGAGAGGCTGTGAATGAAGGTGAAAGGAGAGAGACACTTGAAAAGAATAACCAGCAATGGAGACAATGGTTTTAGTTGTGAGGTCTCCATCAAGGGAGGCCATTTTACACAGAAGGTATTTTTTTCTTTTTTGATTAGGCGTAATCCTGTTGGCATGACCTAATTGAAGAATTCGTGCCAAAATGCAGCACAGATATAGCACTTGTATTCATGTGGAGTGGTGTGACTCACTGTGCTGGTGGCTGTCTTTAGATGGAGCTATTGTGAGTTCAGAAACGTCATCCTAGACTTCGACTGTCCCACAGATTAACTATGAAACTGCCACTCTAGGTTTCATATTGTACAGTCAATGGTTTCTTGTCAAATGTGGTCGGTGACTTTAAGAACAGAATATTTTTTTTCTTTGTGTTGTCTGTCTCTTTCATCCTCTCTCTCTCTTTCAATATTTTTTGCACAAAATCAAACATGGAGGAGCTGAGGCTTCTCTGTCCCCCGTCTCAGTCTGTGAGTGTGTCACAGCAGCAGAGTGAATCAGAAATCTCTGAATACTGACCAACCTGGCACTGATTTTGCCGGAGTCCTGAAAAAAACACTGTATACGAAATGTGTGTGTGTGGTTGAACATGGCGATTTCTTCAGAAATGCTAATTTTCTGCCAGTTCACTGAGGGAATCAGTGAGTCAATCAGTACAAGTTTTTTGCCAAATCATTGTATTTTGCCAAATGTTGTGTTTTAACTGTAGATGTCTGATAGTGTCAAAGAAAATAAAAGTAAGGACAAATGAGCAAACATGAGTGGAGCATACAGAATTCCTTTGAGACATCTGATGAAGGATTTGTTGGTACATTTTAGAAAGAAGCTTACGCTGAAACCATTTTTCCATCACAAACTGATTCTAAAAAAAACACAAAATCTGAAACTACATCAATCCTCATCCTAAAAGGACGTCATACAAACTCATTTGTAGTCCAGAAAGCGCTCATACCCCAAAAGATGTGACGGATGCTGTTGTTCTTTTGATACCCTTTATGTATTAGTTTGACATTTTTGGAAATACACTTATTATTTTGCTTCTTTGCTTTCCAGTCACGAGAAAGATGAGAATAATGATTCTACTTCCTTAAAACGTGAGAACAGTATGGATCTAATTCAACATATATGTTATATATTGTAGGCTAAGTGCAATTCCATCTAATGTACTATTTTAGCATTTCTATCAAATATAATTTATGTTGGCCACACTGTTCCCAAATGTAATGCAGGCTAAAGTATAAATAGGTATCCACAAGCCTTGATAAGTGATTGATGAGAGAGAGGAGAGTGTTGTGTTGGTTACGCCTCGATCCTCTGGCTGTTGTTAGTTACCCCATATCCTCACTAGCTCTCTGGTATTTCCAGTCGTCTCTTCCACCACACAGAGATGACACATGTTTGTCAACTGCTTCTGCTCAACGCTGCGGGACAAAGTGTGTGGTAAATATGTGTGTTGGTGGGATCAGTGGCCCAAATAATCCATCCATGTCATTTGGGGATTAATGTGAAAGTTCAGGTGGCAGGCGGGGATTGTCCCTGCAGTTTTTCAGAACTCAAGACAGTGTCACTGACATCCTGATGTCAAAGGTGTGTCTTGACAAACCAACAGTGAATTATATCCTGACATTGCAGTTGCCCTCAGATCAACAAAGCAACAGGCCATAACCTCTTTCAGCTAATCGTTTTGGTTTTTCCGTCTGCAACTTTACTGTTTTGATTAACTTTAACCGCTCTCATAGCATTGTTTTCGGAAGCTACTTCAGCTGTTTTCAGGGAAATGTTCCTAAAAACATACGGTACAAAATACCTCCGCCGATTCAGACTAAATTAGTGACTGCTTATACCAGCACAGCTCTATATGAGGAGACCAAAAACAGAGCTAGAAGAGAGGGAATATTGGACTAAACATTAATCAGGGCCAGCCAAGCATTTACTAATTTGACCACTCATAGCAGACTATTTACACCTGGGTCCCGGAATAAAAAATTATGATAATGATCATTTCAGCCGTCCAGGAATACTTTTAAACCACCGTTAGTTTAATTGTTGTTGTCTTTTATGTGTGTTATTTTAATTAAACACACAAAGAATTCAACATTTGAGGAAATACATGATTTTATTTTATTTTTGATTATATTCCTGCCATACTAATGTTTGGCTAAATCTGGAAAATGTTCAGTAAACCTGTTTATTTGTGCTGCACTATTCCTAGGAGGTGCCACAGAAGGCACTTGGGTTGAAGTTATTATTAGTGGAAACGTGTCCTTGAAAGCAGGAGTACAATTTAAATATTTTTGGGCTTTTTTTCTCTGAAGCTCTTTGAGGTTAATTAAAGATTGGGATTTTTCGAGGAGCAAGCATGCGTAGAATTTCTCTTTTTTAAATTCATATGCTATTTCTGTGTTGCAGGCTGTGAATAATGGACCAACATTCTAGGTTTAAATTTCTTATGTAGGTGAAATATTGTGGTATGCTTTGTTCTCTGGCTTCCACCCAAAGGTAATCAGGCGCTTCGTCTCTACATGGTTAATCCAAAAACCACAGAATCTGTGGGCTGGGAGGAGGCGAGGAATCGAAGAGGAGAACATTTTAATGGGTTGTGCATTCCTAGGAGTAGAACACTTTCTCTCCTCTTTAGTATTGCAGATCAAATATCTGGCGATGTGACAGGTCTTGTCACCCACTCGTACATGACTCATTTTGCCGAAACTGGGTAGGAGAGGGGGGCCTTACCCAGACGTTCATAGGGCCTCCCTGTAGGGGTGTAAGGTTTGGAGGGATTGTGGATTTAGTAGATTGTATCTCCAACCCCCTATGTGGCTATCCTGTTCAGTCCAAAGCGCTGCGTTGAAAGCGAGCTCTCCACGATGCAGGAGAGTACTGAGGCCTGCTCAAAGGGGCAGGTTTGTGTGAGTCCTCTCATTAACTACCAGAGCCGCCCCTCATCTCAACCTAACGGATGCCACTTACGCTGTCATCACCATGCCAACCGGCTGTCAACTCTGGAGCGGCGAGGCTTTTGTGCTTCAGAGAGATGCAACTGTGTCGTGTTGATCTGTGTCAGTGTCCAACAAGTCGCCACCTCAAAGGAGCCACCAAAGTAAATGCCTCTCTTCTTCTCTGAGATAATTTGACTTGGAGGTGGAGGGGGGGGACAGTCAGTGCCACATTATTGTAAAGACTGAATACATTAAGATAAGAGGACACCCGTGTCCAGGTCATATAAAGGCCTATTTATTGGGGCTGGACAGGCCGCATACGAAATCTGTTGGCAGCTGCTCAGAAGTTGACTTCAGAGGATTAAGCGGGCAAAAAGGAATACGCAAGATCAGCAAGCTTTTTACTCTGCGGAGTGGGCACAATCTGGTGTAGAAAGTAATAATCCGGGAGACAAAGACCTCCACCTGTTATCTATCAGGGTTGTAATAAAACAAAAATCAGGAATGCACAAATGTAGGTTATCACTGATAGTATAAATACAGTATACTATGCCTGAATCTCTGCTTGAACATCCAGTGAATAACACTGTTGGCTTACAAATGATTTGTCAAGACTGTCATTTTATGTTAATACACTTGAAGAGAGAAGAGTTTTTTGTTTGCTGATGAATGTAGGTCACCTCCACCCGTGGCTTGACGTCACATGACGACAGACACACTGTGCAGCAGCCACCAATGCAGCGAAGATTAGAAGCTTTTTGAGAGGCAATGACTATATTTGCCAGTTAGCTCTGGGTTTATTTAAGGTCGGCATGCTTTTGTGATTTGCATCTGCTCATCTGGACACCAGCAGGGAGCAAGGGTACAATACAGGAGTAACTTAATCCAGAGCAGCAGATGACTGTGTAATCCGGCAGATCCACCTAAAAATAAGTTAAAACCTGAAGGATGGCATGATATCAAATCAGAAATATTTCCTACAGCGAAATGTGTGACATGATATGGTTTATTTTGTGCTGAAAGCCTTACATAACACGCAGCTTGCAGTTAAAAAATACCACAGTCTTACATTATTCCTAAGTGGTTTGTAGTTGCCACCTACATACAACGCAGGCTCATGTTCCAACATCCGTCCAAAAGTGGATTGCATTTTATTTATTCACAAGGGTTTAACTGTATATATACATATCTTTACAAGGAGTGTTAGTGAAAGAGAAAAGACAGACTTCATCTAGACAGAGTAGCATTCCTTCAGCCTCATCCCTGTCGCTGACCTTCCTGTGTGTGTGTACGAGGGATTAGGCCGTGGGATGGACTGGTGGTCTTCTCGGGCTATTTTTATGAAGTTGTCCGCCCCCTGATCCTTTTGGAAAACTGATATGAGCACATGTTCATAGATTCAAATTGAATTAGGCAGCTGTCAGAGATGCTGGAGAACTGGGATTTGTTTCAGGTTAAAAAGGACAGTTTCAGGCATCGTTTTTTAACACCTTCAACAACATTGATCCAATATGACATAATCACATTACCAACAAAGATAAGGGTTTGTTTTGACCAAGTGTTCATGTTAATGTTTAGATTATTGTTATTTTCCCAATGTTTCAGGGTTTGGTATTGTGGCAAACTGTTATAATTGACTCACTTAGATGACAATTCTTATCATGTGTATTCTTCACAATGGGTTTATCTTTGTACTAACAGTACATTTGATCAATCAGTACTTTAAATTTGATCAATCAGTACTTTTAAAGTTGACCCAGTTTTCCGCCTGTGCTATATTGACTGGTTATTGGTCTGTTAATGATTTAGCCTCTAGGGGCAATCACCAATATTGCTGGTTCTCCGGTGCAGCCAGCGGATATCCGGTCCAGATTTCCTCTTCCATCTGCTGGTCATTGTTTTTGAGTTAAATTAGCAAATTGAGACAAGTTGGAGTTGAAAGAAAAAGTCTATGATCAGATTGTTCCAAAGAAGCCAGGCAGATAAAAAGCAAAATGTCTGTCTTCAAGTGATAGCTGGTTGGGTTCTGAGATTGCATTTCGGCCAATTAGTTGTTCCTCTTTTGCTCTCGACACTCACCGTTGAACACCATGCAACCAAAGCCAGCTACAAGCAAAAAACTGAATATTTTTAACCTTGTGATTTGTATTGTGTGTATCATCTTTTGATACAGAACAACACACTAAATATGTGTTTTTAATGAAATGACAAGTCCATTGTTTTCGGCAGGATGATCCCCATCAAACTTTAATGTCTGTTCCTTCTCCATTATTTTGCTACAGATGAATTGGACATCCACAGCCCGCAGCTTCCCTCTTGAAGTGCTGCCAATGCTCTCTCAATAGCAATAGTTCAGTACCTGGCAGACACCAAGCTGCTGGCACCTATCATAAGCCATCTGCAACTGCTTGTTCTGTAGCTGCCACTGGCAAAGGCCATAAGTGCGTCCAACACGTCAGCATCCAAATTGCCGAACATTGGCATTAATATAGAAAGTGATATTAGTGTCTGAAAATGAAAAATATTGTGTTTATTTATGGGACATTGATAAAACAGTTGGGCACTGATATTAAACCTGCATTACACATTGTTTTTTACACATTCCCTGAATGAACAACAATGATTGAATCAGGCGTAGCGCTCTGTGCACCATCAGCTCCCTTAAAAGGTGCAGAATGATGTAGTGGAGCATGTCCATTCTCCCCAGAGATTACCGCTAATAAGAGGGTTAGTATTTATAGAAGATCCCCCCTTAGTGGATACCCCTAATCCTGCCTCACCCCTTTTCCTCCCTGCCCCATCGCTGTGCCTGGACTGTTCGCTCTCTGCAGTCCAACCTCGCCACATATCAGCCGAGGTAGAGACTACTTTAACACAGCACTGCTCAGATTCTTTGAAAGAAGCGAACAATTGCTTGGCCTCTTTACTTGCTTGATGAGAGGGGGAGATTGCTTGGACTATTAGAGGGCACTTTCAATCTTTCATACATTTCTTCATTGTCCAATTTCTCTTCCTCCTGCTCTCTTTGACCTACAGCTAAGAAAACCAAACAACAATGTCCATCATGGAGCGTTTCGACTGCCATTACTGCAAAGACTCCCTGCTGGGGAAGAAGTACATAATGAAAGAGGACACGCAGTACTGCACTAAGTGCTATGAGAACCTGTTTGCTAACTGCTGTGAGGGTTGCTCTTTGGCTATTGGCTGTGACTGCAAGGTAAGGAGGGGGTTGGCTTTGATGTCAGTAATGTCTAAAATAATAACGTATGCTATTTATTTATAATATCATCTAAGTGTGATTAACATTTTAATGTGTTTAAATCACATTTTGACCCTTGAAAAAACACAAACTCATTATTTCTACAAGAACGTCCTAATGAATATCCTATCTTACAGAGTTTCCACAAGTAAAATAAATAATGTGTTAAATATCAACAACAGGACATGTCCTACAAGGATCGCCACTGGCATGAGAAGTGTTTCAAATGTGAGAAGTGCAGCCGCTCTCTGGTGGAAAAGGCCTTTGCAGCTAAGGATGATTTGTTGCTCTGCACTGAATGCTACGCCAACGATTATTCTTCCAAGTGCACCAGCTGCAAGAAAACCGTCATGCCAGGTATAATGATGGCGATCAATAGGGTTGATGATGATAAATTAAGTTGTCGTTTTGTTATACACGCACTTTAGTTCTGAAGGGGACAAAAAAGCATAGAAGCATAAGTCTCTAAATGTCAAGCTATTCCTTTAATTACAGCATGATTTACTACACTGTGTGCTGATTAGTTTGCTAAACCTTTTGTCAGTACTCTTATTTAAACATCATTCGGACAATGTATCTAATGTTGGGATGTACGTGTACACGTGTGAGTGAATTAAGGTTAGTAAGAGACCGATATTGATTTAAAGAGTGAAGCTCAGGTGAGGGCAATGAGGTAATTAGGCAGGAGAGCAGGCAGGTAGCTGATTGGCTGGGAAACTAACGAGGCTGATTCAGAGCATGTGTGTAAATGGGTAAAGAAAGGCGCGAAAGGCAGCACAGGAATACAGGAGAAAACACTCAGTCTAGTCTTTTAAAAAAGGAAAAATATCTAAAAGTTGGGATTGAAAGTTTATTCTTGACCGTGGAAACAGTTTATCACACAATCTTCCTCAGTCGATGGAGTTTGCCCAGTTGTAATGGAGATTCAGATGTTGACATTTCAAAAATAATGCTTTAAGGACTTTCTAACAAATGTTGGCTTGTATATGTGTGGAAATAAGTGCAGAAAGAAATTGCCTACAACTAATTCATATCTAAATATAAACAGTTAAAACCCTAGACCGTCATGCCATTTTTTCCTCCCCAACAATTGTATCCAAGATAATTAAGATTGTCTACTTCCTACCCATGACGCAGGGCTATTTTGGGCCACTCTGTGCTTGTGTCATAGAGGTACCATATGCTGACTAAGCTGCTCTGCTCCCCTGTGCCAGGAGCCCGTAAAATGGAATACAAGGGGAACAGCTGGCATGAGACCTGCTTCCTGTGCCACCGCTGCCAGCAGCCAATAGGAACCAAGTCCTTCATCCCAAAAGATAACGGCTACTTCTGTGTGCCCTGCTTTGAGAAGCAGTTTGCCTACCAGTGCTGTGCTTGTAAGAAGGTAAGGTTACATCTAATTGTAATTGACCGCTGCAGTCAATCCCCCTGACTGTTGTTTTAATCTAACACTCACATCGATATAGATAGAGTATTTGGAAGATGAAACCCTCTTTAATGGTCTCACATACATGCACACAGTGACATTTGACCTCTGCATTTAACCCATCCTAGTACTAGGAGCAGTGTAAAAAAGGTGCATAGTGTCACTCTCACCCATGGATTTGTGTTACCTTCAGGCCATAACAACAGGTGGAGTGACCTACCAAGACAAACCCTGGCACCGTGAGTGTTTCCTGTGCATCAGCTGCAAGAAGCAGCTGCCCGGTCAGCGCTTCACCTCCAGGGAGAACTACCCCTATTGCCTCGAATGCTTCAGCAACCTCTATGCAAAGAAGTGTGTGGGCTGCACAAAGCCCATCACCAGTGAGTCATTGCTGTGCTCATGTTTTCATGCACTCTGACATGCAGTTTTCCTTACTCATAATCACGGCCTTTACATGCATTTGTGTAGGACTTGTCAGGTTAGTAAGATGAAGATCTTGCATTAACCTGCACATGATATCATTCATGTATCTTTGCTTGATGTGTGCAGGTCTGGCAGGAGCCAAGTATATCTCTTTCGAGGAGCGCCAGTGGCACAGCGAGTGTTTCTCCTGCGTTCAGTGCTCCGTGTCGCTGGTGGGCCGCGGCTTCCTCACCCAGCGAGACAACATCTTGTGCACCGACTGCGGCAGGGAGAAGTGACCTTTCCATGAAAAGGTCACAGCTTTATCCTTAAACCAACAAGAGCTCCTGTTCTCCTTTGCATGCCTGGTCTATAAACAAACTCTAAATGTCAGGTGCTTTTTGGGTCATAAATTACCATTAGTTCTCTCACGTTGCCCACACACCAAAACTTGGCTGTCTCCATAAGGATAGACATATATCTTTAATGTTAGGCTGCCATTGCTCCACGGTTGATGAATGTTCTCTTTGTCTGTTAAAATTCAAACTCTCAAAGAAATCTCAAACATTTGTTTGTTATAGATTCTTAGGAGTTAGGATTTTATACTTTTTTTGTCTCGTATGACAGTAAACTGAATATCTTTGGATTTTGGTATGTGGATCGGATTTTAAAAAAAAAGGTTTGGAAGATGTCCCTTTGGACTTTGAGGCTCATTTTAATTAGTATTATCTTACATTGAATGTACAAAATAATAATTTGTTGATTTATCCAACGATCAACAACATAATCACAAGTTTGATTCATGATGAAAATAATTGTTAGTAGCACCCCCAAAATATGCTTTGCTTTTCCACAGGTCTGATTTTGATTACATATTTTGCTGCTATTTACTTACTGTGATATGTTTACCTGGATAAATGTATTCACACTGCAGAAACATAACATTATGCATGATTTATGCTTATTGGTTGTTCCAATAAAGACCTTCCTGTGGATATTATTCTAGGCCTGCTGTTGCTTATTCTAATATTTCTTATTCTGCTTCAAAGACACCATCCAGAGGAGGAGTCTCTAGGTTACGGATGGGCACAAAGTTCAACGTTACAAATATAGCTGTGATGGTAGGTTTGAAACCACGTCTTTTTACAACCATCACTATTCAGACAATCATTGCTGAAAACAAACCTCAAGCGGGTTTTTGTTGCCTCTTGACCTCATCACACCCAGCTCATTCATGTTGTCAACAAACCAAGATCGACCATATATGGTATGATCAGCTGATCACTTGCTCTTCTGCGTGTACATTATCTACTATCCAAAGACGCCACTTTGTTCCATGCACAAGACAAAAATGACACAAGTGACCGTAACTGTGGACACATCAAAATATGTGTCTTCCTCAGCATACTTTAACTTTAGACACTTGTAAAAGTTGGTTTTCTTGGTGAAGCCGTTGAAAGAGTTGCGTAAGTGTCCTCACAGGGCAGGATGAGCGGCGTAAAAATGCTGACATAGATTTCCTGTCAGGATTTAGTCACATGGGGAGGTGACACTACTTTACACTTCACACACTTGTGAAGGAATCAAAGAGGAAGGGGGAACAGCAGAGAGGTAGGGACGTGTTATTTGATATATTTGACAAAGATCTAAATCTTTAATATAGGCACATACATTTTTTATTATCACCCTTAAATATTTGCAATGGCTTTTAGAGCATTTACACAAACACACGTTTTTGAAAAGCAATCAGCTCCAAAAGAAAAGGACAAATCCAGCATCCAGTGCATTGCGTGCTGTGACCCACATGTGTATATAGGGACCAAAGATGCAACAGTCCAGCATCTCATCCTTTCAAGTAGCACAGACCTGGGATCTGGCCAGAGCAAAACTAGAGAAGGTAGGGCAAGAAAACTGGGCTCAAGCAACCAAGTAACCCAACTGAGGGTAGTCCCACTTTACAACCATCTGCTGGTCCTGTGGGACCGGAGCATTACTGCCCTCAACATGTTCTCCTTAGAGCCCGTTCCTGGCCTGAAGAAGATCCAGCATGTGTCTTTGTTTGAGGTATGCGACTCGATGCCCTCAGCCCAGGCACAATGTGTGGAGATGGTGACTTCCTCCAGCCGCAGGAAGCTGATCCGGATCCACGTGGTGGGAGTGGACAGGTGGGACGTCGTAAAGGAAGTCCCACTGCTCTACGACCCTAGGGCCTTGGCAGTGGATGGCACCAGTGTGTGTGTAGCTACCAGCGACAGGTACCTTCTCTGTGATATCCAGACTGGGAGCAGCCAGGAGCTTTTTCCTCACAATCACAGCAGGCAGTGTGTCTTTGTTACCTCAGTGGGACGAGGGGAATTCCTCCTGAACGGGCCTGAATCTTTGGGTAAGCCAAATGTTTGTGGTACATGTTGTTCTGCAGGCTCTCTCTGAAATGAAATGCTTCCTTTCCTGGACAGCAATACAGTTAATCATCTAATATCACTCTCCCATATTTCCATCTAGCCAGGGGATATTTATTCTGCCAAGTTCTCATTACCCCGTACTAATCCCTCAGGCATGTTTGTGATGAAGACGGGGATATGCCAGCGCCCCCCCCTGCAGTGGCCTCAGGAGGTGTTGGCAGCCGGAGTGTGTTTCCCCTACATCCTGACCCTACAGCCCCAAGTGCTGTCGGTCTACAGCATGGTGGACCAGCAGCGAAAACAGACTGTGAGTCTCACTGGAGCAAAGGGACTACTTTCCACATCAGGTAAACCAGACAACATCAGTTCAATATTATATATATATATATATATATATATATATATATATATATATATATATATATATTGCAAACTGAGAAGCTGTCAAATTGTGGCTTTGTTTTTGAAGATGTCGCTGTGTCTGTCTCAGTTTGCACTGAATCAGTCAATCATCGTTGCACCTACTTTTCCTACTCGCTGAGTGTCTCTGAAACCCCAAAACAAATCTCCCCTCAGATGGTGTTCTAGTGTTCACAGAGAGAGACATTTTCAGCCTGCGCCTGGTGCCAATCGAAGAGCAGATCCAGGCACTTGTTAGGCATGAAAGGATCGAGGAGGCCTTACTGCTGCTGGATGGAGTTCAAGGGCATTGTCCACTTGACTCATACAAGGTGAACTTCAATTTATAGACACATAGCAGAATGCAAATGTGTCCCTGCTATGTATGCTCTCTCTTACAGAACAGTTTCATATGAAAACGAAATGACAAAGACACATTTATAGTGTTTCTCCTTTCTTCTGTCCTTTATTTTGTATTGGTTTAGCCCTCTATAGAGGGCCCAAGAGCATAAAACGCAGATGGCGTTTATTAGATTTAGTGTAATGCACTTAAAGGTCACCTATTATGCAAAATCCACTTTTTCATGTATTTTATGGGGTGATTATGGGATGCTACAATGATCTGTTTGGTATTTCGAGCCAAACACTTCACAGACATGTTTTGTATATATCTGAGACCTATAATATATTGATGAAAAACAGTATAATAGGGGACCTTTAAGAGGAGATGAGATGACTTAAACCAAAAAGGAGATGGCTTGGCCGTTGGTGAACTTAGGTTGCGAGGGGCAGTATCAGGATTAAGCAGAAAGGAAGGCTGGTATCCTGAAGCACAGGAGACCAAAATACATTTATTCAAGTGTTATACATGAGGGAACTAACTGAGAATATTCAATTGGAAAATGAGCCTGGGATTAGCTACCACAATAACAACAATCTGGCACTGAATGTGTGAAAAGAAGGGGTTGAGTTACTGGAGAGGTGATGAGTGAATCAGCTTTGCAATCAGGGAGCCTGGAGAGTTCGGCAAGGAACACAGACAATAACACACAGAGAAAACAGAGGAGCACATGGAACACAAAAGCCCGCAAACACAGAGAAACAGAAGGGAACAAAGGGAATGTTTGATCAATCCAGTTGAAATATTTTTCCCAAAACTACAAACGTCAAACTTATAGTTAAAAAATGACATGGGATCACCAAATTCACAAGCATAACTGGTCAGGGAACCATAACTGTCTCTATACACTACTGTGTAAATTGTGTGCCAATCCATGTAGAAGATGTGGAAATATCTCCAAGGATAAGTAAAAACTTGGAACTGGTTGGATTTTTCCTCTTGGGAACATGAATGTCTGAATTAAATGGCAGTCGATCCAGCATTACTTGAAGTATTTCAGTCTGGATGAACATTTAAATTGTGAGTGTGCTGTACTAGATTAAAAAGGCTTGGATTAACAAATGTTGCTAAAAGCTAACTTTAAGAGCTTAGTCACCTTTTATAATGTCCAAACATAGAATATATAGGTTGTTTCTATTAGGGGAATATCTATTTTACTGCAAAACACTTGCCTAAGAAACAATTTAAATTATATCTCGACTTTTTCTGCATACTTTCAGTGCTGCTACAATTGTATAGATTCCTACACATCACTGAAGAACAGATTACACTAGGATCCAAAGGTGTAGACAGACTACATTGTTGCCTGCTGATACTGTAGGTGTATCCCAGCTGGATGAATGCACCTGATGGTGTCTAAGATTTAGTGCAGTGTGTGCCAGGTAACAGGTTAGAGGGGAGGATGTTGGAATTAACAAAGTGATGAGTCAGTCCTTATTATTGGCCTGGTTTTGTGATTTTTTCATTTACTAATTGCAACAGATTGACCTCATTATTTAAAGACAGTTTTTCTCCTCAATGATTACGGCAATATTTAAATATGTCATGCAAATTATGTGCCTAGTTTTATGTTACCATTCTTTTTTTCCTGGCAGGAGCTGCTGAAGGCCATCACTTGCCTGGCTGGGTTTGTTCATTTTTACCAGGAGGGTTTTGCCGAGGCCAAAGATCTATTCATGTGAGAATAAAAACCCTTACACGACACTCGAAATTCAAAGCATGCACGCTCAATAAATCAGAAAACACTGTGCAGTAATAAGTGGATTTTGTGAATACTGGCTCTTTTCTGCCAAATGAGATCCAACAAAAAGCAATACTCATTACCTTCTTGAACAGTACAGGTGAGCTTGACCCCAGAGAAATCATCCACCTCTACCCCGACATGCAGTCGTGTCTCAGCGAAGACTTTCAATCCCAGCTCGATCAGGCGAACAAGGGCAGAGATCTCCAGGTGCTCTGGCAGGGAGACAGGAGCAAATTTCATCATTACCTGGCCTTCCTGGGAGATTTTCTCAGAGCAGTAAAGGGGACAGAGCGAGGCCTGAGGTGCAGTAAGGAGGTGGACTGCGCCCTCCTGAGGCTGTACGTAGAACTGGGAGACTCTGAAAACCTGCAGCAGCTTGTGGCATTAGCCAATGAGTGCAGGCTGGACCACTGTGTTCCTGTATTGGAGCAGCACAACAGGTAAAACATGATCATTTGTTGAGTAGATGATGTGATAGTATAGATGTGTTTTTTTTTGTTAAATTACCAATTATTTTGAATAAAACAGGCAGACAGACATTGTGTCTAATTTATGGACCATTTGCTGTTTGATCTCTTTTTATATACAGATTATTTGCATTAGGTTCCCTCTATCAAAGCCATGGAAATCTAATTGATGCAATTAAGGTATTGTTTTCCCATAAACTTATTCAATGTATTGACAATGTATTGGCATTAATTAACATGTTTTGCCTGTTTTTTGCTTCCAGACTTGGGTGAAAATTGCAGATGGCTTCCACAAAGACCCTTCTTGCTCAGATGTATACGGACACATAGTTCGGACTCTCAGTCAACTGCAGGACAAAGATGTTGTGTGCACATTTTCAGACTGGACTCTTCAAAAAAACCAGGAGGTGACCTTTTCATGCTTTCAACTTAACAGCAGAGGGCAGAGTTGCTATGCAATAAAACGATGTGTTACAGCTTTAAACACACAGCAAGATGCCATCCATTAACCACATTGATTTACTTATACAACAATGACTGCTAATGAAATGTCTTATAACAGCTTTTCTTTATCTAAGATAGGGGTGCAGATCTTCATCAAGCGTCCACCAGATGACCGATTTGAGACACAAGACGTCCTTGCTCTCTTGGAGAAATATCCGCTGGCGATGCTTTTGTACCTTGAGTTTTTAATCTACGATTTAAACAGTGAGGTGTGTACAGCAGCAGCCAGCTAATCTAATATCCCCGACTCCTTTATTAAATACACTGAGACATAATTGGTGTAATCTGCCCACAGGAGAGTAGACATCACAACCGTCTGGCCCTGGCATATGTTACTGAGATGCTACAGGAGGAAGAGGAAGCAGATTTGAGGAAGACCAGAGGGAAGTTGCAGCAGCTGCTCTGGGAATCCAAATTCTATGACGTCTCCACTGTATATGGTGTGTTGGGTGCCGTATGAGTAAATAAACTCATAATGGAAACTTAATCTCATAAGATAATGAATTGTTACTAAATTATATTGCATTATTCTCGTTGCAGAGAGAGTTAAGTCAGCAAACTTGCACATGGAGGAAGCCATTCTCCTGGGTAGGGCTGGTGAACACTCCCAGGCTCTGAAGGTGCTTGTTCACCAGGAAGGAGACTTCCAGGCTGCAGAGGCCTTCTGCTGCCGGGCCGCCCAGGGCCGAGACCCCCAGGGCCGGGACCCCCAGCTCAGACAGACCCTGCTGCTCACCCTGCTCCAAATCTACCTGAGCTCAGAAGACCTCACCAGCGCTGCCGTGGATCTGCTGAACCACAACCCTCTGGTCTTTGCAGCAGAGCGGATCATCCAGCTGCTGCCTGACTCCTGGTCTGTTCAACTGGTCTCTCAGTTCTTAGTGGGATCCCTCAGAGAGACTTTCCACCAGAGGCGGATGTCGAGCGTGCAAAAGGCTTTGGGCCAAGCAGAGCTCATGCGGCACAAGGTCATATGGGTAAGTTAATGACTATTTCACATATTTTTTGCTCCATAATTGTGTTTATTCTTGTTGCCTTTTTTCCTAACCCTGTTGCTTTTTCTCTCGCTTCCATGCAGATGCAGGCCTCAAAAACAACATTCAGACTAGACAAGGGGCAGAAGTGTAAGGTTTGTCAGAGAGACCTCGCAGAGCCACAGTTTGTCTGTAACCTCCATGGTGACCTGATGCATACAAACTGCACTGACTTCACATCGTCTTAAGAACTCAGATACAGCAATTTATTGTCTGCGTGTGCAATTAAGTGCATTTCTGCACTCTGGAGAAACACATTCATTTCAAGTTGGATAAGTGTCTGCTTCCTACCTGATTATTTTTGTAGATTACACTGTGTCATCTAGACAAACTTTGTGTACAAGGATTCAATTCATGGACGTTGGACCAGACACGTTCCATGATTAGAAAAAAGAAAATACATTGTGTAAATAACTGGTTTCAGAACGCAAAAGAGCAAGCAATGCACTTTTTTAGGGCGGCATGTCTGAGCCATTTTCTAGAGACATTGTAGACAGCAATAGCTCTGAAGTGGAGGACACTCAGGGACATATATTCACTGATCAGACAGTGGTGTTTAACATGGAAACCACCCGTGGTCAACCTGATGACCAGAGGGAATTGGACCATCCTCTAAGGCTGAATATATGCATTCCCCGCCATCACAGTTTCCACTGACTGTGTATATTTGTCTGCATAAAGCTGGAAATAGAAGGTCAACATAAAAGAGGCAGCACGTGTTTTTATTCTGTTCCCTGCATTGATATACATTTATGAGCAAAAAAATAAAATCACAATTATAGGCTTAAAAATGAAAAGCAAATAGGTTAAGGACGTGTAGAGTTTTGGGTCTTTTCCCTTAATTTTACAGACGACCCTAATGACATGTCTGTGCTGTGTATGGAACATAAAATCAATTTTTGCCAACATCATCCCTATGTCCAAATAATAACACACTAACTCCAGTGTGTCCACAAGTACAGTATGGAAATCTTTTATATAAACTTAAACACATATTATTAAGTTGTATGCCATTTAACATGTATTTGTCTATTTTTGTTGTAATTTAGTCATTAAGGCTAACCATAGCTCAGCATTGTGGGACAGGAGTAAGGGGAGACGCCTAAAGGACCTGCAACAGTAACTTTAGCTTGACTGATTGCAAGTTTTTGGTGTATGTTTTTGGCCATGTGCGTGTGATTAATTACAATGCAGATAATAGTGAATTATGAGCATGTTGAAGGGATTATCTCTGAGTGAAGCTTTTGCCAAGTTTTCTTCAGTTTTCCTCTCCTAATGAGGTTTTTGTGGGACTTTTTTTATTGTTCTGAGTGAGTATCTGAGATTTGTGCTCATTTAATGTTGCATAGGGTGTGTTGAAACTCTTTGAGCGTTTAACTAAGGCTTAAAAGGATACACTTGATTTAAGCTTTGACTTGAAAATTCTCACTTGGAGTGTATAAGTGTAACCTCTGACTCATATAAATAAACTCTGATCCCAAAAATCCAAGAAAACCACAAACCTAGCCTTTCCTCTTTTATGTGGCTGCGTGAAGACGCCTCCCTTCCATATCGCCGCCTTGTAATTTTGATTATCTGTGCATTTAATTTAAATCCCATTGTAAGCACTGCTGGATAAACTGAGAAGTATCAGTGCAGAGGAACACACCAACTTCTTTCTGATCTGGTTAGAGATGTGAAGCAGTCTCTCACTCACGGTGTGACTGTGAGGGGCTGCTGCTCTGTGACTGGCTGCTCTTTGGACCGTGCCCGATAACCAGTGACCACTGAGAGGACCCAAAAGGATCGTGTCCTCTCTTTCCCTCTCATGGTCAACCTTAGGGGGCATTAATGTTGTTGGGAACACGTGTGGTTATGCTGTGGCTTAAAACAAACGTTTGTCTCATCTTTGATATTACAGCCAAAAGCCACCAAAAGGTAAAAATACAAGGGCACAAGTACAAGTCTTAAATCTAAATTAAGATTAGAAAACCTTTAAAGTGCATTTTACTGATTCTGGGTTCAGTGCCTGAGTGGGCCGGGTCACTGCAGTGCAGGGTGCTCTGAGGTCCAGATGGACATTTTGCACATGAGGGGAAATGGATTGGCTGCAAAAATGAACAGTTATGGAGGAAAAGATGGTGGGGTATCCAGACATTGGTCTCCCATTATAAATACCCATTTCACCACAGAAGGAAAATAAGAACATTTTCTTCTTGTGCTCTTCTAAAATTAAGACAAAATGTCGTCTGTCTGGACTATAGGATGTTATTGTTTACATGTTAACATAGTTGTGGACAGGGAGGAAAGACATTTATGAGATGCAGAGGGTTTTTTCTTCGTCCATTTGGCCTATGGAAAATG
Organism: Dissostichus eleginoides; assembly: GCA_031216635.1. NCBI lineage: Eukaryota > Metazoa > Chordata > Actinopteri > Perciformes > Nototheniidae > Dissostichus > Dissostichus eleginoides. The sequence continues at coordinate 22,552,674 of CM062275.1, forward strand.
GATACTCCTCTAACAACTAACAAAAAACCCCTCAAACAAACATGTTTTATATTGTTTTTTCAGCTTGGTAGTTTGTGACTTTTCCTACATTTATGAAAGACGCTTATAAATAGGATTTTTATCTGATGACCTGTAACCGGAAAATAATGCATTCATTCTGTTGAGTCTTTAAAAGGACTGCAGCTGTAAAACCTGGCTACATCCAAATAGATTTGTATAACCTCTACATTGTATCTGTGATTTGTGCTGGTAGTAATTTAAAGGGGCACTAGCCCTTCTAACACTGAATTATTATTTTTGGATTTCTCTAATTGGAGTTTTATAATAGTGTACTCATACGACGTCTAAAAGGGAAATGGAGGGTCTAATTGACCTTAATGTCACAGTGAAGAAAGATAATTACGTTTTAGCAAACAAGATAATATATATTTTAACATCTTTACCCCACATATATCCTATCAAATGCAAAATATATCCTATCAGATGTGAAACCTTTATACTTTTCTTCACATTAGGTTCAAATAAGATCAGAAGAAAATAATGAGATATTGAAAAGGACAAATGTTTGATGTGGCAAGTATATAAGAGTGAGGTCTGTGGGATCCTAAAAATGGAAGAAAAGTAAAAGTCACCTAAATGCAAAGGTTTAAATGTGTTTTTCTTTTATATTTAATATCTTTAAGTCAATTATTTCTCATAAAAATACATGAAGATATATTTTCCACACTAAAAAAGACTATATTGCCTCAAGATTATGACAGTTTCAGAAGGTATCACAAAACAAAGCATACGGGAAAGATGAATTCACAATGCTTCTCTTTGTATCATATTTATAGTCGAAGCCACAAATTACTGTATCATGTCCCTGATGACGCATCTTTCAGTCCCTTAGTGGTTGCCATGAGACAAGGGGAATCTTAATTTGGTAGCAATAATGGTAAGGTAGCAGAAAACCTAAACGATTTAACTTTAATTCCCACTTTCACCGGCAGATATAATTCTATAGATATAGAAGAAGTATGGGAATAAATAGCTGAAGAGGATGATCAAAACATGTCTTTTTTTAACTCAGGGCAACGCTCTCATTTTCATGGTTTGCTACCTTGGGGTTTGGCCCCAGGGAGAAATGTGTAGGGTGGCCCACTGGAGACACAGAGGCAGAGAGGGAGACCACAGACACCCACCCTGCCCTGAAGCGAGGGGCGTGGGTTATATACATCAGACTGTGTGCTATAGAGGGGTGTCACCATGTCTACAGGCAAAATATTGTTCACTCTTCGTCTCTTTCAGGGCTCAAAACTGTTTTTTCTGACTGGGTATTTTGGGTAAGATATGATGTGTTTTAATTGTGTGCTTTTAATGCTAGTTGAACATAACATTTTTACATTTGTATGTGTTTTTATATGTTTCTAGTTGTTGTGCTTTTCATCATGTTTTGAATTATTGTTTTATTATTTTACTCCCATTGTGTTATTTTATATTGTATGTATTCCCTGTACAGCACTTTGGTCAACTGAGGTTGTTTTAAATGTGCTATATAAATAAATAAAGATTGAGATTGAGATAACTGTCACTTTTAGAATACATATCAGTAGAGCAAAAATAGGATTTACAGGTTTAATTCCTTAATAGGCTAATTATATTATAACAGACATGAGTAATGTGTTTAAGTTATAAAGGGTAGGAGTGGTCAGAAATAGGTTTTAATTTTCCTCAAGATTTCTTGTCAGTTTATTGTACAATCATATTTGAATTTAGCATCCCTTGTGATATGTATAATGATGATGAATGATTTAAGTATGGTCTCTTAGGTGATTAAAATGTACGTTTTGTTTTCCAACCTGAGGTCACCCATAAAAAGATATTCCTAAACACCTTAAGTGGCATAAGCTTAATGATCTGTGCTGTGTATGACTAATGATTCAACTTTGGATGAAGAATGAGAGTTCATTTTGGGAAAGTTGAAGGCTTTTTGGCAGCCTTGTTTGTTTACGCCTGTTTTAATCAGTGATTTTCAGGTGGAGAGCTAAGTACTCGGCCCAAAGGGGTTTAGTTCAGGTCCTCCACCTGGGTTTTTTTAACCAGGCAGCTTGTGTCTCGTTTCCAGGTCCAGCACCTTTCATCTATGGACCATTTGGATTTCTGGGAACAGAAACAAACAGACCTGCTGCAAAATCTAAAAGTTGGGGCGGAAACTGCAATCTGGCAGTGTAATTGCTTCGTTGTCCCACACCCAATCATACAAATAAACATTATCCATATGGTGAACATTTTTTAGCAGCACAAAAAGCCAGAAAACCAATACGATTGTATCAAAGTCAATTAATCTTACTTTCACTAGGCCTAATTAAGATTTATTTGTGTTTACATCGTATTTCAGAGCATCCTGTCGCTGGTATTCAAAGAGGGGTATTTAGTCAGTACCACAGAAAAACAGCTTCATGGCCTGTCTCGTGTGAAACGGACAAAATGAAAGCTTTGATAACAGGGGGGACGAGTATTCTGCACCGCAGGGTCCCCGATAGTTCCATCTGTGAGAGGGTGCCTCGTGATGTTTGACATCACTGATTACAGAGCATGTGTCACATTAAGTTACTGTTACTGTACCCTGGGAAAGTGGAGAATGTGGGATCATTCATAATTAGACATTTTGCGCCAATCCTCGCCACAGATGAACACACCCTTCACCACAACAGATGGGCCAGGGAGTTCAAAATGTCCCAACGCCCCCTGATATCAACCACAGGAGTCGAAAAGCGCCCTTCCTCTGCTATCTAGGACTGAACTTACTATAACCTACAGAATAAAGGCCTGTGCGGGCATGACTTCAAATGCTAAGCCCAAAAAGTCCTAATTTAATCTTCAAAACTGAAGCCACTTCAGCAGAAATCTTAAGTGATCTGTATTTTTGTGCCGGAAAAGCTATCATAAACTTATATATAGCAATCTAAGCTCCAATCAGAACTCAGACAAATTAGAGGTTCATCGTGTTTTAGCATAGAATTACAATTCTATTTCTACAGATCGATTATCTGGTAGCATTGAATGAATGATATTTCAGGGCTTTCTTCTGGTCTTTCATGAACCCAAACTACCACAGGGCACAGAAGAATGGAACGATTCTCCGCTTACGTGAAGCTGCACGACATCTCTGCACTTTGTGGTTTCATTCACCAACACATACCCATATTTTATGGTATTTCAGGAGTGCCCCGAGCATCTAAAAAAAATGAATGGAACAATCCCCAAAGAGCACAGTGTGTTCTCTATCCAAAAAATACACAAGAAAAGCAAATATTTGTTCTTGAATTAAATGAATTTACGTCATACGTTCCTTCATTACTCTTCATTTTAGCTGTTCATTTGGTCCTAGTTGTGGGTGTTGACTGGTTTGAGGGACTTGTACTGCAGATGTGAAAAAAAGTTGTTTAACCCTCAGAGGTCTAAGAACTGTTTTAAAACATATTGTGGAGTCTCAAAAAGCTATGCAAAGTTTGATAGATAGAAGTAATGTCACTTGAGTCAGTCTCATTGGGGAACGACAAGTTTTATATTGAAAATAATCTGGGTATATGGAGTGAGAAAGAAGCTATCTGACCTCTGTAGCCTGTTCCTGATGTCAGCTGTTTGAAACTATTAGATAAACACACACCAGGGATGTATAAAGAGAACTAAAGTACTACAGTAGCCGACCCGTGCAAACACAATGGCCCAAAACACTCACATTAGGAGAAACTTAGTGCACTTTCAAAAATGATGCAAGTAAAGAAACAGAAATGAGTCCATTGTGCCTATAAAGCAAACACAAAACAGTTTTCTTTTATCCTGCAACACAGCTGATGCGCTCGCTAACATAAAAGAAATCTCTAGATTGGGTTTCTAACGCATCTTACAGCTTTTAAGACCTTATGGTTTAAATGAGGACTATAGGAGTGTTTGTACTAGAGTTGATTTTAGTCCAAAAATGATCTGCAGTTTGACAGATGTCTCTTTTACAGTGTATGGAGAAATAGTATGGTAAGGGAAAAAGTAATGGAAGTTGAACTGGAAGTTGTAATTCCACGCTTTGGCTACTACGGAAATTGGCTTCAAGCTCAGCCCGGTTCATAGGTTTTTATAACACACCTACATCTCAGTGTTTGGATGTGTTTTGCAGATTGTCTGTGGTTGAGTTGCATTGTGGGAAATGTTGGTGCCAAGTTTTGACAAGGAGTGAGAAAGAGTGGGAAAAAAAACACCTCCGCTTCTGCTGCTGACTTTCTAAGAACTGTTGTAAGATGGGAACCAATTAACTAAACCTTACAAGCTCCTGAACCAGCAAAACAGTAACAACTCTTCACACTGATTCATCAATACTAACAATTTAATAATGTCATTGATAACAATAAACAGTATCAGTTGTAGGTCATTTTACTGCATAACAAGTGACTTACTTTATATTCTGTGTACAATTTGAAATGAATACTTTAAAAATATTGTAAATTAGTATTTATTTTATACCGCTTTTTTAACTTAAGTAAAGGGTCTCAATGCTTCTCTCACCGCTGTTTGTTCCTGCCTGCCACTGAGACACCAGACATTTCTATGTTTAGTGATGTGCTGAAAGATGTGTTTAGTCATCTTTCAGCACATGTTCAAACCCTTTGGGTCCACAGCAGAATCAAAGAGCAATCATCACAGTGGCGACAGCACAGTGAATCACAGAGGCCTAAATAAAGCTCTATCCATTGTCTAAACACCAAAACCAACTCCTAGCTATAACATAGCACTGTGTATGCTTAAGATGTTGCTTAATAAAGCAACAGAACCATGGCAACAGCCATTATTATACGTGTGAGTAAACCAGAGCTAGTATGCCCATAAACACTGGGGGAAGTACATATGCATGCTGTGTTCAAATGCAAAAACTGCTTTTAATATGATTTTCTACTCTTTATGCAAAATATTTTAGTAACAAATACATTAGTAAACTTGTATACTGTATATACTTGTATCCGTCTAATATCTGTCTATAAAAACTGCATTTAGAAAGTATTCAGACCAGTTCCGACCAATTTTTGTCCCTCATCAAATAAAAAAAAAAGGACATTTTTTTTGCTATGCTATTACCTCAGGTGACTCTCATTATTATTCTTAATTTAAATTGGTTAAGCATGACTTGGAAAGGCATACATCTGTATACAAAAAAGGACTAACAGCTGAAAATGCATATCAGTGCAAAAACCAAACCATGAGATTGAAGAAACTGCCTGTAGAGCTCAGAGACAGGATTGTGTAGAGGCATATATCTGGGGTGGACTTTAAAAGAGGTTCCCAAGAGCACAGTGGGCTCCCTTCAGTCATTTGTTTTCTGTAATATTTGTAAACTTTTTTTGGCCTGGTCAAATCAGGACTTGATGGGAGAGGTGACTCGCCCCAGAGATGTGCGATAAGGGAGACGAACAACTCTCCCTAGCGAAATACACAAGCATATTTGGAGTTTCCAAAAAAAGTCTTAATACTTTCTGAATACACTGTTATTATGTACATGGCACTTGCTACAGATAATTTCAGACCAACTTAAATACAAATAGATACTTTTTCATTCTCAAGTCTTTGTGGTTTGAAAAGGCTGAAAATACATTCCAGCTGTCTGTTTTGAGAACTTGTTTGACAAAGTGTGTGTGTGTGTGCGCACTTCTGTTTGACTGCACATACAGTACAAGTCTTTTTTTCTTATCCCCCCGGTGATTGCTGACATTTACAGTTTATTGCTGCATTTCATCACAGAGCAGAAAGCTTAAATTGTCTGGTGGAGCTCACCTCAGCTCTCCTGCTCTCTGCATAGACTGATTTCCACAAGCTGAAGCTTATGATAAGCTCTCAGTTGATGTCAAACTGGGGCAGACTGACAGACGGAAAAAACTAGGCAGCTTTTTACTCCCAAAAACAGCTCCCCAGCTCATAATGTCAGGTTTTGGCACTTTTCCGACCTTTAATTTAGAGAGGGTGTTTCACAGTCACAAAACCTTGGAGAGATAATGGCTGGTGAAAGTATAGCTTACAGTTGCTGCAAGTGTACAGGCGTGGAATATAATTAGCTTAATTTCAATGAAGCAAACCACTTGTCTGCGCGGTATGGATAGGATCAAACTCTGCAATCAACAGGGGGGGGCTTCACGCTGTGTGCAGAAGGGGCTTCACGCTGTGTGCAGAAAGTGAAAGTGAAGACTTTTAAAAATAAGAGTGCAAACATGAAACTAATGTCATTTAGCTTTTAAATCTCTTATTTTGCATCTGTTAGTAAATGCATGTAATTAACACAAACTTAACAACAGAGCAAAAGTAGAGGATAACACATTAGAAATACAACGTCAAACCTGACCACAATTGCATCTGTTTGAAATCCCTCATTAACCCTGACCTTAAGCTTGGGTCAACTAATATCATGTTTAGTTTTTGTTTTATTATGTTATCTTGGGCCCTAATTGCAGCAGAAAAGTTATACCAAGATTAATAAGGAGGCGTGTGGCGCAGTGGATAGAGCCTTGGTGTTGGGATCAGGGTGTCACAGGTTCAAACCCCACTGCAGTCAGCATGTGGTTGTGTCCCTGGGCAAGACACTTCACCCCAAATTGCTCCTGTGGGGATTGTCCACAGTATTGAGTATGTAAGTCGCTTTGGATAAAAGCGTCTAACAAGTAACATGTAATGTAATAAAACGTGTTGTTACTCAAACGTCCTATGATTATTTTAGGGATAATTATAACTGCTATAATCAACACTTCATACAAAAATATATGCGCAATTGTTTGAGCTCTTGTTGAAACTAAAGATGTAAGACTTTTTCTGTCAGACAAAAGTCTTATTTCTCTCAGATTTAGGTCACACATTTGTTAAATTTGTGTTAGTGAGCACTTCTTCTTTGCCAAGATAATCAGGGTGTGATATATCAAGATGCTGAATTAAACAGCATGATTATTGCACAGCTGGCCACTCTAAAATCGGCAGTTTTATCTGGAAATAAAAACATTTATTAGCATTTAATATATCTAGGTCTACAGAAATGCACTTGACTCATGCTGTGCAAAACATCTCAATTACAAAGAGTTGAACAAGTTGTTGATATTTCCTGTGGAATATTTGCCCGACCCTCTTCAATGGCAGTGCAAAGATGCTGGATTTTGTCAGGAACTGGAAGGGTGCTGAGGTGCACGCCAGTAGAGATCATCACAAACATGGTCTTTGGCAACATGTGTCATGTAAGAAATGGGATGTTTTCAGCCTCTAGTAATTGTGTGTACAGATCCCTGCAACATGGGGCCAAGCATTGTAATGCTGCAACATGAGGTGATGTAGGTGGATGAACCGCATGATAATGGGACTCAGGATCTTGTTACTGGATAACTGAGAGTCTAAGAAAAAAAAGAAAAATGGTGAACATGATACATTTTTCCTGCTTAGCATGTTGGCATAGTAAATGTTAGTACGTGTTATGCCGTTAGCATTTAGCTCAAAGGACCACTTTTCTCAAATAGGCCTAACACAAGATGACGCAGGCTTAGTCTTTTGTTTTATAATGGAACACATTTTAGTGTCATGTGAACATTGTGAGCAGGCTTACCAAAGAATGGTAGTATGGGGCACTGAGGAACCCAATAAAGTTGAAGGGGATCCAAATCAAGGTGCAGATGCACTCATCATTTTTATACATATGGAAACGCAATTGCCATTCTAGGTTTCTTTTTGTGTGGTGATGTCACTTTGGCACCCTGAAGCAAGATGCATTGCTATTGTTGTATACACGTTAATCAGACTCAGGGACACTGACATGAGTGACCTCACAGTGTCCTGTAATCTACTAACTGTATTCACAAGGTTTATTTAATTTAAATAAAAGCAAAAACACATGTTTTTAAAATATTTTAAAAAGTGCTCTGGTGCTCCTTTTGGCTTCAATAAAACCAAAATAACGGGTATATCTGGTGTGTTGTAAAACTAATAATTAGTGGAAATAGAAACAGATGGCTTTGCATAAAAAAATAAATGTTATTCACTCAGGCTACCAAAGTGGTTACGGCCTCCTGGAAATGGCTGGTTGGCCGACTGAATGAGATGCACACAGCAGCACCGTCTGTGACTGAGGTCTGTTTCCATCTTGGGAAACATGTTTGATCAAATGTTCTGTCCCTTTAGGAGACAGCCACTTGAGAAAGCTGCTGCCATTTTAAAGCTCTTGCAGGAGTTTCCAGACACAGCCTCAGTCCACCTGTCTGTCTGGCACGAGACAGGGTTTCAAGCAGAGGCTACAACCACAGTTTTATTCAACCACGAGCTGTTGCAATCTGACCAGACCAACATAAACACAGCAGCCCCAGTATTAGGACTGTAAGGCTCTCTTCTTCTACCACAGGACCTCAGACTTCCACTTTTGGAGATTTTGTTTGAAATACAGAACTGCAAATAGCTGAGAAAAATAGCATTGGAGACTCTTCAAAGTCTTATATACCTTGTGCCATTCAGACTCGACTGGCCACCTCTAGCTCTGAGGGAGACGTATACTTACATGCTTTAGATTGACTTTGAAAGTATATCCTATACCGTTGGAAAAATGGTATTTACAGTAGCAGCATTATCCAGGAAAAAGGAGATTTTAATACAGGAATTATAGAGATTAACAGAAGCTCTTTGTCAGGAAAGAGGGTCAGAAACCCAAAATAGTCATCAAGCCTGTCCTAAAAAGATCTTCCAGTAAGCTGTCATTGCAGTTAAACCTATACAGAGAGAGCTCTGGGAAGTGACATTATAATTATTGTGTTAAGGAGAAGGGAAAGTTTTGAGTGAACAGGACTACAGCCGTGGTCACTTAAGACATCTGCAGTGTGCCCAAATTACAGAGCACAGTGACTCACACTCTTTCTATGTTTGAGACCACTGGACTCTGCAGACAGTGAAACAGGCTCTCTGCAGAGAAACTGTTGGATCATCAAAATATCAAACTCCTTGTTCTGCTGTGCAACATTGGCCCTGCAGACCACCTGGGAGCATTTATTATCTTTGTCATTAAATGTTGATCAACTCCAGAATTTGAATCTATGCATTTTAAACACAGAAAGACAACTTCCAGACCCCCAAGAAAATACTCTTACTGACTTTATATAATCACATTTCCATAGCTTTCATCTATGTAATGCAGCTGAGTGGCATACATCATTTAACAAAACCCAGACAGGATTCAGCCCATTAGACGCCTCCGCCTTATGACTGAATGTAAATGTAAAAAGCTAGAGGATCACGAATGTGCACATTTTCTGTACAACATCCTGGAGTTTGCTTCTAAAAATGAGGGAGTTTACAGCTCATTTCATATAAACGCAGGTCTAATAGCTCCTTTAAAGATGTGCTCAGTCATGACTTTTCTTTGTGAAAGAGATGTATATCACTTGTAATTTCACAGCTTCTGCAGAACTGTGAACACAAAAGTGCATTCAGTGCGGTCCTGCTACATTCCACTAAACGCGACACAGCCAGATTTACACTTTGACTCCAGATTTGTTTTGTCTAAATGTCAGGGACAGACTCAGATGACCTGTGGTTAGACATGTTTAATGCTCCATGGTTTTTCTCTATGGTGGGTGTTCAAAAGATACACTGAAGGCAAAAAATACCCAGGACACATGCTGCATTGACACTTATCCAGGTCCACCATGTGAGGCTCTTTAAAACCTCACAATGCAAGTGTTTTGCATTCAGAATCCACCTTTTGGTGATTGCTTCAAAATATCCTGCTAAAAATGAAGTTTGGTTCTCTGAAGCTCTTAAACAAACACAACATGATATCCATCTACCAACAATATAACCAGATGGACTGAAACTTCACTTTGTGCGTTCTCATCACATTTTATTCTGGGATATTCTTGTGTCAGTGGATTACCAATAACAAACTCCAAAACATCTGCTTCGAACCACTCGTCCGTGTTTTTTTCTAAATGTCTTGTGATAAAGAGCCAAACACATGTAGACTTTGTATCATTCTTTGTCACATCTGATTTTAATTGGCAAACCAACTGCATGTTTGCCGTTTTTAGAATACTTGTATTTGGACGATATCTTATCATACATCCATAGATGTTTAATGGGGAGGGGTTAATGTATCATGTATTTTGTGTAACCTGTTTTTATATCTCGTTGTTATACGTTGTTATACTGTTATTCCACAAAAATAAAGGTTGTATGGCAATAAGGTGCTGCATCTGGATTTGTGTAGAGGTTATTGCACGTGTGACTTGTTATTGGTTTGATTTATGTTCCAAATGCAGTTTGACCAATTGGTTAACATGTTTCTCCAACTAAAAGAATGCCAATGTTCAAGTCTCTGTAACAGGGAAGGTCCAAAGCACAGGATGCAACTCTAAACCAGTGTGTGTGTAGTGTTCAGTGGGTTTTTAGAGCTTTCCTCAGCTGACAGCTAAGGCCAAAATCAATGAAATGAGAGCAAGGAGAGTAAACCAAAACAGTAAACCTGTGGGCCCGACAGCTAAACACTGAGCTGAAGTTGTTTTCGTAAAGCAAAGGAGAACCCAACAGGGCGTCGTAAGTTCCCTGCTGCTAGCTGATAAAAAAACTACCCACAGAAGAATTTCAAACTTAAAAACAATATGATATAAATTACGTTTTATCCATTGCTAATGTCAGCTGCAGACCCTGCAACCCTTCAACGGATCAGCAGGTATAGCTGATGTTGTTAGTAGAGAGTAGACAGGATGACATTGTTTGTGTATGTTACATAATGTGGAATGATTCCCATTTAGACTCAGTAAGGTCCACTGTTCCTGGCTCCGGACAGAGCATCAGCCCACGCAGTGTCCATCAGCCAGCAAAACAAACTTCAAAACCACACCCGATCGAGACTGGACCCCGACATTGTTAGGGACATACTGTACGTTAAACTGCAGCTAGCTTCCTGTGGTCATGTCTGTATACACAAACAGCATGAACAGAGATATGTGAATTCTGTGGGCACTAACTAACAGCTTAGCTCCAACACTTATTTTGAGGCAGACACAGCTGGAACAAAATACAGTGTAGAGAAACAACACTTGTTTTGTCTCTCCACAAGTCATTATGGTGCAATGCTAACTATCTGCTCCAGAAGGTGAGGTGACATTTGTGACAAGTCAAATATAAATCCACCTCTCCCTGATGCAGTTTACTCTGCACTCAGAGAGCTGGGCGTTTCCATCCTCCCGTCTTTCACAAAGACATCACACACACACTGACAGGTTTTCTTAGCATGTGTTGTGAAATGGCTGACGCTGCTTGATACAGACAGTGAAACCTGGAATTTACGCAGGCTCGATGTAGCGGATTAGTCATTATCCTTAAATACAGGACTCCGCCACCTACACTTAAGTGCTGAAAATCCCATTAAGGTGGTTTTATTTAACTTTGATATCTTAAAATGATCCCACAATAAGCAGTTTGTCTTCTGTTTGACGGGGGTTTTTTGTTCTCCTTTGAAGAGATCATTCCAGAGAATAGTGGAAAGTTATCATGCCATGAATAAAAAGCAGAGATGGAAAACTAAACAAGAATAAAGACGATAACTGTATTGTTCTGACCTTTTTACCTCTGTAGTACATTGTGTCCACAAGTGCTGTTTAGCAGCACTGTGACCTCATAATCTGTCTGGCTGAGTAGCTCTAGCGAAATTACTTTTTGGCTGCTGCAACTCAGAAACTCAAATTTTCTCAGCTAAAGAAAGACTAAAAATGTTGCTTCAAACCAGCAGCTGAGTCAGACCTTTCCAAGAAATAAAAGTGAACCATTGAAACAGAAACAATCAGATCTCACAGTCGAGATAAATCAACACGTACGTAAGTGTTGAAACACCAAACAAGTTCCTGCTGTCAGAAGTGAGTGTGACCAAGATATCTAACTCTTAACCTCATGACATGGTACATTTCAAGTGTTAACACAATAAGAAACCAGGAAGTACGATTTTTTACATTTTAGTAGTTGTTTGTTAACCTTATGAACACATGCATGGTAATTGTGCTTCATATTAAGACCTAGGACGTGATGAAGGACGTACAACCGTCGCTTTCTCATCCATCCCCCCTACTTTCCTACATCTCTGGGGTTTCAAACGTGACCTCCGATAGATCATCCCTCGTCCCTAAAGTAACCACCACTGCCATTTCTGTTACTTTTACACTTCCAGCTCTTTTTGGGTGCATGTTTGTTTTCAGGACCCTGTAATTTCCCCACCAATCACTCACAAGGGCCCCCGTCAAGTCTGCCATTCATAAAGTTTAAAGTAGCTCTTAGTGGTCCGTGGAGTTTATTGAAACATTAAATTTGTATCCCAGTCGTGATGGGGTATCTTTAGCCGTTGCTTGACTCACGTGCTCGGCCGGGTTCCCTTACATCAACCGCCAATTATGTTCTCCTCTTGGGTGTGGGTTGAGCCTCGGTCGGCATGACGAAGAAACCAGAAACAGCAATTCCTAGGCAGTGGAGCGAACAAAAACAGACAAAATACGAGAATGTTCCTTTTAAACACTGTTATCATTGCAAAGTACAAGCACAAAAATCACAAACATTGCCAGTAAGAGCAGTCTTCCCTGATGAATTTAGTTATATGCACTGACTTGTATTAGCTGCGGACGAGGCCTTTACAACAAGCAGGACCTCACATGCCAGATCCTGTCATCTGCAGAGGTCAAAGAAAATCTGCCCTGTCAGAACTTCTGAAGCTTATATTTAAGATTCAATCTATTTCTGTAGAGGATGATAAAACAAAACCTGTTGTTATCCTTTAAACAGGCACCAGTGGTTTCTATTTTACATGCAATACCACAGTTTCCTAATCAAAAGTACATGTATTAGCATAGAAATAGAAATAGTCCAAATATACTAAAAGAACCAAGTACGCATTATGCCGAATACCCATTTCAGAATAAAACATTACATTATTGCAGTTATGATGCATCCTAATGTACTGATGGAGTAGGTGAAGGTGGTGCAAGTTTACTTACTTTATGTACTGCTGGCAGGGATATGATGATCTGCTTATCTCTCAATTTGATACTATTACAACACTTGGGAGCCGATATGATATCTATTTCAATTTTTAAGTAGTCTGTATCAACAGTTTTTGCTGTATAAAATGTATATATATATATTTATTTTTTCTCTATGGGAACATCATACAGTTCTAGAAACCTTTAGTTGGAAATATTTTTCTAATTGATACTATAAAATGGATATTTGTAGCATATGTGTAGTCCAAAAGTCAAATTTACTCGTCATTTTGAGAAAATAATGTGTTTCGACTATATCTCAAGTGTTCTAACATCTATGGCATCTAACAGCTGTATTGTCTCAGGGTTAGGGTTGGAAATGACTTGAGGTTTGATACATTTATTAAAAAGTACAATATTTGCCTCTTAATTTATTGTATGTATAAATTAACATAAAATGTAAAGACTCCTCAAAGTTGAACTGAAATATAGTACTTAAGTAAATGTACTTAGTTACTTTCCACTTTAACAAAAAAATCACATAAAACTACATTTGAAATCTGTGATCCTGAAACAACAACTGTGCAGTGTTGAGTTATTTCAGTGACTTTGGGTGTGTCATGTTCATGATAAGCCATTTTCTTATTTTTCTACATGCTGTAAAAGGGTTTTATGTCAGATCAAGTATATGAAGTGACATGAAACTGTAAGCGTGTTTTACAGTGAGCGTCTGTCCACAATATAAGAGCACAGCGACATCACCGCCTTAAGCTCGAAGGCTGTTAACCTAATTCCTAATGGTTATTACAATAAAGCCTGCCGTCCACATCAAGCTGCTGGGGTGCGGTAATGACTTACGCAGAGAGAGAGAGAGCTCTGCATGCACTTTGACAGCCTTCAATTTCGCCACTATAAGAACAAGGACAGAGAGTCTTTTGCAAATGTGTGCAGTGGCGTGTTTACCAAATAAAAGAATGTTGAAAAGGTGATAAACAACATCCAAATTACGATGTTAATTCAAGTCTTCCTCAAGCCAAAGTATACTGGTTCCAAAGCTCAGCAAATGTTTCTGCCTCTTCTCAGGCGCACATGCAGATTGTTGATGGATGATTGTCCTCAGAACACTGGAATAAAAACGTAAAAGCTCTTCTGCAGTGGTTAAGTGTTTGAATAAAGTGAAATTAACTTAAATTAAAAACGTATAACATCCTAACTCCACCCTCTCTTGCTCTGTCATTTCATCTACATTTGACTACAACTGGCATAGCTGAGGTTCCTCTTGAAGAATAAGCATCCAGAGATTCTTTTAATAATTTAGTTTGCTAAAAGATGTCAAAACTAGTGGCACAGAGAAAGCATTTTGTGGCAGTAACTAGCTAGGAGGAAACCTCAGCTTTAGAAAATTACAAAAAAGGAAAAACCATGTGCAATAAAAAAAGATTATGGCTTTCATTTATGATATTGAAAACAAAAGTGATGTTCTTTGTGCTTGAATTACAGCTGAAGAACATTAAAAGTGAATTTTCTTTAACATCCCAGAGCCTCAGGAAGTCAGTCTCCACTTTTGCTTTGAGCTTTGGCTCCTGTCTCGGTTTTTTGCAGAATTTCAAACATTTGGAAATGAACATCACAAATTATGTTGTGTTTTATTTGACAGGTAAAGCTTAAAACTTAAACAATGCTTGCCAAAAATGATTAAGTGCCATAAACCTATGAAGGTAGCACTTTGTAAAATTGCAGATAATTTGGTCTAATTGACAGAAAAAAAGGGGGTTCAAACAAGTTCCATGTGCTACAATATTTAATTATAGCCCTGGGGAAAGACGCCTGTCAGTCGCGTGTTGTACAAATGCCTCATATAGAAACTTTGTGAAGGCCTCAATCAGACAACATGCTATCACAATTTTTGCAAATACATACACGGTGTCAGCAATATATACTCACTGTATATACACTATAAGAACACAGGAAGGTTCCATAAATAGTCTTGTGTTCAGGAAGATTCTGGGATGGGACACAGAGTCGGCCCCCCTTCACATCATTTATGGCTACTTGTGTGTTTGAGAACATGTGATTATTTGGGTGTATGCATTTCCTATGTGGCCAGGCTGAAATTGAGAAATTACAGTTGGAGGATCTCAAGTGAGCAAGGCAAGGTGGAGGGTGAGGGAGGATAATACTGGGGGATGAAGCGCTGATTGAGGAAATACAACATCATGACAGAAACTAGCTGTAATTGTAGGAATAGTCCTGAAACCTCTGATGATGTATACGAAATGAGGGGTCCAAAAATAACAATTGACCACAGGGCCATGGCCCCCTTCCCTGCAGCAGTATCACTCCATAGAGAGGTGCCGTACTACAGTGAAACCTGCCCTCTGGTGTCCAAACACCCACACTGCATATGAGGGCTGTTGCACACTGGGCTGCATTCACAAGACTGCTCAGAAACAAGACCAAATGTCTTTTACATTTGCTCCCTATATAGTTTTATTAGCTGTTTTGAGGGTGAAACACTTACAAAAATACACAACTTAAGAAAAGTGTTCATCCTGAAATAGAGACTGAAATCAAGGCCACTCTGTCCATTCGCCACAATGACAAGCGGACCAAATAATACCCAGCATATGTACATAAATAGATATATCAGTCAAAGTCAAAGTCAACTTTATTGTCAATCTCAAAATATGTTTGTACACACAGAAAGATCGAAATACTGTTTCCCACAGTCCCAAGGTATAAAAAACACATTAAAATACGAGAACACTCAATAATTGCAAAAAAAAACAAAATAACCGTTTACTTCAAGTAAGCAGGATATGTATATAAAAAAAGATGATGTACATAGTGCAAATGAGTGCAAACATTTCCATGCAGCGTAAAAGTGACTGGTGCTGGATTTTTTGTGTCTGTGTGTGTGGGGGGGGTGTTAAAATCCCGGTCCAGTGGAAAAACGATATATGTAAATGCCCCAAATGATACTTCAGGAGTAAACATAATTAGTTTTCTTCAATCTATGATGACTTAAATCTTTAATATCTTTAATGGACAACCTTTCCGCACCATTTCCCTTGTTTTGTCAGGAAAGGTAAAGGCTCGTCTGTGGCCGCCGGCTGGACAAGATGTATATTTGCAGATGAGTCTGCTACTGTATATTCTCAATGCAAGCTTTGTGAAGCCACACAGGTGCCACTCTAATCTGGTGCTGTTTTTGCATTTTGACTATTTTAAGAGGTTGTCATATTTAAACAGGATGTCCTATAAGCCCTCAGAAATATAAATAAATCCTGAATACAAAATAAAATATGTAGAAACAGTAAATAAGTATATAAAGATTTAAAGATTATTTGTGTATTCTACCTTCAAAATGTGTGCTTTGTTGTTTTATGTGTTCTTTATTTATGTGATTCTTGTGCTTTGATTACTTTCTAGTTCAGAAGAAGACTGAAATAAGTGATAATCATGTGTCTGGATATTCAAGACATGGAGGCACCCTGATGTGACATGCCGGCTTTGGGCAGATCTGTCTTCTAATTACAGCCTAGCTCTGAGGAGGGAGGTGCTTGCACGGTGGGGGCCTTTTTTTGTAATGATGCGAGGAGTAGATATAGTATAAATACTGACATCTTTGTACTAGAGAGCAGCATATCCTCAGTTGTGCTCCTACTCTAAGGATATACAGCAGTACCAGCAGTTCTTCTGGTGCTGAATACATTGATTTTATCCCCATTGGATGCTGGTAAGTGTGTTTTCCCTTCTTCTCTAAACTGCTCTGTATCTGGAGAAGTGTTGTCATCTTCTAGGTTTTGACTAGGCCTTGAGTATGTCTCTATGGCATGGAAGCAGGTTCTGGCTGGCTTTGAGCATCATCTGGGTTTTTTAAAGAGCCCTTAAGGATGCTCTGCTCAGAACACAAACTCATTTGCACCATGTTACTCTTAGTTATCTTATCTTAGTGGTGTCCATAGTGTTTCTGTAAAGATGTTTAGTCTGTGTACCTAGCTAAGAAAGTTGTAAAGATCTGTAAAATAACTCAAAACTAGATAGAAAGTTTGCTAACACTTTGTACCTTGAGAGTTCTGTGCTAAATGTTTCCTTTTCCCCCCCATGCAGATCATACTTTGCAAGATGGACATAAGAGTAGCAAGCATCTTCCTGCTCATGGTGGCTTTTGCAGCTGGCCATGGAGAACGCTATGTGGTGAAGAAATTGGTGAAGGCCGCCCCTCAGTACCAGCCCTACTCTGTGAAGAGCCAAGGTAAGAAAAACACAGTCTCCTGCTTTCTATAGCATATGTGTTTGACAATACACAATGCTAGCATTTCTCCTGATGTAGTATAGTTTTACCCTCCAAAAGTTGCTTCTAAAGTGTGATGTTCTTCTCTAAAGTCAAAATGTACTCAAGCAACATTTCAAGACTTACCTGTAATCTTCAGCTTGTAAATGTGCATCTTAGTTGTAGCAAATAGGAGCAGCACAAACAGCCAAACAGATGCTGGCCACAGCCGGCTGCACTTTGCTTTGAAAAGTAAACTCCACCTTGCTCTGAAACTGCTCTGTGCTCTGATTGGATGCAGCAGTGCTCATGCCTCTCCAATCACAGCGCACATTCAGATCTAAGATTTGAATAACAAGGCTTATTTACTCAGTGCAGACCTTTGGGGTTTTCTGCTATAAGAAGTCATAGGATTAGATGCATGCATCTAACTGTGTGTTTTTTGAGGAATTCTGTAGTTTTAATGCAGTTACACTATCACATTTTTGAGTGAAATTACAGAATTTCTTATTTTTTGGAGACTGCCTTAGTTTACTCAGGTACAACATGTTCATTGATCAGCAATATATATGAATTACTTCCAGAGCATATATCCATGAGACTACTTTTCAATACATTAAGCCTGTGAGATAAAACAATGTTTCTCATTTTAGTCATTTTAGCTGTTGATGTTGAATGTTCATATGCTTTGAGACACTCATGCTAGTCAATGCACACTTCAGCTAATTTCAAACAAAACCTTATTTTGCTTTTCTAAAGATGATTTACATTTCAAGTATATTTAGGGATGTACTGCACATTACAAATCTTAATTATGGTGTGGCCTTGAATGCTGGCTATAAAATACAACATAAAATATGAATTTTTTTTGAAACTTTTGCGTGAATCAATATACTATTTTTATTTGACAAAGTAGCTGTTAGTGAATTATTTTTAGTTTGATACTAGCAATTACAGTTCAGTCACCCAGCAGTGTGGTTTGTTTGGGTGTGCCTTCCTCACACAGAAGTAGAAACATCTGTTTGGTTTTGCCAAACTGAGCTACAGTTAGCCAGGGAGAGAGCCTTTGATACTCAAACACATGTTACCACATTAAGGCAGCAAATAAAAAAGGTTCCCTCTCATTTAAACCTTACTGTTTGACAAACAAGTCCCAATCTGTCCCTTAAAGCTAATAGTTAAATAACCAATTAACACATAATTTAAAACAAATTATAAAATGTTGCGAAGAAAGCAGAGGCAGATATCTACATTTACTATGAAGGATTTGCAAGTTTATAATTTATATAATAAACCGTATAAAACTGCACCAGCATATCAGAGACATGCAGTCAAACCTCTAAACTACAAGATGAACTAAAACAACAACCTAAAGGTTTTCTAGGAAAAAAAACAACCTCTTTAAATATAATACTACTGAATATGGAACAAGATACTACTTATACTTCATACTCACACACACACTCAGACCTGAGAGCTGGCCACTATATCCATGTTTCTGTACTTTTTGTAATTTCCCCCAGTTTTCTAAGATATTATTGTTCAAATGATGCACAGACTATAGGCATATATTTCCAGAACAAAGTCATTAAAATAAGAGGTTTTGAAATGTACTCTTAAAGTATTGTTTAGAGTTGTACCTGTAAGTAATTTTTTTTAATTGACTACTTTTTGTTCTTCTTTCTGTTGGTACTGATTATGGACTGTTTCATTATTCACAGTGGTGTCAGTGGCAGGTGAGCCTGGAGCCCCAGGTGAGCCCGGCGCTGAGGGACCTGAGGGACCTGCTGGCCCCCCAGGTGAGAGTGCTGTCGGTCTGCCTGGAGCCGAAGGACCTGCTGGAGCCCCTGGAGCTCCTGGTCGCTCCATTGCTGGCAAACCTGGTTCCCCAGGTGGATCTGGAAAACCTGGCAGCCACGGACTTCCTGGTGACAAGGGAGACACCGGAGCCGCTGGCGCTCAAGGACCAAGGGGAGGCCCTGGATCCTCCGGAAGCCCTGGACCTGCTGGCCTCTCTGCTACTGGCAAGCCTGGACCTTCAGGTCTTCCTGGACAAATGGGACCCAGAGGAGAGTCTGGTCTGAAAGGACATCCAGGTGTACCTGGCCTGCCAGGTTCTAAGGGTGATAGAGGGGTGGGAGTTCAAGGAGCTCAGGGTGAGACAGGGTCCGAAGGAGCTGTGGGCGCACCTGGACAACCAGGTGAGGCCGGTGTTGGAAAGCCAGGAAGAAATGGTATGGCAGGTGAGCCAGGAAAGTCAGGTAGCTCAGGTAGGGATGGTGCCGCAGGTCCCATGGGACCACAGGGACCCAAGGGACACACTGGTGCCACAGGTGTAGGTATGCCAGGTAAATCAGGTGATAACGGTGCCCCAGGTATGCCTGGTGCAGGTGGCCCTAAAGGCCACCAGGGACCTGCTGGAGCAACTGGTGCCCCTGGAGTCCCCGGATATGGAAAGCCAGGATCTAATGGAGAGAAGGGAGAGAATGGATTTACAGGTGCCACCGGGTCCACAGGTGCCAAGGGTGAGAAAGGTCCAACAGGATATACTGGTGCTACTGGTGCCACTGGACCAATTGGTTCCGTTGGACCTCAGGGTGCAACTGGTTTCACAGGTGAGCATGGCGCTGTTGGCTCCAAAGGTGACACAGGTGCGACTGGAGCTCAGGGAATTAAGGGAAACAAGGGAGATCAGGGAGTACAGGGCTTTGCAGGCAAGCAGGGTTATCCAGGCGCAGCTGGTCCTCCTGGACCCAGAGGAGCCTCTGGACCCACAGGTGACAAAGGTCATACAGGTGGCCCAGGTACCCCAGGTTCTCCTGGTATTCCAGGCCCTGCTGGACCCAAAGGTCATCCCGGTCGTGCTGGTGAGTCGGGTGCCTCTGGTTCTGATGGTGCTCTAGGTGCCAGAGGACCTTCTGGTCCTCAGGGTCCTTCTGGTGCTTCTGGCCTTAAGGGACACCCAGGTCTGCCTGGTCCTTCTGGCCCTGCAGGTTTGTCTGCTAAGGGTGTCCCTGGACCTCAGGGTCCCCCTGGTATGCCCGGTGATAATGGTGTTGATGGAGAGGCTGGCCCTGCTGGTCCCGCTGGTGCTCCTGGTGCTCCTGGTGAGATGATGTATGAGAAAGGCATGGGAATGGGTGAGATTATGGTCAAGTCCCCCATGTCTGCTTTCACTGCATCTCTGATCACCCCCTACCCTGCTTCTGGCAGCCCTATCAAGTTTGACCAGATTGTGTACAATGCTGAGAACCACTATGACCCTGAGTCTGGCATTTTCACTTGCACAGTTCCTGGAGTTTACTATTTCTCCTACAACATCCATGTTAATGGAGCTCATGCTCTGGTGGGTCTGTACAAGAACGGCCAGCCTGTTATGTTCTCTTATGATGAGTACAACAAGGGCTTCCTGGACCAGATGTCCGGTAGTGCTGTCCTCCTGCTCGATCAGCAGGACACAGTCTTCCTCCAGATCCCCGATGAGGAGGCCAATGGTGTCTTTGCTGCCGACAATGTGCACTGCTCTTTCTCTGGGTTCCTCATTGCCTCAACGTGATACGTTGATTTAGTAGTTGCCAAAATCCAACCAACTTAATTTGCGATCTATTTCTCAAACTAAAGTAAACTCCCTGTTAAAATGTTTCTCAACCAAACAGACAGGTAGTTCACCCTTCTTTGAGGAATAGTTGCATTTCAACTTGAAAACTACAAAAAAAATAGGTGCTTAGAAGAAGGAAAACTAATTTATGAAAACAGGTGATCAGGGATGGGGGGAAGTAATCCACAAAGTTACCAGTGAGCTTTTGTAATGGAGACAGCATGTGAAATGGAGGCGTTATAAATGTGTTGTGTCCTGACTTTTATTTTTCCACTCTTTTCCTTTAATGCTGGTGATTCCTAATTTACTGTTTGTCTGTTTTTTCCTTTTTTGTACCTCCTAGTTTTGTTTGTGTGACCAAAAATCTTAAGTAAACAAATACTCTCTGTGTAACATGTTGACATGTAACTCTTATCCTTGTATGTGACTTGAATATTGTGAAATGGTAATGGTCAAATTGACCGTTATAAGGAAATATGTCACCAGAATACTGTCAGACAAACACAACTACCAGCAACATCGTTATATCCCTGAACATGCATTATGTCGTGTAAAGCATAATGACCTAAATAAAAGTTGTTAAACCAATGTTTTGTCTCAGGAGCACTTTTTCAAATACTGGTTTATTTTCAGAACATTTTATAAACAACATATTTGGAAGTGGGCTACATATTAGATAATACCAAATGTCCTGAATGGATCTCATACATTATAAACTGAATATTTTGTCAGAAAAATAATTCCAAGTAGATCCAGGCTCAAGGGAACCAGGTCATTCATCTGCAAAGAAAAGTTCACCTTCTTCCTAATGCATTGGGGTCAAAGGTCATCGAAAAGTAATGACCCTTTAGGCTGGTACAGTAGGGGTTCAGTGTCTCGAGCAAGAACACTTTAGCAGAGATGGATGTTTTCTACTCTGGAGAAAATGTGTCCAATTTAAGGCACAATGGCTTGTGTGCTTAATTTTCCATCTGGCTATCGCTTATGTTAGCACTAAAGTGCAAACTAAGATTAAATCGAGCCTATTAGCCTTCATGTACAGCCCTGGATTGGGTTAGGGTTCATATTATATTATAATTATAGGAATAGAAATTATCTGGTTTCCAAACTCAATTGTTCCAAGTTCTGCATAAAATAATTACTGCCAAGATATAAAAGGAAAACAAAATAGTCAAAATAAATTTACAATGGATGCAAGCAGATTAGCTACTGTACATATCCACACACACTCAGCACAGCAATGTATAGGATATACTGAACTGTTAAACTCTCTCAGATGTAGCATCTAGATCCTTTATAAGTAAGTACAAATACAAACATACCAACTTTAACCAATGTTTCAGTAAATGTATTATAATCTGCAAGTATCATCAATAAAAATGCAGAATACACTCTTATTATTATCATGACTGATGTTAGCACATATAATGTTATATGCTTTCATTTGCACTTTGATTCCAGAAAAGGAAATAGCTTAATTGCAGGTGCATGTAGCCGAGGTCAAAGGTCTTATCATAGCTTAGACAACAGTTTAAACTGTAGCAAGACCTATGTTTTGTATGTGGAAACTGCGAAGTAACCAGTTATTTAATCTGTAAAATAAATGAAGATTAGAAAATGTTTTCCATTTGAAATGTAATGGAGTAGAAGTATGAAACATATAATAAAGAAATCTCTAAAAATGCATTTAAACGAGAACGTCCCACCACTGGTCTGGTCCTGAAGCTAGAAGGATGAGTATCATAAAGTATCAATTTCCCCCTAACAATGGCTACTGGTTGCCTTCTTGCCAGCCAAGGTTTACAAAACCTACTCTACTGTGCAAGTCTGAATATGGGTGTGCTGAAAATACTTTGCATGTGGGATGAGGGACAGGGATGGTCCTCTGGCAGGGCAGCGGGTGTTTGATCTTCCCTATAGAGAGAGCGAGGCGGTGGTTAGGTGAGGGGCCCCGAGGCACAGAAAAGAGAGGAAGCTGGTTGAAGGAAACCACTTGGGAGTGCCATCTGAGGGGATTGCCATTCAGAGATGGTCTGCGGTTACTGAGGTGGGACCGACAGGAGCACAGACGGAGCACTGCGTCTGCTCCACTCCACAAACCACACTCCAAATATATCTGTTGCACTCAAACGAATAATTTCACAAAATGGGTAGCAAATCCCTCAACAACCTGACCAAAATATACACAGACCAGGATGCAGAAATAGAAATATTATGTGTAAAACACACCCTTCTTGTGGCAGCCAAAGTTACAGTACACTGGGTTATACTGGGTGCAAAGGAAATAGATGGTTTGAAAATGAGTGTGCTACAGATGTGGGTGTCTAAAAACACCCTGGGGTTTGCCGTTTCTACTCTTGAAAAGATTCTGATCTTTTATGGTGTTTGCTTGAGGCAATTTCAACATGTCAATGAAAGGCACATGCATCACTTAGGTATGTGCTAAAGTTGTAGACACCATAAAAAATGTTTGTTTCCAACACTATCATTTACATTGCAAAGCCAGCAGTTTACATAACTTCTTATCACATAATTATGCAGTGGCTGTTCCCAAGAAAGCCAGTAATTTCCTAAAAATACTGGAGGGCAGCAAAACATCTTAATTTGTCTCCTCGCAAATTAGTTAAGAGAAAGCATGTTTATTTTGCGATGCTCACATTCTTGGATTTCTAAAGTTATAAATCATGTGCTATTTTGTCATTCTTATTGCTCCAATTAAATCTCTGGAATTCTTCTGAAGGCAATTTCATCTTGTTAAATTGTATAATATAGAACAATTTGAAGGCCTGTTATCCTTACAAGAGACTGCAGTATTGTACTTATTGCCAATGTCATTAATGTAATACAGCCTGCTGAAGAATTTAAATGTACTGACAATTTGACATTTTATGCCAAGTATTTTGAGGCACAATTTGTTGTCTATTCTCCATACAATGATTGAAACTACACCTGATATTCCTATAAGGCTCCACACGAGGGTGCTGTAACGCAAAGAATTGAAGTGTGCTCAGTGAGTCACACAACACAAAACTGAAATATGAAACCTACTCAGTTACAAAATCAATAAACGGATTATAACCCTGATAAATAAATGAGCTTAGAGTGGCACTAAATGTCTTTATTCTTCATTAGTGCTGACAACTATAATCAGTTTAGGCAATGTTGTATTCCATATTTAATATGGTGATGCCTCATTATATACAAATAAATTATGCCATATAAAAATTGCACCCAAACCCCTATGTGTGTGCTTTGTAGTGTAGAAATTAAGTGGTGTTGAAGTCATTACAGCTTGACACAAATTTTGCTTAAAACATCTCCCAATTTTATTCAATCTTACAAATGGTGAAAAACAAGAAAAACTTCATTTACAATGGGTAATCTGTTAAAAACTTCAGTCATTTAGGTACATCTCAGTCATAAAACCAGTAATATCAAAGTCTATACAACGTGCATTACTACAGAGTTCTGAAATGGTGGTATCTAATGGAAAGTGATGAGCATCTATTGTTTTGACAGTTAACTATATCTACTTAATTCAGGAATGGTTGTGTCCACAGGAGCGTCGCATTTCTAAGAGTTGTAAACAACTGTGCACTGCAAAGACAACATTTAAGATTGGTTTAGGACTTTCCCTTTAAATATCACAATGTGTCAAATCTTGCAGACACAGCTTTAGCTGCTACATCCAATTGCCCAGCACCAAATACTTTGATAAAATATGTCAAATTCAGCAACGTGTCAACAAAGTCATGGTTTCATGTAGAAGAAAAAAAACATTCACACCCACATTCGCACTTTCACACACGGCCAACGTCACACATGCAAGCACCAATGAGCAGTGAGGAAGCAGCACACTCTCCAGTACACCTCCTGTTCATCACTGCCAAGGACCTGCAGTCATTATGGATGAGATGGTTGCAGAATAGTAAACAAACACCAAAAAAAAATGAACAAAAAAATCCCTGGTTTTAGACAAGTCCTCGCATTCCTTCAGACGGGCTCCTTCATTCCGGTGTCTGGCTCAGTAGGATTACTCAGCGGCGGCCTCTGGACTGGCTGCCGTCTCTGGCTCAGCGGGTGAAGCCTCCGCTGGTTTCTCCTCTGCTGCAGGTTCTTCTGCCTTCACCTCCTCAGCTTTCGGCTCCTCAGCTGCAGCCTCCTTGGCTCCCTCCTCAGCTGCAGCCTCGGCTGGTTTGGCCTCCTCAGCGGCTGCCTCCTCAGATGCCGCCTTCTCTCCTTCGGCTGGTTCTGCTGCTGCAGCTTCTTCCTCTGTTGCCTCCTCAGACTCTTTCTTGGTCTTCTTGAATGAGAAGCCGCTGAGCTTGAAGGAGGGTTTCTTGAAAGGGAAACGCTTTTTCTTCTGCTTGCCATCCTCGCTGGACGGAGTGCCTTCCTCCGGCTTGGCAGAAGCCTCTCCGTTTGTGGCGGCAGGCTCCTTCTCGCCGTTGGCCTCTGCAACTTCTACTTTCTCGCCATTCTCTTCTTTTGGTGCCTCCTCAGTGGGAGTGCTGCCATTGGCCTGAACATCACCTTTGTTGGCCTCCTCTGTAGCTGGAGAGGCATCCCCATTGGTCTTGGCGTGGCCATTCTCCTGGAAGGAAAGAGAATGAAACTGTAATTTGTGAACCTTTCCATGTTATTTAAGGAAAAGGGAGTTTGTTCATCTGTAATCATGCATCTTAGGCCAATTCTGGCCTACATAAGAGAATGTGTGTGCAAGAATACCCCCTGCAAAATCTGGCATGCTGTGGAATTTAATCAAATGCAAGGACTAACCAATAGGAAAAAGCCCTAAAACTGCAGTAACATCTGTTACTAGGAGAGTGACGACAGATCTGTGGTTTTCAGCAGTAGGCTAGTCTGCTAGACTGAAGTACCGCCGGCTCCCGCCAGGTGGTGTTCAGTGTGGAGACACAGGATACAATATAGGAATTTTGTGACTTTAAGTCTTATTTTAATGACCTTTTTAATAAACCATTGTGTGTTATTTTAATTGAGATATATTCCCACCGTTCAACTCGGTGTTTTTTCAACAATTGGTTGATTAACAGGGTAGTGTTGGCACAAAAACGTGGCTCCTTTCTTGAATCTGGCAACAAAGGCGTGGTATCGTTTTTTAAAATGGCCATGCCACAGTGAGAGCGCCCACAAACCCCCACTGCACACATTTCAACCAAAAGAATACCAAAACAGCCGCAATGTTTCAGAAACCAAAGCCCCGTCGAAATGATTGTGCTAAATCAAAAATGTCAATTTCGACCTGCTGAAATAAACACTCAACAAATTAGATGTGCGGCCTGATATATTTATATATATATATATAAAAATGAATTAAATAATATGCCTGTATGAATTTAAAGCAGTTCAAAAAGGAAATGCATCAATTTTAATCAACGTTGCGTTAAAAAGCACATGATTTTGTAACAATGCTTTCGCCGGTGGAAATGGATACATGTGGCCACTTTCCCTGAATGCCGGTGAGCGTGGGGATGCGCTACAGGGAACATGGAGCACGCCATTGACGCAACACATAGCTAAAACCAGACAAAATTCCGCCGGAGCAATTAAGACTTAAATAATTAAAATATATACCTGTCCGTTCGTCTTTGCTGCAACGGCTGCACCTTCTGCTGGCTTTTCCACCGCAGCTTCCTCTTTTCCAGCGGTTTTGGAGATTTGTGCTCCCATGCTTTTGGTGCAACAAAGGAACCCAACCGATCAAATGAATGAACAAAGACCGCAAGCTTCCTCCCCAACAATTCAAGTCAAGCGCTGGCAACTCCTTCTACAACCGAGACCGATGGATCAGCCCGAAACCGAAATGACCGCAGAGGGACGAGAGAGAACCTGCAAGAATTGTGGCAAAGATGCAAAAGAAACGGGAATTCTTTCAATTTTTTCTCGAGCGGAGTTTGTAAATGGAGAAATTGGCCCCGCCGCAAATGAGATGCGGAGTACAACGCCCAAGTCCACTGATGAATGGGCACTGGGGCTATGACGACAAAGCCAGCCCGTCTCCACCAATCACAAGTCCGGGATCCAACGAGTGGAGGGGGGTCATGGAGTGGGGGCCATGGACAATAGGAGACACAACAACATGGCCAACAACTTGCTCTTATATTCACTTTCGTGCAGAAACTTGATTTTATATGACTGAAATAAGGACTGAGATTTCATGAAGCTTTACACTATCAACAGATTCAACTGCAGGCTGGTTTCAAGGAGGTGATATCTCATAAATAGTGGATAATCCCATACTATAATTAACAATAATGGTTACATAAAGCACATAAAAAGGCCAACATTTTATGCTTTACATGTATATTACATTCAATTTCTGTAGTAAGAAATATTTAGTCTTCCCTGTAGCACAATTTCTGGCCATTCTTGTATTCATTATACAGCAGGTTTCATCTAAGAGCAATTGCCTTAAAAAAAGAAAAATATGCGTACATGTACATTAATATACAGTACAATATGCAATGATATATCATAAAACATTATTTGATGTTTAGCAGATAAAAAAAGACATGTAGAGTTAAATGTATTACTTGTGCTGAAACAAATAATATGGAAGAAGTTGTTTGTCCCAACTCAAGACATGCGAGTGCAAAAACAACAGCATGTTTCTGAGAAAGCACAGCTCAGCTGGTCTCATGTCATATCATTACGCACCCTCCTGACATATGCCTCGCTCGATAGACAGACGTGCCCTGTAACTATAAGCCCCTGTGCCCACAACTTCCCTCGTCCCTCTTCTTGCATAATAGCGTCTTGTCTGCTGGTTGCAGCTGGAGCATCCCAGTGACCCAGATATAATGAGAGTTTATGGCCCTCTTCTCCAGCAGCCTGCAGTGCTCTGACTTCACCACCATCCACAAGTCTCCTCTCTGCCATCACTGCATGACCCATATCTCCATGGTTACCAGTCCAAAATGGCTCCAAGGAAGAGGCTGCACGTCGAGGGCTTTTAGCGACCATGACTCCTGTTTTTTGGAGAAGTAGGGTGAGAGTGAGTTCAAAACAGTGCAGACAACAGTTTGAGGATTAGGGTGACTTCTTTCACCCGCCCTCATCAAGCTAACTAGGCCACGCTCATTGTTGTGATATTCTGATTACATGCAAAGCTGTAATTATTATGCTGAGCTGCCATGAATATGTAAACCAGGGACAAAGCCAGCAGGGCACGAAGCACCATGCAGGCCAGACATTCAGACATAAAGACTTCACCTGTCAGGACACTGTACAGCGTCAGGATCTTAAAGCACAGCCTGTGTGTGTTCAGTGTGTGTGAAATGAAACAAAGGCACAAATCCACACAACATCTTAAACATGCGGAAGGTATTCATTACACTTCTCACTTTCCTGCCTTTTAGTTTCTTCGGGTGCCAAAAACACCCACTACACAGTTTTTTTATTATAAGGCTCTACCAAACAGTTGAGTCCAATCAACTGTATATAACGTTAGGAAAAGAAACTGTGTCCATTTAAAGTACATTTTTAACAACATGCATTTCTTTTTTACACTACAGTGAAACAAAAATATATAAATCATCTGTTTATTTGTCAATAGCAATAGAAAGATATGACATAAACATCAAAAACTTTAAAAAGAGAATTCACAGAGTGATTTTTTTAAGATGAGTAAACTGTATAGTACCACAAAAGCTAAAACACACAAAAAAAGAAGTTTCCATAACATGTCCCTCATTTATTTCAATAACAACCAAAGATCAAACTTTTGAAAGTAAAAGTGAAAAAAAACTACTTTATTTTATCAAGCTTTTATGTTGTATATCACTATAAATGTATTGTCTTCAGTTTTGGACAGTTCATTTTGTACCAATGGAAACTGACATTTTTCACTACTTTCTGACAGACTACAAAAAGAGCCACATGCTTTTTCAGTCAGCTAAATAAGTGCATGTTTGGTTTATTGAAGCCTGATCAATGTTGAAACCGCTTCAAAACTGGAAGGTAGGGTGGGTAAGAATGGAGAAACCAGCTCGAGTAAGCTAGAATTTGAAAGTACACAACCGAAAAAAATCTGCCCCTTCCTTCAGACTTCCTTACAGAGACACACACGGACGCGCACATGACCAATGAGGGCACGAGATAAGTTTGTGCACGAGATGGAAGGCTGACAGGCAGGTAGGCCATCCAATTATCTGCCGCGGGCCGAGGCAGATAATTGGACTAGCTTTTTACAGCGCCACAGCTTCCACAGATGAAATATTTGTATATATTTATTGTCAAAGCATTTCATTGATTCATTGCTATCGGGATGTTAAGAGCATTCCATGGAATATAACAAACCTACCCCTACCTTTAAGTTATCTGGGGTCAGAGGTCAGCAGTGTGCTTCATAATCACATTCTTGAACAGATTTACATTTAGTTTGTATAGTATCCAAAACATTATAATATGGATTAGGATTTGTTTTCCATTTTCTTTTGCAAGACATGTTGTATTTGCACCTAAATCTCTCTCTGAGGGGTTCAATATTGCTGATAAAATATAAATACAGGTGACACTGTTTTTCTTATTTCAAGCAGGTTCCAACAAAAAACAACAACGTGATATTGAACTCATGAGCTTCCCTACAGGCAAAGAGGAATATTACCTGTTAAGGATTTTAGTTTGAATACAACTAATTCACGAAGGCTTGACCCAAAGATTTATGAAAAAGGGTTTTGGTTCCTATTTAAAAAATGTAAGACTTATTAGTGTTTTATTATCTGTATGCTGATCTGTGTGTTTCTTATTCCCATTTAAATACTTTCACTGAGAGTATGAAGAGGGCTCTAATCTCAATTTGCTCATCATGCTTTGTTATTTAGTCTTCTGAAAAACGAAGGGGCGTCCTACTATGCATTGTAATTTGTTATTGGAGGAGAGCGCTGTCAATCACAGCCCTTTTGCTGCGTGGATCCGCCTCAGCTGCACGCAATCACACGACGTCAAGACGTCAAGAGATAAACCGGAAAACAAAGCACTATTGGCAGATCAAAATAAAAGCACGGAACTAAGTCATTTAAAAATCCTATACCGGTCTTTCTTGACATAATGATGCTCATGCAGGATCAGATAAGTTATAATCATGTGAATTCATGTTTGTTTGACACTCTGTATTGTTGTTTTCACATTACAATGACATTAGAACAACAGCTTTATTTTGAAAGGACAAACCAGCAGCGGTGCATTTTATTGTTTAGAACTTGACTGTTCGCCTTCGTCATCATCTGTACGCACGGCGGCGACAGCAGCTCCTGAATCGGGCAGGGAGGACCGCGATTCTCTCTCAATGCGAAGGAAAAACACTCACAGAGAGTAGAAAAATATCTGCGAACTCCCGCATGAAAGTCCCTCTGGAAACTCCGATGGATTAATCTGATTTTCTGCGGTAAGCACGCCTTTGTTTTTTATCTTTCTGTGTAGAATTTCAATTGGTGCACCCGCCTCGTCCCCTATTTTGCGCTGTGGACTGCGAGATGAATTCATCTCGGTGAAAGAGAGAGCAGAGGAGATAAATAACACATTGTGGGTCGCTGCAATACTGCCAGTATTCCCTCTAGTCGTCCTGCAGATAAACGTGCATATATTTGACGGGAAGCGTTGCCTTTAGAGGGGGTAAAAACACAGAGAGAGGTGGTGGTCTCGTAATTGTGGATGATGTTTTGCAGTGCTGTGATTGTGGAGAGGGGGCTCTGTGTTGCAGCAGGGATGGATGCGCTGCAGAGTATAGCTGACCACTGAGGCCATTCACACTCACGATGAACGCCACAATGGCCTCCAGACAGCCTCCTATTGATTCACCCCAAAATAATTGTGCTATGATTAAAGCTAATTGCATTGCCGCGCTGTTTAATATCCAATTAAAGCTGTCCTAATCGGGTTATCTGATGTGTCTGGAGGTGCAGCCATCCATCTTGTTGGCAAACACCAGGGCTGGTGTACACAGTGGGTAGCTGGGGGCTAAAGCCTCGGTTCTATCCATGTGCAATAAGTTAGCTGTGTGTGGGTCTGCAGCCTGAAGCTTTCAGTATCCAGCCTGTCATTGGTCCATGAATGACTACACAACTGTCGTGCGTGATGTGTATGAATTTTGAATGAAAGGAGTTGCATATTATGGTTCATGGACCATATATATACTCGCCTTCAGGCCCTCTCTGTCCATACAGTTTAGCCTACTTATGAGGCACACTGGAGTATAAGCCACTAATTGTGACTGATTTTAGGTTTAAATTAAGTATGTCCCCACAAAGGCGTTTCATTTGACCCAGTAAGGGGTTAATTAATTGCTTGGTTAAAGCAAAATGTATTCATTAACAACATATCAAGTAGTTGTGTGACTCTATCTATAGGTCAACAAATGTCACAAAAACAGCCACAGCAGCTAATGCTGATTTTCAGTTGAAGCTGCAACAGTTAGTTTAATTATCAATTAGATGATGAACATAAATCAATTGGGCACCTGTTTGATAATGGAGGAATTATTTAAGAAATGTGCTTCTCAAAAGTGACTGTGTTCTTGATTTGTGATATTTTGCACTATTAATCAGAAAATGCAACCCATTTGAAGAAATCACCTCAAAAAAATCTTATTGGCAGATTCATTGTTACCCGTATTTACTTCGGTTTGTGTGTTTGTCAGCAGTATTTTGGGAAAACAACTGGACCAATTGAATGAAAATTGGTTGGAAGCGCATAGCACTTATAAGAAAAGAAACCATTAAGAGATGGGTCAATAAAAAGTCTATAAGATAAGTGTTTCATTTGAAAAACTCCCAAAATAGATACTAGTAACACTGTTTTTTACAAACTGATTGAATCAGCTATTTGCAGCACTCTTACACCTTCTGGCTCGTCCTCAGTTCTCTTTTTTTATGTGTTATTCAGAAAACTTCTAACCTCCATTTCTGTAGACCCACCACATCAATATTTCCAGTGTATTCTTACACCGACCATTGCCCTTCACTGGCACCAGATCTGGAAAAAAACGTTTTAAACCCCCCAGTTCAGACTGACAGGCAGAAGCAGCAAGAATCTGCTCCTGTTTCTGGAAAAAGAGAAAAGTTCATGTTATTCTAATTTGCCCTTTTCTCATTTGGTAAATATTCATCAACCAGTCACCGATCTCACTGACTGAATGGGCCTTTACAATGTGCTCAGTGATTTAACAACATGACTCAACATACTCAAATGTGAACATTGTGACACCAAAACACAGTCAAGGCTTAAACCCACGCGTATGTACTGTATGAAGCTCAGCTGTGGGTTTTATAACCACCTCTGTTCATTCAGTATGAGAAGAATGCTTTGAAAGCCTCCACACTGCATGTTATTGTGCTGATAGTCTTGTAGCAGGGTGAAATGTGGCCATTGTCTTGTTGTTGATATACTGAATGAACTCAGTTGTCTTACACAAGCAAATGTTGTAACTATTCAGAGAATGACTGCCATAAGGAGGAGATTGTCTGAGTTGTACTGAGTCCAGCAAACACAGGAGAGAGTTTTATACGCATTCAAATGTCACACAAGAGAAAATTATCTTCTTTTACGTCAATTCTTTGTTGAATGAACAGAAAGTAGATTTTTAGGAGTTGAATAAGGTCGTTGCGAGCGTGGCTTCAGTAGGAGGGCTGTGGGAGGGTTGACCTTGTTTTGTGTCATGAGTGTAAAGGGACCCCACATTTCAAATTAAACAGAGCTGTCTTGTTAGAGGCTGGGCTGAATTGCAAAATGATTGTATTCTGGAGAGATTTGCACATTCATGAGGTTAAATAATGACGGCATTCTAAGATGTAGGGAACAGTTGAGCTTAATTTGTAAGTCAAATTTCCAACTGTTGTTTTTCAATTTTTGAGCTGAGAGCATGTACCTATTGTTTTGAATCTTTTCAGTTGTTTTTCAAGCAAAGTGATGACATTTTCGCTGTTCTAGCTTCTAAACAAATATGAGAATAAGCTGTTTTTCTTTATGATATGTTATGGGATTTGAGCTGGTATTCAAATAAAACAATTCGTTTTTTGAAATGAGAAATGGCCATTTAAAAAAAAAACAATATTTTAAAGACAAAACGATTAATTAATCAAGCTTGAAAAAGGTGGATTTGATTTCAGATCACCAAAGGACACATTTGTTTTTTACAGCAGTATAAGAAACAACCCAAAAAGGTTGGAAAATGATGTTGAACCATTCAAATAATTCATTGAAAAATGTTGCTGATTTTTGGCTGTTGACAACTAAGGGGTTGACTACCTAATCTCTACAATAAATCAACACCAGTGCCCGTTATTACATTTTCAGTCCTGATATGCATTGTCTTTTCAGGCCAGCGCATATGTCTGTTTCTCCGGCCTGTCTGTCTATCTCCTGTGTCATTCATCAGTCACTCTGTGTGACCCTGACATGTCTGTCCTTTTAATTTCACATATTGATCTCTCAGCCTTACTATAAATGGCCTAGTATCTCATTATGGCTCCCAGCTCCTCTGTTTTTACTACAGATGATTAACACAGTCAGAAAATGTAAATCCAGTTGATCCCATCAGCTTTGACTGATGCGCTGATTTGTACTGGCCCTATCCAGTTCATTTTTGTTCAGAAAAAAATGTGTACCTTAATTAAAAAAAAAATGCACTTCCTGATGTGAAGGAATCTTGTCTTGACAGTTTTGAGATACTTTCAAACAGATATGGCTGGACATTGAAGTCATATTTCAGACTACATCTTGAGCCAATCAAGAGGAGGACTTTAAATTTGATAGCTCTGTCCGTCTCGTGTTAAAGTGAAGTCCTCCCACTCTTCCACGTCTCTGGCTTTTTGCCAATAACTGTTACAATACACCACATAGCTACGATCCCGTCCCCACTGGAGCTTCCTTATCATGGCAGTGTGGTCCTCTCGGAGGCAAACTGTTAATTTGGGTCTGAAAATAGCGTTATGAGTGTTCTTGCAGGGTGAGGTGGTCATGCTATACCCAAGCCGTGCCACGGAAAGGAACAAACCCCGCGGCAGTGATGCCATCATCTCCTTTTTTGGGGGGAGAAAGTTGAGCCGCAGGTCAGGCGTGGAGCAGTCTAGTATGTGTTTAGTGTCCCTGAAACGCACCTAAAATCACTACGTTGCAGAGCTTTGTCTTGACATTTTGATATGATCCATAGTGCCTTTTCATGCGTGTAATTGAATAACAGAGAGTGGTCGTCCTTTGGATCTGAAAGTCAGTGATGAAGCTTCTGAAACTCTTATTATGTTATTTTGAAAATGTGATAAATCTGCCTGTTGCTCTCAAGCTAAACTTGATGTATATCGTTTGTTATGTCCAAAGATTTTTTTAAAGCTCTCATCGAGCAACTTCAACTCAACGTACACACAGATGTCCATGTGCAAAAGTTTACTACACAAAAACAAAATACTACAGGGAACATGTATAAACAGTACAAGATGGCTAGATTCTATGCAGCAGAATAGATACAGACATGTTAAAGCTACAGTCTTTTTACTTCAAGAGCAGGAGGAATTTTATGATCCCTGAAGGCAGCACGGCGACGTGAGATCTCCCCTCATTTACTCTGATCCCTCCTGGATTGGATGCGGTGCTATTTTCATTTCAATCACTCCAGTTAAAGAGAAAATCCACCAGAAAGCAGACCCGTGGTGTCGCAGTCACTCCAGTTAATATGTCCATGCTTGTGCAATTCTCCACCAAAGCTGTCACAGATTTGAATAAGTTACTAACCCTGTTTTCATCGGCTGGTCAGCACTAGATGTCTGTGGGTTAGTTTTTGTAATATCTCCTTGACTTATTGATATATAGTTTGACAGCTTGTCACATTGACGATATGACAGGCTTCACCTTTTCATTTCTACTGTTTTCCGAGAGCCTTTCCCCTTAATGAAAATTGTAGGCTTAACATTTGTTTTAAGGTGGATCTATACTTTTAATATACCTGCTGAACCGTAGAGAGTTGTGCGGTAAATACCAGAAGATGGAAGAAGTGAAAGAAGATTATTTGTTATTTTAAGGATTACGAGAGAATCAGCTCCTTCTTCTATATGAGTCTTTGGTCCCAAAGCTTTGGTCTCTGGGCTCATACTGTAATG
The DNA here is from genome assembly GCA_031216635.1 of Dissostichus eleginoides. Taxonomy (NCBI): domain Eukaryota; kingdom Metazoa; phylum Chordata; class Actinopteri; order Perciformes; family Nototheniidae; genus Dissostichus; species Dissostichus eleginoides. The sequence continues at coordinate 22,587,660 of CM062275.1, forward strand.
CTACTGCTGGGCTGGTTTCTTCTTCTGGGTATTTATGGGGTTTCATTGGCAGTAATGAATCACAATGATTTTCCTCCTCTCTGCGGTGGCTCCATTCTTCTGTTAGTTAAGTAGTATGGAGAAAATATAGGACTGGAGAAACTAAAGAGTCTTTCTGTGCACAGGAGGTGAATTCTGTATTTGGGACGCATGGTGGTTATTTCTGTGATTTTTACTTGCATTACTGTACGTGCCTGTGAGCAGGAGGAAACACTATTTCTTATTGCTGTGGCAGCGATCATCAAGACTAAGGATAACAAAGCATCATGGACTTTTTGACATGAGAAATGTGAGCACACCCTTTTTTATTTTCCCTTTGTCTTAAATATGAGTTGCTTGCTTGAAAAAGTGAAATACTCTTGCAAGATGTAAGTCTTCAACAACACTTAACTTTGCCTGTTGCAGTGCTGGCTCTGTGAAGCAAGTGACACATCTGTTTGCACTTTTTTCTGAAGTTGGCATTTGGGTTTCTGGCTTGTAAATGTAAAAAAGGCCCGAAGGAATCCAGTCATATATTTTGTAGCTTAAGCTCTGGTGTCCTTCAGGACATGCCTCCTACTCCAGCTGATTTGGGCTTCAAACTGCAGTATAGTCTCCTAAAAGAAAGATAGTGTTTATACATTGTATTGGTTTGCAACACTGTCAATGTTTGGTGCACAAAATGTCAGCAGTCAGCTAACATTTGTCCAAAGTTACATCTTGAAATGCCTTGTTGTCCAAAACGGAACATATTTAGTTCAATCTCAAAGAAATCATGAAAACCAGGGAATTTACACAATTTAACTGCCAAACAACATAATAATGCTCAAAAGAATTGTCTTATCTTTCTTTCTTTTAATTCATGAATTGATTCATCTCTTAATCTTCAATAATGAGATACAAAGAGATTCTTCTAGCTGAAACGGTTTCCTCCAAAATCATCTTTACTCTGTGTGTGATGCTGCTGCTGGGTATTGTTGTATAACATATTTGGCATTTTCACTTGTCCAAAACCTACTATTTTGTCCCTATCATTGGCAAAAACCTTTTTCAAAAGATGATTATTCTTCGTGTTGTATAAATCCCTCTTGACAGAAGAGAGATACCACCTGTGAGTCAACTAGCTCTTCTGTTAATGTGGATCTGAATCTTTTAGCTGAGGTCAAAAGCTTTGTTTCCCTCAGTCTCCTGCCGCCCCGGCGTTTGCCCCCAGCACCCCCTCCACCCATGCACAGCGACTGTAAACAAGTGTGTTTCCAATTAGCCGTATCAAAAGTCAGCTGGCCGCTAGCGCTGATAAAAGACAACAGTCTGTCCGCGCTCTCCTCCTCTCCGCGAGCTTGCAGGGCTTAAAGGGGGGCACGGTGAGCTGAAATGTGCATTAGTTTAACTGGGTCTTATAAAGATGGTAAGGCTCTATTTTTTTTTCAATTGGCAAAGCAGATTGCCTTACCCATTACAGAAACTGGTTTGCTTTACTGAGGCCAGTGTAAAGTCTGCGAGCGGTTTACTGTTAAGAGCCTCTCTGTGCATTTTAACTGATTAGTTGGCTGTGTGGCTCCTTGTAGAGAAAACAAAAATAAAGTGCGTGCCAACTTGTAAATGCAATGGCTGGTTGTAAACTCTTCCTAAAATTGTGGTGGTGCTGATGGAAAATTAAACCATGATAAGTAGAGCTGGTAAATTCCTTTATAGTGTGGATATTCTCAGCATAGAATATCTGTACACATATTTACAGTGTTTACATTATTCATACACTGCATCTCTGTCCCATTATGTGCCTAAGTATAATTAGTAATGGAGTTTAAACTATCGTGTTTAATTTCAGCCTAATTGAAAGATTTTTCATACAGCTTTCTGTAACCCTCAGAGGAAGCTCTGAAATAATGGAATATTGAATCATAATTTCCCCAATGGAGACGGCTTTTGAGCTATTATTTCACCCACGTACTAATTTCCCATCTTCTCTCTCCACCCACAGAAAGGAGAGAATGGGCTGTGTGCAATGTAAGGACAAAGAAGCAGCAAAACTCACCGATGACCGGGAGACCAGCATCTCGCACAACTCGGGGTACCGCTATGGGTCCGACCCCACGCCGCAGCACTACCCCAGCTTCGGGGTCAACACCATCCCCAACTACAACAACTTCCACACCGGCGCCTCGCAGGGCGTGACCGTGTTCGGAGGGGGTCCACACGTCCTCGCAGTCTGGCACGCTTCGGTCTCGAGGAGGAACAGGTGAGGTTCAAGGAGCTTTTTTAAACAAGTCTGTGGAGCATGTAAATTGGTTTGAATACAAGGCAACTAATAGGGTTTGGGGGTACATGTTTTAAAGGCTGTTGCTGTTTTGAAAATTATATCTTGTGATACTTTTTTCATGCCAAACTATCTGTTTTTTATTGAGCATTATTGCCACAATGTAAAATCTTCTGTCAATGTGTTAGACCATAAAAAAAAATGTCCGCATAGAATAAAACAAATAAGGTTTTTGGGGTAAAATACTTTTTAGCAGATCTATTTCCTTCATTTACTGGTCTTTATGCTAAGCTAGGCTAACTGTCTGCCTGCTGCTTGTATTAGCATATTTGTTTTACACACATAAGAGTTGTATTGAACATCTCTTACTCTCTGCAAGAAAGAGTATTCCCCAACATGTCACACTGTTCCTTTAAGAGAAGGTGACATTGTAATTCTGAAATATGTTGCTGTCATTAAAATGGGGTCACATTTCAAACTCAGCAATTAAAAGAGAAATTAAATGTTGGTCTAAGTTGTAAATATCTGTAAACTTCTCTGAAAACCACTCACTGTCTGGCCCTCGTCCAATATTCAATAAAAAGGCTAATGTCTGCTATGTTAACTGACTAGCATTCATTAATGGTTGCAGAGCAAGGTTGGAATTTCAAATGTAAAAATATTTTGAACTCTTTCTTCGTCCTATAGTAAATACATGATACTCTGGTGATGCGATTGTTCTCGTTTCTGCAGAAGATGAATGTCCACTGTCTGAAAGCTAATGGAAAAGAAACAGTGACCTAAATTGCTCTTTGAAGCACTTTCACGACCAGAAAGATCAGGCATTGTGCTGAATAGTGGTGAAATCTGCTTTACACTCTCTTACTTAAGATTGTAAAGCTATATGTAATGTGTGATGCATAAATCAACAGCATCTCCTGCTTTGATGTAAATTACTCAAACACTCTGCATCTGTGGAGTGCACCACCAGCATGTATACATGAAAAAGAGTACTCCAGGAAACAACATTAACATTTGAGTTTGTTAAAAAAAAGCACGGGGGAAATCCTCATGTGACCCCTTTGTGAAGTTATCAGCATGTTCGCCTGTGACACAGTGAGCCCTTCGGTCATTGTAGGGTTTATTTTGGAGGTCACTGCATTTAAAGGGAAACACACAGGGTTTTATTGCAGAAACGATTTAGATCAAATCAGAAAATGAAATCATTTTACAGTCTCAAGCTTATTAGGAGATACAGGGAGTCCAAGGCCATTTCAAATCACATCAGATACATTTGATTGGCCTCCCTCATATAGTCCTGGCAGCGTTAACTGTTCCTAGAGGAAGCTCTGTCTTATAATGCTTGAAGGCAGACTTCGAAGCATTTGCATGTTGAACCGGTTTTAATTGTATGGTAAATGTTTTATTTTTAAACCGTGGCATGTAATAAGCTTATAAACTTGCTTAGGGGAACGTCTCAGCTAAGCTAATTTACATATCCAGCCGATAGAGGTCATGTGACAAATATAACTTCAATATTTGCTCTTCTTTTAACTCTGTTTTCGCACCCAACTCCCGAGGGAAATATGAGTCTCTTAGCTGCTAAACTGTGTCTGTATGCCATTTGGTGTTGAGCATGTACCTACAGTGGCTTTATCAAACTTTGAAAAAGACTGTAAAACCAAAAAAGGGAGCTAAAAGCCAAAAATCATTTACAATGTGTTTTTCTATAGGACGCAGTGAAATAAGAGATACATCATCTGGAACGTTCTCTGTCAAAGTAGATATATATAATGGACGTGTAGAAAATAATAAAATAAATATGTGAATTTGGATTCAAATAAAAGCAGCAGATGGGCTGCAAAAAATAAATGAAGAGGGCAGTGATTTTTATTGCCATTGCATCAGATAACAAAAAGCCCATGTGGGAAACAGATGAACAAACGCAACATAACAACCACAGTGAGAGTCCCAACATAATACTGCATCTAAACAATTCACCTCTGCTAGCTCTAACCACCAAAATGTCACGTTGTTATCCCTGCAGGGGTGACTCTGTTTGTGGCCCTTTACGACTATGAAGCCAGGACCGAGGATGACCTCAGCTTCAGAAAGGGGGAGAGGTTCCAGATCCTCAACAGCACGTAAGTGTGGAAACATCTGCATGACAGCATAAAGGGAGGCGGTCGTTCTTTCCCCACTCTCTGTTTTTTGTCTGTCCTGTCTGAATGCTGCTGAAATGGTGTTTCATAAGCACAGACAAAGGAAACATGACTCTGTAGCCTTGACCCGGCTTATAGGGGTTGTTTTGCATGTTGAGACACTTTGTTTTAATGATAGCTTTCTGATGGTTTGCATTTTAGAAGTGAAATATAGCGTGTCACAATTGTGGTGTAGAAATAGTGACAGGATTGCTGTGCTTTAAAAACAATACATATGTGGTGTGTCGTGTTGCGTGTTTTTAGACCCTTTAATTTGGTAACTATCCTATCCTTATAGTGTAAAGACATTTCAATCCTTTTCCATCCGTTTTCTCTGAGTACATATAAACTTCTATATATATACTACGACTCTATCTATTTTCCCATTTTACAAGAGGATAAAACATTTGTGGAAACTCTTTCTGAGCTCCAGGGCTTTTGGGTGGACACTTCCATAGCAGTGTTGACTGACACTGACATCTGAGAGCTGGTGTTATGATGGTGTCGCCTTACAAAAATCTGACCCAAACCATATCACATTCTTAAGACCTTAGTTCTCCCTTTTGACATAAATTAGGGGATGACTCAGATTTCAGTCCGACTTTGAAGAGATAAATCACTGCAGCTTCTGGGGCCAGCGCAGCAGAACAACAACTTGTTTTGTAGTTGGTTTTATGTGCTCTTTCCTCAGCTCTCAAAACAACACAGCCAATAAATCTGATCCGCTTCTGAGTGTCTTTGTTTGCCTGCCTGCATAATGTGTAAATGTTTGATGGCTTTATTCCAACCTCCACCTCCATCTCCCTTTTTATTCTCCTCTCCTCAGTGAGGGCGACTGGTGGGAGGCTCGTTCTCTCACTACAGGTGGAACTGGTTACATTCCCAGCAATTACGTCGCTCCAGTGGACTCAATCCAAGCTGAGGAGTGAGTAAAGCTTTTTTTTTTTTATATGAGCACACAGCAGTACAGCTTCCTCAGAAGAGAATATATCATAAATATTTGAGAGCTCATCTCACGGTCTTTTTATAACTGTGGCATAGCGGCACTTAGAGTAAAAATAGAAGATATAGTATTGAAAAAAGTATTTAATCAAATATTACTAACCATATTTTGATTATTTCTCTTTTTCCCTGCAGCTGGTATTTTGGGAAATTAGGCCGAAAGGATGCAGAGAGGCAGCTGCTCTCCAACGGCAACGCCAGAGGCACTTTCCTCATCCGTGAGAGTGAAACAACCAAAGGTAATCCTCATTGAATATGCTAACATGTTAAATACTTCAAAGTTTGGGAAACACACAGAATATAAACAAACAAATACATATTTAGGAACCCTGTACATGACATGAATGTGGCAGTGCAAGCTGTTTATTTATAGACAAACAAAATAGAACATTACACCAACATTGCATTTTAGAGTTCAGTTTAATATCATGTCATTAACTATGTAAGTGCTCCATTTTCATTGCCCTAAATCTTTTACACACTCACCGGAGATTTGCTCTAGTCGACTTGAAACCATTAATTCTTTCTTAATAATGTTGTCTCTGCTCCAGGGGCCTACTCCCTCTCCATCCAGGACTGGGATGACATCAAGGGAGACCACGTCAAACACTATAAGATTCGTAAGCTGGACAGTGGAGGTTACTACATCACCACCAGAGCCCAGTTTGAGACGCTCCAGCAGCTGGTGCAGCACTACTCTGGTGAGACTCTCGCCACAGTTATGGAAGATGTACATAAATGTAAAGTCATGATAGATCCGAGTCTGCTTTCCTTCCCTTAAAGGTCCCCTATTATACTGTTTTTCATCAATATATTATAGGTCTCAGATATATACAAAACATGTCTCTGAAGTGTTTGGCTCCAAATACCAAACAGATCATTGCAGCATCCCATAATCCCCTCTGTTTCAGCCCTGTTTCAAAAGTGCTGATTCTCTGTCTGTTACTTTAGATGAAAATAAGCAGCCCCTCCCCACACCCCTCTGAGAGATATTTGGTTAAAAAGAACACAATGGTGCTCTAGGAGGAGATTCAGGTGATAGGATGGGGGGGGGTTACCTTGGTTGTTGATTGGCTAATGGTTACACAAGCCAAAAATCGTTATGACATCATAAAGTGGCCAAAATCTGATCAGCTCATTTTCAGAAAGGTTTAAAATAAACGTATCAGGACAAAAAGTGAGCGAATCTTTTTTCCTGAAACTTTCAGAATCTCTTTACACAGAGGGGACACATGTTTATGTATAAAAGACAAGAAAAAGTGGATTTTGCATAATAGGTACCCTTTAAAATGACAATGTTATTTGGTTGGTTCAGCCAGGGCTGCGGGGCTGTGCTGCCGCCTGATCGTACCGTGCCACAAAGGCATGCCTCGTCTCACCGACCTGTCCGTCAAAACCAAAGACGTGTGGGAGATCACTCGTGAGTCGCTGCAGCTCATCAAACGTCTCGGCAACGGCCAGTTTGGGGAGGTCTGGATGGGTGCGTATCTTTTTAGCGTTCTCTTTTGGCAAAAATTACAATTTTGGACAGCTGGGAGCACTGTTTTCGAGAAACATACTGCGTGTGTTGGATCATTCAAAACTAACACCCAGTTATGTAATGTTACCCACAGGGAGGGGTGTTTGCTTTTAGTGATATCATTTAGGAGTTTTCATCTGTTAAAACTCAGTGACCATTTGGACTAGAATAAGACATTTTAAATTCTCCGGATTTCTGCTTTAGTTTGTATGGACCTTAAAAGTTAATGTATGGTATTTGTTATGTTTTACTTATTTGTAATATGCAATAGGTGTCTGTGTCACATGGCTTATCTTTACCTGCTTTAAAAACGTGATGTTTTAGTTGAGTTCAGTAAAACTACATTTTCCCATATTGGGTTATTGTTAGATGTTGGGAATACCACAAAGGTTGTAAGTAACACAAACACAGATAAAGTCATATCGTAGAAGTTTTCAACTAAAAGCACCTTATTGGTCTCCTTCCAAGCTTAACTTAAGCTCAGAAAAGCATTATGTAACTCAATGTTAGATGTGCATGTATTTTTTGTTTCTTTTCACTTCTTCTTTTTGTACTATGATTGTAAAAATGTGTTAAAAGAGCCTAGAAAAGAAAATAAGTTGGTGAAACTGGAATCGTAATTTTTCAAGATTATCAATAATTTTATCTCTAAGATTTAGAATATCTATAAAATCATTCTGAAATATTAGTCACTGACCTCCCTTTAACAACCTCTTTTTTTCCCCGCTCAGGCACGTGGAACGGCACCACCAAGGTGGCGGTGAAGACTCTGAAGCCCGGCACCATGTCGCCTGAGTCCTTCCTGGAGGAGGCTCAGATCATGAAGAAGCTCCGACACGACAAGCTGGTGCAGCTCTACGCCGTGGTGTCCGAGGAGCCCATCTACATCGTCACCGAGTACATGTGCAAAGGTAGATGCTATTTTCAACTGACACTTAAACACTATGAATATTACATACATGCATCTGTGCATACACCTACACAGTGTGTGCATAATTTATGGATCTGCACTGACAGTACAGTACTTCATAGCATGTGCATACTGTTATAAACCCACATCTAATATCAGTGATACAAACACAACTAGTGGTTGTACAGGAGTTATGTTGATGAAAACAGAGAGATCTTCAGTTACCACAGCAATAACTGACAAATAAAGACTGAGCCAGGTGTGACATGTGGCAGGAATCCCAGAATTGATTTTCGCTACAATGTCTTACTTCAGTTTGATTCAAATCTTGAGTCAAGATCTGGCAGATGAAGACAATACAAGACGACAGATCCTCCTAACTCGTTTTTATCTGTTTCTTTAGGGAGTTTGCTTGACTTCCTTAAAGATGGAGAAGGACGAGCCCTCAAGCTGCCAAATCTCGTGGACATGGCAGCTCAGGTACGCCACTGAACATGACATCTTGATGCTGTACACGCTGGATTTGTTACCAAAACACTCTGAGGCGATTTTATTTTTCTGAGAGCTTATTCACTTTAACCTTATCCAGCTGGTACCAATGTATTCATTTAAGCTTATAAGTGTTGCCCATTTACAGCCATTTCCATCCTGATGTACTGCCAATGTTTAGAGATTCATTAGGCTAACCCTCATCTCAGCAAGCCAAAATGGCAGTTTTTCAAGAGTGTAGATTTAGCACATTGTTACTTAGCAGTCTGACTGGTCTGGGAAAACTTTTATTCTTAAAGCAATTGGACTAAAGTATCTACATTTAGTAATTAAACTTTATTGTAAGAGCACTCAGTTGCTGCATTTCTTCAATTTTGAAGCTGTGATTCATGATTCTCCGAGGATCAATAAGTAATCATATCTGATAATGGATTTTATTTGTCAAATATGGCACATCTATGGGTTTTCAGGTCCGTTGTATTCCCCTTTCATTTCAGTCCCTTTTATTATTTTTAGTAGACAGTTGCAGCCGGAGGCATTGTGTTTGTTTGCGTCCGTCCGCATTCTTGTGAACACGTAATTCCAGGAAGGCCTTGAGGGAATTTCTTTGAAATTTGGCAAAAACGTCATATTGGACTCGGAGAACTTGGTGGTCAAGGTCACTGTTCTAACTCTCTGAATCATATGTTAATTATGAACATTTTCCACAAATATCTAATAGGATAAAAGGATGAGGACATGAAGCTGACGTTGTGGGCAGATACAGATGTAAACATCTACTTGACTGTTTGACGGAGGCATTCAAGCACGAGGCAGTAATAATAGTTTTAGGTCATAAAATAGCTGTAAATCTACATTCAAATCTTGCCTAGCACACATCAAATCACCTTGAAATGTTCATTGTAAAAAATAACTCCATTCCCCAGGTGGCAGCAGGCATGGCATACATTGAGAGGATGAACTACATCCATAGAGACCTGCGCTCCGCCAACATCCTTGTCGGAGAAAGTCTTGTGTGTAAGATCGCTGACTTCGGTCTGGCCAGGCTCATCGAGGACAATGAATACACAGCAAGACAAGGTGGGTCACTGGGTTGGGCTGCACCAGCTTTAAAAGAATTCAAGTTTTTCCGTCAAATCATTCCTGGGTTCTTCCTAAACAAGAACTTGCCGGTTCCAAACTAGTGATTTACTAAATGGGGTTCCCTTGTTGAAATCTAAAGAATGTTTAAGCTTGTAACCACTTGGCGATTTGTTTGCTAGAAAACATCTATACCAGGGTCCAATCAAAAGCAAACTTATATGTAAACAGGAAGTCAGTGTAGGACTGTAGTAAGTAGGCCAAACACCATATTTAAGGTAACTGCCTATACTTCGTAAATGTCAGTTTGTTTATGCATGCCTACATGGAGAATTGTGTGTCTTACGGCGATGGCCATTAGTGGAAAATAAGTTATTTTACAAACCCCTAGGATGTAATTGCTGTAAGTTTGCATAAAAAACAGACATAATGCTCAAATATTTAGAATAAGTGTGATTGGAACTTCTCAGTGATATCATTATCTGTAATTGCGAATAAAACATTCAAAAATCCACTTGGAGATCTTTGACGCTCCTTATAACTCATAACAGAACATGGCTGTGAATCAAATCAGTCAATTATATAACATATTACTACCGCTTTTACATATTTATGAGCAAGCTTAAAGCTAATGTGTATTTAATTGAGGAACTGTGTAACTATAAATATTTAAAAACAACTAATAACTACTGATTATACTACTTGTGCAGCATGTTCTAATTTAGTGATGTATAAATTCCTTCCAAGTAAGCAATGCCTTACAGTTGCATTAACCGGCAGCAACGGTTTTTTGCAGGTCTTTGTTGGAATAGAGATTAATTTGTTCTGTAGTGTTCCCTTAGTCCTCAACCACAGTATTTTCTTCAAAACCTCAACGCCAGAGGAAAAAGTTGGCGAGTTGGCAGATGACTTATTCCACTTAAGTTAATTCCATGATACATTTTACATACACACACACACACACACACACACACACACACACACACACACACACACACCACACACACACTACTTTTTCAGAATAACGGCAGTACATGAGCAGGAATGTGTCTTGGTGACACCAGTGGAAAACAGAAGCACATGTGGTTGCAGCGAGGCACGAATACAACAGAATATCAAACCTATACTAGGGTTCAGTGCAGGATTTAAGCCAGAGCTCCTGTTCTACCTAAAAATCCATCTGTCGCTGTTTATCTCATTAGAAGAGCGAGGAATAAACGGCCCTGCCCTGAATCGCTCAAACGATGCTCTTCCTGATTATTTTGGCAGACGTGAACAACATCAGGAAGACTTCCAGACTCCGTTAGTCACTCTGTCAACATTTTCAGTCACTCGCGGTTTAAATATTTACAATTTGGGCCAAGTGCAAAATCAGATGGAGAGAGATAATGGAATTGTTCCGCTTTTTCCCTGGTGGGATGTTATCATGTCCTCGTGTCTCTGCACTAATGATATCACAGATAAAGGGAAACATTCACACAGAGGAGACTGGCCTACTTACTCTTTGGGTTTTGGTAAAGGTTATTTCTCTCAGCTGGAAAGACAAGAGTGAAAGGACAAAATTGCAGCAGTTTAACATCCAGTATCTGAATTTCTTTTAGGCGCAAAGTTCCCAATAAAATGGACCGCTCCTGAGGCGGCTCTCTACGGGAAATTCACCATCAAGTCGGACGTGTGGTCGTTTGGCATCCTGCTGACGGAGCTGGTAACCAAGGGCCGAGTGCCGTATCCAGGTGAGGGTCTGCAGCTCTGTGTATGATGTAATCTCATCCCAACTCCAGATTATTGCTCATATTTGATTAATGCAGAGTGAGTGAGTGTTTGAGTCTGCTGAGACTCTAGCCATGGATCTTTATTCTAAAAAAAGAGCGGCATGTTGCATAATGTACATCATATTGTGCATTATGCAGAGCAATGTTCCCTGACGAGTGTGAAAACATGTGAAATGAAAGTGTTCTTGATTATCTGCTATACACATTCTGACATTAAACTGACATTATATGCATTTGAATGAGTAACAGAATAATACAAATGAAGAAAAAGCTCTTATTTCCAACCGTTTAAATACATGCTCCCGCACACCCACACATGTTTTTCAATTTCTCTGGATGATTAAACCTGCAGTAAAGTGGAAGTTGATCTCTTTGAACTAGAAGAAGCCTTAACCATCAAATGCAATTTATCAACTCATCAAAATTATGTTTATGCTGGCAATCTAATGTTATAAGATTTATAACATTACATTGTCAGCATTTCGTTTTAGGACGCAGATATTTTTAACGGTCTCAAAAATCCAATCGTAGTCATGCTCAACTTACTTCTTATGAGATTAATTTCTGAGTTCATCCTAGCATGGAAGTTGATTGTTGACCTTTAGGATCAGTATACCGTACTGTATGTTACCAAAACATTGTTGCATTGTTGGAGAAAGCCTGTGACCTAAGATGTTCAACGACATAATTACTCTGTAGCTATGTTAGTTTGACAATAAAAGAACCTTGAACCTTGAACCTTGTATGTTACCAAAATGAAAGCTTAAAGGTCCAATACTGGCTTCTAGAGCTTTGAACCGCATTTTTTTGTTAAATAAATTAGGTTTTGAATTGTTTTGGTTACAAGAAATGTAATCAAAGAATCAAACTTCATTTGTATAGTGTATAGTATATTTGTATTGTATAGTGCTTATTAATGATTTATAAAGTTTCACAACCTAATTAATAAATGAATTACAAACTATTCGGAAACCCTTTATAAGGGTGGTCTTATTGTAAAGTGGTACCCAACTTACAATAAAGTAAATGATTAAAATAAGAACAATAAAATAGAAACACATGGCAAAAATCTGTTATTTCAGCTGTTTCTGTTATTTATTTTTTGATTTGTTTATTCCACAGTTATTTCAAAACAAAACATCTACACTATACAAAACATGTACACTTATACTGGTTGTTGTTTTTATAGCGCATGGTGGAAAGGAGCAGGGAGAAGAAAATCTTATTTGACCTGCCCCTTCTTGCAAAAAAAAAAGAAAGAAAATGAAATAACCATTAAAAAGTCAAATAAAAGCAATATTCTTTCAGTCGCAGTTGCTTCCTGTTAATGCAATAACCTCATACAATTGAATTATTTTAATAAAAGAGCTCATAAAAGAAAACCCAAAAAGTGAGACCGTGATGTGAGATGCTTATTATTCCATTGCCTTCATTTCTCCGTGTTCCTCTTTCCAGGCATGAACAACCGCGAGGTGCTGGAGCAGGTGGAGCGGGGCTACCGGATGCCGTGCCCGCAGGACTGCCCCCCCTCTCTGCACGAGCTGATGGTGCAGTGCTGGAAGAAAGACCCAGAGGAGAGGCCCACCTTCGAGTACCTGCAGGCCTTTTTGGAGGACTACTTCACTGCCACTGAGCCTCAGTACCAGCCGGGGGACAACCTCTGAGCGCCACTGCCCTCATCTCATGTCATCCCGCCGGCTCTCCACCAGGGGGGGCCCCACTCCACCTCTTCTCTCTCATCCTGTGGCTGTTACAATTCAAAGCTCATTGACTGACTTCTTGACTTCCAAGCTGCTGCTCTGACGGCACACTGACTATCAAATCTGAGGATATTTGGAGGGGTGGGAGGGGGTGCTGGGAGTTAAAAATGACTGCAATGGATGATGGGGATGAGTCGTGTCGTGAACCTGTACGTAGTGTAAATATAAATTGCTTGTTTACTTATCTCTTTTATGTTTCATTTTATATTACTTTTGATATTTTGGAAATGTGTGGATTTTTTTTTTAATCCGAGGTCAAAGTAATTTCAGATTTCAGCTCGTAGACACATTGTGTGAAGCTCACATTTGGTATCAAATCGTGACTTAATAACTGTAGGAATGGTAGTTAGACATCGTGGACCGAAGCATCTCAGAAAATGTTCTTTGGGAGTCCACTGACCTTTTTTACGAGGTGAATATAACGATACTGCTCTCCTCTTCTCAAGGAACTTAGATGTACTATAACACCTGTTCTTGCCTTTTCATGTTTAGTAATATTCTTATATTGTAAGAGAATGCCTTTATGCTTTCTACACACTAACTTAGTGCATCATGGACTCTTCCACCCAAACTTGTATGGCATCTGCACTAATATTAAGTGCATTCATCGCATTTCAGCTTCAGCCAATGATTAATAGATCGACTTAAGGTGACTTTTAGTTCAGCTTCTTGTAGTTGAAAAGGAGGCGGACTTCCTCTCTTTAACTGCAACCATTGTTTGGCTGACTGCTTATTATACTGGCAATATTTTAAAATGTATGTTGCATTATCGTATGGCTGCCAGCTGTGTAAGAATTCTAGTCCTTTTTCGCTTCAGTGGCCAAACAAACAAACTGCCACCTACATGACGGGAATGAAGGAAGTGACCTGTGTTTGTCCCTCCATAATGTGTATCTTAAAATAACATGTCGTTTATGAGACCAAACGTGTTTATTTCACTGTATTATTTTCGCTAAACATTTCGGCCAGTGTTATGTGTCGTTAAGATTACATAATTCTGTGACCTTTCCAGGGAAATCTGCAGCTCTGGATGACATTTCTCTCATCCTCAAGTGTCAAACTTCTCTCTGTGTGCATTCCAGGACAATACACCTTTTCTGTGCGTATTTAAGTTGCTTTTCACGGTCGGAAAAGCGAGCAAGAAGTAGATTTTGTATCACTATGTTTGCTCTAATTCAGTAGATCTACGAAACATGTTTTTGGTCTCGGCATTATTTATTGTCTCTGTCTGTTACTTGTACACCTCTGGTTTTGAAATAAACAATCTTGCCACCATCGTCCTGTGGAACACTTAAAAACAATTAGCCCTTAACACTTGTGAGCAAGTTGTTTTAATACTTGCCTGTCATTTCCTTTTGTCAAGGAAATATGCAGAGCCAGGGGGAGACTGACAGCAGATATCAATCACACAATAAGTGAGAGGTCTTTACGAGCGATTGAGATATGTGGTTTTCCCTAAGGCTCTACTTGGAGTACATACAAATCTCTTTTGCTGGGCTGTTAACTTTAAAGTGAATTAATACGTATTTATTACCTGTTTGTTTATATTCATTGTACTTTTTCCCAATCTTTGTTTCAGGTGTTTAATTGTTTGTTTTGTTCTGACTTACACATTAGCTCATTTTGTGGAATTTAGTTTGAATATAGCTTTGTTAGTCTGAGAGTATAGCTTCATAGCAACTGTTTTATTGTTACTCAAAACTATGCAACACGTCTTAATAATGTAATGTTCTAATAAGGAAATGAACTTCAAGAAACTTTGTTTGAACAGATTAGACTCCACTATTGAATGTTATCATCTAATCTCACCTGGCCACTCCGGCTGAGCAACACAGCCTTTCTCTGATTGGACATACCTGAAGCGGTGGAGAATTTGCATATAGCAGGCTGGAGCTTACACAAGCCTCTGCACCAACAGGAGTGTAAAGAATCCAGGCTGGAACAGGTATGTCACTGTTGGTCTTTCTCCTACCTTCTGACAGTGTTCTCAATGCATGGTAGGTACAAAAGAATATAAATGCAAGAATAGGATTGTTGTGGTATGTATGTTTAACAATAACTGCATGTGTAAAAGTATTGTCTTGTAATGTTCAACTTTATTTGAATCACACTTCCAAATTACCTTTAGTTCTGTGTTTTTCTGCTCATGAGGATCACTTGTTTTCTGCGTCTTTTGTACTTGCAGGACTACAGGCTGACTTTACTTGGTTAAGATGGAAAAATCTGAAGAACCACCAGAACTAAAAGTGTTTCCAATCACAAATAAATCAGAACATTTCCTTCAACCTTCAATCCCTGAAGTCAAAGTAAACCAAATGTTTCACGCCAATCCACATCATAATAGATTCATACCAGCCCATTGCATGGATGCAGACTATTTCTGCCAAAAAGGAGCAATTGCAGTCGGACAAGTGAACCAGAATTGTGGGAGTCGGCCAGTTTGTGATACGCGGCATGATCTGATGGAGCACAAAGAGCCAGAAGATAGAGGAGCAGCTCCTGCCAGGATGAATCTCCATCATCGCCCCCGTCCTGCGGAGACCAGAGCGGGGGACTCGAGAGCAGACTGCTCCTGTTTGGAGTGTGGATCTCACCGGTTTGGAAACACTGAGCCTGCAAACACAGACACAACGAGGTGACTGAGAAGGAGCCCCCTGTCAGAGAATATCTTATAATTAGCATATGCTTCAAGGTTTGGAATTAAAAGTAAAACATTTTAATTTTCAGGGGTGACGATGAATATAATTCTCAGCTTCAGAGTGATGAAGAGGATCTTGAGCTTCCCTGTCCGCTAAGATCTGACGATGAGTGGCAAGACTACCAACCACCTCAGCCTCCTCACCACTACATGCACAACTATGGTAAGAAAAACTCTATTTCTTAAGAGTTATTCCTTTTTTTTTCACTGTAAATGTCAAAAAACTGTTAATATGCAGTTTGTTTGATTTAAAAAAAGGAGATAATCACATGAACAAGTATTTCTATTATTATTACTATTATTATTATTTATATTTCCTTGCTTTTACCAAAGTAGCAGCAATACAGGAGTGTGCAAATAATATTATTCCTGTATATTTCACAATTCACAGGTAAAAGTACAGAACTATTATCTGCAAAACATACTTACAGTATTATAAGTTTAAGTCTTATGAAGTGAAGTATTGTGCATAACAATGGCTCCTTTGAGACTTTAATTGGTAGATATCTTTGTAATTATAAGTACTGTGGAAAAATGTGTAAGCAGCACTTAAAAGTTGTAGTGCTTTAAGGTAAAGCACATTTTAACTTTAAATTTAAATCTATGACAATGCTGTAACATTTTAGTCTATAAAGTAATTGTTAGTTTCAGAAGAATGTGTAAAAAAAATTCATAATTTTACTCTAAACTAAGTGGAAGTACCGTAAAGTGTGCTCACGTAAAATACAGGTCTAAAACGTTTGCAGTACTTGACTGTAGTTGCTTTTAACCACTGTCATTAGCAACACTTTTAATCATTATGTATTGTACAGTATATGATTTTAATTTGGCTGGGTATTTTAAATTACTGTAAAGCACAGTAGAATAAGTATTTGAGCTGGCAACCTGCTTCTCCCTAGCTTGTTTTATTTAGCCGTTTTTTGCCTCATCATGTGCTTGAACTATATTTACAGACCCCCGTCATACTATGAATATCGGGTATTATCAGCAGCAGTTCAACCCCTATCCAGGCCAGAGATACCCTCCTCAGCCATGTCACCACTCTGCTCCCTACCAGCACAGAGGACCCTGGGATGACTACCAAAACTGGTAAAAAAAAAAAAGAAGCAGAATCTTAGAACAACTATGTGCAGTCCACAACTTTGTAAGCACGCACAAATGCTGTGACCAAGTGCTGCAGCTGCTTTGCATATTATCACCTGTCAGCAGGGTTAAACTGATGAGCCTTTTCTATGTTTTCTTTCCAAATGCTCCAGGCACCGACACCCTCATCACCCTATGAATAGCATGTGGCTCAGGGAGGTGTGTCGGTGAACGTGCCTCAGTTCTTCGTCCCCCCGGTGGAGGGCGTGTCACAGGTCAGCGTGATGAACCTGAGCCCTGCAGGAGAGGAGGCGTCTGTCTCACATCCACAAGAGAAGAGAAGAACCATCAGTCTGCCCGAGGAGTGCCGTGAGTCACTTTGATTTAATCATTTAATAGGAAGTTGCTCTAGTTTTATTGTACAAAGGAATTATGTTGTAGGGCACTTGGAAGTACCTGCAGGCTTATGAGGTTACAACAGGAAGCAGGGTGTATGGTGTATCATGTTACTATAAACCTGCCAGGTCTGTTTTAGGGGCTTATACATAGAAATTACATTTATATAAAGGATACACTAATTGTTACCTCTGCTGTTTAAGCAGGAGGTTAGCATAATAAGAACAAGGTTTAAAATGTTGATTCTAATTGTGCTTCACTCATCATGAAGACATTCTGCATTATTTTCACACAACGCAATTACAAGTGTAAATTTAAAAAAGTCGAAATGAAACCTTTTCATTTTCATTGTTATTTCTATTTTAGAGAACATTTCTAAATGTGAGTTGTTCACAGTTGCAGAGGTATTTATTCAATGTCATGGTTGTGTTGCATACATTAAAGGGTAATACAGTAAATCAGTATATTACCACGGTAACAAAGAACACCATCTAAAGTTATCAGAATAAAATGAACTAGAAAAATATTAATTTGTTTTTTATATTCTTTCTTCTCTTCACAGGAAACATTTTTATTACCTATTCTTCTGACATTTCCTCAGAAATAGTCCCCTTCGTAGACTTCCTCACAAAGCAAGGTTTCAGACCAGCTGTAAGATACTTCCTTTCCACACAGGTCAGATTTAAATAAAAAAAAAACCTCAGCAGTTAACCCTGAATTTAATTCCACAGATTGACATATTTGACAACCCAATCAGACGCTTGGATATCAACAAGTGGAAGGACAGTTACCTGAAAGATGTAAGTATTAAGCATTTGTATTGCTTGCTTGTATTTGTATAAAACGGTCAGAAGTTATGACTTATCAGACAAAATCAGTGAGATTTTGTACTTGAATATTCCATTTTATTTTTTTAGCATGTTTCAGGCCGTGAATGTGTCCAAAATGTGTGTGTTTTTAAACAGCCATCATTCCTGATTATCGTCGCCATCAGTCAAAAGTATAAGGAGGACATTGAAGGATATGTAGTGGACAACCATGGTCTACACACTAAATATGTTCACTCCATGGTGAGAACATCTCCTTTTTCAGTGAGACATCATGCTGATTATAATTGCGAATAGATTCTTTAACACTAATCTAATTTTTCAGATGCAGAATGAATTCATCCAACAAGGCAGCTTGAATTTCAGATTCATACCGCTTCTCTTCCCAAATGCATCCCAGGTCAGAATGTGTTTGTTTGCAGTTACTCCATATTTACACCATTTCTCTCTGTACTACTGAAAAACACGACTATGCACTCTCCTTACAGAAGCACGTCCCATGTTGGCTTCAGAACACGCGTGTTTACCGCTGGCCGCAGGACACTGAGGATCTGTTACTGCGGCTGCTGAGGGAGGAGAGATACGTTCCTCCTCCGGTCCCGCTGGAGCTCACCCTCATCATCAGGCCCATGACCCCCAGCTGCAGCTCCACTGTCAACACACACCTGTGCAGTGGCGTAACAAGGTTGTGATTGGCCCCGGTGCAAATATTGTTTTGGGCCCCCCCCCCCCCATCGCCCGAAACATAAGCGCACGCTGATGCACTCACAAAACGCATGACATACACTCACTCTGTCCTCTCTCTTTTGAAGCCTTTTCTCTTTTGAACGCCGCTCTTGTGCGTTGGTTTGCTGTACATTATAAATGCAAGCTATTACATGTTTTATAATGCTGCCGAACTTGCTGCTGCTAGCTACAGTACAGTACAGGTTGATTAAACGGTTCGCTCACCACGCAAGGTATCACATGACATGAAAGCAGGGCCGGCTCTAGCCAATTTGATGCCCTAGGCGAGATTTTTGCTGGCGCCCAGTATTGCATGAACATGTTTGAATTGGGGAGTGGACATCACATCCTCTAGGGGGGTCCGGGGGTATGCCCCCCCGGGAAGAAATGTTTGAACATTTTAAAGTAAAATGCTTCAATCTGGTGCACTTTGAGCACACAATTACTAGAGACTAGATCTAGGGGGTACAACTCTAAAACACCCATATGAAAAAGATCGGTTTACATTTTAATAATCAAATAATAATATCGTACAGGGCAAGTAAACGTGTAACCGGGGTGAAAAGGGTGTTACATTTACTTAATTATGAATGTTGTTACATCAAGGCCGAAAATGAGGATGAGCACCAACGGTCAAAAATGTTTTTCCCCCTCCCAGAGTTACCAGCGCAGCGCCCCCCCAGATCTGGCGCCCTAGGCGAACATCTATATGCTAATGCTAATGCTAAGGACCTGCCCTGCATGAAAGGGAGCAGCAAGGTCATTGGACAGACAAATTACAAATTAATTTAGGTTGCTTGGTTACTTTGAAGACTGCGTGAACCGGCCAATGCCATTGGGGCAATTTTTTTTCCTTTTTTTTTTGCATGGGCCCCTGGCCGGCTCTGGGCCCCGGTGCGTTGCACCGGCTGCACCGTCGATAGTTACGCCACTGCACCTGTGATCATTACTGTGTTGATGACTTGTGTGTAGCTCATTTTAATTGGAGTAATGTACACCTCCTGTATATCCTGTAAGAAACAATTCATGTTCTATCCAATGTACAGATGTTTCAATAAAGTGTTTTGACTGTTTTACCTCTACACAACACATTTACCACTCAATTATCTTAACAGTTAGGGATACATGTCCTGTTTTTTGTTCCCCCACAGGATGAATCCCCTGGTGGTGATCCTCTTATTTTCCCTCTGCCCATTTGTGGTATCTGATGCATGGATTGTCATGCAATTTGGTACACACAAACATGCCCCCCTCAGGATGAGTTGTAGTAGCTTTGATGATCCCTTAACTTTTAACTTAGCACCATCTTCAGGCGACTAAAATATATTTGTTTTGCACATTGATTTTCCATCAGCCTCAACTCTACTTTGTCTTTATTGATAATAAGCAAATGTTTGCATGTTAACCTGCTAAACTAATACAAATTATGATATCATATTTATTTATAACTTGAACTTTCAAAAAAAGTAACAATGTGATTTACATTTATAATAAGTTAATGAGAACCAACATGCACACAGATAAAAAAAAACGATGGAATAGTTCATACAGTTGAAATTATTAACATAATAAAGAAAAGACAAGTGAGCTTTAGAAGATGTTGCGTTTTTTTCTGACTACGATTAGAACCTAATTGAACAGCATGTGTGGCCTTTTGAAAAATACTTGCAAAGGTACATTTGATTGTTTTGGGGTTTTAGTTCAGTCGGTGAAATAGTTTAACATTTTGGAAACACATTTTTACAAGCTGGCCTTTAATGTATGACCAAATGTGAGAACAAAAAAGAAAGTGAATATTAAAACTCTGTGAAAAAGACTAAAAATGTTGGGAACAACAAAGTTTGCTGCTGCTAGTCAGGGAAACTTTGTTGTTCATTTCCCACCTTGAGTCCCTGATTTTTCCAGTTCAGTGGGCAGATTGAGGTGCCCCACCAGTAGGGGTGCCCAATTCAGCCCACTGATCTCACACACACCCCTTCAACCGCCCAAAAAGGCCTGCCAGAGCGGCTGGGTCGCAGAGCTCCAGCTAAGAATAACCCGGCCTTCTGGGGGATAAAGTTACCTTGAAGCCCCCCTGTGCTGTGATCTGACCTATACCCATGTGAGGCACCAATAACACAGGGGGGGATATTCCCTCTGTTCCCCCTTCTCCATACCCAGCCCTTTGCTTAGCTGGACTCTTTCCTTCCCCCTGCGTAGCTCTCCTTCGCCCCACCGCCCCAGACCCCCCTCTGCAATGCTGCCACACCGGCAGCTCCAACATCGCAACACCTGTAAATCTTAAATTCAGGCTTGATTTTCCTTTTTTCAATCCTCGAGAAGTTTAACCTTTGGATTACACCGGCCAGGAAACAAGACAGAGATCACCCCGTGGAAATGGAATAATTGAATAACTTGGACACTTTTTACACATAAGCGGATGCTGATTGGATTGTATACTGAAGCTGTGATTTTCCATTTACTTCTGCATTAGGAGGCTTTGCCCTCAACTTAAAGGATTATAGCTGAAATTGTCTGCATATCATCATGGCTCAAGGTAGGAGTGTTCCCTCTGCGTCAGCACTGAAATGAACCACAGCCCTTTTTTGCTACAGCACAGAAAGTCTAAGTGATTTATGCCATTATATAAACAAATGGAAGTCTTCCGATGGTTTGTCCTCTTTGGAAAATGTGTTGAAAGGTGGTTGCTATAAATACAGGATATCATGTGGCTGGAGTATTAGCGTTGCTCTCCAGTGACAGACACGACTGCTGCTGCCACTGACCTCTGTCTTCAACTTTCTTTTTGCCATTTAAAAAACAAGTCCACTTTGTAGGCAATCTGCTCACACAAGTTGTATTTTCTGTGGTTTGATGAAGCGTAAGGCCTTGTAATGATTTGAACAATAACAAGCAGTTTTCCTTTTAGAATCAGTGCGTTTGTGGTGAAATACTGACACCACCTGTCCATCCTGAGAAACTCTGAAGGGACTGTTTTGAGTTTTTTCACATCTCAGCATTTTTACATGAGGAAGTGAATCATAAGTTGAGCACGCTCAGAGTTCATTCACCCTAACAAAGTGTCTTTTCACACTTTGACACCTGATCCATGTCTGAATGTGCGTCAGTGTTGATAAGGGTGAGGATGTCATTAAATGCCATCACAAAAATGTTCCACTGGACTCAGCAGCTGGGAATCATATATGTTTGAATAAGCTGATGACATGGAAACTACAGAAGATTCCTTTCTTTTCTGTTTTTTAATCTAACAAGATGTGTTTATCATGTCTTTTGATAAATACTGTACCAAGATCAGACTGTCTTCATCTTCTAAAGTTTCAATCCTTTGATCACAAACGAAAATCTCCTTCACCTGTTAGGGCTTAGCTGCAGTGTGTAGGTGATGAGACTCCCAAACAAACCGCAGTAATGTAATTTGACTGAACCATACTTATCTGTTAAAGTTAAAAGTTGTTGCTAGCATTACATGAATGGGAGAATCTTAGATTTATCAAGCCAGTGGATATGCTTACTTTGTTGTTAAATAATATAAAGATTGTTATCAGGAACTTCTGCAAATTTCAGGAAAGATGTGTATATAACATTGTTTAACCAAAACCGAACCACATTCTCAATTGAATGCCCTAGAGACTTATACAGTATTTCAATTTAACTATAATCGATGTGGCTCTACATGAACATGTCATGTTGAGCTGAACCGATTTGGCTTGTTTTCTTCACATGAGAAACAAGCTTCTCTTTTTTTGCTTTTTTCACTGATCCTATATTAGATTATATAAATAAAATAAGTTCTTCATGGAGCAGTTTAGATTGCTTTCTGAGTGAAAATGAACGTGTCACGGATCTCTAAAAGAAAATGTAAGACATATCTTTGGCATTTCTCTGCCCACATGCACATATATCTGCATTTTGACCAATATTTGTCCCTTGTTGTTTTATTGGTCTTGCTCTAGTAGGGCCGAAATAAACATTGGGATCAATGTATCACCAAATATAAAAGAGTATATTAAAACAAAAAATATAATAAGGATACATATTCTAATACAACTTCCAGTGTAACAGAAGCGTCAGTCAGATCTAGGCAAGGCAAGGCAAGGCAAGTTTATTTATATAGCACCTTTCAACACAAGGCAATTCAAAGACATTAAGAAAATGGCATTGAAAAACAGTCATTAAAAAGCAAAGATAATAAAATAAACATTAACAGAAAAAATACATGAATAAAGATCTAGCAGCAAAGGCTGAACCACAACTGGAACATCATCTTTTTGTTTTCTCACATGAAGGCGCCTCGAATGCAGCCGCTGCAGCTCAGAGGCCCAGAGAGCTCGGGATCCTCGGGAAGCTCAGGGTGTCGGCGGAGCTGCTCATCGCCCTGGCGGCCCTCCTGTCCTGGGGGGTGGTGGGAGTGGTGATGTTTGACTTTGTGGAGTACAAGGCAGTCCCTGGTAAGTCACAAATACTTACATAAATGTATCTGTACAGGGTTTCAATCATCAAATATGCATAAATATCAATCATTCTGTTACCCTTCTCAGACATTCAACAAATCGTGTCGGACCCTGTGCAAGCTGTAAACGACGCTGTTGACGAAGTAACCAGTCTGTTCAATAAGTTTCAAGGTACATAAGAAAGACACACATCTTTTAAATAATCATGACCATTATGGACTTTATGTAGATAGCACAATGAATGCATCAAGTGCTTAACATTTAAACAAACTTATCATAAACATTAACATATGTATATAATTCAACTATGAATGGAAAACAAGATAAAAGAAAAATACCTCTCTCTTGATAATCAAAGAACAATAAGATTTTAAAAATCATTGCTATTTCAAATTTTGTAATATATAAATCGTATCTCTGGGTCCCCAGAATGTGCACCTGATTTCAGTGACCCCACTTCCGCTGCCACCTACGCAGCTGAGGAGATATCGGAAGCAAAAGATGGATTTGTTCGCTATTTTTCAGATGAAGAAGGTATGAAAACACATAACACTCACTCTACTCAACAACAGCAACAAATGAATTAAATGTGACGTAAGCACGACTCTAACTATCCACCTTCTAAACCCACAGGGAACTTCTACCTCAGCTATGTGGACCCGGTGGTCTTCGGTAGACAAGCTTTCCATTCGACTAATGATTTCATGTGTGGAGTTGCGGGCACCTTCAGAGACACACTGTGTGCGATAGTGGACACCATATTGGATACTATATTGGGTATAAATAAAGGTATGTATTCCATACTTAATGCTTATTTCTGACTCGGGAAAGTGTCTGCTTTCCTTTTTTTTTATTTACAAGAGAGTAACACAAAGTAAAAGGAAACATTTTTGGCATATATTTTGGGATAGTGTGGTTATAAAATAATTTTCCCTCCTATGTTTCCCCAGGAGAAGTTGACATTAGCTACATCGACCCGGTGGTCACAGGCCGAGGATTCTTCAGT
Organism: Dissostichus eleginoides; assembly: GCA_031216635.1. Taxonomy (NCBI): domain Eukaryota; kingdom Metazoa; phylum Chordata; class Actinopteri; order Perciformes; family Nototheniidae; genus Dissostichus; species Dissostichus eleginoides. The sequence continues at coordinate 22,611,834 of CM062275.1, forward strand.
GTTACTAATGACTTTATATGTGGAGTGGGGGGCTACATCCAGGGTGTGTTCTGTGCCATTTTGGACACCATTTTGGATGTAGTGAAAGGTATTTACTCTTCCCTCTTAACGTTTCTTTATTATTTAACCTCTTTGAATCCTGAAATATCTAATTAACACATTACATATGTCCTTTTGGTATTTGTTTCCAGGAACTGTGATCTTAGCTTCATGGACCCTGTGTTGGTGGGCAGAAATATCTTCAGTGCTACAAATGAAAGCGTTAATGGTGTAGTGGGCTACATCCAGGAGATGCTTTGCACCATCGTAGACAGTGTACTGGATGTAACAAAAGGTACCCACATCTTTTTAATGTTTGGGGTGCAATACAAAACGTAGCATGTCTAGATTTGTTGCCTAAATGTGTGACTAAATCAACAATATTATTCAATAACTTAGCTTGTGTTTTTCATGGGTAACAGTACTTTTGTTTCTGTGTTTTAACTTGATCAAATGGTTTTTACCTGTCTTTTAAAATGTCTGTGTAGAATGAAGTAACTCATTGGAGTGTTGGTTTGTTCTTCTCAGGAACCACTGACCTTAGCTACATTGACCCTGTGGTTATTGGTAGAAATGCCTTCAGTGTTGCTAACGACATTCTGAGTAAAATATCAGGATACATCCAGGATGTGCTCGGTGCCATCTTGGATGTGATACTGGACACAACACAAGGTACAGTATTTTAACCTTTTCCCTAATCTACTGTTCAAATGTTTACCACAACCATGTATACTTTACTGTAGCCTGTGAACTGAAGTTTTCCCCTGTTTTGCTCATCAGGCATCCAGGATGCTATGGGATTCAGCCCCATGTCAGCTGTGAAGAGAACAGCAGAAATCACCAAAGAGCAGATAGACATGCTCGTGAACTACGTCTCCACAATGATGTTTGGTGATCAAGGTCTGTATGTTTAAATACAAATCTGCTACATTACAATACTGATGCTGGTATCACTGTGTTTGCATTTGCTGGTTATTTATACAAAGATAAGTAAGTATGGTAATAGAAGAAATAGCTAACAATTGTATGATTTATTTTGTATAATGTGTTTTATTAACGGCAGCTTTACTGATGTTTCAGGGATCCTTCCAGAAGTGTCCGTTGATCCCATGAAAGTCATAGAAGATGCTGTGTTGGAGTTCTCAGACAAGAAAGAAGTGTTTGTGGCTTACATGTCGAGCATGCTTGTTAGGGATCAAGGTATGCTTCTTTGCATTAGTTATATACTCTACTTTATACCTTTATAAACAACATACTTAAAAATAAAGTGGTGCATATGTGATTCCTGTTTTTCTCCTGTTTTAGGTGAACCTGCTGCCACACCAGCTGTTAAAGGTTTCACTTTGTATTTCAGTTGTATTATATCTAAAAGCATCTTACAAGCATAATACTTAATATTTCAAACCATTTGCACAACATATCTGTTTCTTCTCTTTGTTTAGATGAAACTGTGTCTCCCCTCTCTGACATAACTCTGGTACATAGGAAAGGTAAGCAATACAAATGTAGTTTTTTCGTTTGTCTTGCTGTCACATAACATTTCTTTGTTTATATAAAAAAGGTTAGCTGTCTTTCATAACCAAATGGGTTTTTTTTAAACGCAGGAGAATTTCTGACACCTATTGAGAAAGGTAACAAATCAACACCGTATACAGAATATATTGTGCAAAACCACAATCATGTTTATTTGGGTGCAATACATATGTTGTCAGCAAACAGTTGCACTCGATGCATGTTTGCATTAAATGTGGTTTTCTTGGAATGAACTGATCCAAACTTGATTCATGGTGCGTTAAGTATAAGACAATAAGCCTAAAGTAAGAGGAAATTGAATGTTAATTTAGCTTGAATAAACCTCATTTTGCACCTAAACAAATATGCATCATGACCACTGTGTACCTTCATTTTAATAAATATATAATATTAATTAGTATTTGGCTACTGCATCTCTCCCTTTGTAACACTAACTGTTTCCTGAGTGTAACATTTCATGGAACTATGCATTCACGTCTTTTGCTATCAAGTTGCTTTTGTTCCTGTCATCATGTTTTCTGTTGTGCGTAAAACATTTGTATTTCTATGTTGCAATGAGCATAAAAACATGTCTTTAATATGTATCTTTTGAAGTTGTACGCATGTGTATGTATGTGGATCGTTTGTTCTTTGTTCTGCTGCCGTAAACTTTTACTACCGCAAGACATTTGTATTAATTGCCGCAGAAAATAGTCCCCGTCAAATAAACTATTTACTGCTGTTTAAGTCAAGCAAAAATTATGCTTTAAATACATATCTGCATCTTCAGTACAAATGTATGAAAGTAATAAGAGATGAAGCATTGTTAGCTTTGGTTTAAATTTGGCAAATTCAGAATGTCATTGACCAAGGCATGTTTTGTGTATAATGTATTGAATGGTCATTGTTCCCATTTCACCCCATCCAATTGTTCTTTACCTGTAAATCATTTTGGAGCTGCATTTCCATGTAAAAACGTAAAGGTCAGATAAGACAGGTCACATGCGATGATGATACAGTTGCAGAGATCATGAAAGCTGCCAAAGATGAAGCTGCTGCTGCTGCAGAGTTAGCTGAAGCCCAGGACTCACAGATTGAAGAGGCTGAAGTTCCCACTGAATCTGCCAGGGAAGCAGATGGGAAAGAGGCAGAGGAAGATGATGGTATTCATACGTTTATTCTTTAATTGACACATTTGTTAGTCAGATACAAGATTGATAACAGGCACTAAAATTGTCACTATCACGTCACTAGTGAAACACGTCCACCTTGAAGAGACTGAACATGAACCTTCTCCAGAAGATGAGGCAGAAGAGGCTGATGCTAAGGAAGAGGAGATTAAAGCAGAGGAGGTTGTAGCACATGAGGAAAAGGAGGAGGAAGAGATAAAAGATGATGAAGGCGTTGCTACAGAAGGGAAAGAGGAATTAAAAACAGAGATAAAGGAAGAAGAAGAAGAGGTGGAGCCAAAAACTGAAGAACAGGTGGAGCCAAAAACTGAAGAAGAGGTGGAAGAATTGAAGCCAGAGGAAGAGGAGACTGAAGCTGAAGAAGAATCAGTCAAAGAAGTGGAGACCAAAACTGAAGATTTGATAGAGGAGGAGGATGAGGAAGAGGAGGAAACTCGAACAGAGGAAGAGGCAGTAAAAGAAGAGAAGGATACCAAATCAGCAGATCTTGAGGAAGAAAAGACGGAAGAGGGGGAGACAAAATCTGAAGAAGATGCAGCAGAAGAGGAGGAGGGAGGAAGAGGAGAAGGAGAAGGAGACAGAAACTGAAGAAGTTGCTGTAAAAGAGGAGGAGGAGAAGGAGACAGAAACTGAAGAAGTTGCTGTAGAAGAGGAAGAGGAGGAGGAGAAGGAAACCGAAACTAAAGAAGATGTAGTAGAGGAGGAGGAAGAGGAGGTGGAGAAGAAGGAAGCGGAGGAGGAGACAAAAACTGAAGAAGATGCCGTAGAAGAGAAAGAGGAGGCAGAGGAAACCAAAACTGAAGAAGATACAGTAAAAGTTGAGGAGGAAGAGGAGGAAAAAACTGTAGAAATGCTGGTAGAAGATGAGGAGGATGAGACCAAAACTGAAGAAAAAGCTGAAGAGGAGAAGATGGAAGATGAAGATCTCCCTGTTGATGAAGAATCAGATGAAGAAAAAACTGAAATTACTGAAACTCATGTCCAATATGAGTTTGTAAAAACTGACCAGGACGATCAAGCTCTAGATCTGGACGATGATGAGGATTTAGAAGAGGAGGAAGAAGATCAACTGGACAAAGTGGAGAAGGTGGAAGATGAAGAAAAAGAGACACCTGTCCAACAACTTGATCTTGAAATTCTAGCAACTGAAAAAGTTGATAATACCAGTGTAGTGCCTGAATCTGATGATGAGGAAGAAGAAGACATTATCGATGAAGACCAAGACGAATACTCCGACATCATTGACGACCAGGATGAAAACAACAACAACAGTGAGAGTGGGAAAACTGAACTCAAACGTAGGAGGAAGGTTCATATTCCCTTTGAGAGGCTCAGAAGAGCCGGATCCAAAGCTGCTCACAAAGAAGAACGCCTTGAAGATGAGAAAGGTACAACACTCTCACCATTATCATCACATGTATTTCACCAGTCCATTTTCATTATCAGCTCATGAAAATGATTCTGAATGATGAGTTTGTTACTAATGATAAATAATATGTGTGAATATTAACATGTTTTTAAGGGACTACTTGGTTGTGACGAGACTCAATTAGGGCCTAACATGTAACCCAGGGATCACCAACTACATTTGTAGGGGGGGGGTGCGAGTGGAGCTACTGCGGAGCGCATAAAGCTTAGCAGACTCTTCACGCTAACGAAGGATCACTTCTAGGCTACTGTCCGGCAGCTCCTGCCTCTCTGTTGGACTCTGTCGCAGCGGGACTACTGCTGCGGAGCGCATAAAGCAGACTCTTCACAACGAAGGAACACTTCTTCTAAAAAGGCAGGGAAGGTTTCGCAGTACGCAGTCTACTGTCCCGCAGCTGCTGCCTCTCTGTTGGATTCCGGTACTACACATTACTCACGAGACGTTGTAAAAAAAAAAAAATGAGTGGGGGGCGAACGCACTAACCCCTCCGCCAACCACACAGTCATCCCCGTCGTGCGGGCCAGATGAGAATGTCTGGCGGGCCGGATGTGGCCCGCGGGCCGCTAACCTATTATTTCCTCATCTCAGGGAATTTTTTTAAAATGTTCTGATCATTTATTTTGTGTTAATCGAGGCTTCAGGCCGACTGAGTAACTTTCACACAAAACCTTTTTTCATTAAAGATTAGAGAAACATATTTTAGGAATTACTCTTGTTTGTTGTTTTACCAAGAATCATATTAATTTATGGCTACAAAGAAGCCAGAACTTGTCTGAGAATCATCAAAGTTTTACATTTTCTGAGTCAGTATAACCACAGGTCACATTGCAAACAGGAACTACTGAAAGATACTCAGCAAAATGTATAGATGGCATACTATTAATGGTGCCTTATTTTAAACAAACCAGGGCTAAAAACACCAACATGTGGCACCAAGACACAACATTGAACTCCATTTACATCGCCAAATTGGGATGCTCTAATCAAACTAATGTCTTTGCAATGACTGTGTTATAGCGAAGCCTCTAAATAAAGCTTTGAGTCTAGTCTTCATCCTCTTGGCTTACAATGCTCTGGTACAATAATACATTTATATTTTACTTTGCTGTGCCTATTTCATTTTCATTAATGAATTGTTGTACTTGACAAATCTTTGGACTTGACACCGAGGAATTAAACTGATATTGATCTTCTAATCTGACAAGAAAGATGAGCACATTTCCCAAAATGTTGTTGTTCAACACATTTTTATTTAAAAAGCAAATAAACATGGACTGACCAGATAATTTGAGGTTTTATTTAGATCAGAAGCTCATCTTGACTATGGTGTGAATAGCTCAACGGAAAGAGGATCTTGTGACTAATACAGTACAGTGCTCCTATAACTGTGCTCTTTTCTTTTTGATGACTCAGTAACTACAAATCTATTTCCTAAGGTGCTAATTGTGTACTTAACTGTTCCTGCATTAGAACAAACTGTACATGCCTTAGGCAGTGAGCCATTATGCAGCTTCATTTATAGGATTCTCCATTAGGACAAGAAAAACTATCAAATATAGCATGTCATCTTTCATTCACAGTGAATGATGTGTCAAATGAAATTGATAACTGAAAAACAAGTTATTATGACTTCGTTGTAGATCTCTGCACCTTGAAAATGTAGGTCTGATCAATTATCAATATAAGATATATATATAGTGATTATGCAAGCAAGATTAATTGTTAAGACTTATTGACTTTCTAACACCGATTACTGGTCAGAATTGAAGTACTATATCATTTGACACAATTCGTTATTAAAGGTAATAATCTTGAAATTGTGCACCTTCTTCAGTTGACTTCATTCCAACATTACTTTAACATTTCAGAACGTTCTAATTGAATGTATTGATTTGGTCTAATTTAGCAAACACCAGAACATACTCTATGCACTAAAGCACCTTATAGTTCTGCTTATGAAGAATTCTTGTTGCTTACAGAACTCCCAGCCGCCGAAACTGAAAAAGAGGAGAAAAAAGTTGAGGAAGACAAACTTGAGGAAACTATTGAGATGAAACTAAAAGAAGAAAAGCCAAAGGAGGTGACCAAACCCCTTGAAAAGGAACCACCAACGCCCAAAGGTAAATACACTTAATGAAACAAATATTGTTACCTTTAAGAGTATATGTCTAAATATGAAGTTTGTCCACAAGAGAATGCAGCTTCATAATGTTTTGTTTACCTATGTTGCACTATTCCAATAAGCTGCATATGCTACAGAGGACCAAATGAAAAGCATGTGTAAACCACTAGTACATATTTCACAAAACAAAATTGTTTTCAGGGCTACAAACCGTTTTGGGTACTTTGTCCCTGTTCCACTTTTAATAATGTTACATTCATCTTCAAGTACCTACAAAACTGACTCGTGTATGTTTGTTTTTAGAAGAAGAGTCTAAAAAGGAGGAAGAACCTAAGAAACCATCCAAAGAAGAGGGAGAAGTCAGGAGGCCTTCAGAGGAGAAGAAAGAAACACTAAAGCCTGAACAGAAGACATCAGTGACAAAACCCTCTGAAGAAAAAACAGATGTGGAAACACCACCCAAAGAAGAAAAGGAAGTCAAGAAACATCTAAAAGAAGAGAAAGAAGTCAAGAAACATCTCAAAGAAGATGTAGACGACAAGAAACCATCCAAACAAGAGAAAGCCAAGAAACATCCAGAAGAAGAGAAAGAAGCTAAGAAACCTCCAAAAGAAGTAAAAGAGGTCATAAAACCTATCAAAGAGGACAAAGAAGTGAAGAAGCCACTCAAAAAAGACAAAGAGGTCAAGAAACCTCTTGCAGAAGAGAAAGAAGTCAAGAAACCGTCTAAAGAAGACAAAGAAGTCAAGAAACAACTTAAAGAAGACAAAGAGGTCAAGAAACCATCTAGAGAAGACAAGACATCTCTCAAAGAAGAGAGAGAAGTCAAGAAACCATCTAAGGAAGAGAGAGTAGTCACGAAACCATCTAAAGAAGATAAAGAAGCAAAGAAAGCTCCCAAAGAAGACAAAGAGGCCATGAAACCTCTAAAAGAAGACAAAGAGTCCAAGAAATCTCTCTCAGAAGAGAAAGACATCAAGAAAATGTCTAAAGAAGAGAAAATAGTCGATAAACCTATTAAAGAAGAGAAAGAAGTTAAGAAATTATCTAGAGAAGACAAAGAAGTCAAGAAACCATCCAAAGAAGACAAGGAAGTCAAGAAGCAACCAAAAGAAGACAAAGAGTCCAAGAAACTTCTCCAAGAAGACAAAGAAGTCAAGAAACCATCCAAAGAAGACAAGACATTCACAAAACCAACCAAAGAAGACAAGACAGTCACAAAACCATCAAAAGAAGACAAGACAGTCACGAAACCATCCAAAGACGAGAACAAAGTCAGGAAACTTCTCAAAGAAAAGAAAGGAGTCGATAAACTTATTAAAGAACAGAAAGAAGTTAAGAAACCATCCAAAGAAGACAAGGAAATCCGCAAACCATCTAGAGAGGAGAAAGAAATCAAGAAACCATCTAGGGAAGAAAAAGTAGTCAAGAAACTTCTCAAAGAAGAAAAAGAAGACAAGCAAGTCATTAAAGCTTCTAAAAAGGAGGAAGAAGCAGAGACACCTCTTAAAGACGAGAAAGCTTTTAATACATCTATTGCAGTAGGGATAGCATTCAAGAAACCATCTAAGGAAGACGAGAAAGTCAGTAAACCATCCCAAGAGAAAATAGAAGTCTGGAAACTTCTGAAAGAAAAGAAAGCAGAAACAAAACCATCCAAAGATGAGAAGGAAGTCAAGAAACCTCTTAAAGAAGAGAAAGAAGTAAAAAAAACCTCCAAAGATGAGAAAGAAGTCAAGAAACCTCTTAAAGAAGAGAAAGCATTTAATAAATCTATTGCAGTAGGTATAGCATTCAAGAAACCATCTAAGGAAGACGAGAAAGTCGGTAAACCATCCCGAGAAGATAAAGAAGACAAGAAACCATCCAAAAAAGTAAAAGAAACTGAGAAATCATCTAAAGAAGACAAGGAAGTGAGAAAACTGTCTAAAAAGGAAAGAAGCAGAACACCTCTTAAAGACGAGAAAGCATTTAATACATCTATTGCAGTAGGTATAGCATTCAAGAAACCATCTAAGGAAGACGAGAAAATCGGTAAACCATCCCGAGAGAAAATAGAAGTCTGGAAACTTCTTAAAGAAAAGAAAGCAGAAACAAAACCATCCAAAGAAGAGAAGGAAGTCAAGGAAGCTTCTAAAACAGAGAAAGAAGTCAAGAAAATCCCTAAAGAAGACAAAGAGGTAAAGAAACCATCTACAAAGAAGATAGAAGTCACAAAGCCATCCAAAGAACAGAAAGAGGAGAAGAAACCACTCAGAGAAGAAAGGGAAGAGAAGAAACATCCTAAAGAAGAGAAAGCCATGAAAATAACTCTCAAAGAAGAGAAACTTTCTAAAGAAGAGACAGAAGTGAAGGAACCACCTAAAAAAGTAAAAGAGGTCAAAAAGCTTCTCAAAGAGGAGAAGGAGGAACTAAGACCAATGACTGCCATAACTAAGCCTGCAAAAGAAGAACCAGAACAGATCTCTAAGGAGTTGAAGGAGAAGGAAAAGGAAGCAAGTCCTTCCGAAGAAAGGGCAGTACCAATGAAGTCCTCTGAAGAAAAACCTGAACCAGAGAAACCTTCTAAAGACGAAAAAGAACCGACTAAACGGTCTAGAAAGGGAGAAGAAGAACCAAAGAAGGTCTCTGAAGAACAAGAAAAGAAACCAGCCAAAGACAAGAAAGAGGTCAAGGTTATTCTCACAGAAGAAAAGGAATCAAAGAAGATCTCTAAGGAAGAAACAGAACCAAAGCCCTCTAAAAAAGAAAAGGAAATCAAGAGGCCACTTAAAGACAAAGAACCCATCAAGAAGAGAGACACTAAGAAAGGTAGGCATAGTCTTGCAATGTAATGTGTTTTCAATTATTCAAAATAAGGATCTGTTGACGATCCCTTATCCAATACCAAGCGTCTATAGCCATGCTAACCACTCTGTCCAGCTATACAACACGGCAATGCTTTAGGTGAAATGCTCACATAATTATGCTAATATGTTCGCTATGACAATGCTAAAAGTTTCTTGTTTTAAAAGGACACTTTTTGCAATTTTTAACAATCTTAGTACAACATGCTAACATTAGCTAATTACCACTAAGCAAAAATATTTTATGAAGCTGATTACGGGTATTTATAGAGGGTCAAAAGAGAGGCCAACTTTCTTTTTTTGGTTAAGATAAACATAATGAAACTTAATGGCTTATGTCGTAATTTTCCACCAGTGGTAGCTCCCAAGGAGTCCAAGAAGGAAGCAAAGGAAAAAATCACAACTAAACCTGTAAAACCAGGTAATACAAAGCATAGCATAGTGGAACCATGGCTAAATATACTTTTATGATCCATGTACAGTTTTAATGGCAGTACAATATTTGTAGGCACTTGTTGTACTTAGAATATGTGCTAAGTATCTTCAAGGTTAAATAGATGGATAGGTTTCCTTGTAAAATAAAAGGTAAGTTTGTTTCCATTGTAAAATGTATGTAAAACAGTTGATTCAGCTTTGCCATTTTATTTCAGACGCTGAACCCAAAAAGGCTGTAAGGGGGATTCAAATAGTCAAAAAGGATTTTGCGTCTCTCTTGAAGAAGGAGCATCTTAATGTTACTAAAGCAGGTGAGAAAATACAGTATGTAGAATAACAGGTCACAGTGATATTGTATCCTTGTGGTTAGTATAGATTTTTGCAGTGACAAAGCTTACAGATTAAATGTAAACCCAAGATTAGCAAATGAATTATGTTTTTGAAAATTCTCCAACATTAGAGGTTCGTCAAGTACCTAAAGTAAAATCCAAGCCAGAACCTGCAAAGAAAGGTAATATTATGTAGGAAACATAACAAGTAATATATTTGCAGAGAGTTTCAAATAATAAACACTGATCTTTTAATAAAACCTAAAATCTAAAGGCTTGTTGGTCTCACAATTTTACAGCAGCGGCACTTCCCAAGGAACCTAAGAAGGAACCAAAGGAAAAACTCAAACCTAAACCTGTAGAAAAAGGTAATGCAAAGCCATGAAGCCACACCATGAGCATGGCTAAAAGATACTATTATAATTTTGGTGGATTTTTCATGACAATACATTATTAAAAAAGTATTGTACTTTCTAGATTTCATAACTCATAGATGGTCCTAAAGATAGTGCTGCTAGAAATAGATTTTTTTTTACTTTTTTTAATGAAGGGTGTATTTGTTTCCACAATGTGAAACTGTTCAATCATCTTTGCCTTTTTATTTCAGATGCTGGACCCAAAAAGGCAGAAAAGGTGACTAAAGTCGTCAAGAAAGAGGCTGCTCCTGTCCTGAAGAAGGAACAACTTGATGTTACAAAAGCAGGTAATAAACCATCTCAGAATAGGTCACGGTGTCTTTTAATACTTGTAAATAGTATGGATTTACAGTGGCATAGCTTACATGTTTAATGTTAGGCTAGGATAAAGTGATAAATTATCATTCTTAATATTCTCCAATATTAGAAGTTCCTGAAGAACCTAAAGTGAAAGCCAAGCCAGAACCTGCAAAGAAAGGTATTTTATGTCTGAGGAAACATAAAAAGTAATATCTTTGCAAAGAGTTTCAAGTAAAAAGCACTGATCCTTTTATAAACCTAAAATCTAAAGGCTTGTTGGTCTCATGATTTTACAGCAGCGGCTCTTCCCAAGGAACCTAAGAAGGAAACAAAGGAAAAAGTCACACCTAAACCTGTAGAAAAAGGTAATGCAAACCCATAAAGCTTTAACTTTTTTGAATGAAGGGTATATTTGTTTCCACTGTATAATTCAATGTGAAACGGTTCAATCAGTTTTGTCTTTTATTTCAGAAGCTGAACCCAAAAAGGCTGAAAAGGTGACTAAAGTCGTCAAGAAAGAGGCTGCTCCTGTCCTGAAGAAGGAGCAACTTGATGTTACAAAAGCAGGTAATACACTACAGTATGTAGAATATGTCACAGTCATATTTTATCCTTGTGGTTAGTATACATTTTTGAAGTGTCAGAACAGGTCACGTGTCTTTTAATACTTCTAAATAGTATGGATTTACAGTGGCATAGTTTACATGTTTAATGTTAGGCCAGCATAAAGTGATACATTATCATTCTTAATATTCTCCAATATTAGAAGTTCCTGAAGAACCTAAACTGAAAGCCAAGCCAGAACCTGCAAAAAAAGGTATTTCTATAACTTAGGAAACATAAAAGGAATATATTTGCAGAGAGTTTCAGATAAAAATCACTTATCCTTTTATAAACCTAAAATCTAAAGGCTTGTTGGTGTCATCATTTTACAGCAGCGGCACCTCCCAAGGAACCTAAGAAGGAACCAAAGGAACAAGTCAAACCTAAACCTGTAGAAAAAGGTAATGCAAAGCCATGACGCCACACCATGAGCATGGTAGGCTAGATTGCTCATAGATGGTCTCAAAGATAGGGCTACTGGAAATAGATTTGTTTTACTTTTTTCAAAGAAGGGTGTATTTGTTTCTGCTCTATAACTTATGTGAAACTTTTCAACCAGCTCTGCCTTTTTATTTCAGAAGCTGAACCCAAAAAGGCAGAAAAGGTGACTAAAGTCGTCAAGAAAGAGGCTGCTCCTGTCCTGAAGAAGGAGCAACTTGATGTTACAAAAGCAGGTAACAAACTATCTCAGAACAGGTCACGGTGTCTTTTAATACTTGTAAATAGTATGGATTTACAGTGGCATAGTTTACATGTTTAATGTTAGGCAAGGATAAAGTGATACATTATCATTCTTAATATTCTCCAATAATAGAAGTTCCTGAAGAATCTAAAGTGAAAGCCAAAGCAGCAAAGAAAGGTATTTTAATGTAGGAAACATAAAAAGTAATATATTTGCAGAGAGTTTCAATTAAAACCTTTTTTTAATGCAAAGCCATAAAGCCATTCCAGAGGAAGATAATATAGCTAGATTGCTCATCGATAGTCTCAAAGATAGCGCTACTGGAAATAGATTTGTTTTACTTTTTTCAATGAAGGGTATATTTGTTTCCACTGTATTGCTTATATGAAACTTTTTTTGCCTTTTTATTTCAGAAGCTGAACCCAAAAAGGCTGAAAAGGTGACTAAAGTCGTCAAGAAAGAGGCTGCTCCTGTCCTGAAGAAGGAGCAACTTGATGTTACAAAAGCAGGTAACAAACTATCTCAGAACAGGTCTTAGTGTCTTTAAATACTTACGTAAATAGTATGGATTTACAGTGGCATAGCTTACATGTTTAATGTTAGGCAAGGATAAAGTGATAAATTATCATTCTTAATATTCTCCAACATTAGAGGTTCCAGAAGAACCTAAAGTGAAAGCCAAACCAGAACCTGCAAAGAAAGGTATTTTTATGTAGGAAATATAAAAGGAATATATTTGAAGAGAGTTTCAAATAAACCTTTTTATATATTATATATATATATATATATGCCTAAAATCTAAAGGCTTGTTGGTGTCATGATTTTCCAGCAGCGGCACTTCCCAAGGAACCTAAGAAGGAACCAAAGGAACAAGTCAAACCTAAACCTGTAGAAAAAGGTAATGCATAAGATACTATTATAATACTGGTGCAGTGTTCATGACAATACATTGTTAAAAAAGTATTGTACTTTCTAGATTTCATAACTCATTGATAGTCCCTAAGATAGCGCAACTTGAAATAGATTTTCTTTAACTTTTTTGAATGAGTGTTATATTTGTTTCCACTGTATAATTCAATGTGAATCGGTTCAATCAATTTTGTCTTTTTATTTCAGACGCTGGACCCAAAAAGGCAGAAAAGGTGACTAAAGAAGTCCAAAAGGAGGATGCATCTCTCTTGAAGAAGGAACATCTTATTGTTACCAAAGCAGGTGAGAAAATACAGTCTGTAAAATAACAGGTAACAGTGATAATGTATCCTTGTGGTTAGATGAATAGATTTTTGCAGTGACAAAGCTTACATGTTAAACGTTAAGCCAATATTATTTAATTCATTATATATATATTTTTAATTCTCAAATACTAGAGGTCCCAGAAGTACCCAAAGTGAAAGCCAAAACAGAACCTGCAAAGAAAGGTCATTGTATGTAGGAATCTAAAAAAGTAACATAAATAATGAACACTTGTCTTTTTATAGACCTCAAATCTAAAGGCTTGTTGGTGTCATAATTTTTACAGCAGTGGCACCTCCCAAGGAACCTAAGAAGGAACCAAAGGAAAAAGTCACACCTAAACCTGTAGAAAAAGGTAATGCAAAGCCATAAAGCCACACCACGAGCATGGCTAAAAGATAATAGAGCTAGATTGCTCATAGATGGTCCCAAGGACAGCGCTACCGGATATAGATTCTCTTTAACTTTTTTGAATGAAAGGTGTATTTGTTTCCACTGTATAATTCAATGTGAAACGGTTCAACCAGCTCTTCCTCTTTATTTCAGAAGCTGAACCCAAAAAGGCAGAAAAGGTGACTAAAGTCGTCAAGAAAGAGGCTGCTCCTGTCCTGAAGAAGGAGCAACTTGATGTTACAAAAGCAGGTAATACAATACAGTATGTAGAATATGTCACAGTCATATTTTATCCTTGTGGTTAGTATAGATTTTTGAAGTGTCAGAACAGGTCACGTGTCTTTTAATACTTGTAAATAGTATGTATTTACAGTGGCATATCTTACATGTTTAATCCTAGGCTGGGATAAAGTGATAAATTATCTTTCTTAATATTCTCCAATAATAGAAGTTCCTGAAGAACCTAAACTGAAAGCCAAGCCAGAACCTGCAAAGAAAGGTATTTTTATGTAGGAAACGTAAAGATAGATATATTTTCAGAGATTTTCAAATAAAAATCACTTGTCTTTTTATAAACCTGAAATCTAAAGGCTTGTTGGTGTCATGATTTTACAGCAGTGGCTCCTCCCAAGGAACCTAAGAAGGAACCAAAGGAAAAAGTCAAACCTAAACCTGTAGAAAAAGGTAATGCAAAGCCATAAAGCCACACCATAAGCATGGCTCAAAGAGAACAGAGCTAGATTGCTCATAGATGGTCTCAAAGATAGGGCTACTGGATATAGATTTGTTTTACTTTTTTCAATGAAGGGTATATTTGTCTCTGCTGTATAACTTATGTGAAACTTTTCAACCAGCTCTGCATTTTTATTTCAGACGCTGAACCCAAAAAGGCTGAAAAGGTGACTAAAGTCGTCAAGAAAGAGGCTGCTCCTGTCCTGAAGAAGGAGCAACTTGATGTTACAAAAGCAGGTGAGAAAATACAGTAGAATAACGGGTCACAGTGATATTTTATCCTGATGGTTAGTATAGATTTTTGCAGTGGTATTGATTGCATTTTAAATGTAAAGCCAGGATTAGTTCATTCATTATATATATTTTAATTCTCAAATACTAGAGGTTCCAGAGGTCCTTAAAGTGAAAGCCAAACCAGAACCTGCAAAGAAAGGTAATTGTATGTCTTAGGAAACATAAAAGGAATATATTTTCAGAGAGTTTCAGATAAAAATCACTTATCTTTTTATAAACCTAAAATCTAAAGACTTGTTGGTCTCATGATTTTACAGCAGCTGCACCTCCCAAGGAACCTAAGAAGGAACCAAAGGAACAAGTCACACCTAAACCTGTAGAAAAAGGTAATGCAAGCCATAAAGCCACACCACGAGCATGGCTAAGAGATACCATTATAATACTGGTACAGTTTTCATGACAATACATTGTTAAAAAAGTATTGTACTTTCTAGATGTCATTACTCATTGATGGTCCCAAAGATAGCGCTGCTAGAAATAGATTTGTTTTACTTTTTTCAATGAAGGGTGTATTTGTTTCCACTGTATTACTTATTTGAAACTTTTCAACCTTTGCCTTTTTATTTCAGACGCTGAACCCAAAAAGGCTGAAAAGGTGACTAAAGTCGTCAAGAAAGAGGCTGCTCCTGTCCTGAAGAAGGAGCAACTTGATGTTACAAAAGCAGGTAACAAACTATCTCAGAACAGGTCTCGGTGTCTTTTAATACTTACATAAATAGTATGGATTTACAGTGGCATAGCTTACATGTTTAATGTTAGGCAAGGATAAAGTGATAAATTATCATTCTTAATATTCTCCAATAATAGAAGTTCCTGAAGAACCTAAAGTGAAAGCCAAGCCAGAACCTGCAAAGAAAGGTATTTTTATGTAGAAAATATAAAAGGAATATATTTGAAGAGAGTTTCAAATAAACCTTTTTTATATATATATATATATATATATATATATATATGCCTAAAATCTAAAGGCTTGTTGGTGTCATGATTTTCCAGCTGCGGCACTTCCCAAGGAACCTAAGAAGGAACCAAAGGAACAAGTCAAACCTAAACCTGTAGAAAAAGGTAATGCATAAGATACTATTATAATACTGGTGCAGTGTTCATGACAATACATTGTTAAAAGAGTATTGTACTTTCTAGTTTTCATAACTCATCGATGGTCCCTAAGATAGCGCTACTTGAAATAGATTTTCTAAAACTTTTTTCAATGAGTGTTATATTTGTTTCCACTGTATAATTCAATGTGAAACGGTTCAATCAATTTTGGCATTTTATTTCAGACGCTGGACCCAAAAAGGCAGAAAAGGTGACTAAAGTAGTCCAAAAGGAGGTTGCATCTCTCTTGAAGAAGGAGCATCTTAATGTTACCAAAGCAGGTGAGAAAATACAGTCTGTACAATAACTGCTCACAGTGATATGTTATCCTTGTGGTTAGTATAGATTTTTGCAGTGACAAAGTTTACATGTTAAATGAAAAGCCAAGATTAGTTAATTCATTATATTTGTTTTAATTCTCAAATACTAGAGGTTCCAGAAGTACCCAAAGTGAGAGCCAAGCCAGAACCTGCAAAGAAAGGTATTTTTATGTAGGAATCCTAAAAAGTAATATCTTTGCAGAGAGTTTCAAATAATAAACACTTATCCTTTTATAAACCTAAAATCTAAAAGCGTGTTGATGTCACAATTTTACAGCAGTGACACCTCCCAAGGAACCTCAGAAGGAACCAAAGGAAAAAGTCAAACCTAAACCTGTAGAAAAAGGTAATGCAAAGCCATAAAGCCACACCATGAGCATGGCTTAAAGAGAATAGAGCTAGATTGCTCATAGATGGTCCCAAGGATAGGGCTACTGGAAATACATTTGTTTTCTTTTTGTCAATACAATACAGCTTTATTTATAGAGCACTTTAAACCTCCAGACAAAGGGCTGTACAGGCAAATAAACAAAACAAAACATACAAAAAGTAACACAGCTCAGCTCACACACCATAAAACAAGTACAAGTAAAAACAAGACAATTTAAAAGCAACGCTCTAAAAGATGTTAATACGCTAAGGAGAAGAGGTGGGTTTTAAGAAGCGATTTAAAAGCAGGCAGTGTGGCGGCCTGTCTGATGTGCAGGGGCAGATCGTTCCACAGTGTGGCGGCCTGTCTGATGTGCAGGCGCAGATCGTTCCACAGTGTGGCGGCCTGTCTGATGTGCAGGGGCAGATCGTTCCACAGTGTGGGAGCCGCTACAGAGAAGCAACGGCCCCCTCTGAGCTTTGACTTGGTTCTGGGCACATTCAGGAGCAGTTGATCAGCTGACCTGAGAGGGCGGTTGGGCGTGTAAGGGTGTAGCTGCTCAGAAAGATATGGTGGGGTCATGCCATTTAGGGATTTAAAGTAAATAAAAGGATTTTGAAATGAATCCTAAAATGTATTGGCAGCCAGTGGAGCGAAGCCAAAATGGGGGAAATGTGGTCATATTTCCGTGTGCCAGTTAAAAGCCTCATTTTGCACCCGCTGCAGATGAGCGATGAAGGGTGTATTTGTTTCTGCTGTATAACTTATGTGAAACTTTTCAACCATATTTGCCTTTTTATTTCAGAAGCTGAACCCAAAAAGGCTGAAAAGGTGACTAAAGTCGTCAAGAAAGAGGCTGCTCCTGTCCTGAAGAAGGAACAACTTGATGTTACAAAAGCAGGTAACAAACTATCTCAGAACAGGTCATGGTGTCTTTTAATACTTGTAAATAGTATGGATTTAAAGTGGCATAGCTTACATGTTTAATGTTAGGCAAGGTTAAGATGATAAATTATTAGGGGTGTAACGTTATCCGTATTCGTCCCGTACCGTCACGGTTCGGACGTCACGGTTCGGTGCATGCAGTCACACGACGAATACGCCTTTTTTTTTACGAGTGGGAAAAAAGTCTGTCATTCAGGGCAGTATCCACTGCACTATATGTAATCCAGGGGGCGGTATTGCGCCTAGAAGCTGTTTGCCAGCCGCTCTTAAACAACAAATGAAGAAGAAGAAGAAAACACAACAAAACGAACAAAATACAAGAAGAAGATAAGTTAGTATGGCGATTTCAGATAACACACAGGGGCTAAGAAGACCCACCTGCTTCTTTTAAATCAGCTGTGTGGGAACATTTCGGGTTCCCTGTGGACTACAATAACGTGCGAGTGGTGGATCGGACGAGGACGTTGTGCCGGCGTTGTTTGACAGCGGTGCGGTATGCTAATGGTAACTATGCTCCGCCCTTATGCAATAGTAGAGGACCCCGGCTTTTATTGATTGTGATTGAAAGTGATTGAAACACTATCTTATTATTTCTTTTGTAATATTTTCAAGACATTCTTTTTAGTTTTACAGCTTATTGAACCTTTTTGTTTGACATCAGCCATTATAGATAATATGGCCATCTGAGTGTGTGTGGTAGGCTACTGTTTGTGGTTTGTTTTTAACTGTGTAATAAAGTTAATTATTCAAAATGTTAGAGTTCCTTATTTTTAAACTGAAACTTGCACGAATGTTCAAAATAAATAAAAAACAAATCTGGAATTATGCATTTGGGACTTTTTTTTTGCTTTTTCTTGTTGTACCGAACCCGTACCGAACCGTGACCCCCAAACCGAGGTACATACCGAACCGTGAATTCTGTGAACCGTTACACCCCTATAAATTATCATTCTTAATATTCTCCAATAATAGAAGTTGCTGAAGAACCTAAATTGAAAGCCAAGCCAGAACCTGCAAAGAAAGGTATTTTTATGTAGGAAACATAAAAGGAATATCTTTGAAGAGAGTATCAAATACAATTTATTTATATATAGACCTAAAATCTAAAGGCTTGTTGGTGTCATGTTTTTCCAGCAGCTGCACCTCCCAAGGAACCTAAGAAGGAACCAAAGGAACCAGTCAAACCTAAACCTGTAGAAAAAGGTAATGCATAGCCATGAAGCCACACCATGAGCACAGTAGGCTAGATTGCTCATAGATGGTCTCAAAGATAGGGCTACTGGAAATAGATTTGTTTTACTTTTTTCAAAGAAGGGAGTATTTTTTTCCACTGTATTACTCATGTGAAACTTTTCAACCTTTGCCTTTTTATTTCAGACGCTGAACCCAAAAAGGCAGAAAAGGTGACTAAAGTCGTCAAGAAAGAGGCTGCTCCTGTCCTGAAGAAGGAACAACTTGATGTTACAAAAGCAGGTAACAAACTATCTCAGAACAGGTCACGGTGTCTTTTAATACTTGTAAATAGTATGGATTTACGGTGGCATAGTTTACATGTTTAATGTTAGGCAAGGATAAGATGATAAATTATCATTCTTAATATTCTCCAATAATAGAAGTTGCTGAAGAACCTAAATTGAAAGCCAAGCCAGAACCTGCAAAGAAATGTATTTTTATGTAGGAAATATAAAAGGAATATATTTGAAGAGAGTTTCAAATAAACCTTTTTTATATATATATATGCCTAAAATCTAAAGGCTTGTTGGTGTCATGATTTTCCAGCAGCGGCACTTCCCAAGGAACCTAAGAAGGAACCAAAGGAACAAGTCAAACCTAAACCTGTAGAAAAAGGTAATGCATAAGATACTATTATAATAGTGGTGCAGTGTTCATGACAATACATTGTTAGGGAGGCTGTGGCTCAGTGGTTAGTGTGCTGGACTTGGAATCAGGGGTAGCATGTTCGAGTCCCACTGCAGTCAGCATGTCGTTGTGTCCCTGGGCAAGACAAATTGCTCCTGTGTCCACAGTACTGAATGTATGTAAGTTGCTTTGGATACAAGCGTCTAACAAGTGTAATGTAATGTTAAAAAAGTATTGTACTTTCTAGTTTTCATAACTCATCGATGGTCCCTAAGATAGCGCTACTTGAAATAGATTTTCTAAAACCTTTTCAATGAGTGTTATATTTTTTTCCACTGTATAATTCAATGCGAATCGGTTCAATCAATTTTGTCTTTTTATTCAGACGCTGGACCCAAAAAGGCTGTAAAGGGGATGAAAGTAGTCGAAAAGGAGGTTGCGCCTCTCTTGAAGAAGGAACATCTTATTGTTACCAAAGCAGGTGAGAAAATACAGTCTGTAGAATAACAGCTCACAGTGACATTTTATCCTTGTGGTTTGTATAGAATTTTGCAGTGACAAAGCTTACATGTTAAATGTTAAGCCAATATTATTTAATTCCTTATATATACATTTTTTTAATTCTCAAATACTAGAGGTTCCAGAGGTCCCTAAAGTGAAAGCCAAGCCAGAACCTGCAAAGAAAGGTATTTTTATGTCTTAGGAAACATAAAAGGAATATCTTTGCAGAGAGTTTCAGATAAAAAACACTTGTCTTTTTTTAAACCTAAAATCTAAAGGCTTGTTGGTGTCATGATTTTGCAGCAGCGTTACCTCCCAAGGAACCTAAGAAGGAACCAAAGGAAAAAGTCACACCTAAACCTGTAGAAAAAGGTAATGCAAAGCCATGAAGCCATGACGCAAGCATGGCTTAAATATACTGCTTTATTTTTTAAATGAAAAGCAAATGCATTGTAAGGGGCGGCTCTGGCTCATGGGGTCAGTGAGCTAATCTGTAACTCAGAGGGTTACCGTTTCAATCCCAACAGGCGGAAGTTTCCTTGTCAAGATACTTAACTCCAAATTGCATTTATTTGCAGTGGCATAGCTTAAATGTTTAATGTGAAGCAACATTTAGCTAATAAACTATATTTTTTGATGTTCTCCAATAATAGATGTTCCTGAAGTTCCTAAGGTGAAAGCCAAAGCAGTAACTGAGAAGAAAGGTAAGAGACAACTAATTTCAAATCTTTAATTAGACCATTCAAGATGAAAATATACTAAGATATTATGCATATTTTTCATTTGCTGTCACAAAATTCCTTCAATTCAACAGCTACCAAGGAGCCCAAGAAGGAACCAAAGGAAAAACTCAAATCTGTACCTGTAAAACCAGGTAATGCAAAGACTCACTAATGTTGCATTTTAAAACGTTTTGGGAACTGCCTCACTCAGAGAGGAATGTACAAATTGTAGCTGAAATACTGTAAATCCTTACATCTCCAGTTTTATCATTTATATATATAATTGATGGCATGGTAACTATGAATTTAACCAGAATGTAATGGTTGTCTTTTGAAGCATTGATAGCAGGATGCAAGGTACTAACATGACCAGATTATCAGTTCACAAACCTCCACTAACTTATCTTTTTGTGACACAGAAGTACCAAAGGAAAAGGCCAAAGCAGCTCCTGCTAAGAAAGGTACGCACATTATTCTTTTTTTTACCAAAAAACTCAATTCTCAGTTGTCATAATGTAAATACTCTCCTGCTGTAAAAAAACAAACATGATACTTTTACCATACAGAAGCTGTTGTTCCAAAAGAAAAGTCCAAACCAGTCACCTTGAAAAAAGGTAAGAGTTGTGCATGTTATTAGGTAATACAAATATAAACAAACTAAAAGTGTTACTGCCATTACATACTGCATGTATTTTATTTGCACATTTCTGCCGACAGAACAAGAGGGCACTCCAAGAAATGCCTCTCTGGTGAAACAGAGAGTCAAAATAGTGCCTATGAAAAAAGGTACATTGTTTAGGTTTATATTTTATTTGTCTCAGATTCTTCCAGGTTTAAGTGAGTTGAGTCAACGATGCTCAGCATGTTTGTGGTTCTCTGTTTTTCAGAAGTCAAGGCACCTAAAGAGAAAGTCAAGTCGGTCTCTCCAGTGACAGGTAAGGTTCTTGTGCAATATTTAAAAAAACTATAAGTTCCTGACATCGAGGTTTGGTTTTGCAAACTGATCATCATGCTACGTGTTTCGTTAGAAGCAGCGGTTTCAAAAGAGAAGCCCAAGTCAGCTCCTAAACAGAAAGGTAAGACAGTGTTTTATATTTAGCTTAATCGTTCAAGTGTTTCCTCTCATTTTGTGGAATGACAAATCTTAAATGTTTTGACACAGAACCTGCTCCACTTAAGACAAAAGCAGCCTCAGTGGTCAAAGGTAAGAGGACACATATCAATGTTTATGTTCAAATAAAGAAAAAATGGATTCAGCTATTCATTTTATTTCTTCTTACAGTAGCAGACGTAGCGCACAAAAATGTCTCAATAACAAAGGAGAAGGCAAAAGTGGTGCCGCTGAAGAAAGGTGCATCTTTTTCTATACAAAAATGTTTCATAATGCTAACCACTACAATTGTCTTTAACAGTCTGCTTATAACAAGTGTGTAAATACATCTTTTCGTTGTTATTTGCTCTAGAAGTTGAGGTTCTCAAGGAGAAGAAGGCCACGCCAGTGACCCCCACCAAAGGTGTGTTTCTCTTTATTATTAAAGTGTCTCTCTTTTAAGTTTATGATTTAACTTTACCCATTAGAATTAACGGGGCTATATGTTTCTCTAGCACCTGCTATCAAAGCAAAACCTGCAGAAAAGAAGAAAGGTATGTGGCAGGAGTTTGTTTCTCTAGTGCTTCCTAGCTACTAACATGTGGCTGCTGATTAAAAACAAAATAAGAATACCATCAACAATATAACTTTAAAGAAATGTTGAGGAAGCTACCCAATTGTGTTGTTATTTTAGTGTAGCCGTGTTTTTTATGTTTAGGCTTGTATCTGAATTAACACGCTTCACTATAAGCTGACAGTTTTTTTTTTATGTGTGTTTTACCTAAAAATACGGATAACTTGATATTTTGAAGATGTTTTTATCAAAGCAGAAATATTAGATGCTTTATCTAAGCTGCATTGCGTTGCGAAATTATTGAAAAGGCCTAATGAATAAATGCTGTCATGGTTAATAGCTAACATTTCAATCCCATCTTCTAGACATTATATATATATATTTTCAGTACTCATCAAGAAGCAAAAACAATCGTGTCATTTTTTCCCCTTCCTATTTAGAACCTGAGGCCAAGGCACTTCTTGCCAAAACAGGTAACTTAAATACAACCAATACTTATTCTGTAAAATAATTATAATTATAATTATATTTTCATGACTCTTAGCACCTGAGGTTACAAATGAGAAACCTAAACCAGCTCAAGAGAAGAAAGGTACATTTATTTGAACAACAACAAAGTCATAGATATTTACAATTATTAATTTATTTACAATTTAAACATCTTTTTTATTGAACTAGCTCAATCTGAATCAAAGGCTGCGACAAAGAAGGAATCACTTCTAAAGAAAAAAGGTGGTCGGCCACTTTCCTGACCCTGCACAGATCTTCTGGGGTTGTTTTGTAGCTTTACAAAAATGATTGTTATCATCGACTTATATATAATGAAATGCTAATAATGTAATATTGCAGTGTTACTTCAGCAACTATAATCAAACTAAATGACAAAGCTACTTAATACAAATCAACAAATGCTTACATTTGTATTTACTCAGAGCCCAAAGTGCCAGAGGACAAAGTGAAACCAGCTGTTAGAAAAGGTACAGAAACAACAATATTGACTTCTAACTACTTAAATATGTGTACTTATTACTTGATGTTGATATCAGCTATTTGTGTCAGTTTGGCACTTTCCTTTAATCTGATGTAAGTATACGCCAAACATTGTCACAAATGTATTAACTGTATTTTCTCCCAGCATTGTTGAGGGAAAGGGCCAAACCAGTCCATGTAAAGAAAGGTACATTAGTGGTGCTTCAGTAGGGGTAGTCCATATAACCAGTGACTGTAATAACAGTTATGTAGTTACAAAATGTAGGTCGTAGTAAAAGCTGATTGGATTTCTCAGCAGAAAAACACGCATGAGATCCATAATAAATCAATATTATGCAGAGGAGTTGGAGAGTGATTTTTCTCCTGAGGAATACTGGATGCTTGTTCAGACACTTTCAGTTAGTAAATCTGTGCAGCACTTCGATTTATTAGGCTTTTATAACTCACCTTCTTACACGTGAGAAATAAAGAATGGGGAATCCAAAACAAATGCTATCCAACCTACCCAAACATAACAATGTGTTAGAAATGTTGGAATGTATCCGACACTAAAAATATATGACATGCAACAAGCATTGCAAAGGCTCAGAGCCAGAAGGATCACACTTGACAAACACACATCGAGCTTTCAGATCACACTGAAAAACCCCCAAATGTTCCAAAACAATGGTGTTTATCTGCTCAACAGAGATGACCTTTTTTAACACTAACTACAGCCTTTGAACGTAGTTAGATCTGCTCTGCAAGCTGCTTTTAGACATTTTTAAATGTGATTATTTAGTTGTTGTAATGCTGCTGCAGCTCCAGCTGTTTTGAATTGTTGGAAAATGAGAGAATTGCAGCCTCCGCTCACAAGCAATGTGTCCCACTTGGCAGAGTCTGACCTAAGTTTCCCTTTTGCAGAACTGGACATATCTAAAGAAATGGACAAACTTGCTGAATTGGAGAAAGGTACGTTGTTAAGTGCAATAACAACAGTTCTTTTTTACCATTATTTAGATACATTTAATTATGGAGCAAGGATACTGAGTTAATTTGGTGATATGAGGCTACGGTTTTATAGTTTAATAAATGTGCTGAATATAAATACTGGTAGCTGTATATTATATGAATTGCGTTTTCTTCCTGATAAAACAGCCATTTCTAGGGAAAAGGCCAGAGCGCTGCGTTTGAGGAAAGGTACATTTGTGACGTTTCAGTAGAGGCAGCACGCCATGTAACAATGTAACCTTTACAGTAGGCTAATAACAACATGTTATCTGAAGGCTAAGAATATTTTCCTGCTGAATGTGAAAGTGTCCTTCATAGCTCTTTATACAAAATAGTCCTTTCTAGGAAATGTAGAAATTAAGATTTATGGACATGTTCTTATTCAGCAAGAAACTATTCATCTGCAATTTTAGCTTTTCTTTCACTGTGCAGTAGATGGCATTTTTAATGCTTTTTAATATCCTGTTTTAACAACACTGAGATGTTTCTTGATGTTTCAGCTTCGCTTCGCCATGGGACCTTATGCATGTCTTTTAATGACATATACGTTTAAAGCAAATGAGCCACAGCTCACATGCATAGATGCTGCACTGGCTTAAACAAGCAAGAAAAAAAACATTTGACTTG
The DNA here is from genome assembly GCA_031216635.1 of Dissostichus eleginoides. Lineage (NCBI taxonomy): Eukaryota > Metazoa > Chordata > Actinopteri > Perciformes > Nototheniidae > Dissostichus > Dissostichus eleginoides. Next base: position 22,636,473 of record CM062275.1, read on the forward strand.
ATGGGCAATGAAAACTATATTTCTAATCATCCATTTCTTGTCTACTTGTGTTTCTTTTACATTTGTGCGACAGAGCTTGACATTTTAAAAGAGCAAGTCAAACCCATCGCAACAGAGAAAGGTACTTCATGAAACTATAGCTTTGAGTATAGCGTTGATTACATCAATACATCTACATTTGCTGTTAATTTATAAAAAATGTGTGACACTTTGCAGAAGACAGAGTTCGTAAAGAAAAACCAGAGCCTGTAGAGAAAGGTATCTTGATTTTTAAGAAACTGACAAAAATGTTACACTACACCTACTTGTGGACTACTTATGGACAAATATGAAAACGATTTTGAGTTATTATTATTATTCTTTTTTAGAAAAAACTGTAAAGAAGAAGGCCGCCAAAGAAGAGAAAGCTAAAGGTACACTGTTGTGCACTCAGTATTGAACATTAACCTCATCAACTCAGCAAAATGTGTGAATGTCATTAAAAATACCATCACCAGCTGCAGTCACTCTGCAGGAAGCGGTTTAAATCTTTGACTAATAAAAGTTATTCATCTTGTGTTGCTATTTACAGAGGACAGAGTTCTTAAAGAGATACAGGAGCCGGCAAAGAAAGGTACGACTGTTTGTCAAGCCACTCAATAATTTGTGTATGAAATACATCACCATTACAGCAGCTTTATTCACAAACAATGAAATGCTCTTTTTGTTGTAGAAAAAGCTGCGGAGAAGAAAGTGGCTAAGGAGGAGAAAATCAAAGGTACTGTGCAGAGAAGTTGTTATTTAGGATAGTGTAACATTGTGCTGTTTTATGGTTAACATTGTGTTCTTATTTTGATAGCCGAGGCTTCTGTATCGGACAGCTTTCAGATGGAAGGTATGTACAAATTCTCCTCTCATAACCAAAATATCACACAAGTGACACAAGTGACACAAGTGTTCAAATTGCACACTCAGTTATCAGTTCAGATGCCAGAGAGGGACACAGTGTCCTGACTGTAATGTCAAATATTGTCCTGTCACCCCACAGAAGAGCCCTACTTCCAGTGTTTCTTCGTGGACGAGGAAGAGGCCCAGTTTCCTTTCTACGCCTTCTCACCGATGCAGATTTGATACTTCAGTCTGTAGCCAGTCTGAGGTTTACAATTTAGTCAATTTTACTGATAACGACAAGGTCACGTCACACCCTGCCGGCGCTGCTGAAACGCAGACGGCTGCTCACTGCTGGTCTTCAGGAGATAACCCTGGACCGCAGAGGATGACGAGGGATTTTATATGATGGACCGATTTATTTAACTTCCGGATTTGGTTGAGCTCTCTTTCCATGCAGCCAGTGTCATTCCTTTCCATTTTTATTTTATTTATTGATTATTTCTGTGTTTAATTGTTTTGAAAGGTGGATATCATGATGGAACAATATCATTAATTACCTCTGTGGATCATTCATTTAGATCCTCACAGCAACACAAGCAAACTAATACAATTGTGCATTTCTTTGAGGAAGGAACATAGTGCTGTACACAGGGTACAAAAAGGCCACAGTTGCATTTTCATGGGTTCAATTCCCACATTTACTTGAAAAGTGGTTTGTACAGTTATCATGCATTTTACGCACCGTCATTGTCTTTTTCCTTCACTGCATTGTAGATGGCGAGTCTTTAATGCTCACCTTGTTTGCCTTTAGGCCCTGGAACAAACAATTGGCCATTTGTGTTGTCTGTGCATAATTCCGCAATTCATGATATTTATGATTTGTTCAGTTATTTAAAAAAGAAACTTATTTTCTCACATATTCCTCTATCTAATGAAAGAAAGTTGTTTCTGTTTCTGTCTCCTATGTCTACTATGTGTCAAAAGGAATGACCACACACTGTATATGAGAGCTCCCAAATGTACTGAGGAAAAACTACCTACTAAGTCTTATTAAACTACCACCATGTGCACACAGCTCCTCATTTTGACATCTAAAATCAAGCAATGCATAGCCTGCAGTGTCAGAGTTCATATCAAAGTAAAGCATTCATTCACTAGTTGGATGTTATGTTAGAAAGTTGTGTTTTTTCCAGCTGCTCACTGTTCGAATACTTAATCTATGGCATTTTAATTTTAAAAATATGTTTTACAAGTTGGGACATTATTAGTAGGGAACATGTGAGGATTTATTTTGTCAGTCAAGAAGGATGTGGCTAACAGCGATTCCTTGATAGACCAAAAACACACTGACCCTTGGTTCAGTGTCTGTGTGCACAACATAGAAACATGATATATATTTAGCAACCTTTTGAACAGGTGCTTATTAAACATTATGCTAGCATAATGGTTTAAAGTCTTTGAAAGTATCATCACAGTTTATGTATTTAACATAAAATGATATTATTGCATATCTGATGCTGTTGCATCTGTGCTAAACAAATGGTTACAGGATTCATATTATAATTTATGAATATCTTGTGCATGTACAGTTTGGGTTATGATTTAGGATTGATTTCAAGTCACGTATTAGAAACATCTGAAGAAGAAAATGATGACAAGACAGCTGCGAGACTCAGCTATCCTCCAGGTTTATTTGACAACCTGAAAGTGCTTGTTAATGTGGTTACGATGAAGTCTAGTTTAACAAATATAACATTTGCATTTTTGAAATCGTACGATTGAGGCAGATGGCGTCACATGTTTGAGCAGTTGATCTCAGATGTAAACGGGTACATTGTTTTTCAGCGTGCACCAGATGTTGTTTACATACGGCTCTTTACATTTCGTTCAATATGCCGTTATCACAGCTTGTGGCGTTAATCCCAAGTTTAATCAAAAGTAAATGTAATTATCTTTTATTTATTAGAATAAACAGTCTCTATTGTGGTGCACCCTCTGCAGCTCACAGTGAGCTCAGACTCCAGTAACTGTACTGTAACAGCTGGAGTTTCATGGTGATGATTATCTGATGTTTTAGATTTAGACTTTGTTACCAGAGTGTACTGTCTTTGAATATTTATTTTTTCGGTGATAAAGTTGCTATTGTAAAAAAAAAGAAGTTTGATTTAGGGTGAAAAAAAGATGAATATTTATTTCAATCTTTTGACTGAATTGCATTTGAAGACTCTGTTAAACCAGGAAAATGTGCAATACATACATTGTTAAAGATCTCATTGATCAAAGCACCGTCTGTTTGTCTGATTGAATGAAATCTGCATGATGGGTTTTTTTCATGCTCATGAATGTTTGGTGGTATTTCTTCCCAGATTCGAGAACATTTGAACTCTAGTATCATTTGATACCAATTACTGACATGTGTCTCTCAGTTGTGATGCTAAAAAGGTAACTTACATATATATTGAAAACAGCCTAATTGTAAATAGTAAAATGAATGGAAAATTACATCGTCCTTATGCTTGTGAATTGTACCAATTTGACATTAAATCCTTGCAATAAAAAAGTTGTTTGTCTTTCTCTAAAGGTGCCAACACCTCTTTCACAGTGAGTCCAGCCTATTTCTTAGGTGACAAAAATGTGTCGAGATACTTTTTGTGTTCAAACTAGATTGATGAATATTTTAGCATGAAATGTATTAGTAAATGTAACTATGACATATTTATATTATTTAATATTCAGTTATATTCAAGCAGAAACGTCAGCTGTTCTAGTCTCATAAATGTGTTCACAACTTTTTTAAAGTCTAAGAAAATTACTCTTTGTGATGTTTTTATGACATAATGAGACTTTTTATGGCTTTCTTATGACATCAAATACAGTGATGTTTCGTGACATAATCTACTATAAAAAAATATTGCATATAATGCTATGACTTTATTACTTTTTAAAGGCCTTGCTCTGAACACTGCAGCGCCATGCCGTCTGGCTAAGTCCTTTTAATGAGTCATGTCACCAAGCCTGAAAAAAAAAACATATGCATTAAGTGTGTTATCATAGAATATAACCCCATCCCCCCTTCAACTAATTTAAGCCCCCATATTTTCACAAATTATGGACCATGTTGTCAATGGTATGACCCTGGTATGGCCCTGATGACTGTATGATGTGTGTTTGAATAGGAAAGAGTACCAACTGAAGGCAGTATAGTAGGTCAGGTTATCACGCTATTCTCTAATGAGGCCAGAGAGGTTACTCCAGGTCAGTTTACACCGCTTACACAGATTTCACACGAGGATTTCACATGAGGAGAAAACTTAAGCAAATGATTTTGCCCGGCTCTTCTAGGAACAGAAGGACCTACACTTTATCTCTTACTGTTTCTCCAAAATGGGAATGTAATAATCTCCCTTTTAAAACATTTCCGTGTGATTGTGCTGCAGTGAAAATTGTTACCTAAACTCACATGAACTGTTTTCACCCCAAATACTTATGCAAATGATTTTGCCCGGTTCTGTGAGAATAGAGGCAATTTTTGGCATACTATGAGTGGAGCATAAAGACGGATTCTGATTGGAATTAATTCAGTGGGCAAGGCCAATGAGTTCCACTCCATTTACCACGGTTTCTTTGTGTCACATGCTATTCAGAGGTGGCCAAAAACTTGGCAGCCTTTGCCTTGAGATGAGAAGAATGGCCACTTGTAGTCACAGTATTCAGTAGGCTAGACACAGCTCACAGGACAGGACAGGGAGGCTTTACTTGGCTTCTTAAAATGTGGGAAAGATGGATGATTAATGAGGGAACTTCAAAATCAACACACGCTTTAAAACAGTGTCCTCTTGTTTACATGAAAGATGTAAAGCCCAACACTCAGAGATCAGAAAGGTTTAGCGGTGAGACTCTAACTTTAGACTCTGAACTACTAACCGTGGGATATTGGATTGATAAAACTCTCCTCATCCGACACAGTGTCCTTGCACGTTCTGCCTCTCATCTGTCATGCTAGCGGCAGCATTCAACCAGGGTTGGTCCACACACCATCGAATGATGCCTCTACGTAATGACACCACAACTAAAACCGGATTATCCCGAGTGACATCACCACCCCCACCCCCACAGCTCCTAGCCGTCTCTGACCATCTGGGTGTTACTAGAGGACACTAATTCCCATGAGTTCAATGGTCACACAGCTCTGGCCCGCACCATCACCCTGCAGCTGTCACCTGGAACTGACCCATCACAGGGAGACCACTGTTCCCACCACTTAGGTTGACCAATTGAAAGAAAATGGGACTACATTCAAAGTTGCATGAAACAACGACACCCTGAATGAAAAGGCTAGCTCTGTTGCGATAAAGAGGCACTGATACAGCGTTCGTAGCCAAATGAAAAGTCTGAGACATAAAGGTTTAGTAAAGCAGTTTATTTTTGTGATGCACAGATTGGAACTGTTTTAGGCCCTTCACAGTCTGAATTTCTTACAAAAGATCTTACAAAAGATTGCCCATAATATTTATATCATGTTACAATAGCAAATCAAGTGCAAATCACTGCATACTGTTAAAAAACAAATACAAACATGTTTGTTAAAAAAGGGTAACTCCCTGTTGAGCGATTGCAGTGCAGGGAGGATTTGCTCATCAAGTGGTCAAGTTAGGCTTTCTCATATATGCGGACCGCCTGGACTCCTTCGAAAGTCACAGTCTGTGAAGCAGAGAAAAAGATTTTTATTTTAATGCAAAGTTTCATGTTTCTTTGGGTCATATGATATCATGTATTACACCATTGCAAAGGCATGTTTATTTGTTTAGCACATATCAGCAACAGGGTCATTCAATGTGCTTGAGATAAGCATAAGCTCCATAAAATGATAAATGAACCCACAACATGTTTGTCTTAATTTATCAAAATAAGTTTTGTGTAAGTCATTCTTACCGCCACCAGCTTCCCATCCTTAATTTCTCTGACAAATTTGGTCTCCTTGCCGTCCCACTTTTGCACTTGCACAAATGTGTCTCCTTCCATGGAAAAGGTAGACTGCAAGCACAAGTAAGCACAATATAGTTTAAACCATCTCAGGAGGATTTACAGCCAGAACACATGATGTTAGAGTGAAGACTACACCCTGATATTTTCTTACTTTGACATGTCGGTCATCAGGTGTGGTCTCATCAAACTCCTCTCCAAGTTTGGCGGAGACCTCAGTGTTCCTGAAGGTGCTCTGAGTTTTCAACACCACTTTGTCCCCATCCTGTTCGATCACCACAGTGGGTTTGGTGACATTGCCCACTTGTCTGGTGGCAAAACCAACACCTGTTAAAAAGAAAAATACAAATAAATGCCTTTGCTAATAGACAATGATTGAGAACTACTTTTTTTACTTCTATTCTATACTAAAAAGTGAAATTATATGAGCAAGAATAAATTACATTCCAGTATCACAACATTGATTACTGTACTCATCTATTTCTTCAAAAATAAAATAGATGATCTTATCTTACCAAGTGCCTTCATGTATTCATCAAAGTTCTGGCTGTCCACCAGTTTCCATGTCCCGCAGAAAGCAACAACCATCTTTGCAAATTGTATTGGTTTGTTAAGTATCAAACTGTAAGACCTGCTCTGTTCTTCGTGCAATAAATCCTGCAGCGTGTGTCCGAGAAATAAATACTCTGACCGAGGGGATGACCCGGGAGGAGGCGGGAGAGCTGATTGGACGATCCCGAAGCTTCGTGGGCTGTGATTGGTCATCACAAATGTGCCGTTAATATAATTGTGACATGACTGATTAATGTGAAATGTGTTCTCTGAAAACTATGTAAAAAGAGTATACAAGTCTACATGATAAATGTAAAAATATACAATATATATCAAATGTCCGACAAAAGGAACAAAATAAAAAAGTATTATTTACTCAGTTTCACAGACTGTCGACAGTCAGAAGACGGTTAGCTCGCATCAGAGACTTCGCCTTTAAACACAGGGTTTTATATAGGGACCGTCATTAAATTATCCCTTTGACAAAAAATGTTTTTCTTGAAAAAAGTAAGTCGCAATTTGTTTTAGTACTGCATATCTTTATTGTTGATAAAATATTTCCCGCAGACCTAATCTGAGACGGATACAAACAGATGTCCACTGCCATGATACAGTAGAGAAGTCCTTATCAATAACACCCAAAATGTAATCAATAACACTATTGCTGAGTACATTTGTCCAAAAAAGTACTTCTTGGCACTAATTAAGGCCAGATTTATACATGAAACAACCTGCAACAAGCATAAAAAGTTTTATAAAACAAAATCAGATTTCTTCCCAAATATCACACATTATTTTGTCACTATTTCAAAAACATTATTTAAAATAATGTTTTTATTTTACTTCCCTGAAGTTCACATAAAGTTCATGCAAATTAACATTAGATGTTTCAGAATAAAAGAGCAACTCAGGGATCTTTACTTAATCAAGGAGGGTAGGGGCAGAAATCATTTGAATGTTTTACAGTATGATTTTGAAGCAGTGGTGAGCAGCAAATTCACAAGGTCATAGATGGATACATAAAGAAAGATTTTTTGGCTCCAGAGTTATTCCTATGAATGTAAAATCATAGATTAAAGTGAAACTAAAGACACTCTACTGGTTTTTCAGCTCTAAACAGTGTGGATAATGTCCAATACATCTAATAAAGTAATTTAACCGATTAAAGAATATGGCAAAAAGCTTCACTCAAACAGTTGATATGTCATGTCACACCTTAAGTGCTAAATGTAGAGCCAAATGATCAAACCATCCATTACTGAAATACTTTTTAACCGTTTACTTAGAGAGCAGGGGTTTTAGATTACAGAAATATAAATGTGTTTTACAGTGAGAACTTGGAGATGAAAGCAGACATGGCAGCAGAGGTAGAGCAGGAGAGGCAGAGAGTGAGGTAGGGAGGACAGAGCAGCACCCAGGCTTCTCCACATTAAGGCCTATCTCCCTTCTCCTTATCAACCTAAAAAAAACCCATTATCCAGATAAATGTTTTTGTTCTTGGTGCACAGTGATAGGTTTATCACAAACATAAGCATCACTTTCAAACACCTTTTGAGCAACAACAAAACTGAATGATGGTAGATTTTTCTTTAAAGCCACTAGCTTGTATGTTATTACCCTGATTGCAGTATGTATACAAGTAAACAAATAGTATATAAGACATATACTTCAGTATAACCGCCACCCTGTACAGTAAAAGCAAAATCAAATTTGAAATAGCATGAGCTCATACTTTAAGTATAAGGGAACAGATTAAAAGTTATAGAGAGGAAGAAAGACAAACATAGGGCATCTAAAAATAAATCCAGTAATTGTGCATTGAAATAATGCAGATTACAGTCAAATGTTACAAAACAGATTTGCAAATAGTGAAAAAGAAAGGCCTTCTCTTCCTTAAAAAAATAAAGAGTGTTGTCAGTTGGTTTTATAATATTTCTGGTGAAATACAGTAAAAAAAAAAAAAACAGAAATGGCACAAGATTGACGTCAAGTGGAGTGTCCTAATCGCATCATGCCATCTGTGTGTGTGTGTGTGCATGCATGCGGTTAATAACTAGTTCTGATGTGTCCATGCACCCACGGGAGCGGGATGCTATCTGAATACCCCAACGTTGATTGACAGCGCTACTTCTGGTTTCCTGGATTTGTCAGGTCCAGCCTTTTTCTGTGGTCCAACACCGTCTGAGTCTGCAGCCGGCCCTCTGAAAATAAGCAAAGGTAAAAACCATTACCAAAGGATTGTGGATAAAAAGCACAGAACATAAGGCATAACTTCAACTCATTTACAAAGTTGTAGTACAGCAACAGTACTAAAGACTGTAGGCACAAGATGAGTTCTTTCTGTTCTCTATAGTCTAGCAATAACATCCAGAAAGCCATAATCCCCACGGTTAGTAAAATTCACAAGCATTTTTCCTGCAGCTGCATGTGTTGAAGTAAAGCGTCCCACCCTTTCCTGCACTGCTCGGCCTGCTCCCTGAGCCTCTGCTGGCCCCGCTCATTCTCCAGGGTCAGGAAGTTCCTGTTGTTGTCAATCAAAAGATTCTGGGAAAAATATCAACAATTATTTCAGTTTTTCTCAAACAAATAAAACCAGAACAGATTCGTTTTTAGAAAACAAACAGGGTTTTGTTATTACCTTGATGCCTACTGTGTCGCCATCTTTGAGGTGAAATGGCGCTCCCAGTAGTGACTCTGCCTTTCTCTTCTTTTTCTTTTTGGAAACCTGCTGGTTCTGAAAGTACATACTGCATATTATTCACTGATAATGTTACAATGAATGATCAATATATACAAGAATACTGAGGTGTAGGGATACTTTCTTTGCTTTGGAAATACAAATCCCACAAGTTCCTGATAAAATGATGACACGATGATCAATGTTGACACACCACTTTTGGCTACATTGCATGCAGTCAACATTCCTACCTAATGTTCTTCCCAAACTCTTAACAATACAATTTCCTCTACACATTTTATTTTGCGCAAAGCCTAAAAAACCCGGTCCTTCTCTAGAAGTGACTCTCTCCTAATCTTACCCAGGTGGACATTTCCTCCCAGGTGTGTTTGTCCGGCTGGTGTTTGGCCAGCAGCAGAGAGTCAGGGGAGAGGCCGTAGTGAGCAGCCAGACAGGTGCGCAGAGAGCGAGGAGACGAGTCTCGGGCTGCATCCCAAACCAGCTCCTCTGTGGGGTAGAAACACCTCTCCCCTGGTACTCCCATTTTAACATTCAGCATCACATCCTTAGGACTTAGGAACAGAAGGTCAAATAATTAGACTTAAATAACGGGAATAGACAATAAGAAGAGTCTCTAATATCATCGAGGGATTCAACATAACATTATTTATAAAGTAGAAGAATTATGACAGTCAAACTTTACCCAAGATCTTCTTCTTTTAGTAGCGGTTGCACACAAAGATCCATACCACTGGTCAGCTTCAATTTCCTGATCAGGAGAAAACAAAAAATCTTCAGTTTTGATCAAAAGTAGAATGCAGTGGCCAATATATTATGTAGGAAAAAACGTTGTTCATACTTGAGTGTGAGCTGCTGTCCTCTGAGGATACGTGCCAGCCTCTGACACTCAAGCTGCCACACACGCATAAAAGCAGTGATTGGCACACACACATCCTGAAGGGCAGGCAGCGTCAACACCTAATACACAAGTAGATAGATAATATTTCATTAGTAAATAGCATCAAAAACACTTCGCATGGCCTGAAGTCTTTTAAAAAACAGATAAGCAATGCAGCTTCCTTTACATGCGTGTTGTTTTAGTTGGCCTTAATAGTGCCTCACATCCAGCAATGTAAATACGAGTATTTATGTCATGGTCTCGTAATGAACTAGTATGACTGGAAAAGGGCAGCTCTCAGAATCAGGTAATGATGACAGAAAACTCCAGAAATCTAAGAGGAATAGTTTTTGGAAGTTTTAAAGTTGTCTCAAAGTACAAACGACTATCAATTCCTGTTTTTGGTTTAAACCTCAATACACTACCTGAGTCTTGAGATCGTCTAGCGTGGCTTCGTCTGATATCTCCACCTGTCCTGCACTTCTGAGCTCTGCCGTGTTGCCGGTACAGAGGGGGGGTGAGGGGCTGTGCGTTTCACTTGCAGTCAAAAGCTCCAGCATTTGCTCCTCAGTGTGGCCGTTGTCAGTGCGATTAAAACCTGTGAAATCTGACGAGTTGTTTCTGGGATCCAGATACAGCCACACGGATAACTTGAGAAAACCCTGACAGAAAAAGAAGAGAGACGTAAAGTTAGACTTTATAATGAATCTTAACCCAAAATCTAAACGTTAAAGTACCTTTGGAGGAAGTTGTCCTTCTGTGACGATTAAAGTCTCTCCATTGTTAATCTTCAGCTCTGACAGAGGAGCATCCTGAGAAAAAAAGATTGTGGTTTTAAAAACTGGACAATATTCATATAATTATTTCAAATAGAAGTGAATCAAACTATTTGAAACACTACTTGGTTTCATGTGAGTGGATTTTTGTTTTATTCATGGTTTTGTATTTTATAGTCTTTCAGACAATATTCTCTCAATGTGGAATGTCTGGTGCTAAATATTATCAATAAAGTTGGTGGAAAACTAAAACTGATAACACTGTTTGATTTAGGCACAACACATTGTGCACACTACAGTCAGCCGCTCACCTCATCCATGATTGGCTCTCCAACCTCCTCACACCAATCGAGCCTTCTCAAGTGCCAACAGGTGCCTGTAAACACGCATTTAAAATGACATACAAAACTGAATTCCCTATACAACAGTAAAATATCAGTTTGATTACAGTCCTACAAAAACACAGATTATTTGTTATAAGGTACAGTTCATGCAAGTTAACTGCAACAGTAAGAAAACTGAAAAAATATATTTTTACCATCAAGTCCAACATCATCCAGCATTGCCTTTAGACACTGCAAATAATCAAAAAGGTAATGATTTAAAAAGTTATACAAAAAAAAGGTAACATAAGCACATAATAATTGTTTCATGAAATAGTTTCCTCACCTCTTTTACAGTACATGATTTCTCCACAAGTATGTCCTTCTCAAAGCCACCAGAGGGCGCTGTGCCCACAGAGAAGTGCAAGAAAAGCTGCAGAGCAAAAAGGAAATCTTACAACATCAACATCAATCAAGCATTTTAAACGCTCATAACTTTTCCATTTGTTTTTAAATGTAGGATAGTAAAGGTTTAATCACTTTAAGGTAATGTAACACCTGTGCAGCTGCAGGTACAAAGGATTTACTGAAGCTTTCAAATAAAAACACACACCTGTGAAGCCTTGGGGGCATTTCCCGGACAGAGAGTGAGTGTGGTCATGAGGCGCACTCCTGCATCCCGAACACTCAGCTCCTCACACACTGTCGGGCACAAGCAGTGAGACAACACTAGCACACTTAGTAAATGTGTTATAACACTTCAAACAAAGATGAGAAGAAACATTACAAGCAGGGGGAGTACCTTTTCAACATTTTATGAGGGGGCACTGTAAAGGAATCTTAATATTTTGGTAAAATGAGGGGGATTTCCAGCCCCATTTAAATCACCCACAGGTAACACATGAGACAGTACCTGGAGGAAGGAGTTTCCCTGTGCAGTCCACCTGTCTCAGGCAGTGCTGTGCACCTGGTCAGTGAGACAGAAACAGCTGATTTAAGTAATAGTTCTTACATAACACTGCAAACGTAAACACAAATGTTCTGTTTTGCTTAAGTTTAGCTGAGACAAAAATGGAGGTCCTGAACCAGTTTTAGCGATCATTTATAGGCACATTATATATTTTATAATTTATCTAGACCTTCTTTATTAATAAGAAGATGATCCTTTGGTCCAGTTTTGAGGATAAATACATTTATTTGAATAAGAAATTGATAAAATAAAATAAAAGCTGAAACAGTATGGCCTCAAGTATGACATGTTCCAGTCTAATGGCCTGTGATTTTACATTTAATAGGGGACAGTCATGATTTTTTATTTACTTTATTATACTATAATAAAAAACAGATTAAACAGATTGCTTGTTAAATAAACTTAATCTTGTTGCTTGATTCTTAAAACAAATACTAAGAGTGTCTCTGCATCTACTCTACAATAGCGGGGGTAACGGAGAAATCAGGGCTATGTTTGACACCGAGCATCTTGCCTGAGGTTTGTTCCTCTATCTGCAGCTCCTCTATGGCCCTCTGTTTCACCTCACACAGCAGCTGTAAGAGAGACATTCAAAACAAAAATGACCCTTGGAAATAATGAATACAATTGAGCGATAAAGAGGACAATCAGCAGAGCAGCAGAAAAACACTGACCATATTTCCTGTAGCTGGAACCTTAATCTTCCTCCTCTCCTCTTCTTTATCCCCTTCTTCTCCCCCTCCTCCATTTGGTCGAAACTCCACCTGGAGCCAGCGGCAGTCGGAAGGCGTCGTCACAGTGACCACGTCTCCGTTTCGAGTGAACACACTGAGCAGAAAGACACTAGTTAAACACCAACCTCCTCAGGAACACAACATGTAAACACTTAGCGGAGCATGTACCTGCTGTCGAAGGACTGCGGCTCCAGCACCAGCAGCGCATCGCCGTCCTTCAGCGACAGCTCCTTCAGCGTCCGGTGCATGTCATCGGGGGGGAACACCCTCCACCCACTCGCCCCTCCTCCCTCCCCTGCCCCCTGTTCTCCTCTCTTTCCTCCCTTATGCTCCTGGCACAGCAGACTCTCCTGAGGCTCCCCCAGTGCCTCCCTCACCTCCCCGAGAGTCGCAGCACCTGCAAACCCTCTCGCCTCCCTTTTGAGCCCTGGACCCCCGTTTTCAAAACTTTCTCTCCCCTCCTCACACTCCATCTCATCTGCCTTTTCCTGATCACAATCTTCCAGAAAGGGACGGACCACATTCAGCAGCACTGGCTCCCACTCGGCTCCAGTTAGGACAGCCGCACCGCACACCTGAGATAACAAACAGAGCACAAGTCGGTCATTTGGGATCTTGTCAAGTGAGCAAGATGAAGGAAGTGAAGTAGAAATATTATGATACAATTACAAATTATATACCAAGTGAAATTTCAAAAGTATTAGTTTTAAAACATAGTTGAAGTATGAAAATGTGAAGTCTCATTATGTAGAATGGCCCATTTTAGAACTTATATATGATCAAATAGTATAACAATATTGTATGTGTTAATCAGTTTAATGTTGCAGCACAGTAATTGTGTAAATGTACTTATTTACATTCCACCACTGGTAACACTACACACACTACATCATAAACATATTGGGATGAATGAGAATGTACTCACCTCTCTGCCATTCCACACAAACAGGTCAGAGTTTGTACAAATGCCGGCACTGTACAGGGAGACACCGTCGTCTGCAAACAACAACCAGAATGTAGTCGCATGCTTTGTCAGGCTGTTATTTGTATTCTAACTTCCTATTTTGCATTTAAGTGACTCACCTATAAGTGTAGTGTAGAGGTGTAGACCTGCAGGGAGACTCCGGGCCACAGTCAGAGCCATATCCCCTTCCCAGAGTTCCTGCATCTTTATAAACAGAAGCACAAAAACTGCTGGTTGATTTCAGTCTTTTAGACACAACAGCTCGTGTTTCGGAAATGAAATTACCTGATAAATGGCTAATCGAAGATCTCCCACAGTCTTTCTACGGTCGAAACTCAAAGGTGTGCTAGCGCTCTGCTCTTTGCTGATTGGTTGCAGGGCTCCATTATCTAGCCTATAGGAAGGTGCGAGGTGGAGATGCAGCTCCACGGTGTTATTAGAGGCTTCAAACTCCTCACTGCAACAGAAACAATGTTGACTGATATTAATCATTTATGGAAGAAATTCACTTTCAAATAACTTTCTTCTTCTTTCTGGGTGTTGATCACTGAATTACACATTTTAGACTAGCTAAAAGTGTCATGTTGTAATGTGATTTAATTCTGTACCGCATTTTCTGCACTCTGATGTTCTCCTCCTGAGCCATCTTGATGAGGTTAACAGGAACTTTATACTCAGGATTTTTCAAAGCTGCGGATGTAGAAAACATATTTTAGTAGAAATGGCCTTACTTATTACATAACAAATGATCAAAATGATGAATTGGATAAATGGTTACCCCACTTAACAGTTTTTTCCCTCAGATCCTCTTTTCCAATACAAATGCAATATAAAGTGTCCGTTACCTTCACTGGGCCTTTGCAGCTGTGTTTTTCTGTAGAACAGCATGTATGCGCTCTCTTTGCCCTGGAACTGCTTCTCTATGTCAGACTCCCTGATGGAGGTCACCGCAGAGTCGTTAAGGTCGAACCAGTGGCTACCCTGCTGACAGACAAGAGAAACACCGTGAGAAACAGCCATGAAAGTAACCACAAGATGTCCACTTGGACAGAATGAAGTAGTGTCTTTTTTTCCTTCAAATTTCGATAAAATGTCCTTGATTTCTTGTTCTGTTGCTCTGATACCTTTTGTTCGGGCTCAGGCTTCTGGTCTGGTTCGGGCTCTTCCGCGGCTCCAGGGTCTGCAGGAGTTGAAGGATCAGAGTCAGTGGTCTGCTCTGCTGGGCCGGGGGTCTCAGTCACAGGGCTCGGAGGGTTTGCCTTCAATGCCACTCGAGTACCATTGGACACCAGAATGAAAACATCATTGTGGGACTGCAGGAACTACACCACAAGAGAAAAGTGAAAACAAAATGATGGGTAATCTACATATATTTTACTATCCGCAAACGACAACAGCATCATAAAAAAAGAAAACAAAAATACCTTTCCTATGGGCCCGTAGTGTTTTCTGAACTTTTTGCTCCAGGATGAACTGATTTTATCCATGATTTTCTGTCCCAGCTGGTCCAACAGGACACTCTTTGATGGCTCCTAGTGGACAGGATATGAACAGCATCCGAATGATTAACTAACCATGGCTTTATTAATGCCTGAACAAAGAAAGCTCTTAATAATTGCGGTAACTATACCTGTGTAATAATAGCACTGATGACAGACAAAGGGTCGTCTTCTTGAAGTTTTGGCTCACACATTTGCTTGAACTCGTCCTTCACTTTCTTCTGAGTCTTAATTTTGCATTCCTCTTCCTGAACACACAACAAACAGAGGTGAAGTGATGCTTTTTAGCAATGCTTACTTTCAAAAGCTTGCATATTGTTATACACTTTTACATTGCTGATGGCAAAGCACGTCCAAAGATATCAGAGTAATACAAATTTAATACAAGAAATAGATCCTCAGCCACTCATATTCTAAAAAGCGAGTACAACTAATGAATGCTTATTATATATATCATAATATTTAATTAACTATAAATATAATCTCCCATGTTTGCTTTTCTCACCGGCGGCTCCCATTGGCCAAGCTGGTCTATGTCCCTGATATAAACATGGTAATGGCCTCCATAGCAGCCACCCTTATGGATGATCACAGAGAACAGCTCGTAGGAGTAATCAGAGTCCTCTCCATCAGTCTGTAAGGGAGGAAAACATAGTAGTTAACTTATTAAGATATCTTGGTGTGTGAACACTGGAAGGAGGCATGTGAAATGCTTATGATTAAATTATGTCAGGTACCTCTTCACAAAATGGCCGTAGGTTGATGTTTAAGGGGAAAACGTAGCGTCCCGTCTCCTTGTATCGCTCACATTTGGCATAGTCAAAGCTGAACCTCAGCAAAGACATGGTCATAAAAGGAGGGAGCTTTTTCAGCTTGGCAGACTGAATAATAGCAAAATAAGAAAAGGAATGTGAGATACAGCAAAGAAAAAGCTTTACAAGTTTAGTTCAAATATTTGTTTCCATTTAGGTTGATTTTTGTTATAAAATGTGTTATGGTGTTGACACAGTCTGAGCGCTGGCACTGACCTTGGCAGCAGTGACCAGCCTGTCACACTGCCCACAGCGGTACAGGTTATTGCCCTCAAACAACTCTTCCTCCACAAACATGTTCCACAAAGCCTCCTCCAGGCTCGACACGCCACAAACACACACTGTCAGGTCCAGGAAGTCCTCCTGAAAAAGCAACATACGAAACTAGTTAATTACTCATGTGTGTGTGCTTTATGCAGTGTGACTGAACTCCTAAAGTATCATTCTTTCTGATTCGTACTAGGTCAAAGTATTTCCAACAGTATCTAATGGACAGAAGCCCGGTCAAAGAGACAGAGAAACCCCGCACAAATGGACACACCTGTCTTTGGCTGACGTTTCCACACTCCTTGCAGGCGATACTGTTGACAATGGTCCCATGATACAGCTGGTGGATAAACGTGCTACCGGTGGTGCCCACAAGAGAGTGCTCCAACGCGCAGAACAAAATCCTGTTCAGCTCCTGCACATCATGCTGATTTGTTCCCTGAGAGAGGAGCAAACATAAAAGGATCAGATGAGGACAGATAGACAATCACTGTCCTAGTTCCAACCAATAAAATTGTTAGTATACATTACATTGAATATTATAGTTTGCATAGTTGTGCTCAGGGATAAGGACAAAACCTTGTACGTCGCAACAAGGTATTCCTTATTTTGTAACGATAGAGTATATGGGATATAGCTGTTCTGCTAATTCAATGTTTGTTTTTTTATAGTATATACTTTGCCATTGAAAAAAAAAAAGCTTCACTGAAAAAGCAGTTCCATGCTTCTTTTATCTACCCGCTATAACCTGCCTAATTCCTTTTGAGTATTGCATTGTGGGACAATCGTGACCATCCGCAGATCAGTTAATTAAAACTAGTTTTCATGGTGCACTCTTGACCTGGAAAAGGTGGTTATGCATGTCCTATGTAAAACTCTGTGAAAATAACTTACTTTTCCTTCTTTCCCTTCTCTTGTATTTATTTTTGCATGACTGCAGCTGGGAAGCCTCCTGTCAAAATGGAAGGTTTCCGGCCTGACCTGACCACAACTTAAAATCCATTTGTGTGAATCTCAGCATGAATGTCCTGGTATGACTGGAAGTTAATATCAATCACTGAAATGAGAATTGTAACCTGAGCCTCCCTCTCTCCTTCCCACTGTTAAAGATAATAGACACAGACCTCGCTGCTGTTCCAGCCAAAGCTGTCGGTAAGGTCTGCAGTGGAGGCGCTCTGCTGGTCCGCCAGCAGCAGACTGGCAAACAGTCTCTGTAGCTCCAGTGGGATCACTCTAACCTGAGGATAAGGAAGGAAAACATCATTAATACACATAGACATAACAAATGTGGTTACAGCTGCAGACACTTTGCAACACTTACTTTGGCCCCTGGTTTGTCTTTGTCTTCCAGGCATCCGAGTTCATCTGCTCCCAAACTGAACAGCTCCCCTGTAACGACACATAAACAATGAATAAGTAAGTGGAAAATAATACAAATGTCCTAGTTTTCTACTGCTCTGGTGTACTCCAATCTCATCCCACTCTTAAGGGAATGTGATGTTACCTCTGAACTCTGGGGTGAACAGCAGGGTCTGGAGCAGGGAGTTGAGGTAGCAGGTGCCCCCCTGGTTCTTGATGCCGCACAGAGTGCTTCTTCCTCGGGGTGGAGGTGGCTCGTCTCCCCCCTTTGCAACTCTCCCACCCTCGGAGGTCGAAGAGAAGCCTTCCTCCTCCTCTTCCTCGAAAAGATTCCCAAACATGCTGCTTGAGTTATGTATTCCTTGTTCTCTGCGTTATGCTGGGGCTCTACCTCGTAATAAACCATGTGTTAGTTAGCACTCTGATATTCCCTCTTGCTATCTCATCTTGGTCTTGCCGAGTTCTCTGTTGACAATGGCCGGGCTAACTCTGAAATAAGAAGACTTCACTGGGCTAAACATAGCGACTATGAGGCTCCTGGATGTAATGTATGCGTTGGACTCGCAGGTATGTTTTTTAGCTTGCTTAGCTTGATAATAAACACAAAGCAGTCCCAGTCCCAAAACGATGAGCAGCTTGACAGCTCAGCAAAAATTAAAAGAAAACCAGACGTGAACGCTCAGTTTCACAACGACCGGAAAAATGGCGTCTCCCTACCGACACTCTAACGGGTGATTAAACGGAGTATTTACACAAGGTAGTTTATGACACAGGCTCTTTCTTCACCTTTCTGTCTTAAAACAGATAACAAACTAAACGTAAATAGAAATACCCTCGGTGAATAGTGGGCAGCCATGTTTCTTCCTGGCAGAAAATGGAATGATGCATTGTGGTACTTGTAGTGTCACACTTTGTAACACACATACCGCATTTTAATGTAACTTGAGATATTTTCATTACTGCGAATGCATTGCTTAAGTGTACTTACTTTATGACACAGCGATAAAGACATGTGTTTTGGCTATATTTTATTTTCAAGGGAAGGCAACACTAATTGTTGCTATAAAAACTACATTTCCGACAAGTCTAGTCTTGAAGTTATGGGGCTTGTAGTCTTCTAGAAAAACATGTTTTTTAGGTAGGGTGATATGTGCCCAGGCCATGTGTAGAGGTTTGCATACCACTCCAAGATTTTAGGATTTTGATTAGCCACAAAATTACTTTTAATAAAATCTAATGTAGTTTTGATCCTGCAGGGTATGTTTGCCCGCCCTACGAGCTCTAAATGAAAATAGCTGGATGTAAGTCTTGTAATAACTCTTGTCGTTCATAAACACACATAAAGTCTGGTTCTATTTATTGTCATTCAAATACACTCATAATATAATTTGACATACAATTAATGTAATAGGTAACTATCAGTCAAATTTCAGATATTCAGTTTATAAACAAAATGTTAAATATCATTCATATTAAATGTTTTTACAGAAATATATAAATCTCACATAGCTGTATACATTTCTGTCAGACAATGCACAAAAATAAACAGATAAACTCTCATAAAAATATGGTGCTGCCTTGTGATATTTGGGTTATTATGAGGTACATCAGTTGTCCACCTAGCGCTGACGGTTGAATGCAGGGCCGCATACCAGCCAAAACCATTTTTTCTCAATTTATGCATGTTGTCCTCATGTTGTTTAACCCCCAAAATCCCTAAAACAATATTAAGGTCATGACCTAAATTGCAGCTATGGCACTATATAAATTATTAACAAGAAGAGAAAAGCCACATTTGCATAAACCCAATCACACATTTTAAATATCATTGCAAAAATCGTCTCACACAGGAACACATGGAAACTTCCAATGTGTACACACACAAAGAAATAGTGCACTCTCCGTTTTTCCTAGTAGGTTTTCAGCTTAAAGATCTTGGCAAGAGGTGCTTTGGCACTAGAATAGATCAGATATGATTCTCCTTTGGAGCTAAAAAACTCCCAGTCACTGCATCCAATCGTTGGGAGCCAATGAACAGGAACAAATCCTTCATATCCCTGCCACCTAAAATTAAAAAGAGAAGAAGACTCATATATAAGATATGTCTGCATTTGTAAGTCAAATGAGCTAGGTCCTTATGAATCCTCACTTGTCAAGATTCAAGATTCAAGGCTTTTATTGTCATTCGTACATAGCTACAGTGTAGTTATGTCGATGAAAATCTTAGGTCACAGGCTCCTCCAACAGTGCAACACAATAAAACAGATAAAATAGTGCAAGTAAATACAATAAAATAGAATAGAAGTAGTGCCATAAGAGTCTATATACAAGTGATAAATAATTTGTAAGTTGCAAACAGGTGAATGTAGTTTCTATATGTTATCACTAGCGTGGTTCACAGGAGGAAAATAAACACTATTACATTACTACATTACAACAGCACTAAGTTAGAGGGCAATCAGAATGGATGAATTATTTTACACTGGGAGGGGTGTTGTTGACAAGTTGAGTACCTGTAGAGAACGCTGTTGAGAGAGTAAGATTCCCCGTTGAAGGAGTTAGCAACAACCAGAAAATATTCCTCCCCGAGGCTGAAGAACTCCCAGTCCACTGCACTGGAGAGACAGAAAGGTATGTGGTGATGTCGAGAGGTTGAATTGGCAGCAAACAGCTTATTACACAGGAAGTGTGCTCATAATCTCTGTATGCACCTGGCAATGCTCAAACATTATCACATCTGTACCTGTAGGTGACTATATCCTGGAAGCGGACAAACAGCTGTCCAATCATGTCCAGTTCGTAGATGGTGGAGTTGATGGCATATTGACTGGGCCCATTACCCTGGAGTCTGTGTCCATTGGCTACAACCAAGAAGACCCTACTGCCAATCTGAAACATTTCCCAGTCTGTGGCGCAGAACGTCTAGATAAACAATCAAAGAGAAATCATCAGGTGTTTTTACTTGAGTAAAAGATCTAGAGACCTCTTTGTTAGCTTGAAGCTAAAGATAATAAAGCTGAAAGAGAAACTGCCAAGAAACTAAATGATGTAAAATGATATATTGGAGCTAATTTCCTGATTATTATAAATGATTAATTTCCAACTGCCTCAAGGTGATCTTAGAAATCCTCACATCCAGCTGTGGAGTTCCCCTAAATCAACTCCTTTTGGTTTTTCTTGTGACTATTAATTTGTCAACACTGTCTCCTGAAATGTGGCGAGATTAAAATATGATTCACTATCAGTTACATGTCAAAGCACTGCTATCGCCAAACAAATTATGGTAAACCGCACATCTTTAATGCATGCTCCCCATTTCTGTCTGTCAATCCCTTTTTATCTCTTCTGTTTGTGTTTCCTTCCTTCTGTGCTTTCAGACAAGATGCTTTTAATTTAATACTCATCTCAAAGATACAGATCTAATCGGCGGAAATCAAAGCCCAGCTGGAGAGAAGATAAACTATATGTAAATGATGGTGTAAAAAGCTACATTAAAGTGGAAATAAGACTAATTTACACTTCAAACTTCAACACCTTCCAAATATTTCCCTGATAGAGTACCAAACAGATGTTTATTTTAAAGTTTGAAAGGCATGTTTTCCCCTGCCATGGAGGTTTTTGGTTTGGTTTGTTGTTCTGTTAGTCAAAAGGATTACTGAAAAACTACTGGCCCGATTTAAAACTTCTAGTTTAGGTACATTTTTGCATTTATTTTGCCGTTTTATGTTCACCGCATACCTTTATTGTCTGAAACACCTGGAAGCTTCCATTGACCCAAACGTAGATGACAGAATCAACAGAGGTTGTCACTCCATCAAAAGCATTTGCGACCACCAGGAAATGGTACGGTCCGACTGTGAAGAACTCCCAGTCGTACGCCCCTGAGGTCCGCAGCATCTGGTGGACCTCAAAAGACTTTGTCAACCTGTTCCATCTGTATATCACACTGTCTATGGTGTGATTTGTATCACCTGAAAGAGCAACCAGAAAGAAAGCAAATTAAACAGGGTAGTTTGTGCATGTCATCCCAAGATTTCTTTAAGTAAACAGGAAGTCATTTGATGGATGTTTAGTTGTTACCTTGTCTGTGATTGGCTACAGCGAGATAGGTTTGTTTATTGATTTGAAATGCCTCCCAGTCCCGTGCACAATGAGTCTGCAGAGTCTGGAACCGCACAAATAGTTTTCTCCTTTTGCTCCACTTGTAAATCACAGAAAAGTCATTCTCTGTTTGTTTGCGCTTGTCTGGCCCTCCTCCAGAGTTAGACACCACCAGATAAACCTAGATCCAAGTGACAAAAGACCAGGAAATATCAGCTCTCCACGCTACTTTGACCAGGTGGATGCATGAGCCCGATTTATATTACATCACTTCCGACCTTTTTGCCAATGCTGAAGTGTCTCCAAGCCAGAGCTTCATATGTGCTGATATTCTGGTAGAGCTGGAAACCTGCGTTGCTCCACAGATACACAGCAGAGCCAGAGGCTGACCTATGAGCCATAGCCGCCATCATACCCAGGCCAGTTAACTGGAACACCTGAACATTTAATACAAAAATACTGAAAAAAATGCTCTTTGAACAGCATTAAGGTAGGCTATAGAAGAATGGAATCAAAGCATGGTGAACATCACTGCTACAAAAGATTGTTTGCAGAAATGTAATGAAGTCAAAAGTGGGACTGCAACTGAAATAAGCACCAAGATTAGCCAAATGAAATGTCTGGTATGCACACCTTTCTACCAAGAGAAAATGTACTTTTGACCAGAGGAATTAAGCACTAGTGGTATGGTTCCAAATCCTTTTTTCCCCATAAAACTGTAAAACAGGGTTATGTGCAGTGCATGCAGCCCTTGTCACATCATGCATATCTTGTGTTTCACAAGACAAAAAAAAAAGAAATGTTGTTTTCATCTTACTGTAGATCTAAGATATAGAGACTCCTTGTGTGGGTCTTTTACCCTAATAGGGAACCCTTGGGCCTGTAAGTCTGATATTGTGATGGCTGTACAACAAAATAAGAAATATAAATATTAAAGTTATACAAAGTGGATGTAATGTAAAAGTATACCTCTATGTCATGTGTCTCTGAGCTGGTGGGGAGGACCTGGTGTTCTGACACGTAGTCCAGTCGTTTATGATCTGAGTAGATGGAGTAGTGAGATCTTTGTAAATGTAAAGCTGAGTAAAACGTGCTCATGAGCGGATGTTTGGATGGTAAGTTCTCACCTTCTAACACGGTGATCCACACAGTACCGTCACAGAGATAGAGGCCTTTACTGAGTGGATTGAACCACATCTGGCCTTGGAGCGTCTTTGAGCACAGTCGCTCCGTCCCCACTGACACTCGCTCCTCTATCACTGACAAATCATGATCAAAACAAAGATAAGCAGACAATCAAAGGGCAAGGAAGAAGAAAAACATATTATTTGTAAGATATCTTTCATAATACTTTAAAAAGTATTTTAAAATGTGTCTGCAAGTTACCATAGGAAGTCACATGGCTGTCCCCCTCACTCTCTATGACAGAAAGGTCTGACAGAAGTGGTGGTACTGACAGAACTGCTAGTTGGGGGTCAGAGGAGGGGCAGATATAATGGGTGGCGTCCGAACCTGGCACCAACACCAGCTGCCGCAACAGACCCTGTACACGAGGGAAAAGGATTGACTGTTTTTATCGGAAACATTTTTTATTATGTGGTTCAGAAAACATATTTTTCATGTTCAGAAAACACAAGTCTTACTGAATACAAGCCTTTCCATCTTCCCCGACTGCCGATGTGAAATCTCGCTCCCTGAATGTTGAGGTCTGGAGGGAAAGGCCCGGAGGGAACCCTGATGGCAATAAAAATACATCATTATTTCTAATAGCTGAGCTAAGTTGTTTTTCTTCAATGAATGACACTAACAACTCTGTAATTAAAGGAGTATCCTCCATTCTCCTGTTTGTGCTACTGAGACAGGAATAGTATTGTATCTAGCTGATATTCCTCCGCTCTGTGTGCCAAAGGGAGTTTCCACAAAAAAACATATATCACACATTGTCAGACCCCTGTGATATAGCTGCAGGGTGTGAGAGGATTTGGAGCAGTGCCATTGTATTGTGATGAAGGATCTACAATCCCTCAAAGGAATTCAGAGGCAACAGGAAGAGACGATGGTGGGAGACGGACACACCCAGTGAACAAAAAACTGAAAAGCAAAGAAAATCTTACATTTCCAGAGGTGAGTTGCAGTCCACAGTGAGCCTGACATGATGACTACCAACGACTAACAAGAGTGTGTGCCACTGATTGTCATCCAATCGGGTGCCTCGAAACACCCAGTGATCTACGACCCCTCTGTGACCTTTAAGAAGGAAGTGCAGATGATTTTTCGAGAACCTCAGGCCCAGGATGACGCGTCCAGGCTCCTCATTACTCTTGACTCGCCTCTCCTCTTCCCTATTTCCATGTTGCTCTTTTCCACTGACACCCCTCTCTAAAATGTCCTCCTCATTGTTATCCTCTTCTTCCTCCCCCACTCCTGTTTTCTCTCCTTTTTTTGGCTCCGTCAAGGAAAATATGTATTCATTGCTCTGAAAGGTAAACAGGGAAAACAGTCAGTATTTGGCAAGGGCGGAAAGTAACAATGTACATTTACTGAAATACTTATTAAATGCTGCAAACATTGATTAATTAATCAAGGATATAGTCAACAGATGAATCGATAATGAAAGATTTGGATTTGAAATGTATGTCCCAGAGGGATATATGTTCACCCCATCGACACAACAGATATACACATAGCAACACATAGCAATAAATAGCAATACAACAACACAGCGACATGCATCAACACATAGTAACAGCAACACACAGTAACCCCAAATACACATAGCAACAGATGACTTTTAGCAACAAACAGATAGTAAACAAAAACATGTGTGAATCCATATTATCCCATTAGTGTCAGCAAGGAAGATTGTTAGGGCTGCTTAGTGAGCTCTTTTTCCATTTCAGTGTCCTATGTCTCCAACATGGCAGTAATGAAGTCTTGGATCGGGGATTAGTGTAATTTGATATTGTGAGAGCGATGTATGTGAGATTTATGTCTGATACACTGGGTGTGGGAAGCAGATTAATTTGGAGGCAGTGCGTGTGATGCTGGTGAGTTTATTTTCCGTTGGTGATGGTAAAATAGTGAAAAAGCAGGGGAAACAGGAATGCTTTTATAACTAAGCCACAGGAAGAAGCACATGTTTAATGGACCATCAGTGATGAAAAGTGGAAAATGTGTATTTACAACCCAATTTTGTACTTCTTTTGAAATACAATAGATTTAAAAAGTTACTTTTCAAATCACTTAATCATACTGCAACATCAGTTTTAAGATTAACAACAGTTTAATTTTCAATGAGTTTTTGTACAATGCATATACAGTATAAATATATCTCTTAATATACTCCATTGTTTAAATTGCCTCCACCACAAAAATGCTGCATATTGAGCATTTCTAGGTACTTGAGGTTGTTGATATTATTTGTGTACTTTAACTTTAAGTATCATTTTAAATGTAGGGCCTTTACTTGAAACAGAGTTTTTTCACACTACACCGGTATGGGTACTTTCACTAAATGAAGAAGCTGAGTACTTCTTTGACCAATGGCATTCAGTAACGGATGTTTCTGATAAACGTGGAGCCTCACCTTGGGCGCACTGCTGGAGACCTTTAGAGTCACAACAATGGAGAATTGTTTGGGGAGGAGGTCACAGTTGACCAGCAGCTGGGAGGAGGGAAAGCTCATGGAGGTGTGAGGGCTTGAGAAACTGACGCCCCTCACCCCTCCGGCCTGCTTCATGTTCACCCCTGGTACCAGTTTGGAGGTGTCCCTCTCCAGGACAAAAGACAAAAGATCCAGAGGAAGCATATCTGCAGACAATAAGCAAATAAAGAACTCAGGAAGATTGTTTTACACTTGAAAGCCTTATTTATGGAGGAATTGCTACACTAAAGCAGTTGTTCCTAAACGTGGGGTAAGGACCCCCTAAAGGGGTCACAAAATAAATATATGGGGCCCTGAGATGATTAATAGGATTGCAAAGAGTCAATAAGATTATCTGCTTCCCACACTTTTTAGAATTCTCATCAATAAATGATTTAAACTGATCAACCTGATCATGGAAGCTCATTCTTAGGAATTGATGGAATAGTCAACCAAATAGGGAAATATTGTATTTCATACTCCACTACAATGATTTGACAGCTTTAGTTACTTAACAAATGAATATGTTTGCATACAACACACGTGAAAAGATGTTGATATGAGATGCTATGTAATAAAATAAACTGCCCAACAGCATTTTTGAAGTAAGCTGAAAAAAAGTCAATTTACAGAAAAGACATGATGATTTTTTTTCAATGCAAAATCTTAACACTGATTTTGAATCTTTGGTTAATTGTAACAGACATCATTTTGTGAATTTTTTCAAACCAAACAACCTATCGATTAAAAATAACCAGCAGATAAATCCATGACAAAAATAATCATTTAGTAGTTTCAGCATAAAGAAGTCATTTGCTCCAACTCAACCAACAACAAGGGTAAAAAATTGCTTTAATATAAATGCATCAGTATAATATTATGTAATGACATGACATATTATAACAGCCACAGGGGACACAGTAATATTACTTTTAACAATTTAAGCACATTTTCCTGATAATCCTGTTGTACTTTTACTTAATTAAGATACTTTTATAGTGGGGTAATACTTTTAATGAGGTAAGGAATCCGACCACAGCTGCTCAGAGGTAAACCATTTGAGACAAAAGGAGAAGACATAGCTTTATTGAGGTGACTCATGTATAAAAGAGTTGGGAGTCACTGCTATAAACGAATAAATCAATTAATGTCAAACATTGCTGGAGTTTCTGACCCACCCGGTGTCTGAGAAATAGCCCTGGGTGATGGTGGAGCTATAAGGAGGGGTTGTTTCGCTTCATAAGCAACGGCAATAATAGAAGAGAAATGCCCTGAAATTGATGAGGCATAATATGAATGTTCGTCCTGACAATATGATGTGTATAGAATTGTTGTGGAATCCTAACCACATCCTATGTCTGTACTTGTTTGTGGAAGTTAATTTAACTTAATATTGCACGCAATACTGCACACACACAAACACTCCCACTGAACTGTAAGCAGACACAGACAGTTGGAATTATCCAAAAGAATTTTAGCTGGAGGGGTTTCCCAGGTTTCTAAATGAAACCCTAAACCATCCGCACAATAATCATTAACTGAACATCAGATGTGTTGAAGTGAGCTGAGGTAATAGAGAGGTAAAATATAATTAAATGATGTTACCTGTGCAGCGTCTCCATGTGTCTGTGGTGCAGTCAATGACCCTTAACCCCAGGAGAAGGAAGTGCAGAAAAATGAGCAAAGTCATCACAAAAATCCTGTTCGGTTCAGTTGCCAGCTGGTGCGAATGTCTCCATATCAAAGATATTTCTCTTGCTTCTTTTGTCTCTATCTTAAGTGACAACAAACACAAGAGAAAACTGTGTATTATTCATGTTGATATGATTTTCAAGATCCAAAGAAAGATTTCTAGCCACAAACTCTGTTTCTAAAAATCACAAATATATAAACTAAGACCCAGAGCATCTGTGCTTGAAGAGGAATTCATTCATCTGTGTGGAGAATCCTGCACCTGCAGCTCCTTTTAAACACCAGAGCCATGCAAATCACTAACCAGCCTGTCATTCATCCTCCCTCAACCGCCTCTGATGACACAGACCTGCCAGAGGGTGAGCTGCTCCTGTGTGTGTGTGTGTGTGTGTGTGTGTGTGTGTGTGTGTGTGTGTGTGTGTGTGTGTGTGTGTGTGTGTGTGTGTATATATTTCAATTTAATAGTATAGAAAATGTCTGTCCAAAGACACATTCCTCCTGATATTCACTACATGACAAGGGGCCATAGCAGACAAAATGTAATTAAAAAGGCAACCCAAAAACATAACAGTTGTGACCTTTGGTCCACTAATGGAAACATGAATATGAGCGGAGCTATTATCATATTAGTTGTTATCCCTATAGTTTATTACCTGAGAAACTGAGGTATGTGCATGAACCCAGCTGTGATATTAAAGTCTCAAACCAGGATGTTTTCCTAAATAATCTGCAAATATGGGGCAGTCTGGGGCAGTGAAATTATGCAAACACTGCAATGACAAAGTAATAAGATGGCCTGGGTTAAATGCAAATTGCATAACATAAAATTGGTTAAATCCCATGTTTTGACTTTTGAATTCAAAGTCTAGTTTTCTATGGTCACCTAAAAATGTCATTCAACAACAAAGCCTATTTGATCCTGATGTGTTGGTTACTAGGCGCTCGTGACCTCTCTGAATCCTATCATCCACCGACCGGCACATTTACAAGGCAAATACACTTTGTCTCTCTTCTTGTCGCCCATAAAGATCATAAACTGCACGCAGATCATGATACCAGATATAAACCCTGCCCTGCTTTTCTTTTCCCTCTTTCCATTCATTAATCTTTCTTTCTTCCAGGCATGGACTGCAGTTTCAGAGGGAGATGTTTGCATGCAGAATTGTGAATAGAGATTTTCCACTTGTTTTTCCTTATTCCTGGTTTGACTTATCAACTGCTGCCATACGGCTTATCACTTTTCCAGTTGTGGTGAAAGTAACCAGTCGATGTGTCAGATTAAATCTAAGACTCTAAATCCGGCATTGGCTGATAAAGGGACTATTTTTAATCCTTATCTGATTTAATATAATTACTTTTTATAGGCTGCTTTAATCAACCAAGTGATGCTTTGTATTATTTAATGTATTCTCAGGTACGTCGTTGTGTCACGGATAATAGAATGTTATTCCAACTTTTGTCTTTACATTTAAGCAGAAATGTCTAGATTCTTGTGTTTCTAAATGTCCATGTTTCATATCAGATATAATCTTTTTTTGGTAGTGTGAGTAGTGTGAGAAGTGTGTTTGTGATACATTAAATAAAAGCAGACAGTCTATCATAGTTCACTGGCACCATCTAGCTGTCAATTTCCTTAAAGACACATGCAGTGTTTCAATCTGTCATTTTTGGCATACATTTTTAGCAGGCAAGGCTTAAGAATTCAAACCGTGTCTTTTTTATAATCCAACAAACCTCAACTATGTATAATTGTGTTATGACAGCCATGTTCTGCCACGTGACAACATTTCAAGAATACCAGGTAGAAGAGAGAATAAATGGTTGACACGTGTCACAGGTTGAGCTGTGACGTGTTGTACAAAAGCAAATACCAATACACATTTTTGAACACACAAAGAAATAACAATGCATGTTACAGCAAATCTGAGTACCAAACTATATTTATTGTATACAGTAGTAAAAGACCACAAATAATGTACAAATCAGTAGAGAAACAAATAACATGACAAGACGCGGGCCCAGTTCTTCGTACATGACAAGGCTTAGCTCATGTTAGCCAAGCTTAAAATATCTTAGTCCACCTAACTAAGTTCTTCAAATGCAAGTAGAAGGCTGTCCTGATAACTGCTTTTTTTGTGAACGAAAAGCTAAAACCAGGATCAATACTTGATGTGCTTGTGCAGAGGGAAGTTCTTTCTACACAAAAATAACTCTGTACCAACATAGCTTGTCAAATGCTTGTTAATCACTGTGGGAAGGATGACAGTTTGGTAGTCCTTAAAATGTATTAGTGAACATTTGAGCATGTGGCAGTACAGTGAAGCTTTTCAAACAGTGATGTTAAATGTTAATTAAAAACGTTTAATGTTTGGCATTTACAGTTTTTATTTATATAGAATGCATACAAAAATACAGGACACTTGAGTTGGACTACAATTTAATTACCGAAAAAAAGAAAGCTCCTTTCTAATGTGGCTGAGCAAAACTACATCCAAGGTTATGGAAACGTATCTTGCGGAGACTTGAACACATGAAATTCACAAAAAGGTGTGTTGCTTAAAAGTAAATAACAAAAGTGTGTCAAATGTAATGGCTAATTGACTCAAACCCTGTTAAGTTACAATCAATGAGCACACCAAAGATGTCGTCTTATCTGAAAATAAATTACATTTGGAAAACATAAAAATGGTTTGTCATGATCCAACTCACTCTGAAAATAATCTTGTGGACTACTTGCTTCAAAAACAAATTTTCCCAACTGAACTGAGAAACCCAAATTCAGGTCAGGGCATCAACTATTACAACAAGCAATCTCAGGTAACTGTGTACGAAGAACGGGGCCATGTGGGTACAGAACAATTATCTCCCAAACTGCATTGGTTGACCTCCCAATTTGCAACAAACTGAATGCATCCTTCTCTGAAGAAAGAAAATAAGTTATGTATTCCACATTAAGAGAACATCGTTACAAAGATAGACCACAACCAGTTCCAGCAAAGGATAAATAACATTTCCCTCACTTAAACAGGCTTTTGTCTGGATGAGCGAATAAAAGTCTGTACCACGGATACCCAGAGAAGATTTCTCAATTAGTTGAAGTCAAAAGGAAGCAAATAACATGAATGAAATACAAACTCCCTTAAAATGTGACGGGTTAGACCTTGCAATTTGCTTCTACAGTGATCCAAGTACATCAAATATAAAACAGAAGTTCAATCTTTGGAGTATTGGTCCAAGCCCCAAAACTTAATCTAACATCCACTCTGAGACTTCTGTACAGGAAAATCAATAAGCCTCCTGCATGGTAATTGTTAAAAGACAATTAAAAAACAAAAAACATTGCAGAACTCTTAAGCGAAAGCACCTAAAATGCAGAGAATTGAAATACCTTTCTTGACAGAAGAGCAGGAGTCACCGTTCAGATAAAAAACAAACACATGAAAGCGAAGTGAAATGGAAGGCGGGTGTGTATTAAGTTCAGATGGTGCTTCCACTTCACAACATTTCCATGCCTACTGAGTGTGACCCCGGACAAAAACTTGCATTCGACCCTGATGGATGAAAACTGTGACAATATACCAGATACTAAGCTTTCACTGGAGAGTGAATGAGAAGCACTGACAAACCAGGAACACATGTGACGTGCTGTTGATCCAATCGCAGCCTGCGGTGTCGGAAGGAAAGGTTGTCCTGATTGGCCAGCAGAGAGACTGTTGACACGCACAAAAGTTCAGTCCTGGCTGTGACAGTACATAAACAGCTGAGGGGCCCCCTCCCCTCACACACCTGACGAAGAACCATGACAGACATCTCAACTGAAGAAATAATAATAAATAATAATAATAAAGATAATAATAATAATAGTAGGCTGAGAGGAGCGATGGGAAGGGGAGGGACAGTGAAGGTGGCTGAGGGTGTGGTCTGAGGGTGGCCGTCAATTAGGTGGTGGTGGGGGGCTTAGCAGTGTCCGCCTGTCTGCTGCTGGAAAACATCTATGGTGTCTTCATCTTCCATCTCCAGCTGAGAGAGGCAGAGGAAAAGAGATCCCAGTAAGTAAATATAAACAATAACTATACAGGTATAATGATGCAGATTTATAAATATAACATTTTAGTAGACTTTTCAGAGACGCTAAATAAACATTGCTGAATATTCTCTTCAACAGTGACAAGCTTCTGTGTAGCATAATATATTACCTGTGCAGGTGTATCCGTCTCATTGATAGGCTGGCCGTCAAACCTGAACCTGATCTGCCTTATTGCGAGACCCTGCAGAAGTGAGGACAGACATGAGGGTGAATTTACACATAGTAGCAACATGAAGTGAGCAACTAATGATAAGGCTGTCAGAGGTGTTGCAGTAAGTTCAATGTGGTCTTTCAGCTTACCTGTCGGTCACAGTATGCCTTCATCAGTTTGCTGAGCGGTGTGTGTCTTTTGATTTTGAACTGGACCACCGACCCATCTTGCCCTGCAACCTTAAGATTGATGTGATCGTTCTCAGTCTTTACTCCCTCCTGCAAAAACAAAAGTGTTTAACATGGCATAAACATGCAGGTTACAAGCTACAGAGTCACCACATTCATGACACTAATGGAGCTTACTCTAAAGTCACTGCAAAGTTCACTGCAAAAGAGCAGTATTACAGTTGCATGACAAACGAAGTAACATAAGTTACCACTTACCAGGCTGCCAGCTAACGCTACAAGCCTGAAACTTTTAAATACATTTAAGTGAAAACTCGATGTGTGGTGAATGAAAACACAATTAAGTAGTTATTTAAATAAACAAACGTATGTGAGGCAGCATAAAACATGCAGGTTAAGGTTGCTTCAGTCACAGATGCTAACGTTAGCATGATTAGCTTCGGGCTAGGTATTGGGCACACCAGCCCCTTTAAGACCGATACAGAGTTTAGCTGCCGGCTAACGCTGCTAGCGGTTTTGTTTGGTTGTACTGATGCAAAACAGGCACTGATACATTAAAAACAACCACAGTAGCACAGCTACAGTGTATTTTATTTCTGTGATGCACCTCCATTTGCGCTCTTTTGTAGCTGCTGCAGTTGCGGCATTTTCGGCGTTGCGGGCATAACGTGGTCCCGTTTCGACAAAGAAAAAAATCCGCAAATGACAATCATGGTGTAATTGACATTTCGGATCAAAATCTTCGAGTCTCCATTTAGTATGACAGGATATCTCATATATCCACCAACAGAGTGATGTGTAGCCGCATGTAGATGTAAATATGGATGCGACTGGTACTCATTCATTTGCGAAACAAACACTGCGCCGATTCAGAGAAACGTGCAAACCAGGCCATTTTAGATTGCACATCTAAGAAATGGTTTGGCAGGAAATCTACTCAGCAATCACTATAAATATACAGCTATTTAATTCCTTATATCTTACCTTTGGCTTTTCCTCTGACATCCTGGCTGTATTTTGTGTGCTGGGGTTCAAAATAATCGGTTAATTGGGCTATATTTGTCTCTCTGCCGCCTTCTGTGCTCTCTTTTCCTCCGCTGACGGGTGCGCGCTTTGGACCTAAGTTATAATGAAACGATTGGATCCGAGAAGACCACGTGACTGGTAAACCTCGGGAGCGCGGACACGGGAGCGCGCACATGCAAATTACTCGAGCACGCGAGCCCATGGAGTGAATGCTCTTCTATTCCTCTTAATACTCCTACTATAGCATGTTTTTATAGGATATTTATATATGTGTATTAAAACAGTAAGTAGGCTATATAAAGTAGTAAATGAAAGTTATATCAAAAATCATTTTTTCAGATTTCAAGCACCATCTTAAAGGTGGGGTAGGTAATTTTGGAGAAATCAGCTCGAGTGCGCTAGAATTTGAAAATACACAGCCGGAAAAAATCTGCCACTTCCTTACAGAGCCCCTCCTCCAACACACACGAACGCGCACATGACCAATGAGGGCACGAGATAAGTTTGTGCACAGATGGAAGGCTGACAGGCAGGTAGGCCATCCAGTTATTTTAGCCGGGCCGGCTAAAATGTTTGGACGTGCTTTTTACAGTACTACGGCTTCCACAGATGACATTTTTTTATGGATTTTTTGTCAAAGCACTTAAGATATTCATTGCTATCGGGATGTTAAGAGCATTCCATGGAATATAACAACAAGTGTATCTCGAGCCGGTTTCTCAAACTTACCTACCCTTAAATGTCCTTACGCCTTCAAAACTATTTTACCCACAAACACTATATTTACTAAAAGCAAGTTTAACTTATAGAAAAAACTTGTATTTTAACTTATATGTAATTATATATTAAATATAAACATTTGGGCTGGACCCGAATAACCAACTGTTTATCTGTTGTAAAAATAGGTATTGGATTCTCAATTTGGGTTTAGATTTTTTTTTTTTATCCTCAGAATACCTGACATGCATAACACGTCAATAATTCCTGTTTCTTCCATTTATGCAATTATTAACAATACAACAAACTAAGTTACTTTATAATGTGGAAAAATACACTAATTTAATTAAAACGAAGGACGTGTATTTCAGAGCTATACCATCTATCTTAGCTGAGAACGTAGATGTCTGCCGTTGTACTTCTCGTGTCTTGTTTCATGGAGACATCAGACAGAGCGCTTGGACTGTATCGGAGAGGCTTTACAGTTTAAAATATGGAACTTTCTCACTTACCTGAACCTGACTGACAAAATATAAGGCAAAAGTTGTTGTTTAAATTCTAGCACAACACAGTCAAATCACACAATAAAAGTCCAGCGTCAATAAGGATTAAAATATAAGTCCAGAGTCTTTTTTATTTGGCCTGTGTGTCTATACAGGATATACATGCAATGTAGAATTAGGCAGACTTTTATCAATCATCAGGATCAACACATTCATTTCTGGAAGCAAAGGTACAGTGAAACATGGAGCAGTAACACAATAAAAAATTGTCTGATACATCCCTGGATAAGAATGACTCAATTTGAGATAAGATAAGTAATTAGACAGTACAAAAATAGCGTATAATTTTCTAAGTTATTCTCAAAATCAGGAGCAACTCAGAGGGGCAAAACAGATACATCTGAAAATGTGAAGATGCAAAGATATTTTTTAACAACCAAGCTGGATTCTCTCGATTCTGTACATTTAAACTAAGGACTTTACCTAATAAATAGTATAAGGCTGATGCTATCGGAGCCGCATATAATAGACTATTATAGTCTTGAAAAAACACTGCTGCCACAGGCGTCTATTCTAGCTTTTGGTTTACAACCTCTTAGGTAATCACATTGAGCACAACAAACCTATTCATTGGCTGGAAGGAACAATACATGCTGCCTAAACAAAACTACTGTCACCTTTTTGAAATTGTCTTAGCTATATAACATTAATTCTCACATCTACAAAACATGTTGTTGATGTTTGCTCTGCGAGAGGTCAGAGTTCAGAGGAAAAGAGAAAGATCCTCATGCGAATTTGGAGTATGGATTTTGCCCACTTAGTCCTGGAGAAACATAAAACAATCAGTAAACGTCTTGAATCAACTTCATTTCAAAGAGTAGTCTTTGGGAAACATGTGTACTTGTTTTTCTTGCTGAGAGCTAGAGGAGAGGACTGGCACCATTGTCATGTCTATCAGACTAAAAGGAAGCTAGCATCAGCAGCTGGT
Source organism: Dissostichus eleginoides (assembly GCA_031216635.1). Taxonomy (NCBI): domain Eukaryota; kingdom Metazoa; phylum Chordata; class Actinopteri; order Perciformes; family Nototheniidae; genus Dissostichus; species Dissostichus eleginoides. The sequence goes on from CM062275.1 coordinate 22,671,253, forward strand.
TAGCCTAGCTTAGCACAAAGACTGTAAATAGTATTTAACATCTATTGCTATGTCTGTAATCTGCTTACCAGTGGGTCTAAAGTTGATCAATATTGTGTTATTTTGCATTTGTTTATATCTAAAGAACAACGTGTACCAATAACACATTCAAGGGAGACGGAACAACATATCACTTTTTTTGTACAGATGTGTATGATAAAGACAGGAAAAAGTATGTAAGCAAGTGAGTGTGCTCACCATATTTCTTCCTGATATCGTTATGTCTCTCGTTCATTTCTGCTTTCCTGTAAGGACAAAACAATCTCTTATGAGCACGGTGACTGATAATACTTTTTAAACTCTCAAACACTCCCACAAGTCATGTGGCTACAAGCCAGTTTGGGCTGGTAACAGTTTGACGTATGCTTTTGTAGTTTGCTATGACGGGAACTGATATGAATCATGTCCAACAAGGCAACAGGGGCAACTAGAGCGGCAAATGGCTGTGGATACTGAACCAGTGCCTTTGGTCAATAGTTCTCTATATGAATACATCTAATGTATGTGCATTTTTACTGAAAGAGAAAACACATCAAATAAAATCACTGTTGAATCAAGAGGTTGGTTAACTTCACCTTTGATCCTCACCGGTCGCTATTTCAGTAAGATGCAGCCTGATAGTCAGAGCGATTAGCTTTATTATTAACCGTTTTAATTGTAAATTCAAGTCCACCTATTGTATCTGAGTTCACGTGTTACTGTGTCTCTTGAAACATCGTGTAGCACAAGGGCAAACATCACTTTAACAGAACATCCTTTCTTACCTTTCTTCCTGCTTTGTCCTCGTCTTGTTGGCCTGTTTCTGCAACTTGGCTTCCGTCCTTTTGGATCTGACACACAAGTTAGGCTAAGGTTAGATCCTGGAAAGGTACTCAGTGAGTGTTTCCAGGGCAGACGCCTTAAGGTAACCACACCAAAGCTGACAGAAATGTTCAGTATGTGGCTGAATTATCTTATCATCATTGAACTTAAATATTCCTAAATACACAAGGATCATATTCATATCATAACATCACCTTGTAATGAATTAAGTTCCAGGCAAAGAAGTATATTAGGAAAGTCGACGTGACATTAATCTAGACTTATTCTGGCTTCAAACTCACCAAAATGTACTTTCTGATTTCATCATTCAAAGACAAATTAAAGAAAAGTTTGTTTGTTTGTGTCATTGTTTGTTAAATGCAAGTATGTATATTTTTTTGTACTACTCATGTCTAATGACAAAATCAATAAAGTTGCAGACACTGTAACAGATAGACGGTAGGTACCACAACTATACAAAACAAATAATGTCTGACCTTTCTCCTTTACCTACAGTTCATTAAGTCCCTATAAAAAAAGTTGCATATTCCCTTTATCATCATTATCAGTCATAGAGCGATAAGACCTCCATAAAGTAGCTCTCTCGCTGCACACTTACCCAAAGTTCTCACACTTGCAGCAGCAGAACAGGCAGATCATGAGGGCGATGATGAGAATTGCACCAAACACTGACAAGGTGATTATCAACGTTTGGAAGTTCACTACAGACAAAAACAGAGAAACACAATGACAAAGGTATGCAGGAATCCACAGACCCAGATCTACCTTCAAGATAGAAAGAGAAAACATGTTCTTCCTCTTCTTCAGCACTACTTTTCTTTTCATTTGATCACTGACATAGTCACTATTATCATTCTAACCTTAGTATGTACATTGCAAAGTGACTTTTTTGACCGCAACCACTTGTAATGTTGCTTGGTTTTTGTGTTATTTTTAGACCAGGAGACATAAAGGTCAGTTCAGTGCAAGACAGAAGTGCAAGTCCCAGTTTGACATTTTCAAATACATGTCAAAACTGTAAGTACTCTTGAGAATGTTTAATTATCTGTGTTAATTTTTAAGCCCCATTTTGCTGTAGTCTGACCTTGAAAAGCACACTAATACTTCATTTATCATCATAATTAATATAATTGACAGCCAGTAGGGGCATATTGTACATATGAGACAACATAAATGTGTCTATTGTCAGAAGATTTTCAGAAACATTGGGATCTATTGCCTTACATTTCATTGAGTATATCAGACAATTGAGACATTGTAGATATCAAAATTGTGTTTGATTTAATCTGGGGAGCTGTCATGGACCCTTTTCCCCACTTTCTGGTGTTTCATAGACCACACTGAGTTGATTCATTTACAATGAAATAGATCTGTACTGGCAGTCCTTCATCAGAGGAATGTAGCTGAGTCACCTGTGACATTTGCTTGAGTTAACTTAGGTTGGACTAAATGGAAAAATACCAATGATGAACCAGTTCCTCAAAACGAATAATTATTTTTTTGCATAGGAATTGACAAAAATCCCTAAATGAATAATGAACTGGCTTATTTATGCACTCATTAAAGGGTGGAGGTGTGATTCAATATTATTTTAGGAGAGGTCTTTAAAAGTTTAGCTTCTTCTACCCAACACAATCTCCTGTTAACGTTGAAAGAATGTACATCTGAGTATATGTTGATAGAAGTGTGATTTTATATATGATTGTATATTAATGTGTTTGTATTTCTTACTCCAGCAGAGCCCCCAGCGTGCTTCTTTCAGAGGACAGAGTGCATGTGGTGGAAGGATGGTCTTCACTGGATACGTTACACACGACTTGGATGTGATACACCACAGACACTGTAAAAATACCAAAACACATAAAGACTTATTATCTGAATTGGATCAGGTATTCATATGTAGGACACACACTGGCACACATACAGTTGAAAATGGAGGAAGACCGTGAGAGTGGATAACAGATCAGTTAACTCCTCAAACCTGTTTAACTGGTATGGAGGTGGAGGAGGTGCCAATGGCTTTGTTTCCTCCACCTGCAGCAGGATGCTTCTTTTTCAATCACAAACACACAGAGACAGACTAACAACAAAGGGAAATTGACCCAGCAAAAACAAAAGAACTGACCGACACATTTTTCAGACATTCCTCGCAGTTTGTCCCATTCTTCGACTCACACGCTACGAGAAAAGAAAATCAGTTTAGATAAAAGAAAACACAAAATGATCCACAGAGGGTAAATAAAGGAGTCAGTTCGAGGTGCTCAAATGTTTCCTCATTAAAGAAATAACTTTAATAATAGCTGGAAACACTGTGAGAGGTAGATTAAATGACGCATGAGCTCACTGTGGTTTTTGTAACTACTGCTAATCCTCATGGGACATTTTCCATAGAGACACAGCACAGTAAACACACAGGCTCCACACCAGTCATGTTATTGTCAGCAGACTGCACAGGACAACAGCTGGGGTTATCTAAGTGTAGCCATTTTCCCTCAAATGAAGGTGTAAACAAACCAAGTCTCCTTGTTATGTGGTTGGTTGGGTTGGTTTGTGGCTAATCCAGCAGGTTTCTTTACTCTGAATTAAAAAGGGGGGGGTTGTTGAAAGCGACTCATTGTTCCTGTTTAGAGGTTTCAACAATACACAAAGATATGAAACTAACAGAGGCAGACTGATATTAATGTAGTCACTGTTTATCTTTGTTTTATGTGAAGATTCATATGCTGAAACTCAGTCTTTATTTATCTTTTTGGTAAATTGTTTTATGAGAAATCTGAGACCAGAACAATTTATTTGAACTGTGTTGGTCCTATATTACACTAAAGTGTTTTTGGTTGTTTTATGTCCTGTTCTATTCTATTATTCAAAATGTAAGATATAAGAGAGCTAAAAAACGAAATAAAAAAAGGGAAAATATTGTAATCTAAGGTCAAAGCAGTGTTTTAATAAATCAGGTGTCTATTTGTTGCCTTTCACTTTTTCCTAGCACCTCATAAATCAAAACGATGGAACTAAAATCGATTAAAAGAAATGGAGAGGTGTGTTTGTAGCAGCCATGAATTCCTCAATGATTCACTGATTCCCACTCCTACCTTGGTCAGGTGAAGACTTAGCGAAAACTGTCACCAAACCGAAGAGAAGCAGCACAGCAGCGAGACAAATCCGTGAATCCATCATTATAGACGCACAATATTCCAGAAGTTATCCCTCAGACTCTTCGTCAAGGAAGATTTGTAAATCATGTGAGCGTAACAACAGGAAATGTATGTCGCTTGGATGCTGAAACTCGAGAAGTGAATTTACGGAGAAGGAACTGATCACTGAATCCTGACGCACGCTCAGTACGCAAAAACTAGTGGGGGAGGAAGGTGTCTGCGTCTGCGTGCATTTTTACCTTGAAGGTAAAGTAAAGTAAACAAAGAAAAGTGTCTCCTCTCATTTATATTAATATTAGGCAATAAAATGTCATTATATTTTCCCAATGTTTTCACTTATTTTGCAGCATTTCACTAGTTTGGCTAATTGTATCAGTTTAATTCAGATATTGGGTACATGGCAAGATGCAGGCTATTTGGGCGTTTTGGAAATTTTTGGAAGAGAAGGTAGAAATTAATTAATTGAAAATTACTTTTTACATATACATATATTACATTCTTTTAATCACTTGAAGTTTTACCTATAATATTTGCTCTTTATGAACAGTTCTCTATAGTGACTAGTCGATAGGTATAGATAAATATGCAATATGGTAGTAAATCAGTGAAATCTGAGAAGTTTACAGTAGAAATTGCTCCTTTTTTGGACCTGCTAACAACTGAAAGACATTGATAACTTGAGCTTCAATCAGAAGCTGTGGTTTATTGAGGAGAAAACAAGACGTGGTGTTTTGTATAAACTCAAAATGTTTTAAAAAATATTCTAAATTGGCTATTTTTAAAGTAAATTGACATCATTTTGTTTCAATCTGCCCGTCGAAAAAGCAAATAAGCATATTTCCCCAAATCTCAAACTGTTCCTTAAATCTAAAAGAGTTGTTTTTATTAGCTGTTAAATGAACATGGAGAAATGTTTCCTTTTATAATAGCGGAAATATAATGTAGCATAAAATGAAAATATAAGTGGAGTACAAGTAACTCAAAATGTTATTTATGTAGTGCTCAAATAAATATCCTAAACCTTACTTTACTGATTGTGTGTCAGAATAAATTCACAAAGACAACATGAACTAGAGGACAATAATTCCAATAATTTATTAAAGCATAATTTTGTAAAGCCAGTTACAAATAAAAAAGAACAACACACATATCTCTCTCTTTCTCTTTTCTTTTGTTATAACAAGTACAATGTTAATGACGATAATAAGCATAACCTAAGATAAGAACGGGCCCCACTCTGGCCGCCTGCGGCTGATAACAGGACCCTTTGTGATGAAGTTGCCCTTGGAAACGGATTTGGGATCAGAAATCCAACATAATTTCTCTGCAGTAAACTCACTGATCACATGTCACTTCTTCCCACTCAGTGTAATATCAGTGATCTATGGTTCTGATATTCACTTATATCAGAACCATAGATATAGAATAACTAGAACAGACAGATCCAGGTTCCTCCTTACATATGGCTTATGGGTTCTCTGGTTCTCCTTTCCTTTTAGCCGAAACTAAAATAACTAAAAGTTCAAACAGGAACCTGTGAGTGAGTTCTGCTTATTCTAAATCTATAGGCAGGATCCCAGTGGGCTGTGTGTCTGAGACAGGGCCGTAGCTAACATTCAGGACAATGAGGTCATGTCCTTTGTGTCTTTTTGGTATTTTATCATAGGTGGTAAAGGGACATTTATTTCTTCAATGAAAAAACATGATTCAAGTGTTTTTAAGATTAAATGTGTTTTGTTTTTTTACTTTAAATATGTGCAGGCCAAATCTATATTTTAGCAATTTTTTTAACAGAATGCTATTCCAGTTCAGTATGGGTTCCTAAAAATGAAGTACCCATTCAACAAATGTACATTTTCAATTATGCTTCCAGAGAACCATATTGTCTCTGGTTTTCTTTTATATTTTCCTTATAACAAATTGTATTTTTGGGGGTGCTGAAAATCTTAGACTCATGACCTCAGTATTACTAAAATCCTGGCTACGGCCCTGAGTGTGGCGCTTCAGGTAGACAAAACATTTCAACCTTTAAAGTTCCACTTCATTGAAATATCTGGCAAACCATAAATATTTTCAGGGCAAATATTAAACAGAAACTTGTTAAAAAAACTGAACAAAATGAGTTGGGCCATGTCTTGATATTAGTATGTTCTGTGATATCTAAGTATTCCCTCTAGATATTCAATGTTGGGAAACACTTTGTCTCCAAGGATTTGTTATACAAGATGGGATAATTATGTCTACCGGCAGTGCCACAGAGAGAGGTGACAGAACAGTGACTTCTCTTTCAGTCCACACACACACACACACACACACACACACACACACACACACACACACACACACACACACACACACACACACACACACACACACACACACACACACACACACAGCAGTGATGACTGTCAGCATTCCCAGCGATTAAAAGCACCTCTGGGCCCATATCCTCACAGTGTCTTATCCTATCCGCTCCTCTTACACCAAGATTGTAAAATTCCAATATATTTGTATACATTATTCTTCCAAACACACCTTGCAATACATACAGTACAATTATAATTAAATAACCCTCTAACCCTTATAAGCCCATGCTTTTTCCCTCTAACTCACAATCACGTCACCATTCTTTGCAAATGTTAGTTATGTAAATACTTCTTAATTCCAAGGAATACACTCATTATAAATCACTTCTCATTTCCCTTTTCTTTTCCAACTGTTACACTATGAATACACACACACACACACACACGCACACAGCATTCCAGACACCGCACTTCAGGGTGGTTAAAATAGCAGAGGGCATACAGTACAGTAACAGTAGTAGTATCAGTAATACATATCACATGTTCATAAACAGGTTGGAAACATAAACAAACCGGAGCTCTTATGCGTTATTGTTCACTGATCTTAGTAAATAAATAAAATAAGAAAAGCATGAGCAGACAACGATATACAACACTGTATGGCTCCAATGAATGCTGCAGAGTGATTTACAACAATGCATACGTCATCAAACACTGTGAAAACACAACCACCAAAGCAGCCTGTCTCATTATGGTTTGTGTTTTTAATAGTTATTTCTCTGTGAGTCACATTAATGGCACAGCCAGTGAATTATGGCATTGTTTTTGGACATACAGTAGTCATTATTAACACCATTCATTTGCATTTACACAAGAGGTGTCACATTGTATTTAGTATGGCATCTGTACAGTGCAGTGGCCCACCAATAATTCAGTAATTACTCTTATAATGTGTGATATACAGTACAAAACAATACATGTTGGTTCATGTGTGTATGTGAATATACAGTAGATATATGTAGTGTGTATTACAAGTAGACATGGACAGGGAAAGGTTTTGTTTTATACTATTCTGGTTGATATTGTTCTCCCTGTAGTGCCGAGCGAGGCTGTTTCCCATGCACTGACTCTCCATGTCGAGTTAAACTTGACCAGAGAGCCTCCAAAGCAAAACCTCTACTCTTTCTTCTGAAGAATATCTCTTTGATATTCTTCAGAAATATTTAAAGCCACTTCCTTTGGCTGTGTTTTCTTCTTGTGGCCACACGGTGGCACTGACGAGTGAGCGAGTGAACACTATATGTGGAGCTCATTTTCCCCTTTAGTAGCCCCGAAGAAGAATCATCATGGAGTCCTTTTTCTCAGTCACAAACAGATGCGATACAGCTGATGTAACACATAAACAACAGAAAGAGAACAAGAAAGAGAAAGCAAGCAAGAATTTAGCGTAATAACTTAATATCAACAGCAAACAAAGATGCAACAGGAGTGAGGAAACGCGAAGAGAAAGAGAGAGACTCTTGAAAGTGGAGGAGTGAGAAAGAAACAGATTTAACTGAGAAAGTGTGGCTTTCTTCTGTCTGGCAGTGCACTAGGGGGTGGGGGGGGGGCGTGGGTAGGGGGTCGCCACCTGGAGTAGACTTGTATTGGGCGGCTGAGTTGTGCTTGTTATTACTGAGTTTTGTCCGGAAAAAGGGAAGCGGAGGGAAGTTTGGAGTGTGCTTGAACATCTACATGCAGGACTACAACTGGCGGGTTATGTATTTGAAAGGACCGTCCCAAAAAACAGGTGGTTTTCTTTGACATGCACATTTTTAAATAGATCCCCCTATCCCAAGTGAGACCCAGGCCAGTAGAGTGTGCGTTTGGCTTCTGTGTCCACTTCCATCTTTATTTTCCTCCCATTCGATCATCCATCACTCTTGATTCAGCCTTGAGGAATAGCTGGTTGGTGCGACTGCCTCCGTATAAAAACAACCAACCAATGCAGGGGGGCCAGAGGCGCCTGTGGCCCCTGGATGAACCGGGCTCTGATTGGTTTGTGGGAATCACCTGGCCCAGGAACTGCCGGTGCTGGTAATCGACATGGTGCTGCAGCGTTTCTTCACCACCATGTTAATGTAGGCCCTCATGATCTTGGTGATCTCGCCAACCTAAAGACAGAGAATGAAGTGATTGGTTTATAGTTTTCCAGCAGTGATATTATCTTTTATTTATGAGAAGAGAGTCTCGTTGAAATAAAAAATATGATTGTACATGATTGAATAAACGAAAACATCTAAAGTTAGATGTCTCTGCCTTCAATTAATTAAAAACTCCTTTAAAGTCATCCAGAGGAACCAGTTCTCTTTAATAAAGTTCATCAAATAAATGACCACTTTCGATCCTCATCAAAAATAACAAACAAATAATCAACATTTTATAGACAAAATAAGTAATGAAAAGATTAAACTAATCTGCGGGTGCAGCTAGGGTTGAGTACCGAAATCCAGTTCCGATTCGCAGCCCTTAAAACGAAGAAAAAATACTTGAAAATGATCAAAGTTAGTAAATATTGAGCTCTCACCAGTGGTGTCTCGAAGTACATTTCCCTCTCGTCCACGATGATCTTGTAGGTGCAGGGCTGTGATGCCCCAAAGAAGGTGATGTGAACGTACTGGAAGGTCTCCAGGGGCTTCGGATCGCCTCGCTTATACACCGACAAGTTGTCAGCACTCACACTCAGCCACAGATCATGAGGGAAACCACCCTCTTTACACTGCAGAAAACAGGACAAGAGAAGAGGTTACTTAGTGGGTTTTGCAACAATCCTTTCTATCAACCATTTGCTCTACTATTCTCTCACCTCCACATCAAACAGAGTAGATCCATATCCAGGCCACTCCTTGCTAATGCTCATGTATTTAAGCATGGCCTGATGCTGGGGCATGCCCTGCAGCCGGGTCCACTTCTCCAGCACGCTGGTCCGTGTGGCCGACGTCTCCTCCTTCACCCACATCTCGTGCATCTGCTCCTCCTCCACCTGCAACGACAGCCAATCAATGAAGAACACTTACAGTTACTTAAAGAAATTCAGAAAGCAAATCCAGTTTCTTAGGGAGGTCCATCTTTGATTTTGTAAACCAGACTAGTTTGAACGATCATGTAGACCCCTTAATCTTATGTTAATCGATAAACAAAAAACAAGTTACTTTGTTAATGCATACATATTTCAGCTGAAGGGGGACTTTATTACTTCTGTGTAACAGTTTGGAAACCAGACTCTTCCTCAAAACTCTGTGCTTTTTTACAGGACTAAATGTGTGTTTGCAAGTTTGAGCTCTCTAACTAGAAATGATGTGAACTTAACATTTTTTGCCACCATTTTTTATTTTGTGTAACGCTTGCTAAAGACTGCAATCTGTTTAACTTCCATAAGAACTTTAAAATGTCTGCACTCTGTGGTTATAAAAACATTAAGTATACATCATTTGCCGTAAAATGTGCTCCACTGGCAACACTGACCTTCTGCTTCTTCAGAGACCCAGTTTTAAAACTTCTCCTCAGACTGCCGTCCAGGAAGCTCGGGGTCCTTCGTTTCTCGCCCCCCACGCCCCCCGGTCCTCCCACCGCTCCCTTCCCGTCTCCTGCTCCTGCTCCTCCCCCTCCGGCTCCACCTGCCGCCCCAGCACCCTGCTTGGTGGAGTGAAGGATGCGATTGCGGAGGCGTCCGACAGGATAAACGCTACCCAGGCTCCATCCGGCTCGTCCTGCCCCGTCGCCGTGGAGATACTGGAGACGTAAAGCGGCCAGGTGCTGCAAAGCCTCCTCTGAGGCCGGGAAGTGACCGCTTATCAAAGACTCATGAGCCTGAGAGAGAAAACAACAACAACATTTATTGTGTATCATACAGATCTTAATTTGTTTGTTTTGCAGCAGTGTGGTTCTAACATAAGTCTTCCATTGATTTAATAACATTAGTTGTTCCACTTAGCAAGTAAAATATCCCTTTATAAAAGGGATTAGAAACAGTGTAAAGATGTAACTTAAAGGGGACCTATCATGCAAAATGCACTTTTGTACATCTTTTATACATGAATATGTGTCCCCGGTGTGTCAGGGAACTCACCAAGTGTCAGAAAACACAACCCTCTCTCTTTTCCTCCGTACCCAAATCTCTAAAAACGGGGCTGCAACGGATCTGATACAGACTGATACAGATTTTAATTTTTCTGACGTCAGAAACGGGGAGCTCCGCCTATATGGGCAACTCTCCACCTATCAGGAGGAGATAGCCACGGCCATTGCCGTTCGAAAGCGCTGGAGACGCTGTAGTACATATGCCAGGCCTGTAAGTGGCGCTGTAGTCTGCCACAAAAGCAGCGAAGAAGACTTCTCAGAATCAGCCCTTGCAAAAACAGGGCTAAAAAAAGAGCAAATAGAGCGAAATGAGGCATGGCTAAAATGCATGATCTGTTTGGTATTTTGAAAAAAAAACTTCGCAGACATGTTTTATATAGGTATGGCCCTACAATATATTATTCAAATATAGCATGATAGGTCCACTTTAACTTTTGTTGTTATTTTAGGGATATTCCCTGAATCTTTTAAAACTTCAAGGCTACCATTTGCCTTTCATAAAAATAGGAGTAATGAGTTTTTCAAAAAATTGCAGAGGGCACTAGGTGCTGAAAACATAGATCAATGTACGTATATTATGTTTAGGAAAACCTGAAATCTGTCAACTACTGTCAAAAATCCATCTGTTTTCTTGATTAAGCCATCATTTATTTTGCATCGATCCAATCCTGTTCTACTTTGATTTTGAAATGACCTCAAGTATTAAGTAGTGATATTATTGTTGAGAAAGATATATCATTTAAATTGGTAAAATTATGAGACAGTGTGTTGTGTAAAGCTTACCTGCTCAAACATAAACGCAAACTCCACTCCTTCTTTTGGCATGCTCTCTACATCCAAGAAGCAGTAGAGCTTGAAGTAGAGTTTCCATTCTCCTTCTTCCTCCTCTTCGTCACTGCCTGCCAACCTGGATAAAACAGTAGACGCAAGTTAAGTAACCATATGACCAAAACAATCCACTTACCAGTTATTAATCATTCTAGATCAGTATGTTGACTAGATGACAGCGGTATACATACCTTTCAAACTTGGCCAGAACATCTGCCACGATCACTCTGCTCTCCAAAGCTCGGTCTGTGCAGGAGTTGTGTTCAAACAGAGAAAACAGGTTCTTGCTCTCCTCCATGGCCAAGCCTCTGATCAACTTCTCCACAACCTGCAGCAGCAACATAAAAACACAGACATTTAAAAACCGCACACAGTAATACAACCATTTGTCAAGCACAGGTCTTAAAATGTGATTTATTGAGAGGATGATATGCCAGATTCTGAGTGTGTTTTGTTATGTGCACCTCTCCAGCTGTGGTGTGTGAATTGATGGAGATCTTGCAGGAGCCTCCTCCGTGGCAGTAGACGGTGGTGCTCATCTCCTGTCTCACCAGCAGGGCGGCGATCTCCTCCTGAGAGGGGACAAACTCACGAGTCTTGGTCTTCTTCAGGGATTCTCCAATGAAACCAGCGTAACGCTCGATATCCGTACCAGGATAACGCTCCCGTACCCTGAGTGAGATACATTTTTTTGCCATTAATGATAGATCAAGAACAGCACAATACAAAATGCAGAACAACACTCACCTCTTCAGGTGGAAGCGGAGGTATCTGATGATGACTCGACTGGGGAGGAAGGTGCAGCTCATGCAAGTGAGCAGGTGCCAGTGAGCCCGGTTGGCGGGGCTGTTAGGCTGAGGCACATGATTGGTCTGCTTGATCACCTGACAATATACCTGAAAAACAGAAAGGTGGATTTGAGATATGTGAAGTTTGAATCAATCTTTATCAGTAAACTGAAATATCAGACCCTTTCTGAAATATTAGGTTTATATTAAGGTGCTTTTATTACATGTCCTTTTGTCATGTGAGAGAATCGCCTAAATCTATTTATTTACAGTTTTTGGAATGTTTATTCTAGCATTTTTTTGCAAAGCTAGTACCTCATCCCTGAGAGGGCGCAGGTCCTGGCAGGTCTGCAGGATGCCCTGAATGATGGGCACTGTGTCCGCCAGCGTCTCCATCTCCTGCAGGGAGTTGAAAACTCTCACCGCCTCATCCTGCAGACTGGCATAGCCCTGCTGCCTTTGGACTGCACACAGACAAGGATAATAGAAAAAGGTGAGCAAAGACAGAGAAGAGGAAGAAAAACATGTAGCTTATCAAAGATGCAAGAAATAAAAAAGGAATATTGTGATGATTAGAGCTTTTTTAATCTTTGTTCAGGCAAGCAAGAGTTGTAATTGTTTGTTTTGGACCTGCAAGGGTAGTTACATGTATGGAAGCTTTAAAAGCACAACAACTGGGAAAGCAGAAGGAGAAGACAAGGAAGAAACAGAAGAAAAAACTAAGCTGCCCCAGTCAAAGAGTCAGAGAATATCGTCATTTGTCTTTTCCTAACCATTTTTTCCTGACCTTGATGGAAAACAACATGAAGTTAAGGAAAGATGTGAAGGAGGATTCAGAGGGTCTTAGGGAAAAGATCAAATATGTTTCATAAAGCATGGTCCAGTGTACCCTTAAGTGTATAGGAAAGTAAGTACTTAAGCACTTTTCCTTGGCATTTACAGAATCGACCAGCTCTAATCACGGCTGCTGCTTCAGCTCATTTCACTCAAATAGGAACCTTCCTAAGCAAAAAGACAATTTGACTCCAGTCCAAGCTCTAGAGTTTAGGTTGTTGAGTTTTACTTACGGATGGTGACCTCTCCGTAAGGGAGGGGCAGTAAAGGCGAGTGCAGAGGATGCTGAGTGTATCTGAGGATGGGGTTCCTCCGGTACATCTGCTCCACGATGTCTGCGTTCACACTGTTCTCCTGAGAGCACACAAGATCAAATTCAAGTTAGAAGTCAGTGCATGTTAATACATTTTAATATGCTTACTTAACAGATGTGTGTTTTTTTTTACCTTGATGTCTCTGATGAGCTGCAGAGTCGGGGTCTCTATCGGGGTCTTGCTGTCTATGACTCCCTGTATGGCAGCTGTCCACCTCATGGCCTCGTTCAGCATCTTGGTGTAGAGGCGGTAGGAATGCTTCCTCCCGTAGACGATGATGTTCCAATAACCTGTCAAAACAGCAATCATATATTACTACTTAAGTAATAAACCAAAATGATCTTGCTACATGTAATCTCAAACCTCCTACGTCTAATCCCGGATTACATTTGCCCTTTCCCTTCACTTCTCTTTGCCCACCTGTCTCCTTGTGCACCCGTTCATCCGGCTGAATGATTGAGCAGAGCGAGTTAAGGACCAGTGTTCCCATCTTGGAGGAGTTTCGCTCGGAGCTCTTGTAGTAATCCAGGGAGCCGTGGGTCAAAACAATCCAGCGCTTCTTCAGTTTCAGGGAGGTGCTCTTAGCATTCGTCTTCATCTCCTTTTGGAGCCAGCCTGAAAGAGAGATAAAGAGAGAGGGAGGGAGAGAAGAGGAAAGATGTAATTAATGTGTAGAGGAACAGCAGGGGCATACAATTAATTTATATCATGATCAGTACCTCTATTCGTATTCCAAAAGAATATTATGTTGCGATATTTTAATCCAAAATCTGTCATAAAATGAGGTCTTTAAATACTATTTAAATAATATTATTCTAAAAGAAATTATAATAAAAATAAGAATAAAATTCCTATTAAACTAAACTTATTTTAAATGGTTAGTGTACCTAACAGAGTTATTATATATTTTAACACACTGACATACCATTTAAACAAAAATGTATCACCATCCATACCGGATCCTATTTTACAATCCCCCAAATGTTTTGTGATGAAATGAGTTCTCACCTCTGCACAGGAACTCCTGTCCGTCTATCCTGGCGTCTCCTTTGGGTTTCTGCAGCAGACTGATCCAGTGATGCATCTCCTCCGGTGTGTCGCTGTTGCAGTGGATCACACGGTTTGCCGTGATGATGACAAAAGAGTTGGGCCTGCAAAGGTCAAATGATAGACTTTTAGTTATAAAATTCCACCTAAAGATACTTAAGGGTATCCAAAAGTTGTATTTATAAATCAATAGTGATGGCATATTGGGTTTTCCAGTTAATTTTGATATGCAAATTAGAATCTAATGATTCTACACAGAGAATGGATTGATTTTTTGCAAGGGATTTTCATTTTCCATTTATGCTTTAAAAACATCAAAAATATGCTAAACTGTTTATAAAGAGCTTCTTCTATTATCCATTTGTAGGGACTGACACCACATCAAAGCTTTACAATTTCACTAATTTGAAAATATTGAAGAAAGATATTCAAAGTGAATCAGCGTTTCCTTCCTTTTTCAATCATTAATTCAACTTACCGATCAGGGTTGTCTGAAGCACAAACCGAGTCGATCAGCCCCACATCCAGAGTTCCCTGAAGGACGAAGGAGGACAAGAATTTAAACGTTTATTAATGGTGCTCTATTGCTTCTACTGTGAACTGTAAGCAATTCTAAAGTCATCTAACTCACACAAGCCACAACATAGTATTGAATAACTTAAACACAAAACAGGTTATTGGCATGTTGTTGTTGAGACTGACCACAGCGTTCTTTGGGTTGGCCTGTTCATGGGACATCTCCAGCAGCTGCTCAGGAGTGCACACACGCACCTTACTGAGCATATTAAACCACCCACTGCACAGAAAGACATAGTCACACATTGAAAGTTTGAATAAATTAATATATTTCTTAAGTTCTTGAAGTTATCTACAAAATCTCCACCACACCTTGCATCCTCTGGCGACTCAGCAAACACCTGATACGTCCTGTCATCTGTCACGATGTTCAAAGCGTTCTCCTTCTCATGGTTATTCACTATCTCTCTGTAAACATACAAACAGTGCACATCTGAAACCTCTAGGTGTTGAAACAGAGAAATAGTGTATATCTTTTTGTTTTTTGTCTATGGAGCTTTCTGGAAGTCTTACTTGGCAGCTTTGATGTCGATGGTTCCCTTCAGCTTCTCCTCGCTGTCGTTCTCGTAGTACATCAGTTTACAGTCTCTCAGCACAAACCAGCGCATCTTCCAGTTTCTGAGGCAGAAGAGAAACAATAAAAAAAAGCCAAGACAAACTAATCCAGACACTATAAAGGTTTATGTAAATGATACATGCTCTTTATGGACTTCTTGATCTAGAATATAAGTGTATTAAGCTTCTTTTTATGGAATACCTATTATATTACCTCAGGCTAACTTTACATGTAGAAAAGAATGGAAGTTACATAATGCTTAATCTATATAAGTCCCATTTAAAACTTGAAAAATATAATTTAGCTTTCTGAATAATCTTTTGGATTTCAAGTGATTGTCATTTGCATACTATATATTTTTTAATTACATTTTCACACATGTAACTGTTTTATATCTTATGCACAGCCTCTTGTTGTGTTTTATGCCATTTAATATATTTAAGGTAATTCAAATGTATTTATGTTTGTGAATATTTGAAACAGTACTTGTCTGTAAGTTGTTTATTATAGAATAACAAAACCAAGCAGCAAACAACATCATCTTTACCAAGAAGAAACTGTACTACTCTTCCCACTTAAATGTAATCTTTATATGTATTTACTTAGACAATGTACTATAGCTAAGAAGATAATGTTGTAGAATATGAAGTAAAATCTCAGAAAGGTATACGCTCTTGAGAGGGACACTGAAGTCTTCCAGCTCTGCAGAGGGCTCAAAGCGTTCGTTAGACAACACAGATAGTCACTCACATATTCATCATTCAAACCAACATTGCACTGAACATCACTCGCAACAAAGATTGTGGTTTATATAGCATGCAGTCTGCACTCAGTAACAACTACAACAACCTCCGTGAGAGAGTCGAGAGTCCTCCTCCCTTCTTGTAGAGCCAGCCGGACTTCAGAGACTCCTGTTTGGACCGGAACCACATGAAGGTTTCATCCTTCAGCACGCACCAACGCCTCCTCCACGGGATCATCAGACCAGCTGAGGGAGCACAGAATAAAATACCGTCATACAAATTGTTGGGGAAATATTTTCCTAGGCCCATAACTTTGACCCAGTGTATCAGTTTGTACTGGGGTGCTGTGCTCTCAGTGTTTTGTCTCCCTGTTCCTGCCTGTTGGCGTCAGCTGGTAGAGGTGTTATCGTTTCATCTTGTTATGCACAATGTTGATTATTCTCTCTCTACCAGCTAAATACATGGGTCTGGGGTAGAGATCGTCAGAATTGGTTTGGCATTACATGTCACTTGTTAGATGCTTTTATCCAAAGGGACTTACATACTGTGGGCAATCCCCACAGGAGCAATTTGGGGTGAAGTGTCTTGCCCAGGGACACAACGACATGCTGACTGCAGTGGGGTTTGAATCTGTGACCCCCTGATCCCAACACCAACGGACAACCCACTGCACCACACGCCTCCCTACGGCATCTACTTGTCAACTCGTGGCACAGACATGTCTTGTGAATTCTCCGGCCAAAGCTCCAAATAAACCATCAGTGTTTGCCATCAAAGTTCCTGCTCTCCTCATGTCTCTCTGAGTCCTATCTCCATTGCTTCAGAAGTTTCCATCACACAAATAACAAATGAAATGGTGTAGATAGTTTCATTTTAAATGAGAGAGAAAACGGTTCAAGAAACACAGATAATATATCGTAAACCCACCCTTCATGTAGAGGAAGCCATGGAAATATGGTGGTCCATTCCCATTAAACAAGGTCACTCTGCCATTGTTCACTTCTTCATCAGTGTCCATCATGCCATCATGTTCATCGTCACTGTCTGCATACTGCAAGATCATACAAAAACATGAATTATTTCTTGCACATAATAACAAATCAACAAGAGAAGGAACATCACATTATCGGATTTCCTTCATCAAAACTTAGTAGAATTTCAAATGTTCATTGCAGAGCTGCTCATACATGTCTGCGTGCACGCGTGTGAGGATGCGTGTGAGTGTGTGTCCTCACAGAGTCGGAGCTGCCTCTGTAGGACTCGATGCTGGCGTTGGTGCACGTGGACTTCCTCGGGTGCTCCTCGTCCGTCACGGTGGCGCTCCCGCGGTTGCTCCCGGATACGGAGCTGTCGTCCCCGGCGTTGACGGAGCCGTCCTCCTCCTCCTGGTCGTAGTCGGACTCGGTGTCGGCCGGCATGCTGTAGATGGGCTCCTCCCCGTCCGCCAGGCTCTCCACCATGCTCACCTGCCTCTCTGAGTCTCCATCGTTCTTTTCCCCGTCTCCTGGGGGAGGTGGTGGAGGTGGAGGAGGAGGAGTAGCACCATCCCTAGGTGGAGGGGGAGGAATTCCAGGAACAGGGGCACCGTTTGCGGGCAGAGGGGGTGGAGGAGGCACTGTCCCCTCTGCGAACGCAGGCGGCGGAGGAGGGAGGTGAGCGAATATTTCCTGATCGATGGGAGCGTCTGTCTCAGCAGGAGGAGGGAAGTCAGGGAGGGGGATGCACTCCTCCTCAGCATGGAACCCCTCGTCCACCTCCTCCTCTTTGGACGCTCCTCTGGTGGAATTTGCAGGTTTCGGGGGTTTCGCCTCTGCAGCAGGCTGGGGCGCCACCGCTGCTCCCATCGAAGGGTCCACGCCTCCGAAGTTCAGGAGGTCGATGAGCTCCGTGGCTTTGCGGGACGCCTCCTTCTTCATGCGTTTGATCTCAGCGTCCCGCCGCAGCTGCAGCTCCTGTTTGGAGGACTCACACAGCTGGGACACCTCGTCCTCTCGCTTCTTCTGCAGGCGCTCGATCTCTCGCTCCAACTGCAGGATATCTTCCATCTGCCGGGCCTCAACCTAGATGGTAGGGGAGAAGAGAAGGGGCAAAATCAATACTTGCTTTATTCTGTATTAATAGGAAGAATCAAATGTGTTAGAGTTGTAGAAAACACACTGAAGGATCATCATCGTCCTCTGGTGATTCAGCCTTCTTCTCAACTCCTGCCTTCTTCTCAGCTCCTTCCTTCTTCTCAGCTCCTTCTTTTTCTCCTCCTCCGCCCCCTCGTCTTTCTTCTTCTCTGCGTCCTCTTTCTTCTTCTTCTCCTCTCTTATCTTTCGAACGCGAGTACGAGCGACCTGACCTCGCCTGTGTCTCTGCAGCACCAGCACTGCCTTACGTTGCTTCACAAACCGCCTGCGCTGGAGGTGCCTTCTGAGGTGTTTCTGGAGCGTGACGACACTGGCGCGAGCACGCTTGAAGAACTTCCTGTGGACAACGAGAAAAAACATACAGCGAATAGGAAATGGTACAAATACATTTTAGGTCCGTTTAGAAGGATCTTACTTAGCACAGAAAGTGAGGAGGTGGGCTCGAATTATCATGGCAGCTTGACGTCGAACTTCATCTCTGTCTTTCTCTAAACGCTGCTCCAGAGCCTCCTTCATAAACACCTGCAGAACAAAGGTGAATCGTTAGGAGGAAGTTCTAATGTGATGTAGAAAACTTGTCTGAAATAGAGTTTCTGAATACTACCAAATGTTACCTTGGTCTTGCCTAACTGCCATTCTTTCTTGGTCTTGTCATATCTGTACAGAAGGTCTGTACATTTCTTCTTATCATCTCCTGCTGCTGATGATAGGGATTTCTCTTTCTGAATGATTTTATACCTGACAGGCAGAAGAGAAAGAGAACAAATAAAGAAAAGATCTCAGCAAAAGGGTCAAACAATCGGAGGACACTTAAAGACGCACACCCACACTTGGGACAAAAGGTAAGACAAATGTAGATTTAGAGATACTTACCGATTGGCAAAATCTTTAAAAGTTCTGCGGACGGGGAACCCGGCCCGACGGATTTTCACTGTCTCCAACATCCCAGAATACCTCAGCTGGTTCAGGACGACCTCAGGGTTAAACACACTTGGATTCTACAAGTAAAAAGATAACAATTAATTAACATTAATGTTTAAGATTACTGATACTTCATTAGGGCATTGCTAAACAGGCTTTTATGTGAATTTGAGCACTAAGACGGAATCAGACTGACCTTTTCCATGTTTGGCTTAATGCAGCGAATGAAGAAAGGGTTGGAGACACTCAGAGTGGCCATGAGAGAATGTAGTGAGTCCTAAAGACACAGAGAAAAGAAAATGTTTACATATATTTGCCTTTATTTCATATGATATTGAATAATTGTCACTTGCAAGAAAGTAAAACACCCAAAAAGGGGTAGTAAAGATGAAACATTAGTCAATACATCTATTAGCTAAGCGACAGAACGATTGATCATCTAAGTTATTTATCAAAGACAAATGCTAATATTCACTATTTCCAGGTTTTTCGTTTTTTTCGTAATACTGTACGGACTATGTGTGGGATCGAACAGCTTAAAGCTCAATTATTTTCCCAGCTCCCTGTGGTGCTGACCTTTAAAACATTTTTGTTTACGAGTTGCCTGTTATTTTAGAAATGTAATTATCTTAATCTGCTTGCATCACTCACTCTGAACTGGGAGCTGACGGTGGGTTTGCGTCGGGCTGTTCCCATCTTCTCCTCATTGTTCCTGCTGCCGACCTTCTCAAACAAGTCGTAGATGAAGTCCAGTCTGGGGCAACATGAAAAAAAATGGATTACATACCTACATATGATGAGTTATGTCAGTGGAAATGTCAGAACTAAAAACTAAAATGAGGTATAAACTGCTCCCGTTTACCCTTTTTGAAATTATTTTGAGGTCTTAAATTAGCATGTCATGGATTCTTGCCAATTTTAAAATGTCACAATGGTGAAAAACACATTTCTATATATTTCTTTATTTGTGAAAAGTTGACATTTCGATGATTGTGAATTATAGTTTTCACCTTATATTGACAGTTTAATTCTAGTCAATGTAAAATGTAGAACACATTTCATCAAAGATTCATATCAGTTTAAACAACTGAAAGCATTTCTTTTTTTGAAGGACTTGGTACCGTTTTACTTTTCCAATAAACTATTTATTTAAAGTGTGTGAATGTCTTGCCTGCTGTCCTTAAGCATGTTTAGGATGTCGTCTCTGAAGGTGTCTCTGTTCTTCTCCAGGATCCCTCGACCATCATAAAGGACCTGACCAAGAAAGACAGGTTCATCGTGAATCTCCCGGACTTTGAGACAGTAACAAATACATTATGTTGACATGAAGCGGCTCAGTTATACATCTCTCACCTCCCCAGCATAATGTTTGATACCAAACTGATGATCGCCAAGTCTGGGCTTGAAGTAGAAAGGGTTTGTCTGCAGAAAACAGGAAAATAGCATAAAGGGAAATTAAATAAATGTACGTTTACCACTTAGCTCAACATACTCTTTGAATAATGCATGCCGAATGTAAAAAACTCACAGCGTGTCTGCTGTGCAGCTTCTCCAGCAGAGTGAAGTCAGTTCCTTTGGGAAATCGGCTCTCTTCATTCACCAGCGCCAACAGGCCCAGTTTCTAAGAGAGAGAGAGAGAGAGAGAGAGAGAGAGAGAGAGAGAGAGAGAGAGAGAGAGAGAGAGAGAGAGAGAGAGGGGAACACCATAATGTTATTCTATCAGCTTTATGAAATCAGCACCACTTTCTAAGATATCAGTCTCATATTATTAGATCAGTTTACAGAGAGCATCCCAGACATCCTTTTATTTTAACTCACTTCAGCTCAACTCTGATAGAAAAAAGTCTGTGCTGTAGACAATCCTGATGATGAACACAATATGTCTACTTCCAGCTCAGATGCAAAGATGATACAGATTTTAAGACGTTAAACCTATGCATGTATAGATTCATTAATTTTTTACCTTTTCTATAAGGTCCAGACACTCTGCATTGTCCATCCAGTCTATGGCGTCCCACTGGACACCTTCCCTGTAGAGGTAACCCAAACAATTACACACGGAGAATGGATGTACACTACAGTATTTAATTCAACTAATTAAATATGTAAAACGCTGTTAATGTCTTAGAAAGATTGCATGATTGTTATTGTAATGGTCAACCCTTGTAGGAGCCATGTTGTTGGTGTCTTAGTTTACTTTTATTTATATTTATAGTGCAATACTATTTTGAACACTTGGTGGCGGGGTTTAGCTGCACCGGGTGTATAAAAGGGGTCATAGGTGACAGGAAAGGATGAGGACACAGGAGGAAGAGCACACCGATTCCACCAGCACGGAACATTACAATTGCCATTACAACCCTTTTAAATCACTTCTTGAAACATCCTCTCATTAGAAAGCCTATCCTTAAAAATGTTGGCGTTTTTATTTACATTTAATTAACTTTTTAAGTACATTATATGTATAAGAAACATACTTTTATGGTTGAACCTAATGTTTGTACATGATACCTTAAAGTTGTATGTTTTTCATATTGTTATATTGGTGTCAATAAACTGAACAACTCACAAACAGTTAATATCAAGTCATTGTTTATTGAGTTTTATATAGATATACTGTATGTAGAAGTTCACCTGTTGTACTCGAGCTGCTCCAGGGAGAAGATATGCTTGTTGAAGTATTCCTGAAGCTTCTCGTTGGCGTAGTTGATGTTAAACTGCTCGAACCGATTCACCTGCACACAAAGACAAACAACGTACATATAGATATGTTATAGATGTATAAAGATCTGCATGCATGTGTGTGAGTGGCATTTAAAAAACAGCTTCCAGCTAAACAGTTTGTTTCCTACCTGAAAGTTCTCAAAGCCGAAGATGTCGAGGATGCCGATGGATTTGAAGTTTTCCTTCCCTTTGATCTTCTGATTTATTTTGAGGATGATCCAGGAGAAACACTGGGAATATAACGCCATGGCAACAGAATCCCGGGAATCCACCGCCTGTTAGGATGAGAGTGTGAGTGTATCAGGAAGAGATCGATCAAAAGAGGGAGAATAAATGTATGGATATAAGTGTGTGTGCGGACCTGCTCTATAGTGAGTGGCGAGCAGATTTCCTCTCCTCTGAGGATTATTGAGCGCTGAGTCAGCACTTCGGACAGCTGGAAGGTATCCAGGCCCAGCAGCTCACTGGCGTTAGTGATCACTGAACGATGGAAAAAGATGAGTTTACACTTCTATCAAGTTTTACGTTCCCTAACTTTCCTCACACAAGTCGTGCACTCACCTTGCTTGGTGGTGATCTGGGCTCCTCCTGCAGTCATGAACTCGATGTTTCCCAGCTGTAAGACTCCTGACAGCAGCTTAAACATGTCTCTGATCTCCTCCTCTGCGAAGTCCAACACCTTCAGTGCCTCCTACACGCAGGAAAAACACACAGGTAAAGTGATGAGGTGCTACCAACAGATGAGGTGCTCTTAATATCGCAATATAATCATTTAAAAATCTCAATATAGTACCACCGCAAATTCTGCATAAAAAAGAGAGAGGTTTTATAAATTGTGTTTTGAATGTCAACTGTAAAAACATTGCATTGAGGTGGAGCTGCTCCTAAGGCAGAAATCGTTTTTACTTCGGGATGCTATACAAAAAAGAAATATAAAAAAGACACATAGAAGGGGGTGCACATTTTGGGGACATTTTAAAGACATAACTTCTATTATTTAGATTGTATGTGCTGCTATTAGCAAGCTGCAAAATCCCTTTATGGCTTATAAATATATTTTATATATTATTTATTTTTGTTAGTTTCGTAGTTATGGTTTAGCAACACTCAAATTCAAATCCCAGATGCAATTTTTGTCCTTCAGTATGCCTTTTTGTAATGCATTTAATGCAAATCTGTTATACCTGCTGATAAATAGACTAGTAAAAAAAGGAAAAACAACAACCTGGCAAAAGGTAAAAACATGTAGAGCAATTGTATTAATAATACTGGACAGTCATCATCTAACTAGTTTAGCAATCTGCATGGAAGCTAGTCAAGGAAATGTTTGTAATACTCAAATCCACTTGACAGAGATAATACTGACCATGACACTGTTATACAGTTCTTTGTCATTCAGGCTCTTGTCCTTCATGCATCCTGATTGGTTGAGGTAGTGGAAAGATTCAGGAGGGTCTTCCAGGAAGTAGAGGCCTGATAAAGGAGAAAATATATGAAGTCAGGGTGCTACTGACAGAGATACACATTGAGATACCTTACTGCACTCAGACGATGTAGATAGAGTCTACATAAGTTCCAGTGAAATAACAAAAACATGCTTTGACTGATAACAACACAATCTGATGCTATAGATCTTTTTGTATCACCATTGCCAGTCTCTGGTAAATGTATAATGTACGTCTTGATAATTGGACCTTTGTGTGCTTTTACTTACTTTTATTGTCTTTGTTAGCACCTGACAGCAGAGCGTAGAAGATGTGGTAGTTTCGTTCTCCAGGGTTTTGTCGCACCACTCGGTTCTAGAGTAAAATCATTTGCAGAAAAGCCACCATTACTATTCATTATGATTCACAATGCAACGCTGACAAATCACTCCTAATGAATTTTAACTTGATATGTTCAGACTCCAGACGTGCTTACCTTTTCCAGTAAATCTTAAAGGTAGACAGTCAAGGAATAAACAATAAAACCTGAGGTTTTCTAAGACACATATGAATCACATGCAAATGAAAGTGCATTTGCTACAAATATACATATTTTGTATATGAATATAAGGATACAGTCGATGACGCAGCCTCCCTGGATGTTGCCGCCCTCAGAGAAGTGAAGCTGTATGAACTTCCCAAAGCGACTGGAGTTGTTGTTGTAAACAGTCTTTGCATTACCGAAAGCTTCCATGATCGGACTGAAAGAGGAAGATACTGCAGTGAGTGCATTTGGTGTAGTCA
The DNA here is from genome assembly GCA_031216635.1 of Dissostichus eleginoides. NCBI lineage: Eukaryota > Metazoa > Chordata > Actinopteri > Perciformes > Nototheniidae > Dissostichus > Dissostichus eleginoides. The sequence goes on from CM062275.1 coordinate 22,695,385, forward strand.
GCATTTATCTGTGCATGCTGCGTAGAATACAGTATACCCATCATGCACTGCAGAGGCCATTCATTATGTTTCTCCTAAAGCAACATTGTTTTACAGATCTTAACTCATCTATGGAAAACTGACTGAATAAGCATGCTTTTCAGCACTGCTCTGCTTTATATACAATAATCACAAACATCCATAAGTGGACGATACAACACCGAACTCTCCCACAGTATCTGGGTTTGCCTATTAAAATACAGTATGTCTGTTATTGTTTTGTTTATGGAAAGAGTCATCTTTTAAACAAAACTGCCAAACAGTTGTTGCTAGCATCCTCTCAAATGTAAGGTGGCGTCTCTTCTCTCTTTCATATCACTGTAAACTAAAAATATGAAAAAATTAATAGGGCAAAAGAGACATGTGAATGTTTTTCCTTGTGACAGTAATTTTCTTTTGCACTACTTTAAAACCCAAAACAATGAATTGTAATTATTCAGTAGGTTGATTGAAATCATATAATCATTAGTTGCATTTAAAGAGCTTAAAAAATGTGCTTTTAATTACCTCATTTAGACTTGTACTTGATGACTTTTGACATATCAAACATGCAACATGGTCTAGAGAATCTTTAAGTCATGATATTTTCTTAAACAAACTTGAAACTCAATCTGGACTTCTTTTGAATAACCTTAGACTTGGAGTCAGACTTGCCCAAAAATACTTAAGAATTGCTTTGGCAGTGTTAGTAAAGGTACAGGAAAGTGTGTCGTCTCCTCTTCATTGTGCTCATATATACCTGCTCTGCACGATGGCCTGCTCCACTCGTGTACTCTTCTCCGATGGGGCAGTCCCGGCCGAGTTCTGGCTCATCACCGACAGGAACTGAAGCAACAGCTTAGTGCTCTCCGTCTTCCCTGCCCCCGATTCACCACTGGAGAACACACACACAATTTAATTAAATACACTGTGACCTTCTCTGACATTCCCTTATCTCAAACTGTTCTGGTCGTTTAATTGATTGAATTGATTTGCAGAGATCTTGCATTATCTCAGAGTCTATCTCAATCAGGAATGAAGAGAGACAAAGCCTGGGTATAATTGAGCACGGTGATATTTCTGACCCTACTTCTAAATTAGCAAAGCAAGCAATGAGTAGTTAACTAACTTCATCCAATTCTTTTTTTATTATTGGAGGAGGGATGGGTTTTTTTTTTTATCCACAAATGCAGATGCTTTCTCTATTTCATCAACTAGCTAAATAACAAAACATGTCATTTAAAATGGACTCTTTGAGCTCTATCTCAGCTTAGTCTTTCTCAAAAAAATGGCAAAAATAAATAAATATGTCTGAATTTCATTGTCACTGTCTGCTGTCTGTCTCTGCATTGGCTTCAAGTACATACACTTAAAGAAAAATACATCTACATGCTCTTCTTAAGTTCACTAAATACACACATTATAGATTTTTCTTTTACAAAAGGTGAAAAGATGTTTATTTATGGTAACTGACTCCTGGTTTTAGCTACATGGACAACAAAGCAGACATTCAGGGACATAAAACATGCATTGGTAACTCTGCTTAAGTAGGACCGTAGGAAATGTGGATTTTCTAAAATAAAACGACCCTAATGCCTGCTGGGATATGCTGCCGTCCCCTGTGATAGAGGATTTAATAAATAAATGGATTTATGGCTTGGAAGACAGACTGATAGATGGATAAAGCATGAATTAGAGGGAAGCCAGTATATATAATCACCAAAAAAGCCTCTTCCATGGTTGAAGCTCACCTGATGAGGACACACTGACTGTCGTGGCGTTTCCAGATGCAGCGGTAGCATTCATTGGCCACGGCAAAGATGTGCGGAGGAAGCTCGCCTATGTGGTGCTTGGAGTACTGGTCCACCCTCTCTGGACCATACATACCTGCGATCTGCTTATAGGGGTTGATCGCTGCCAGGATGCTGCCAATATTAGTCTGAAAACAGTCAACAAATGACATTTCAGCTTCTGTCTGTGTATCCTTTTTTAGTTTATTTGCTTGTTATTTGTTGTCAGTGGATTTCCTACCTCTCTCTGGTTCAAAAATATCGATCTAAACACGCCCCAACACTTACAATGAAAGCACTAAACACATATGCAAGCAATAAGCTCTCAGGAAAACATAAGTGGGCCTACAAACATGTGACATTTCAAAGCAGCCTTGTGTTGATATTAATCTGGAGGATAAGGGGACACAGCAGGGCGCATATCTCACAGCATTAGTGACAAATCATCAGATGTTTATTAGAAAGCTGACTTAAAATCAGTGAGATGATGGAGGCTTGGTTTCTATTCTGAGCCGTTTGTGCTGTAACAGTCACCTTGCTTTCTATCCTTCTGCACTATGAACCAAAAAAGGTCAGCAAGGCTTCCATCGAGTCATATTACCCTGTCTGTGCAGTTTGTCAGCTACACCCATATAAAGCTGAAGGACACATTTACTCATAAATGCATGAGCACAGTGACACAGAAAGCTGACCCATGAGGGTCAATTCTTATGATCAGCTTAAGGGAAATCCATGTATGGATAATATTTCATCATCTAGATTGGGTCACTCCCAGGGACGCTGTTATTGGTCGGTTCCCTGTAAGCTTTCAGGTTTTCAGGCTTTCCAGATGTCTGACTTTCAACTCAACAAACAAGAGCAACATTTATTATTTAATTGAGCTCAATATCCTTTTTATGACCTCAAAAAGAGATTATTGTCTTTTCACCATCAATGGTCATGAATGAAATGTTTTATTAAAGCTTCAATTCATTACAAACATATCATCAAATGACCACAGATATGATTTTTTATTGTGATGAGTGTGTCATAGGATCTGAAAAAGACACAAGGCTTTTGATCCTTCATCTATTGGATTTACTGTAGAAATAAACACGAATCATGCATGTGTTTATAGTCACTTTTTAGGGCTGAAAGACTGATTGAGATTATTTTGACTGCTATTGCAATGGCTTTACGATTCACGATAGTTTAGAGAATGTTTCTTTTTGTGTCATTATTCTTATATTAATTAAAATATATATTAAAGTGATTATGGGATGATTTTTTGTGAGCATCTGTTCAAAACAAACATTTTCTTCTTATTTCTTTAGAAGGATGGATCTGTAGCACCACAATACCTTATTCAGAAAGGTATTAACATACACATCTTTTTTTTAATACAAGAAAAATGCATACTTATTTCTAGTGAATAGGCATTCAGTTTCTTTCTTTACTGCAAACGTGTAATTGTTTGTCCTGGTTGTCACCAAATCACCCAGGATTAATAGGTTAAGGATTACAACACTTAAGAGTTTTGTGTGCTGGTTGTTTCTTACTAATTCCACTGGGAGTGGATGAGTGATAACCTCAGGCGTGTAAAGATTACTGGAAAAGGAAAAGGGGGGCAGATCACAACATAAACATGCTGTGCATCCACCCTCTCACACATACTTACAAACGCAGATGTGTCATCTATCTGAATGCACTCACATAGATGTTATCCTTCTGGTAGCGCTGGTACAGGTTGTGCATGATGGCGGCCTCGTGCAGGTCAGCCAGCGCCGACATGTCCTCCACGCCATCGATGCTGGACTGGTGCATGGCGTACACCCGCTCCCTGGTGATCTCCGCCTGCTGCAGGTACAACACCTGGAAGACAAATACATTACATTGCATGAGTTATATTTTTGTATGCATCAATAACATATGTTCTTACTTTTCCCACAACGGTTTAAAAATTCCTGAGAAACCAAAGAATCAAACAGTAGTTCGATCAAATATTTTTTTAACAAGATGCAATATACATTTTTAAAGAATAATGAAACTTGGCCTATTAAAAGCAAAGAAAAGCAATATTTTAAGCAGGTGCATCAACTGCATTATTCCCTATGGTCAGCATTCACACGTTTACAAAGACTGTGAAACCAGTCCTTATTCTTGACCATGGCAGTATGAGTTTTAAAAGTTGCATGCAGTACTGCAAAGTTAAGCCTCTCTGGGGTTTGCACTGGCATTGGCAGCCTCTGGTCTTTTGCTTGTGGAAAATAAGAGAATGAAGGGCTTAAAATAAGATGAGATTGTCTTGAATAGCTAAGAGAGCTTTCTGTCACCAACTTTCTTCTGTCATCTAATGCCAAAACCAAATTGGCAGTCACCAAACAACCACTGATCAGGGTCAACAAATGCTGATGATTGACATGAGTTCAGTCCAAATCGAAATCACAAAACCAGGTTGACGACAGACACTTAGTTAAAGCCAGTTAGCATAGCATGGCATCTGCCGCACGTTATTGACTATTGCTTGTCAAGCTGGCACTACACCACTGTAACACTACTACACCCCTATTAGTGAAGTCCTGCTAGACTGTTGTGTGTTGTAATGCGTTGAGATAAACTGCATTACATTTAAGCTGGTTTTACTTATCAGTGTGATAAGTAAAATACATCACAAAACCTTCTCTGAGGGAGATATAACACTTGTGCCACACAGTTGTCAACCTGGTATTGATGCCAACTGGATTCAGCGTGAGGAGGACAATGCTAACACTGTAAGGTCTTTCCATTTTAAGCATGAACAGAGTAATTATGATGCAACATGACGAAAAACACACATGATGAGAACACAGAGCTTTGTGGCTCCATTTCTAACAAGACCCCGGTCTCATCTATGTCAACTATCGCCATGGCAACTGGAGAGCAGTGACAAGACGGGAAGAAAGCCATCTGTGGGGGAATAAGAAGAAGAAATGTGGAAGAAAAGAGGAGACCGAGTAATAGATCCAATCTGGCAGGAAGGAAGGCTGAAAGCATCTCATGTATTGTCACACACACACACACACACACACAAACACACACACACACGCTGCTAGGATGATCTTTCTCTGATGCATTCAATCAACAGCAAGTGGCAACCTCCAGGTCTAAAAATAGAACCTCCGAGTCGCTAATAGCCAGCAGGGGGCGACTTTATAATGTAGGTCTGACTGTCACTGTATAGAAGTCTAAGACAAATTGACCCTACATCTCACTTGATTTATTACCTGAGTCATTTAAACATGAGTTTACGGTCTCAATCGGTAGTTTCAAGTCTGCTTTAATTCAGAATAATGATAATTTTGTAGTTATGGAATCATTTAGAGTAAAATAGACGACAAAGCAGGGTATATTGGGCATTGCTAGTTAGAACAGTGTTGTCTGGTTTGGGGGTCTGTGTTTTCATCGTACAACTTTAACCCTGTCAACAGTGTGTGTTCATTCAGAAATCTAACTGTAACATTGTAGGTGTCTCAAAAGGTCATGTTCAGCATTAGGTTGCACTTTTTCTCCATCCTCGTGTGTCACTTCTGGTACCAAGAAACCAAGATGGTGACGGTCAAATGTGAACCAAAAATGCCAAATTCAAGGCTTTAAACTGTAATCCACATAACAATCTGTGAGGTCACCCTTTCTAGATCCAGTTTCTATATACAGTCTATGGTCCACACATATACACACACACATATACACACACACACACATATAATTAAAGTAATTTCATCGCAGCATAAAGGTCGTTCATTCATTCCAGCTAAATCAACTTGCCTAAGAATAGAAACCTTTACAATACTGGGTTGTTAATATGTCAGCGCAGTCTCACAGCCAGCCTCCATCCTGTGTGTGTGTGTGTGTGTGTGTGTGTGTGTGTGTGTGTGTGTGTGTGTGTGCGTGCGCATGCGTGTGCTTGTCTGTGTGTGTTTTGCCGTAACAGATGTTGGGAGTCTGTTGAGAGTGGCAGAGGGGCGCGCTGTAGGCGTTCAGACATCTTGTTCTAAAATAAATCTATTTCACTCCAGCAACACAGTCTTCTACGGAGCTGTTGCGTGCAGAAGCTCTCTATAGGGCAAAAATAAACTCAGTAACATATTTTTCCAACATGACTGCATGTAAAATGTTGTTTATAGCCAACAAATAGAAACCAGTGTGTCATATGTTGTAGTTTCTGCACTCCTAATCTACTCTCTCCTGTCTTACAAGTACAAACGTCGAGTGGATGCTCTTTTGGTAACTGCCTCACTAACCTTTCCCTACTCACTCAGCTGTGATGAAATGACCCAATTATCCTTCATCCTCCATTAGAGAGAGCATAACTTATATAGCTCTCTATCTTCACTATGACCCCGTCCACTTGACTCTTTGTCTCGACCTTTTTACAACCTTGATGCTCAATCAAGACACTGACATGTTGCTACCCAAGCACAATTACTTATATATATTAGTGTTACAGCCGGGGTCAATATCATGAGGATGACTTTGATCATATACTGCTATAATAACATTTGTTATTCTAATGCAATCAATACTTTTATCCTTTTCAAAATTACATTGTATTTGTTCTAAATAAGTATTGTCAGTTTGTAATGTTAATTTCGAGCAATTTTTTGTATTGAATAAAATCACCATAAGCGCTTTAATTTTTGTTATATTAAATATGTGATCGTGTTTATTTTCCCAGTTGCAAATACTGGTTGCAAATGTGCAAACATTCAAATAGGCTGCACTTTTCAAACATTTCGTTTAAGCTAGTGTTTGTAATATTTAGGTTTTAAGCAATGTTCATAAATCAAAATGTACTACTCACTGTATAATTCTCTAGCTATACCAACAACAACAAACAAATGCAAGTTGATATGTCAATCTTGTGTTGACAGCTTGTTTCTGATTCGCCGGAGTAGGTTTGTTAATTTATCTCCCCTGTGACTCTCAATCTTTAATCAAGAGTCAAGACCCCTGGTATAATTGAAATCTGTGTGTGTTAACGTGTTCGTACTTCTCAATGTGTGTGATGTGCACCGATGACATGCTTGTCTGAGTGATGACATGCATAAACATGCCTGTTAGTCATGGCTTTGAAAGCTGTACACATGCAGGGATGCTTTCATATTGACTGTTTTACATCTGGACCAGGGTGTATTGCTAAATCTGTGAGGACAAAAAATGAACTGAATTTCCCCAAAATTACATCAAACCAAGTCTATTACTTTTATCAGACTTTTCAATTTATGTTTCACCCTATTAAATCTCTCTCTCTCCCACTCTCGCTCTTTGCATGCCTTCATGTCTCTCATCTCGCTCTCCCTTTGTACGTCCCTCCTCTTTTATCCCTTCCCCCTCTCTGTCATTTCTCTCTCTGTTCTTTCCATATCTTCCTCCCTCACATCATCCCACCCTTCATTATTTTGCCCCTATCTCTTCTGCCTTTGCATCTCTCATATTTCGCCGTCCTAAGACTTCCCTTTTTTTACTCCATCTCTCCATGCCTATTTTTTTTTTTAACTGAAAGTATCTGTGTCTCTAATGTACATTGATTCCTGTGTGCTAACCCACACAGACTCACTTGATGCCTAAATGGCTCAATCTGAGACCCCTGGCTGTAATTGAAGACCTACTGAGAGCCGTGTCAATCAGAAAGCCAAGCATGCCTTTGCAATCAGCGTAAATTATAGTTGAACAAAAGATAGGGCTCCTCTCAACATTTAAATGAAGGCTTGGGTCAAAATGCATAGTTGTGGTTGTTGGAAATCTTTTTTTAAATAGACAATGTCCCCAAAGTGTCTCAGGTTGGTTATTATAAGGTATTACTACTAGGTTGCTTCTTATAGCTGAAATCCTTTTTTGTGTAAATTCCCATCAGACGGGTTAGTATGGAAACAAGACTGTCAATGTCAATTTTGTTTAGTGTTTTTCAGATAGATCTGTATCCAAATTGAATTATCTGAAAGATGTAGATGTAGGATGTGACCCATATATCTTCAGGTATGTTAGTTATATCCCAATATGTATCTTAAAGGGATTTCGTTTTGCACCTGCATCAAGTTGGGGAATTTGCATGATAGATATTTTTTAATAATGCTAAAAATCACTGCAGTAAAGGTCCAGTTTTACTGACGTTGAGTACCTAGAATAAAAGACATCGCATCATTCATTTAAAAAGAAACTATATAGAGAAGTCAATCTCCAAAAGTGGTCTTTCTAAAAATAAAAATAAACGTCATTAAGCTACAAGATTAAATCAAATAAATGCCTGAGCTGCAGTTCTGGGTTTTACAATTGCTTCTAAAGCCAAAGCTGCTTTCAAATATAAATGCCTAAAACAACAGATAAAGGAGAACCATTTGGGAAAACCCAGGTGCAGATGAGAGAGGACGGACTGCTATGAAGTTAGAAAGTATGTCAGTGATGGAGGAAAAAAACACAGCTGAAGTGGAAGAAAAAAAAAAGATTGTTGTAATTGTCTCCGTCTTCTTCTTCCATTGCCCTCTGGTGGGTTTTAACACACTTTCTGTGCTTCTTGGCGAACATTTACACAAAGGGGGACATACACAGACGAACTGTACTTTATGTGCACACTCACACTAAGTTTGACTACCCAGAGAGTCTAAAATGGGATACAGCTTATTCAATAATTCATTACTTCAAGAGAAGCACAGAGGAAAGACATGGAATAATGAGAGAAAAACACTAAGAAAGAGTCTGAAAGGGAGAGATGAAGAGAGTAGGGGGGAGCAATGTAGAAGTAAATAAACAAACAAGCTAACAACTCTGATTTTCTCTTCTACATCTCTCAGTGACATGAAGTGCGGGAGAGAAGATTCCTTAAAGGATGTGGTATTTCTGGATTTTCCTTTGTCACAAATAAACCAAATAAAGAGACACATTTCATATCTACCCTTTCCATGCCACTCCACCCCAAGCCAATATGTTATTGAATATGTTTTTAGAAAGATTACTAATATTGTTGGCTGAGCAATGTAGCTTTAAAGAGAATTGCTTAAACAGGAGAAACTAACTTACTTCAGAATGATGTAAAAAATTGCATGAACAATTGTAAAGACATTCATGGTCTCCAGAGGAAGAATATTTGGTGTTCCTTGATACTTCTTCTCACTTCCTCAAGTAGCACCAGCAGATGTTAAGTTTTCACATATCCAGTGAATTTTCTCTACAAGTATTGGCATGGATTGGCACAGAATTTAGAATCTCGGACAGAGAAATACACAGAATGGCCATACTTTCTTTAAAAATTCTGTCTTTTCATGAGATTTGCTGACAACATTATGTGAATATGTCACACAGCTTCTTCCCTTTTACATGTCTCTGTTGCTTCTCTTTTTCAGGAAAATACCTGCATTCTTAACCCCACTTTGCCCCTGTGAACGGACTTTCACACACACACAGAGTGCATAGAGCGGCCTTGCTGTAAAGCCATCTGATGTCTGAAGCTGCTTTGCATGATTCAGGAGGGGAGCCAGAGGATACAAGCCTCTTCATCTGACTTCACATATTAGCAGCAGTGAGGAGGAGAGAGATAAAGATAGAGCATGGAGACAGAGAGACAGAGAGAGAGAGAGAGAGAGAGCTGTGGGCACAGTGACCTATATATTCTGCAGACTTCTATTCAGTGTAAAATACAGTATCACACAGTTCTCTATGCACCTGCAGCTTCCCTCACTGACCTTGGATCAGAGCTGGCAGACCTCATTGGGTCAGATTAGGATTGGGGAACACTGATGATGTATTTTTATATAATCTGACGGCTCAGATCAGAGTATATTACAAGCAAATAGAGCAGCTGCAGCCAGAAGTGCTGGCCAAGTCACTTTTATCTTTAAACCAAAGTATTTTAGAAAGCTCTTTTGACTTTTGGTTTCACACGGGACACTGACATCTATCTCCTGGGTCATGTGTTTTATGACCTGGTGATCCTACCCAACCTGTCCCTACGTGGACTTTGTTTCATTTTGTACTTGGACTTCCTTACAGGACGCCATGCACATCCTGGCTCACAATAACGTGGTTTATATACAAATATAGTGCTTTGCTTTATGTAGTTAATTATGAACACATGATAGAACAAAGCCTGATTGTTTCTTCTTAAGTGCATTGTCAAATTTACACCAAAATCAAGTGACCTGTCGTTTCTTTTACCCCCGATCTTGGTACATTTTAGGGAGAAAAAAGGTTAGTCACATGCTTTAACTCTTTTACTCTAATGCCTTCTCTGCCCCACAGCATCCATTTAGCACTCATGTGTATAACATCCTTCATATGTCATTCTCCTTCAAGATTCAACATCCCACACTCATCCTGCCCCAAAGGGGATCTCTGCTTCATTTCCCACAGATACAGGGACACTGCAGAGAGACGGTGAAGGTGAGGCAAGAGAGAGAGATAGGGGTGTTTGCATGTGTGTGTGTGTCCCAAAGTTAATCTCATTATATGACACTAAGCGAGTGAGTAACTATCAGGTCCTCAGAGGATTAGAAATAGAGGAATGTGGGTCAGGAGATCACACAGCAACATCCGCCTGTTTATGAGCCAAATGTTACAAAACACGTAATTTCTGCACTTTCCATTCAGGTCATTTAACAGAGTGTTTTTGTGTGTGTGTGTCCAAGTCTAAAGCAATTGTGTGTTTGCAGAAGGAGTAAGGCATCCCTGCAGCATGTTCAGTGCTCGCGTGAGCTTTCGCTACCGCTTTCACGCTAGCTACTGAAATCCAGGTCACATAACACACACTGTCCATAACTCATGGCTAACGTAACCTGTGTGTGTATACATGCATGTTTCTGTGTGGTTGTGTGTGTGTGTGTGTGTGTGTGTGTGTGTGTGTGTGTGTGTGTGTGTGTGTGTGTGTGTGTGTGTGTGTGTGTGTGTGTGTGTGTGTGTGTGTGTGTGTGTGTGTGTGTGTGTGTGTGTGTGTGCTGTCTAAGTCCAGGGAAGCAGGTGTGTGCTGACTTCTGTATATTTACATTATTCCCCATGTGTAACACATTCCTGTGTGGATGTAAATGAGATGTACATGGAGACGTCATAATTATAGCCAATATAAGGAAGAGGGTGCTGTATCCATGGCAACCAGGGAGATCTCCGTCAGGCACAGAGTTGCCTAAATGTGTCTGGTTTTAATTACAAAGCTGGGGATGTAAACATCATCTAGGGTTGTTGTTAATAATGATTAATCTGGTGAATCGTTTTTTCCAACAAACAGGCTCCAAGTGTGAAAATAGTGAAGCTTTTAAAGTGATTATGAGAATAAAATGAAAGCCAGTAGGAGCTTTTGGATTTTGATAACAGTGCGCTACCTGTAGTTTCTATGTTTTCATATTTAAGGTATCTTAATAACCTCTTTTTGTTCTATATTTATCTATATCAAGTGCTTTGCTGACCTAGTTTACCACAGGTTAACAAACGTTTGCTCTAATCTGAAGTCATCTATTCACATTCTCAATGCAGTACACTATACAGAGTTAAAAGGGAAAGAGAAAGCCTTGGATCATGAATGAAATATTTATGAATGATCCGGTGGTTTGCTGATCCAATGAGATTTAGTTTATGTTTTACTGATGTATTGACCTTCCTAGCCACAAATTAAATGAGCTTCCTGCACAGGAGAAAGATTGAAATGATGGAAATGTATGTTTTCTGAGTAGAAATGCAGCTCCATCACATTAATGGAAAAGTAGAAGTGGTTCAGACATCTGTCAATTATACCTCCTGGAGGTCTACCTTTGCCTGGCACTTTGCAAAAGAAAGAAGAGTGTGTGGTGATTGTGGGTCACACAATAAATGAGACTACTGTCCTCTAGAGTAAACAACTACTGTTTAACATATCGAAAGATCAATTTGTATGTAGGTACAAACGCCTGTCATGAGAAGAAATAAAACAATAGCCTGCAAGCATAACATCTACAGAACATCTTTGTATGATATTGTCTGTTTCATGCAAATTCACTGAGAGTAAAACATGACTATGAATGATGTAAATGCTCGCACATACAGTATACCCCTGGTAGTTGCGAGTTGTGCTGATTTGACATGAAGGCTTTTAGTTGTGCAGCCACAGCATTTGTAACCCAGAAATGGTAATGAAGTGAACTGGGTCAGGGCCTGTAGATACAGAACCAGAGAGACATGGCAGCTGGATGAAGAATATGAGAAAGTAAAGATAAAGTAACACCAGCCACATCCTGATACATTTAGCAAAGTTCCTTGTTTCACCAGCCACCATTGCAGCGAGTATTAAAATGCCTCGAGGGCTGCTCCTTGGACATTGGATTTAGAGATGTATTTATGATCATGGGAAGCAGGAAAAGAGCACCAGGGAGTGATGGAGAGCCTGGGACTGTTTGCATGGGTCAGGTCCTGTAACAGAGTTAAACCCCCCGTCCTGCTGATTCTCTATCAAATATTTACCACCTCCTGCAGAGCTAACATTTAAACACCAACAGCAAGCAGCGAGGGGGGGGCAGAGCGAGGAGGAGAGAGCTGGGTGGGGGTGGGGGAGGTAAAGGACATTCATAATCCAGAGCGAAGAGAATTCCTACTCTATAACCAATCCTCTTTTTTGGGAAATGCCCGTCTGTGCCTTAGAGAGAAGCAGCTTTATCAAAAAGACCATGCTTTTAGAGCATCATTTGGCCATTTTATGTTTGAAAGGCCAACATGAATTCATTGTACATTTATAAAGGACAGCCTAGATGTGGATGTTCTTTGAGGGTATAAAGGAAGGATTGAGACTGTTGAATTCGGGCCAAAGAACCAAGTCTATTATTAGCTCCATCTAAACTCTGCCAACTGGAGCGCATGTGTGTGTTTGTGGGTGTATGTGTGTGCCAAACACATCAGCCATCAAAAAAACATTAAATCCAACGTGTACATGTCCTTCCTCTGATACAGCAAACACACACTCATAATGAGATTTAAACATTCAATTACATTACTTAGACAGGGGTTTTGGAATTGAAGGGATGGAGCGGCCGTCATGGCTTTGCCATTTAGAATAACTAAAGGCAACGCACTCCTGACATCCTGCAATGTGCATTTGTGCTCCCATAATTCTCTTCATCTATTCTAGCTCTCCTCTTGAGGCTGAATGTGTGTCAGAGATAAATCTTGCATATGTATGAGGAGAAAGAGGAGGAAGAGGAGGAAGGAACTGGGGCAGGAAAGTGGAGCATCATGTCCAGGAGTTTCTATTGATCCTAGCAGGAGAGGATGAACCTGCACAGCTGCTTCACCTTCACTCTGACCTTTATCTGAAGACTAATGCACAGTCCAGATGACAGATTACACCATGCTGCAGGTTATGCTAAACAGTCATTAAATCCTGGCTCCGTTTACTGTTTAAACTAATTGAATGTGTAGAGTGTTTGCAATTTGCTTATATGTATTATGTGTTGTGATAAACAATAATATCATCATCACAGTTTAATTAAAACCTGCATAAAGGAGAGAACATAGTGGCTTCTCAAAGGCAGCATCCACAAACAGTAATGTCCTTGGTTTCAAAAAAGCTTGGGACTTTTAATGCCTTCCCCTTGACGTTGATCATTTGAAAAATCAGTTAAACTGTTGAATCACTGCAACAGACAGGGTATATGGAAACAGATTGCAGTAATACTTGTTTCTGACCAATGCTCCAACACCCTCAGCTCCTGTGTCCAATGTTAGCTAAGTTGGATAAACGTATTTAGAACCAGGCGCTGGTAAAAACCTCCTGTAGGGTGGGATTGCCTCTTCGGCTAGCAACACTGTTAGCAGCCATGCAGGAGAGACGCTATGTGGAGTGCTTGGATTGTAAAACTCAAATCTTTCTATATCTTTGACTTTGTGGAAATCTGACACATTACAGATCATCAACAAAGGCATTAAATGTCTTGCAGGTTAAACATAAGAGTCAAGCTGTTATCTTAGGAGGTCAGCGTAATGTCGCTGCTCTTTTGTGTGTGTACGCAGCTCTTACCTCTGCATAGTCGGTTGTGAGGACAAGTGTTCCATCTCCACAGGAGTTGACTGTAGCGGGAACCAGTTGCTCCTTCTCTTTGACCCAAACACGGGCCCCCTGGATCAAAGACACACAAAGACTGAAGTTAAGCATTGATATCAGTAGGAAAAGTAGTATTTTATTACATAAAGTGCTGAACTCCCTGGTGACCGGAGTAGAGGTCTTCCGCCAAAGAACAACACACCATCCAAACTACTTCTGCTCCAGCTTATTCAGACCTTTGACCCTAACATAGTATAGTCACAGATGAATGTATGTTAAGTGTGCATGGGTGAACAGATGTGTGTAATGATAGAAAAAGGCTGCAACATCTGGACTTTCTAGTAAGGTGAAGCAACAATGCTTGACATCTGTATGTGTGCATGTGTGTGTATTTATATGTTGGAGGGGGGTGACTCAGGGTCAGAGGAAATGTGCTTCTCCGAGACCTTTCCACACAGACAAAGCCTTCTTTCACAAAGTCACTGACCTCCGACCTTCAACCCCTGAAGAGGGGCAGAACATAACAGAGGAGGGACTAAAAAGGAAACAAGGGAGGAAGAAGAAGAAGAGGAGGCAGTCAATAAAGCTACTGAAGTACTGTAGGGACAGGAAATGGACCCATGCTCTCCCTTTAATGTGTATAATTTAGTGTTTTGCAGCTACACAGAATTGTTTTGGAATGTGCAATACCATGAAGTCTTGAAAGACATCAACAACTGGTGTAAATGATATCACAATGAACAAATTAATTAGAAATGTGAATTTACCATAATTAATAAATGACCTATTAGGGTTGTTCTATATCTGTCAAAGTATTTCAAGTCTAGATTTGACATCCACAAAATAGGAAAACTATCTTGAAGCTAGAAGGGATTGAAAGGAATGTGTTATTTATTTTCTTAAAATAACTCAATAACTGACAAAGTTGTAAGATTTGCTGCTTTTTCTCTTTTTAATGTCATGGTACATTCAATATATTTGGGGTTAGGGGCTGTTCGTCGACAAAATTGGAAATTGGAAATTGACCAACGCCTGAGAAGAAGATTGAGCACCAGAAGACTCTGAGGGACACCAGATGTGCATTTTAATGAACTGAGCAGCAGAGGTCTGGAAATGAATTGTTTTAGCAACAGATGGTCCCTCAGCCTCAAGCATTCCCTGACCACTTTCATCTCGTTCATTTGACTTATCCTATCTTTTGATCTCTTTCTGTCTTTTCCTTGTACCATATCAATCTGACACACAACCAATAATGATAATAGAAAATCAGTCCTGCCCCAGGCTGCAGAGTTAACCCGTCACAAGTCATTCACACACACACATACAGTGCACTATATATAAACACTGCTGGTTAGCTGAAGGTAAGGCTTAAGGGGAAGAATGTCTGAATGAATTTTAGATAAATAGTTTTAACACTGCTGGCTTTTGCCAAATATAAACTATAGTCTCAGTGACAGAAATGAAGATGCACACAACAAGCTCCTGGTCTTACCAAACCATGTGAGGCTGTAGCTTTAAAACTCATGAGTTATTACATGGTTATTACATTGCACAAGGGAGCAAATTAAACGTATTAGAGTTATCGTCTTACTGCAAAATCAACAAAACACATAAAATACAATAATGTGTATTGAAAGAATTACAAAGACGCCACAAAGGCTAAAAAACACAAATTGTGTGTTTTTTTGTTGTAACTGTAGCTGTGTGAAAAAGTCAGTACAGAGACCTCCGTATGTTAGTTCACCAATATTGATCCAGACTTAATTAACTCAACAACTATTGAAACGCACTAACATTTTGTATAGCCTATCATGGTTCCCAGAGGATGGACCCTGTAATGTCTTCATTCCCTAACCTTTCCCCATGGCCTAAGGTTGACATGTTTATTTCAAAACGTCTTGTTTATGAATGGATGGTTTGGCAGTAGTTTCTCTCCTCAGGATGAACTGTTTAAACTTTGGTGACATAGGCTGTGTGGTGAGATTCAGGATAAGGAAAGCTATTATATGACCAGCTATACTTGATTTAACCACCACAGGAGAAAAGGTGATTATGTTCTGAACAGCAATACTATGCACCTACTGACCAACAATGACTCACATGATAGCAAGTGCTAATGCATTTTATTAAATAGCTAACTAGGCTATAAATAATGAGATTAAGGATAATACAAACGTAACATCATTTTAAATCACGGTGGTCCTGCTAATTGTTTAGCGTAAAACAACAACGCAGACAAATACAAATCAATAACTTGAATTTAGAATAAACGAATACAATGCATACGCAAGTTATTAACAAAAAGCACTTAACAGACAACCACAATCTAAGTTATAGACACCACAGAAAGTATAGCCAATGTGGATTTACAAAGTAATGTCACAGTTAGCCAAAACGATGGTTATGCAGAGCCAAAAAGCTTTGAAAACATACACAACTCCTTCTAGCTCAGCCTGTAGCTAGCAAGACGCACACAGCACATGACAACACTTCAGAAATATAATACGTTTAGCTTGCCATGCTAACTTACAGTATTAGTACAGCTCCTTCAGACAGGTGTTGTTTTGAAGCATGGACAGAGATGTTTGTCGGGATAACGGTGCATGCGACACACACGAGATGCTGCTTTTTCCACAAGCCTCCCTCTGCTAATTTTGACATCATTTGAAATGTATTAAACACGTTTATAGCGCTACTTTCGTTTGAGTTTTCTGAAGAATACATGCATTTGTAGACTATCAAACCGTAACCATTTGTTATCGCAGGCTGATATGACCAAGAGCCTGCATATGAGACGTTCAGGGGTCATCGGTAAATGGTAGCGTCTACCTATTGCATATGGTGCACTAGTGACAAATAATTTAAGGACGCCTTCTCTAGGCTTCAGTGGGCTACTTGTTCCTGTTTGGTGTTCCTCTGACTTTTTATCTAGCGCTATCATTAGATCAAAATGTGTGAAATACTTTGGTTTAGCTGTATTTTGTGTTTTTTGCTAATTAGCCAAAGTTAGATTGTGAAAAATATTTTCCATTTCATTCCAATTCACACCAGTCGCTGGGTGAGCAAGCTTTATACATTATCTAGAATCACTTAAACAACTGAAAAATTAAAGAGCTTCCCTGTTGTGCCCCCCTCAGCAGCTCTCTATTTATAGACCCCTCATACCTCCTCTAGTTCTTCTCTCTCTCTCTGCATTTTACTCCCTACCTCCAGCTTGTCTGCCGGTCAGATTCCAGCACACAGAGCCATTATAAGGTTGGTGATGGTGTGACCAAATGACCATCTCGGCCTAAGGCTCACACACAGTTCACGGGTACTTCACTACATCCTGTTTGAACTGATACAATTACCCCACAAAAAACTCTGTTACTGGTATAGTATGCATAGGCTCTTATTTATCTTCTAAAATTCGCCTTATGGGTTCCCTAAATAAGAATATAATTCATGTTTTTGTCACTCTCTATCTGTCTCCTCTTTAGGTAAATTGGTATTAATTCCCAGGTCGATGCACTTTGTCTGAGTTGCCCGTGTCTATCTCTGGGGAAAACGCAGCATCGGGGGGTTATAAATGATCTGCCAGCATTACAACCTACACCTACCAACACCATCACACTCATCCTCCCCTCCCCCTTTCTATTACTGGCCCAGACAGACAGGAATGGCCATGCATGATAATAAACTCCAGTGCTTTCTGTGTGTGAAAAACTGGATGTATAGGGAAAACCTCTCCTCACCGTTTCTCACAATGAAATTACAAACCAAATTGCTGTCAAACCGAGGGCTCCAGCTTCATTCATCACCTTCTCGCCCAGCTCCATTAACCCTCAATTGTCACTATACCCTTAAATATGAACCCTGACCTTTTATCTCTCACTATGCTCTCTGACCAACAGGAGATGAAAGAGTACCAACACACTCTGCACAAAGAATGCTATCTGATGAATGACTTATTGCCAACCTGCAGCTATTCTAAAAAAAACGTTAAAATAATGCATTTTTACGTAAGTAAATAATCACGTCTTGTAGAAGGCCTTACCTTTATTAAAATAATGTATTGTTTTTAATAATCTACTGATTCTTAGCAGATCGCTCTCAAACCAAACTATAGACTGGACTGATTTGGATTGCCCAACAATAACAATTTTAAATTGAATAGATTACCAAATGCACATTCTCTTTGCTTTTTTTTGTGTCTTTTCTGTTCGAACAAATACAGACATTTTGAAGCTGCATCAACACTCATATAATGCATGACATTTTAAAAAGCAATAAAGGAAAGAACCTATTCGGATTGACGGATTTTTATTTTAAGATCACTTCCTATTTCAGTAATTTTATTTTCCTTATTGTGTAGGCATTACCATAACAACCTGTAAACCAGGAAATCTATACATTCAGCCAAAAATATTTAGTATTCGAGTTTATATTTATGGGTTTAAAGATGAACCTCTACTGCTTCTTATACGGTTTCCTCCATGTATCAAGGACTCAATGCAGAGTTAATGTTGGCAGGATTTATTCTGT
This sequence comes from Dissostichus eleginoides, assembly GCA_031216635.1. Classification (NCBI taxonomy): domain Eukaryota; kingdom Metazoa; phylum Chordata; class Actinopteri; order Perciformes; family Nototheniidae; genus Dissostichus; species Dissostichus eleginoides. The sequence continues at coordinate 22,713,724 of CM062275.1, forward strand.
TGTGGAAGGACTATTCCGAAAATCCTGACCATCTAATAATCTTTCATTACTTAACATACAAAAGAGAGAGTCTCCAGAGCATTCAGCCTAGAGCCCTGAACAGCTGTATGTGTGTGTGTCTCTGTGAGTGTGTGTGAGTGTGTATGCCAGATAAAGGGCTTGTTTCTGCTCGGGCAATCACATGGACGCCAGTGCCATTTGATTGAGGCATCGCCCTGGAGAGGGCCTCTGATGATGGACCCCTCCCTCTGAGCGACACTCACGCCCCAACAAACCCAAACATATGATTAATGTCTGCAGGCATATACACAATTGTAAGATCAAACTGAACATTCAACAGTCACACAACTGAGCATTCAATACACCTTGTTACATAAAAACACACACAAACACAAGCAGCACATACAGATGCAAATGCTCTGAATGTGTGTATATCTACTATAGTGGTAAATGCTGTCTGTCTCAAAAATCTATGCTGGTGTTTCAGTTGATATGGGAAAAGACAAAATAAATCAAGGGCAAGGAAAAGAAGAGAAGGGCACAGTGATTTGAGAGCAAAACTAAAGGTCCCTTTAAACGGTGCAATTTTGGGCTGTCAGAGACAAAGGTGACAGGCTTTGGTCTTCAATCGACAAAAAAAAAAGAAAAAAGACCAAAGCCTTACAATCTCACAGTCAAAAAAGCAGACGAAAACAGTATGAAATGACACAGAATACACTAGCTGGTGCTACTTTTAACGCTTTTTAGAGTATCGTTAAATTGGGAAAAACAGCCAACAAAAATTATGTAGGCAAAAAAAAAGTAAGATACATCCTCTGGGAACCCCAAATGTCTGTCAATCCATGTTATACACTAGTTTTTGTTTGAGTTGACTATGATTTACGATGTACATGAATGACACAAACAGAACGAGACAAAAACCTAATTCACAGGAAAGGAAGCCTTCCGACTAACAATGACAGACAATGGTGATGATTACATTACATCACATGTTAGACACTTTTATCCAAAGCGATTTACACAGTCAATACTGTGGGCAATCCCCACAGGAGCAATTTGGGGTGAAGTGTCTTGCCCAGGGACACAACGACATGCTGACTGCAGTGGGGTTTGAACCTGTGCTCCCATGATCCGAACACCAACGCACAACCCACTGCGCCACACGCCTCCACAATGATGATAGAAGAACACACACAAAAAGTAGCAAATGGGACAGAAAGGTTATAGTAGAAGGAGGTGCGGGAGACACAGATTGACAGACAGATGAATACATGATGACAGAAACAGCTGGCCAGTAAGCAGCTAAAGGAAGGAGCCTAAAGACCAGCATGGAGGCGGGAGGCCACAGCAGGATCTCTGGAGAGACTAAAGGTCAAGGTGCATTTAGAGATGACTTTGACTGTCTGTCTCTCTGTCTGGCTGCTTTAGTGAACTCACTACTGTTACCTCTACTACAGTGTTAAAACAGCCGAGACACATCCGAGACCCACAAAACACAACAGGCATCAATAATTCAACAAATATCTTCAGTGCAGTTCCGCTGCCATTCTTTCCCGATTATTTTCTGTGTTTCAAAACGTATCCAAAAAATGTAGCAAACAGGTATGTGTTTTAAACCGAAACCAAATGCAAAATCAACTATCAAGCTCTGCTCTCCCAACAATGATGGATGTCTTACAGGAGAATGGATGTGGCTGTTGGAGTTGTAAATGCTAATGTGAGTTAATCAGGCGAGAAGGGGAGGGTACTCAGGCCAATGTCTATCCTGGATGGAGAAATTGTTGTAATTTATGTTAAACAATTTCCCTGTGATAGCTTGACATTTGTTGCTGTTTTTAAAAATAAAATGTATATAAGCTAAAAAATACCGTCTTTACTATTGTTTAGTCTTCTATGAAAGTGTACAAGGGCCATTGTAGATAAAAAATACTGAGCAGTTTATATTCACATTCACAATTCACATTAATAGTTGTCAGATTATGGAACAAAAAAATCTCATATTTTCCAAGAATAAAAAAATGTAATAGAATAAAACCCAACCATCAATCTTAACCATCCTGAGAGGCAGTATCCCATTGGACGTCTGTTGTGGAGGTCAGGGTATTTGTGGCAATAAGGTCCTTTTTATGTAAAAGCCCTGTTTGAAGCATTGGCTGTCATGGAGACTATCATCCATAAAGCCGGTGAATTTCTGAGTCTCTTACATTAAATGGGCTCACTGCTTTTGACGATGTTCACAACATTTCTATGATAAAGTTCTCTGATCTTCTCTAGTGCAGCCCGGCCTGTGTCAGGGACCCAAACTGTGTCAGTAATATTCCATTAAAGGTGATATAACAATCAGGACAGCGAGGCTTTCAGCAGATTATGGTGGCGGGAAGGAGAGCAACAACATGTGTTTATGTGAGTGTATGTGTGTGTGTGTGTGTGTGTGTGTGTGTGTGTGTGTGTGTGTGTGCGTACGTACGTGCGTGCGTGTGTGTCACCTTTACTATATGAGTCACATCTGCCAGTGCAAGAGATTACCGATGAAGTAAATGCTGCATTCATTAAAACTAAAACATCTGGGGAACAAAACATGGAAAAGGTAAACATTTAAATGTTTCAAGTTATTAATCAAACACATCTTTTCATCAAAGTTAAAGATGGCGAACTACGGTTTTCAGTAAAAAATATATCAGCAGACTGATTGATAAACAACTAACAACTACCTTTAAAATTGCCTTTTTAATCTTTTCTTTCCATCTCTTTGAGAACAATCAAATATTTGGTCTAACAATATACACACACACAGACAGAGAACCCATCAAATGTGCCACCGCGTTTTAAAACATGAGTGCATCATATTTGGCTGCTTTACTGCTATTCTGGAATATCTGGAGCTTTAGACGGATAACCTTTTGACCTGTCCTAAATTCCAAAACAAACTCATTTAAGTAAACCAGCTCAGAGCTTGGATAAAGGCAGGAAGGAGATAGCTGCTGTTAATGTGTGTGTGTGTGTGTGTGTGTGTGTGTGTGTGTGTGTGTGTGTGTGTGTGTGTGTGTGTGTGTGTGTGTGTGTCTGTGTGTCTGTGTGTGTGTGTGTGTGTGTGTGTGTGTGTGTGTGTGTGTGTGTGTTTTGTACAGTGCAAAGGCCAGTTTTGAGCAGTCTGCTAATTATCACATTCTCTCTGATCTTGGATTAAACTACAGTCGCACAACCCCACCCCCACCAACACCCTGGCAACAAGACTCCACGGCAACAGTGTGGAAACAGAGCGCCATGAAAACAGCGTCCCTCCTCCAAGCATTGGTGGATGCTGGGAGATGTTATTCAGGTGGAGAGGATTGTGGGATATGCTGTCCTATATAAATATATTGTATTTGTTTTCTGTTTAATTTAATTCAAATTTGTATTTCTTGTTTTTAAATGAGATTTGTGATTTGGGGTTTTATATACAAATACTTGACTTCACTGTACTCTATAAACTGGAAAAGGGAATATGTTTTTACAGTTAGTCCATAAAACTGAAGCAATCTGGGAAAAAAACATAAATATTCAAGCGTGGTGACGCTAATGTATGATAGTATGCACTCTTTGAAGCAGTAATGCTGCTATTTAAACATTCTGCAACCATCACCTATTTTAATGTACATGTAATTATTCATTGTAAAATACTGCTGAGTATCATGTGATCTTCTGAAGCGACCACTCATCACTTTTATTTCTGACACTTGGTCACACTCAGATTGTTGTTTTTCATTTTATGCTAATCTTTGAACAATAAAGTAATCTGAGCAGAAATGATGAATCTCGTACCAAACTTTACTTTAATATATTTGGCTACTTGGAATTTTTTACACCAAAATAAGGCTAATCTATTTTGTTAAGTATTAATCGTGATATACATTATCAGTCCATTTTCAAGTTCCATAACTGCCCAGAAGATGTTGTTTAATTCACACACTGTAAAATATATTGTATGTGTTTTTTAAAGTAGCAGAGCAGTCCTCTTACACCTACACATAGAGAACAAGCAGGAGATAGATAGACAGGATAGACAGAGCTGGAAACATGCCAGAAGGAAGAGAGACAGGTAGAGCAGCAGTGAGAGTGCTTGGTTGACAGAGACAGAGAAGCGAGTGGCCGCAGGGAGAGACGGAGCATCAAAGGGAAGGGAAAAGAGGAGAGAGAGAGAAACGAAGCTGATGCAGCTCCTGAGCAGAACAAATGTGTTTGGAGCTGCTGAATATAGGTCACACATCTCCAGTGACTGTTCCCTTCCCTCCACTGAACCAGCCTCCTGCAGCAAGCACTTCATGCTAAATCCTGCATAATTTGGACCGCAATAGGGACTGTTAAATTAATAAGCTTTTTGGTGCTGAAGAAATTACTGAATTGTTTGCTGCTATTAAGACACCATATAGTTCAAACATAGAGGCTGCTTTCTGATGTGTTATTGTGTTAAGAGTTTCACAGCTTATGTGCATGCAGCAATGTATACTGATGATTCATATTTTACTGTTCTTTGCATAAAGAATCAACCTGAGTGTGAGAAAGCTTTTATTGTTATTCTCAGGAGAGGGTGTAGTGGCCACTCAACAAATTGCAGAGCATGAATTATTATTTACAGCCTGTTAAGTTACACAGACTGAGGGGAAACAACAAGCGAAGAAGAAGAGGAGAGGACTGTGTGCCAGGTAAAGCAGGACAGAGAAAAAGGCTATAAACAGCCGATATGATACAACAGCAATGACAGCGGGATTTAGATAATGTGTGAAAGCGATTCTTTCCACGTTCACACCTGTCTATCCCCCAGTTATCGGTTCATGGTGCACCTGCAATCCAGTCCCGACCTTTCAAACACACACCAACACTAACACACAGCGTCATGCATCATCAGACCATGCAGAATATACGGTCCCCTAAAAATATCTGAACACAGAATCAGCAAGGTGAGCAGCTTCTGGACGGGATCACATTCAAGGATCTATAGGTTATGTCTTTACATATCTTATTATGTCAGTCCAACACCAAAAGACATTCCGTTTTTTAAGACGCTAAACAAAGAAAAGCAGGAATATTTGATCCATATTTGAGAGGCGGATAGTTGTATTTTCTTCCATTTTTCGCACACTACTAAATCTAAATATTGCAGATGATTGTTCAGCCATATAAGATGACTAATTGTAGCTCAACAATACTTTATACTTTCACTGTCACTTCTAATGTGTGCCAAAAAGTATCCTCTAACTTTTCACATGTACAGTATGTGTATTTTTTGTTGACCTAACTAGAAAAATACAATTTTTGTTTGTATTTACATAATATCATTTTATGCCATTGCAACTATAATCCACTACTAACCCATCCACTTTGAATTTGAGGGGATTATACAGTAGTCTGCTGCCACCTGACATTTCATGCTTGGCTGGTCAGCCAGCTATCATATTTTCTGCCTGGGTTGAGAGGGAGAGGTCAGCTGTTCACTCTTTTCTGGTTTAAAGCATGAAGACAAGAGTAGGAACACAGGGATGTAAGAAGACTGAAGCATGGAGCGATGAAGATTACAGAGGAATGAAACTTGTTACGGTTGCGGGAAAGGTAGGACCCAAATGCAGAATACCAAAAAACAAGGAAAAGGTCTGTCAACAAAAGGCGAGCTTTATTTCAAAAGCTGGAGAACAAAACATGGCCTGAAACTCACAGGTAACACAAGGTAACATGGAGGGAGACAGGAAAGACAAACAATGAATCGACAGGGGAACACAGGGAAAGACAAGACTAAATACAGGAAGGGGTAATCACGAGACGAGAAACAGCCGGGCAGGGGAGGAGAAACACAAGGGCAACAGGTGAACACAATGAGACAATCAGACACACCAGGGAAACTAATGACAGGGAGGAAAACACAGGGAGAAGGACCAGACAAGAAACAGGGAGAACAGAACAACCAAAACAAAACCCAAAACCTAACACACAAAACCCCAAATCATGACAAAACTTGTCTGCTGGACAGACACATCCCAAGAGGATTGATTACTCAGCGGCCGACTGCATGAAGTCATGTTTCTGGGTATCAGATATGCAGATCATTCAGGACTGCAGGCCTGGACATCATAACTCAATAAGTCACTCCATTTTCAGGTCCCACATAGGCTTTTAGTCTGGTCTGTGTCAGGCTTCAGTGTTGGCGATGTGGTGGTCTGCCAATCGATGCAATGATCAATATATTACCAACAGAACGATGGGAAATGGAGCAGGACAGATGGTTGTTAGCTGTTTCTGTATGATCATCCAAACAGCTGACATTTCCTTTTCGTAATGTTAATATGCATTATTACCAGGATTCAATAGATCACACCTCTGCTTTTCTCTGGCCTTGGACAGCAGTGCTCACCAAAGGCCTGGCACCCAAACAAGCACTCACATAGACTAATAAATGGCATGACATCACTGCCAATGTGAGAGGCATTTAAACCCATATCAGATTAACTTAAGAGGGGGGAGGATAAGTAGCTTGGAGAGGACGGATATTGGCATCAAAGTCAGCAGAGAAGACAATGTATGTGCCACTAAATGGTGAGTGTGGACCAAAACCAAATGAAAGAAAAGGGAGGGGAAGGTGACATGTAGCTTACAATGAACACCCTACATAGAGGGAGAAAGAATGGACAATTGAGAGGTAAATTGAATGGACAAGTCATCAGGCTTGCAGGCAGGAGAATTGTGTGTCATATAAATGCCAGGGTGCTGGAGGTGAAAGCCTGAATGCTTTTCCAGTGGAGGAATGAGCAGGAGGCTGAATCAATAACCACAGTTTTACCTCATATTCATACCGGTTATTAACCATTTGTCTCACCTAGTCTGTTCCAACATAGACAACCCTCCTCCCCCTCCTCCTTCACCCCCTCCCCACAGCCTTGTACCGACCCATACCCACCCATGGATGCCTGATCCAACCCATTCACAGAGCACTCAAAAAGCACAAAAAGGGTCTTGTAACAGCAGCATGATGTGGGAGGGCTGTTGCTGTGTGTCAACACGGTATACCCTCCGATAACAGATTGGCTTTAATCCGAGAGCCAGTCGTATGGATGCAAAAGCCCTGTCAGCTCTCGTTTGGCCAATTTATCTGCGGCTCTGCTTAGAATGAATTCATTAAGCCGGCCGGCAGCCAGGCCCTGGTGTTCCGCAGTGATAATAAAATAAACAGGGTGTTGATTTCATTTTCAATCGACATAGACCTGCGGTTAAGGCACAGGCCTATTCTGTGTGGGTTTGGTTGGGAACAGTGATGAATGGTTCCAGTCGACGGAAGCAGAGCAACACCTGCCCTAACCAAATCCAATAAAAATCGAAATTAAAAACGTATAAGCTTATCACACAGGGCCGTGTATCGGTGGAGATGTGGGCGGAATCGGACCGTAAAAGACGTGATCTGACATTAATGTTTAGTTCGATAACAGTGATACACATTCACCATTGCTTACCTCTTTGAAAAACCCCTCCATCCTCCCTACTCCTCCCAGACGTCGCGCGCCCGGCCCGGCAGAGCGCAGACACCGGCTCCGGTCTCCGGTGCGCAAATCTCGCCCACCGAGGGGTGAGCGTGTTGGTCAAGATGGGGGAAAGGTAGCGGTGCCTCCGTGTTGATGTTTCCCATTCACCGAGCGTTAGTCTTCATACTCGGAATGGCTCAGTGGCTCAAACACACCTCAGCAGCGTCCGGGCTCTATGCGCAAAAAGCCACATGAGAAAAATCCAAGGAGGCTGTGATGAAAAATTGAAAATGTCCACGCGAGGGATCCGTCGAAAGAGCTCTAATTGAAGAGCATCGGTGTTCCAGGCCTGCCTCTTTTCGGTGTAGCAATGTCTGTGTGTGTATGTGTGTATGTGTGTGTGTGAGAGGCTGTGCGAGCTTGACGCTGCCCTCCTCGCACGGGGCGGTGCAGACACAGCCACCTCAAAGCTAAATCACATACATTCAGCTCACACACACACACACACACACACACACACACACACACACACACACACACACACACACACACAGGGCAGCCATGTCAATTGAAGTAGGTTTTGTAGCTGTGGTCAACCCCCTGACAACATCTGGATTATTTTCTTCTCCAATCAGTAAAAAGGCATTTTTTAGTTTTGTGTAGGAAAGTAGTGGCTTGGGTTGGTGACTAGCCCCAGACATATGAAAGAGGCTCTGTCCCACTTGTCCCAATTACAGGTGTTGATCCTGAAATTACCCAGATTGGACATCAGCAGCACCAGCATGTTGGATTGTATACAGCGATTGGGTAAAAAAAGAGGAAAGAGGATTTATGCAAAAGCAAAATTAAGGAGAGTATATCTCAATGTTGTATGGATTTATTGCTTGGGTTATTCATTGAAAAATAAATAAATCAGTTTGTTGCAACTCATAGACCTTTATACATTTACAACAGTGTGATACATCTATTGTTGCCCTTATGTGCCTACTTTGCATTTACAATATCCAGTAGAGATGATTGTTGTCAGATAAAATAATAGATGTTGACATGTTGGCTCAAGTGGACATGAATATGTAACAACACAGAAGAAGAAATCCCCGTTTCACTGACTGAGATGATGTCTAAATTAGCCATGAGGCAAGAGCTGTCAGCCAAATTCACTTTCATGTGTATCTAAAATCCCACAAAGAGATAGAGAGTGAGAAGGGAGAGTATTTCTGTATGATCTTTCCTAAAAAGGCCTACCTCCCATTGCAAAGTAGAAGGAGGAGGAGGAGGAGGAGGAGGAGGAGGAGGAGGAGGAGGAGGAGGAGGAGGCTAGGTTACAGGGATAGTCAGAGCCCCTGTAGGGTGAAAAATGATATTTCACAATACACACACATGTGCACACAGGACAGCAGGGGAAAAACACCCCAATATCAAGAATAATAACACACATTGTCCCCAGAGACACCCGTTTGTATGAATGAGGTAGAAATGGATAGACAGCTGGGTTATGTGATGTGGACCGTGTGTGGTTTTATTCTCCAGTTCAGAAGACCAAGCTGCGGGGGCCAGGTGCAGCCATCAGGAGCCCAGTGTGGGGAGGCCTCTTTGGGGTAAAGTATTGTGAAGCTCAGCCTGTTCCCTCTGGAGCCCTGGAGGTAAAGAGGGGGCCCCCTGTATGCAAGCCTGGAAATGTTATTCAACTGTGCCCTCCATCTTCATCAGGGAGACAGTTCAAAAGCTAGCCCCAACAACAGGCCCCTGTCCTGTATGTTAGAAGTGTGTGCATGTCTGTATGGCCACACACATATACACATACAGTCAGGAAATGAGACCTACGCTTTATAATCTCTAATATGAAATAGCTTTAGAGGATTACCCCCCTTCCACAAAATAAAATAAAAAAGAAATATTAACTCGATTACTTGTAGGTTAACCTGCAGCAGCACAGAATGTGCACACTTCATCGTACACTCACACTTAACTATTAGCAAAACCAAGATTTCTAAGTAATGTTGTAAACATTTTCACAGTGACACACAGTATAGTATTCTTGAGTATTATGTTAATTGATCTGAAATTATCAAAACATCACGTTCATATATGATTTTTCATTGTCAGAGAAAGGCTACTGTTAGTTGTAAAGATTCAGTTACATGAATTAAAAACTATTATCGATGCTATGTTGTAACCAGAAGCAGTTTTTGACAGAGGTTACAGCAATGTCAGCATGATTAGGTGGCCTGCTGCAGCACTTACACATCATAATGGACTCTCTAATTATCTCTATTTTTTTCTCAGAAGTGTTTCTTTTACATTTTAATGAAGCCCCACTCTAAAGGTAACTGACATTATTGGCCATTTTGTGAGGAAAATGGAGATTTATATTCTCCCTTTGTTGGATATGTTTGATAGTCTAGAAAGTACTGTGTAAACCATTCATGATATGCAAGAAAATCCCAAATCCACCAAAATATGGATCCAAATTCTAGTTTAGCTGTATTTATTTTGAGCATTTGTTTTAAAGGAATTAAGGCAACACAACACAGGAATCATTCAGTGTTAAGTAGAGCTAAATTGGTTGTTTGATTGGTCAATTAGCCGATTATTCTAATCATCCTTTAATCAATTAAGTCATTTATCAAGCGATTACTTCTCTGGCTTCAACCTCCGAAATACAGCATCGGGTTTTTAAACAGTTTTTTAGTGGATGTCTGACAAAACTTTAGATTGAGTTCTGTGATACACATTTTTACTATTTCCATTTTACTACATCAATGTTGCCTAAACTCTCATATTGTTTGCACCTAACCACCCCTCCCGACTAGTACTAATGGATGTATGAAGTAAATGCTCTCAACATATTTTTGATCTACGTCTGCATGAAAGTCAATAGCAACCAAATGCTACAGCCACAAATTTGCACAAAAAGTCCCTGGAGTGGAAATGCAGAGGGGGGGTCGCTGCTGTCTGTGATTACATGCCTAAAAGCCATCGATCCAACTCATTCAGCATGCAGGAACACACACACGCATTGAAATACACAGACATAAAAAAGTCTGGGCTATTCAATTGTTATTACCATGACAACACAAGGACTGAGTGACCCTCAGCGGTGAATTGTGGGATAGATTTTGTTTGCTGCGAGTCAGGAGAAGAACTCTGCTTACTCATCTAACCACGCACTCCCTCTCTCTTTCTCCTTCATGTCTCCTTCTCCTATTACTGTTACACTGAAAATGTGTGTGGGCTGTAAATCAGGGAGAAGTGTGTGTTGTGGACAGATCATCGATAAGTGCTCTGGTTCTCTGAGTGAAAACGCAGACAGATTACTGAAGCTGAGCCAACCCATTGCATGGATCTCTCTCTCCTTATATGACACCGACAACACTTACATATTTACCACGAGCATATCATTCAACAAATGTATCTGGTAACTATTGTGTGCATCTGTGTGCATCTGTGTGCATGTCATATGTTGCATGCATTAATCAGGCATCACTCACAATGTCACAGCCAATCAGTTTTACCACCGGAGCGTTCATAAATCTCTCTTCATTTATTAACCTCATTCTCTTTCGGTCGCCCCTCTTCTGTGACCCGTCGCTGTCCCTGCAGAGTGATCAGTTTATGGCTATCTGAGACGAAACGCTGAATCAAAGGGATGCAGTGAAACTCATTGTGTCCTGATTGATTATCAACCTTACTATGTACTGGTTAACCGGTGAAATGGGGCAATCCAAAGCAAGGCCTTGAGGCTAAATTTGGTACTCGACAAAAACTCTCTTTTGGTTTTGAAATGGCCCCAGAGAAACAAAGACGCATTGTTTGGTGTAATGTAATGCAATCGGATAAACTTCACAAAAACGTTCTAAAATGTATACTATTATAATTGAATCTCTATTGTAATCTCCAATACTTCAAACTAAGTCACTCTTCTTGCAGTACAAGACATACTATGTTACTACATAACTGCAGCAGCTTTATTAAAACCTTCTATTAATCAATCTACATTATGGTTTATGTGGTTCACAACGAGAAAAACTCACACTCCCTCTTGAGGAAATGTAATGTTGAGATGATGAGGTTACTTAGTCTCTGTAATTTAATTTACTTTGAATTACTGAATATTAAACTTAGGCAGGGAGTGTGGGCTACCGCAACAGTCGCTCAGAAACTCATCAAGACACTCAACATTGATATAAAATATTAAAACACAAACACTTTTGCCAATTGATGAGCCAATGCCATCCACTAAAATCAGAAGGCTGGCTAAAGACATTTTAGACTCAAAGGTTCACTCTTTCAACTCAAAGAGTTAAATAATACACTTGATCATTGAGGGGGTAAATGCCTATTTCCTCTGATGCAGACAGTTATATGAGGAGATTGAAACTACTAAACAGAATATCTTTTTCATTTAACTTTGCAAGAAAGCAAATAAGCATATATATCCCAAAATGTGGAGTTTTCTTTTCTTAGTCAGTGTTAAGATTAGTTTTTCTCCAGACAGTTTCTATCTGTATTTACTTGCCAGTTGCCACCATCCTTCCATATATCGTTGACTCTATATTGAGTATTTAAAACACTGCCGATATTGACCATTAACCTTTCTTTCTAGTGAGCAAGTCTGAAGGACACCTGCATGGCTGGACATTAATGAATTAACGATACACAACACAAATAGCAACAATTGGCAAAAGCTGTGCAAATAGGAATCTGAATTGGTGATTTTAAAAGAATATCAATAGTTTCTTCTTTTTAAAAGTATAATTGCCTCTCCATATTATTATCGTGAAATAGAGAGAAAGTGAAAAAAGCAATATAAAGATGCTTAGCCAGTGGTCTTTCTGAGAGACCATCTATGCAGTGTGGTGTCAGAGTTCAGTCCCTGTGGACAGATATACTGAACAACACAATGATTCATGCATTCATGTCTGATGCACGCCCCCCCACACACACACTCTTAGAGGGACATATGATGTGACCTGATCTGTATGACTCATGCGACACAGTTAATGTTCCTCTGTTAAAAATGAAATCATACTTTGGAAGGTCTATAAAATAAGGTTATTTTGGAAAACAGTTACACACCTATTTTTATAACACACAAAATGCAAACTATTTTAAAAATAAATTAATAAAGCCAACACTAGCGTATAACCCAAGTGTGAACAAAAGTTTAACCTCCTTTCCTGTTGTCTTAACGATATGAACGACGCAATGATTTGTTTACCTTGCTCATCCTGATGTCAAAATACAAGGAGAGATAAGCAATCCCTTTGTTTAGGTTACATCCTATTTCCTCCTTCTCACTCTCTCCAACACACACACACACACACACACACACACACACACACACACACACACACACACAAACACACAGGGCAGACATGTAAATGGAAGTAGGTTTTGTAGCTGTGTGTGTGTGTGTGTGTGTGTGTGTGTGTGTGTGTGTGTGTGTGTGTGTGTGTGACATCTCCATCCGGATTTATTCCCTTGAAGTTAACAGCATACACCATCATATACTTTCATATTTCCTAACATGATGTGTTCATGGACTCATTACCTCTGTATTCCTGAATGCCTGGCTAGAGTGACTATAATTTGTCTTGTTTTAACTGAATCATGATTCACAATATATGTAATAATTCAAATGATAAGAGCAATAGATGAAGAATGTTTTATATATTATCCAGGCACTTCAGGAAGTGGGACAGATAGGGATGTTGGGAAACTGCCCTGGTAACACTTTATGGTAAGGGTACATGCATCATCATGAATTCATGCATGACTTAATGCATGAAAAAGCTTGCATTCATTCATGTAGTACTTCATGAACTATCAGTAATGTACAAGGATTAATAGTATCTCATGCATGACTTAATGCAGGAACAATACCTTAATTAATGCATCAACTAAGGTATCTCAATCATGACTTCTGAGTTATTAATGATGTTCATGTCTTCTTCATATAGATCTGCAGTTAATGTGACAGGCCAAAAAACTGACCAGTCACAGCAATTCCAAGTGTTGTAATCATGATTAACTAAGCATTATGTTGTCATTACTTCATCATGTTTGTGCCCCTTCAAATAAAGCGGTGACCTGTTCCGTCGTTTACACTGATAAATAACATAATGATTAACGGCCTATGTGAAATCACCTTTATTAACCATTTGGTGCTCATGCATCAATCATCTTTGTGATCCCTCAAATAAAGTCAGCCCTTATGTCTATTTAGGCATCATGTATTTGGCAATATTACAAATGCAAATTAGATCATGTTTGGACTTAATTTCAATTATCAATTATTTAGTTAGGACTTTTTTTTATGTATCATACAGTATTATCTTAAAGCTCACAAACCATTTAAGATAACTCATTCATAATATTAACAAACTTACATTTATAATCCAAAGCCAACCAGATCACATTTTCAAATATCATGTCACATAAGAAAGCAATACAAAAATTCAGCAAAGACACAAGATACATGGCAATAGTAAGTTAATAGTAAATCATACCATGTTTATATTGTTGAATCATTTGTGATTTTAACTTGACCACAACAGATCAAATGCACTGAAATTACTTGCGTATAGATCATCAGGGATTTATCTTTCAGAAAAAAACTCCTGACTCATATGTAATGATAATAGATGTGAGGCACGAACAGGGGCTAATTTGAAACGTCCATCTTCTTCATATCTGAAGTCAGTGAGCTCTTGGTGGTTCAATCAGGGAAACATGACCCGAATGTCCTTCAGTCAACGACCGAGAGGTCCTTTCTTATGCCTGTTTCCTAGCCAGTAAGTCCATTCTATAACTGCAAGATGTTCTTTCAAAAGTTTCTCAGTTCGGTTTCCCCTAAGCTGCCAAATTATTGATTTGTAGTTAATCATGATTACAACACTTTGAATTCAACAGAATACATGCACTGCTGTGACCGACAGACCGGGTCACCGCTTTATTTGAAGGGGCACAAACATGATGAAATAATGACAAAATAATGCTTAGTTAATCATGATTACAACACTTGGAATTGCTGTGACTGGTCAGCTTTTTGGCCTGTCACATTAACTGCAGATCTACATATATGAAGAAGACGTGAACATCATTAATAACTCAGAAGTCATGATGATTGAGATACCTTAGTTGATGCATTAATTAAGGTATTGTTCCTGCATTAAGTCATGCATGAGATACTATTAATCCTTGTACATTATTGATAGTTCATGAAGTACTACATTAATGAATTCATGCTTTTTCATGCATTAAGTCATGCATGAATTCATGATGATTCATGTACCCTTACCATAAAGTGTTACCACTGCCCCAGGGGTACCAGCAGAGAGAAGAAAACAAGAACGATTACAATTATTTATTTGAAGGAGTCTCAAGTAGCATCCTGCGTGCATGTGTAGATTTCATACCTGCTGTGTTGGGTTTACATGGGTGCACATAAAGGAAGAAGCTTGATCCAATTAAGTTGCTCTAGAGCAGGGGTGACTTCATCCTGATTCCCTTTTCCCCACCCCCTCTCCAACACCCCTACCCCACTACCCCATTACAGCTATCCCAGCACCACCCATGGCAGCATGACAGCACGTCTTTGGACCAAATTAGCCATCAGTGCAACCCCCCCTAATTCCCGACAGACAGTGGGGTAACTTAATCAGCCAGCTATAGCCTGCAGCAGAGCGCTATCATGCTTACACACACATATACACACAATAGTCTAGAATAATATCATACAACACCAGGAGAAGGTATTCATAATAAGTGTGGCAATGAAGAACTAAACAGTTAATTGACATTTAATTTAAAATGAAATATTATATGTAAGTGATTTTTGTTTGTATTTTCACAATTGTGATGAGGGAAAAGGGCAACAAAATAAACGTTATCCTCACTTCTTGGATAATCTGTAACACAGCATATGATTTCTTGTACAAACATCAATACACAAATTTAAATACAATGAATTAAAACAGTTAAAACGTGGTCTAACAATAGGTGAAGATTGATCAGAGACAGTTTTATTTTATCATATTTCCTTACTCTTGTAACTCACTTACTGTTTGGCCAATATTATACTGAGCTTTATTGTAACAGACTTTTTTAAATGGATTAAACCGAACGAAGCCTAATCCTAGTGAGGACCGAATAAATTACCCAGATCACTTTAAAATAACTGGATTACATAGATCCCCCCTGACTCAAGACACCCCTGCCCCTTTTTCTAAATCTGTACGTACATATACACAAACCAAAAACACTCACTGTCAGGAAAGGTTAGATTATGGGAAAATAAAATGAGAGAAAAAGAGCAAGAATGAAAAAGCTTTGCAATAGAGCTGTAAGAAAATTCTGAGAGAACAGAGGATAGCCAACATGTCAGATCACACACATTAATGACTTGAATGTGTGCATATTTGCATGTTTGTTTGTGTTTGTTTTGTCTTCCTGTTTTCTGAATGTGTGGTCTGACTTCCAAGATGTGTGTGTGTGTGTGTGTGTGTGTGTGTGTGTGTGTGTGTGTGTGTGTGTGTGTGTGTGTGAAAACCTCACTTATTAATTCACTTCTGTCAAGGGAAATTGGTTAATGATATCATCATTGCTAGTATTATTATTTAATACACAAAGGCAAACACACACACACGCACACACACACACACACACACGCACACCCCCCCCCCCACACACACACACACGCATACACGCTCACACAAAGTGATTGGTGTTAACAGTGTAACTAACACAGTGACACAGTGAACAAAAGCCGAGCTGTCACTCCAGAGGCTTAACAATCACATTTGAATATTCATCAGCAGAGAGCAACAGAAGGTGAGTTTCGCTTTGCAAAGATCATGTTGATGCTGTATAGTCAGCTCCACCACCCCATCTACTGTATGCCCATCCAAACACAACACACAGGCAAATAACAGCTTTATGAGATCATTAAGCAGAAGCAAGTATCTTTTACAAAATGTAGTACACACTGCCCATTCATTTTGTCCTAACTTCTCAATCATACACTTTTATTTTTGACAATATCACAACTGCCAGTGCAAACCAATTGGATCATGTGCAATAATGACATTTATTTATTTGCAATAATTAACAGTACAACCTTTTTAAGTGTTCCTTATTGGTTTATATAAGTGATGTTATATATATAATATTCATACGAATGTATTACATGAAAATAGGATTTCATGTTCATTGAGTTATTCTAAGGCTTTACTCATTGGGAACTTACAGAAAGATCACACTGTAGAGATTTCTGCCTGTTTAACACACTTTGACCAACAGGGGGGTTCAGATGAATCCTCATGAGATGAACCCTTTTGAGAATGAATTGGCTTCATAAGGCTTCATCTCGTCATGACTAGTTTATATTAGCTGTGGATGTTGTTTTGCTGAAGAGGTTTTTTTGTGCTGTTTTTCCTCTGCCTTTTAATTGCACCCCTAGTGTATAATAATAACAATAAAGTATTTATATATCTTTGTATTTATCTTTGTATGTAAGGTTGAAGGATCATTTATTGTCATTTTGCCCCCATAGACTGGTTGCACCATGAAATGCAATTGTGTGTAAAATCTACATGTAGCAGTATCAGTCCATGTACAGTTTGACAGTATCCAGTAGTGCTACAAAAAATGACCAGACGGTGGTAGTAAACGACCATTTGATAAGCCTAACCACAGCAAATGAAGGGCCTGTCATGGAGTCTCAAGCAGGGCGTGTCACTTACTTCTCATACATGCAATGTCTTCTTCGAGCCCGCCTCTAACCGCCTCTGATTGGCTGTTCTTCCTTCTGTTAGCGAACTTTCACTCTGATTGGGTAATGTCCTTGTCCGTCAGCTATGACAGACGCCACAGTGCTAGCTATTTGGAAAATGAAACTGGTTCGTGTTTGACTTCGAGACGCAGCAAACATAAAACGAAAACAAGACGGGTATTAGATTAAACAAAAAAATCCCCCTGGAGTTGACTCTTTTAACTTGGCGCAGCGGAGGAGGAAGAACCCATCGGTAAGGGAGGCATAGCCTACATTTATTATTTTTGGGAGGGAGCCAGGCCTGTGCTGTCAAACCACGACAACAACAACACCTGAATTTCCTGTGTTAGCTTCTTTCTTGTATGTGTTGCTGCTTATTATATCCAGGATAAAACCGCCACTAAACATCAGCTATTTCGGTCATCTTTTGTCGGTTTAGCCCTGTGCCTCATTATATGTTGCCTTTTAATAGTAATATGGCATTTACAGTCCCTTCCTAGAGTCTGTTATGGTCCTGGATAAGACTGACAAGAACGTTTTTTTTTTTACAGCTGGTAATGTTGAGTAAACTGGACAGGACGTACTGTACTGAAATGGAGGTAAGATAATCTCTGTATTGGATAATAACCACAAAATAGCTCTGTTTTGAGACAGTAGGTAAGACGTCCTACCGATAAACCACATCTCAAGTATTAATTGCATAACTAAGGATAGTCCCTGATTTGTTATGTAATAACTCAGATTTAAATTCAGTCATTGCACTTTAAGATTCTGTTTTCACAGTTTGATAACAGAATTGTCTTCTTGAGAACTATTTAGTCTCTAGGTCATTTTCGTTGTACTTGAATACTTCCATCCAATGTTATGTCATCATTGTATCAAATATGTGGTTTGTACACCAAGCCCTTTTATCATTGTCTTCAGTCAACACAATATTAATCTGCAGAGTCTCTTTGGGAACTCCTGGTGCTATTATAGCTTTTAGATGTAGCTGTCACAGCTTTAAGTAAAGGATCTTGAGGCAGAGACCCTTGTCAGTTTAGTTTTAGTTTTCAGTCCAACTGGCAAAGGCAAATGAAACATAGTTGCTATACACACTACTGATTTATTTGTCACTAAATAATTACAGGACCATTTCTTATAAACACACTTCACTATACTTTTGTGGCACATTTTCAAATGTTTTATCTCTCTTAAATTGTAGTCATGTGTGGAGATAGTTCAGTAGTCTGGGGTTGCATCTTTGAAGAAACTGCCCTTTAACCAGACTTTTACAGTTTATGAATACAGCTCTGAGTTGCTTATCCTGAGCTTTAAAATCAAATATCAGGCAAAACAAATATTGTAAAGGATTGATAATCAATAATGTCTAAATCAATCCAAAATCATGTCTAATGTTGATAGTAAGGCCTCAATGGAGGCTTTGGTCTGTTTAACACATCTTCCATAATAGGGTGTAAGTGTCAAAATTAGTTGATTATTAACCAAGATATGATGTGTAAACCTTTGCTATTGTAAATCTCTTTTATCTCATCTCCTCCTTGTTACGACTCCCTCTTGCCTTCCCCTCCTCTCTCCCTCCCGTTCTCTGTGCTCCAGTCTGTAGCGGGGGGCTCAGCTACTTGGTGAGACTGAAGCTGTTGTCACTATGGCGCACTTTGACACCGAGTACCAGCGCCTGGAGGCGTCCTACAGCGACTCTCCCCCTGGAGAGGAGAACCTGCTGATGCATGTGCCTGAAGGAGCCAAATGTATGACATGCACAAACAAATTACAAACAAATCATGAACTTTTCACACACATAAACACACCCTCCTCTTTTACACTCATTGATGCCTCAAAACAACACCATTACTAATGTGTGATGATTCTTTTTGCAGCACATTGGCATCACATAGAAAACCTGGACCTGTTTTTCCAGAGAATATCCTTTTACAAGGCTATGGCATGTGTTCCTACTGTATTAAAACTGTATTACGCTATTTCGATCTTGCACAGTTAATATCTTTGATCATAAATAGGATTGCTTATCTCAGATGTGCAATGTTCCTTAACCTCCATTACGTCTATAATCTGCACCAGAAGAATGGATTCACCTGTATGCTGTTGGGAGAGATCTTTGAGCTAGTGTATGTATCCTACCCTTCAGAACTTGTGTTTCTGTTCTGTTTTTCTGTAAGAGGTTTGTTTATGGCGGTGTTTGATGTGCCCTTTTCTCTCCCCCCCTCTCTCCCTCCATGCAGTCAGTTGCTGTTTGTGATTGGCTTCACAGTGTTCCTAGCTAACTGTGTGGACTATGACATACTCTTTGCCAACAAGTTTGTAAATCACACTGATTCCTCTAAAGTCACTTTGCCTGATGCCTTCCTCCCTGTGGATGTCTGCAGTGCACGGTGAGTGTGACGCTGCATTTCGATAATAATCCTTTTTCTTTGCAAATCAGCTGCAAATGTAATTTCGATGCGATTGTGTATCTGAGTGTGAAACAGAACAATCCACACAAATGTATATACTGACTTTCTTAGTATGTGGTGTACATTATCACATGGAACTGGTTTTTGCCTGAATATTCCTTACTTGGTAATATCCCAGGATGACAAATCAAGGTGTGACATGTTATGTATGATTTAAAAATTGCAGAAATAAGAGGCAACCCCAAAAATGTTGCTCAATATCAATGCCCTTTTTCATGCTGTACCTTTTTTCATAACTATAGCAGTGTTTATCTTTGTGAAAATATGAAATATGATAATGCAATAAAAAATGTCAGAAAATCCTAATGCAGCTAAATACATATGTACATTTTTTAATTGAAGTAAATATTTTCTTCCGCAGTATCCGAGACAATGCATTTGTGATTTTTGTGCTGACAATCTCTGGAGTGTTTTGGCTACACCGCCTGCTCAAATTCCTCTACAACGTCTGTTGTTACTGGGAGATCCGATCCTTCTACATCAACGCACTCAAAATGACCATGGTGAGATATAAATCATGTCTGGAAGTTATTTTTTAGAAATGCCTTAAAGATTTGCTTGTGTACTTTAGTAAGAAAATAACCTTCACTTTGTTTTCTTTTCAGTCAGAACTCCCTTATGCAACATGGCAGGAGGTTCAGGCCAGGATAGTGGAGATCCAGAAGGAGCACCAGATCTGCATCCATAAAAAAGAACTAACGGAGCTTGACATCTACCACCGCATCCTCCGCTTTAAAAACTACATGGTAGGAACATATGTGATGAAATGTTAAAAACATTGTTTAGTTGCTGCCATGCTACTTTTAATCATACAAAAACCCAAACCAAAACTTTCTTCCTTTACTTCTCAAGGTTGCCATGGTGAATAAATCACTCCTTCCTGTGCGATTTCGACTTCCTGGTCTTGGGGAGTCTGTGTTCTACACCGCGGTCTCAAATACAACTTTGAGCTCATCTTCTTCTGGGGGCCAGGTACGTCCATGTCGAATGTGATGTGTGTGAATGTGGCTGTGTTTCTATGGTGTCATATTCAGGTGAAATGACCATTTGCATGCATTCACTCAAATATTTGCCTATGAGTCAAGGTTTAGAATTACAAAGGATTCATCTTTTACCTCCCTTGATTTTTTTGTCTGCAGGTTCTTGTTTGAGAATGAGTGGAGCCTGAAACCAGAGTACAAGAGAGGAGGAAACAGGCTTGAGCTGGCAGACAGGCTGGCATCCCGTATCCTGTGGATTGGGATTGCCAATCTGCTGCTGTGTCCTGTCATTCTGGTGTGGCAGATTCTCTACGCCTTCTTTAGCTACACAGAGGTAACTGGTTCACATGCGTACACACAAACTTCATACATTCTACTTTGTGTTCTAAACAGAAGTTTGTTGTGTTTGTGCCTAGGTTATAAAACGAGAGCCTGGTTCTCTGGGAGCGAGATGCTGGTCTCTGTATGGTCGATGTTACCTGCGGCACTTTAATGAGTTGGACCATGAGCTCATGTCCCGCCTCAGCAAAGGCTACAAAGTCAGTCCACTAACTAACCCCCTGATGCTCTTTTACACTGGAACCTAGTTTTATAACTCTTATTTTGTTTCTTTTAGGCTGCATCCAAGTATATGAACTGTTTCCTCTCACCGCTGCTGACGGTGGTTGCTAAAAATGTGGCGTTTTTTGCCGGGTCTCTTCTGGCTGTCCTCATTGCACTGACTATCTATGACGAGGACGTCCTGGCAGTAGAGCATGTTCTCTCATCCATCACGCTTCTTGGAGTGTGTATCACAGTCTGCAGGTAGAGGAGCTTATTTAACTAAAGCATTTTCTAATTACACAAATAAATCATTAAATGATTAGCAAACCAACGCCCAAGAGGCTTATTCCTATTTGGCTTAATGTGTAAATACAGTAGGTGGTGAAGAATGTAGTATAGCCTGAAGCAGTGTATCTGTGATCTGATCATTAGAATGGATCTATAGATTATGACATTTGTCATTACACAGCTAATATGGAAAGGCAAACAAATATAAGACACAAATCTTAATTTATGTAGGATGTTAGGGCTGAGCCAATCTTAATTGCCCTTTTAAAGCTACCAGGATTTGTAATCCCTTTAATGCTCTTCAGCAGATTATTCTGAGGTATAAGGATGAGTTTAAGAGGGTTTCCTTCCTTAAGTAGCTCTTGACTATTTGAAGTCTGTTAATAGCTATACATTGAAATGCTTAGATATGAGGGACATTTTTTTCTCTGAGGAATAAGGCAGTTCTATTAATATAACTTTATATTTTATATTCAATCATCCAAGGCATTTACAGTAATAACCCATTAGAAAGGTAACAGGTAGATTCTGAACAGTTTTGATTAATTTGTGATATATCCTCACTAACAGGGTTTTCAGATTTACTTATCAAGCACATTTCCTCAAATGAGTTACATTTTCAATTTGATTTTGAACCTCTTGAGTTATAAGATGTAGTTCTTTTCCACCACTTCTGTCTCTCTCTGTCTCTTAAGATCATTTATCCCAGATAAGCACATGGTGTTTTGTCCTGAGCAGCTGTTGAGGGTTATCCTGGCTCATATCCACTACATGCCTGACCACTGGCAGGGCAATGCACATAGATATGAGACTCGAGACCAGTTCTCCCAGCTCTTCCAGTACAAAGCAGTGAGTATGAAATCTGAACTGGGAATATAGATCAAGACTCAGAATAGTTACAAGGGAAATCACTTCTCTCTCTAAACAAATAATGATGTTGATCCATACTTTTCTAGAGATTTGTATCTGACGATACACAGCTTATTTTCTCTTAATTTCCAACTTTACCCCCAGTCCCTTATTCGCTTTAATATCTCAGAGAGACTTGTAAAACCAAAGATGTATTTACAGTATGCTGCTGGCTTTTAAGACGATTCACAAGGAATAGTGCCCTGCTGAGAAGCACCTTGTTGATATTTGTTACGGGAGGGGTTTACACTCCACTCCAAGATTGTCCCAGCATGTGTTCTGTTAATATTTAATCCTAAAGTAACAAGAATTGTTCTAGATTTCAAACGCAATGATTATGCCTTTTTAAATACCATGTTTCAACTTCAGCTTTGCCTTTTTTACAACTGTACTTTGTAAACCAAATGTACAGGGTCAACCTTTTCTCTGTTATCTTTCAGGTGTTTATTCTGGAGGAGCTGATAAGTCCAGTGGTGACTCCCATAATCCTGATCTTCTGCCTGAGGAGGAAGTCTCTGGAGATCATTGATTTCTTCAGGAACTTCACTGTGGAGGTGATTGGGGTAGGAGACACTTGCTCCTTCGCCCAGATGGACATCAGGCAGCATGGACACCCTGCGGTAAGGGACTGCAACATGAGGGGCTGTAGGGGGGTACTAAATACTTCAAAGCTTCATTCATAACATTCAACACACCTATTAACAGGGCGGTCTAGCAGCAATCTTTGAGCACCACTAATACATTTAAATTCCCCAAATAAATTGTTTTGACGGCTCTTAAAAATGTATGGTAAATGAGTTCACCTGTTAAAAAAAAAAGCATATCATGTATTTGGGGCTCGGTGTTCATCAAGACATAGTCATTTCATTTTATGTCGACAAAAGGGACAAAGTAAGTTCATTAAAGAAAGTTTAAATAATGAAACGATACAGCCGCAAATGCAGCCAAACAGACATACACAGATGAAGAAGACACACTTTAAAATACTTATCTATAGACTTTGTGACATTAGATTAAAAAGTGAGTGAATAAAAGGGTCTATGTGAACACCTGTGTGTTGATTGTCTCTCCTCCTGTAGTGGATGTCTGAGGGGAAGACAGAGGCGTCTATCTACCAGCAGGCAGAGGACGGGAAGACAGAGTTGTCTCTGATGCACTTTGCCATCACCAACCCTCAGTGGCAGCCTTCTCAGGAGACCACACACTTCATCAGCCAGCTGAAAGAGAAAGTTCACAGAGAAGCCACAGGAGGTCCTTCAGATACACATCCACTCTCACTGTCTGAGTCTGAGGTACAGAGATAAACCAACATTCATGCTCGAGTATCAGTGGTCATAAGTTAGATGTTATCAAAGCGTCAGAAGTAAATACTGATTTACTGTCTTCTCTCTCTTGCAGCCGAGGAGCCTTATTGCAAACTTCTTGGTGGGTCCGTCTACACTGAACTCCGTTCATTTCAGCGCAGACGGCTCTTTGACCAATCATGCAGCAGCTGGCTTGGGCAATGGGGCATCTGCCTTACGCTCCCTTTCCCCGATCAGCAGCAGTCTTCAACTGAGGGGAAGCTTGAGTGCAGCTCACAGGCCTTCTGGCCACACTTCAACCACCAGCAAAGCAATGGCCGGCTCTGGGTAGGAACATTTCCTTTTGAATTATGCCCTAACTTTTTCTTCTTAACTTATTGACTAAAATAAGCTTAAATTCCCAGATTTTTAGCAATCTATAACTGTACTTACAACAGGATGGTTGGGATTAAAGATAAATACAAATGACAAGGACATTTTACATGGGACTTAGAATACATAAAAAAGCGGAGAAGTGTAAGTTCATTTATATCAGTTTTTCTCTGTTATTTTCCTCGTCTTTATTTCCCTAGCGTTTCCAATGTAGGATCTAATTTTCTTCAAACTTCTGTATTCTTTTTCTGTAGAACGGATGCCTGGACTGTGAGCTCCGGCAGCAGTGCATGGGAGGGTCAGCTCACCAGTTTGGTCCTCTCAGAGTACGCCTCCACTGAGATGAGCATCCATGCACTTTACATGCATGAGGTAATTGTGTGAGAGCAGGTGTGAGAATAGAATAGAGGATATCTTTGCTGATTTGTTTCAAGTCATGTGTTCACTGAATCTCCATGGGAATATTCGTAGTTAAATAAAGATTGAATAAAACAATATATATAATAATGAACAGGGCACTAATGCTATCTTTTTTATCTCCCTTTAGTTTCACAAGCAGCAGTCCCGTGGCGAGCTGTCCCGCCACACATGGCACAGACAGGAAAGTGACGAAAGCAGTGACAGCATCCCCGATGAAGTGAGGAGCGAACCCAACCCTCACTCCAGACACTTACTTCGCTCACACACATTCCCCACCACAGTTCCCAGTCCCTGTGCCATTCCCACGTCAGCTTCAGCCATCGTCAGTACCACCCGGGGCCAGGAGGGGGCTGCATCGTCCCACAAGAGCAGCAGCCAGCGGCCGTTTAGTGGATCTACAGCAGGTACTCTCCATGTTTCACATCATGTGCATTTGAATTATATAGTTTTTAGCATTACCAGTCTTTATTATTATTGCTGTCATGACTACTGTTTATTAAAAAAAAGTCCTCAAGCACAGGTGCATGATCATCCCCAACACACTCTTCTAAAGTCTCTGTAACTCATGCCATAGTAAGAATACTGTATAATATTGTTGCATAATGTTGTCACAAGATTTCGGCACTCCTTGCAGCGCCATTATTTTTACATACTAAAAACAAGTTGACTGAACAAATACATCTACAGGAACATGAACATTTTTCTCAAGTGTAAAGTGGAATTTCTCACTTTGAATATTTAACTAATGTCTTTTTATTTCATGTCACACTGACTTACTTTAGAAACGATAGCATTGCATTATGTATTTTAAGAAATGAGAACAGTTTACAGCAAAGTAGCTGCAAATGTAAATGTTCTTTCATCATGGATTAATCCTTCTTATATTTTCTCAAATAATCCTTTTTTCAATAAAATGTCAGAAAATAGTGAAAATGCCCTGTGTAATTTTCCAGAGCCGAAGGTGACATCTTCAAACTGTATGTTTTGTACAATAAAGCTATTATTGAGTATATTATCATGTATTTGAAAGAAACTCTTCACATTCTCACACTGAAGAAGCATGAACCCAGCAAATGTTTGGCATCAAAATAGGTATAGCCAATACATTTTCTATTGATTGACTAATTGTTGCATCTTTATTGTACAGGTGCTATATCAATCAAGGTAATTACTGGCACTTACTAAACTCATCTGTCTTTTGTTTTTTCTGTTTTTACAGACTCTTTTAGTGCAGGGGGGAGAGTACTGAGGTCAGCCCGTGGTGTGCCCATGGGAGGGTGGGCAGAGGAGGGTCAGGCAGCGCCCCGACACCCTGATCCACTACCAGAAGAGGGCTTAGAGGACGATATGCCTCCTCACATACACAAGGTGAATTGATTATGTGTGTGATTGGAATGGTGGTGTTATTTTTCCTGTGTGTGCTAACAAGTGGATTTGTTTTTTTTGTTCTCTTTCTCTCACTTTAGGTTACATAAACAAGCTATGTGGATGAGTATCAGCGACTCATCCTTCATAGATGTCCATATAACCATTCCTCGTCTTCAAACAAACCTTTTCACCAGGATTAACCCTCTGATCTGACACAGGTGAAGATGGATATGTGTCAGTGCAGTGTACCATGATGATCTCTACAAACTTTATGAGTGAAATCATCTGGACAAGTTACAATGATAAACCATTCAAAGATACTTTAAGACTTACCACATGCAAACAGGGTAAATATCTGATTGTGTGTATCAGAAGAGGAACTACAGGATCAAGTTATTTATAATATCCATCGATGCCATCAGATTATGCTTTGCTCATTTATAATGTCAAAATATAATTAAAGTGCATGTGGTGCTTAGATGATGTTAACAAAAAACACTTAATTCTCTGCATTATGCTGCTACTATTGCTGTAGAAAAATAGGTTAAAACTTGCTCACAATGTGATCACAATAATCTTAATTGTGCTATCTGTATTGTTTCCGCCTTTTGCAATGAATATGTTCAGAAAGATGCTTCTAACACAATGACTTTCATTGTGTGTATCTTACTGTATTAGTGTACCAGAAGTTGGAGGCTCTGTATCCTACCCTGTGCTCTGTACTTCAGCTCACATTCTGCCTCTTCACAAAACATGCCATGACATGCCACGTTTTAAATACCATTTTACTCCTTACCTTTTATTTATTTCTGCATGTATTGCGTAACAAAATGTGTATTTTTTTTAATGTTCAGAGTCTGGCTCAGTTTGCACATATACATTCTTGTTTAAAAGATAATTGTACAGTGTAGCCTGGTATTTTGCAGCACGCACACATGGACTGTATAAATACTTTAAATGTTAGGTTATTTCACAGGAATCATTTAGAATGTCAAATTAATCAAATTACCCAATGAAAAGGCCAACATTGTGTGTGTAACCAGTCATGCTGTATGCAAGCACATTTTAATCAGATTCAACCTAGTTTTTTATTTTTTCAGGATTTATTATTTTCGCCATGCGAAATGGCGCAGCAAACAGAGAAGGCTGTTTTAAGCATGTAATATTAACGTATGTGCCATACAAAAAAACCCTCGAGCACAAGTGCATGACCATCAGCTACACATTGTTCTAAAAAGTTGCAACTCATCCCAAAATAACATTACTTTCCCATGACCATCTCCACATCCAGCTTAATCACAGCATGACATTCCCATGTTCTGCTGTCATTAAACCACAATTCTTTTAGCAAAGAAGTATGCACTTTAATTATCTGTTAATACAGAGGGTGTCACCTTACTGGGGTTGTTCGTTGTGTATCTTTCTTATACATATTTTAAAATAGTTTATTTATAAAAGGGATGTGCCATGATGATTGCCTGTTGTGAATAGGATAAGTTTACTGTAGTGCACTTGGATGGGAATTTAAAAAAGCCTTGTCACATTGTTATCACTATTATTATGGTTAATGGTGCAGTGCTTCACTTTCAAGATAAAAGTGAGTGTGGTTTGGAGGTTTTGTTGTTTGTTTTATAAATCCTGTAAAATATCATTTGTACAGATGTAAATTAATTCATTAAAGAAAAAAAGCAATGTTTTTTGTGTTGACTTTTTGTGTTGACGCTACGGTGCCGTTGAAGGTGAGTCAGTAGGATGAGTTAGCATAGCCTAAATTAGCATACGGCTAACTAGTTTACTACTAGGTAGCATAGACTGTATAAAGCTAGGTAGCTGCTTCCAAAGCTCTATCTTTATCGACACAGAAAGAACTGTCAAGTTGTATATTGTTGTAAGTGTAACGGTAATGTAACAAGCGAAGTTAATTAAATCTTTCCTGTTTTATCTTTTTTATGCGTCACGTATGACTTGTCAGCAGAGCCCGGATAGCTCAGTCGGTAGAGCATCAGACTTTTAATCTGAGGGTCTAGGGTTCAAGTCCCTATTCGGGCGGATGTTCTTTTCGCTTTCGTCTAAAGCTAAAAATGTTTCCATGAAGTCAAAATGCATTGGTATATGACCTTGTTTAATTACATTTGAAGCAATACTAAATGTTTAGACTACCAGCTTTTAACCCTTCTCTGTCTCTTGTAGTTAGGTAAATTAGGCTACTCTTACCTACCACGCTCCCCTGGTTCTAACAGTTTGGTGAACACTTATTTTTCCTACCATACACCGAGGGCATGGCATAATCTGCTGAAAGATCTAAAATAAGAAACAAGTATTAATTAATTAATTAATTTAGCAAAGTTAATTGGAGAAATATCTTTCCCCAAATGATAGACTATCCTCTCACCTCTCTATCTTCTCCAGCAGATTACGTTTCAATGTTGACGTTTTATCAACCATAAAACTGCCATGCTAAAAATATTACACAAACTATTATTATATATTATAATATAATATTTTCTGTTTGTTTGAATGAAAAGACTGTTGTGTTCAATTGTTTGTTTGTTTGAGTCAGACAGGAATTCATTATACACAGCGGTTGCCATGGGACACACCTGTTTACCGCTGGCACTGACCTGCATAACAACATCTATGCTGAGAAACAGAAGAGGGAGTGAGACTTTCAAAACCTGACTGTAGGCCAGGCAACGTTACCCAATGGGGTTCAGTCACTCTTAATGTAAATAAAGATAACCTGCACAATGCACATAACACACGAGATTTAACTTCTCATAGTTACATTAACTTAATAAATCATGGTCATTATTACCCTGTTTTGTAAAGCATACTTTAATGTAACAGTTAAGTTAACGACATCTCAGTTGACATACGTTTCGTTTCGTCGCCATAAAACTCCTGGTTTAGACAGTCAACAAGAAAGTGAGCAAAGGTATGTTTTTTGTTTGCCTTTCTTGATTGGCTTCAAGGGCCGTCAATCTGAGATTGGCGAACTGACACAGCCGTTTCATTGGTCAACGGGTCTCTCGTTTTTGAATGATGTACAAGACATGCTGGAGCAGTAAAAATACCATTGGCTGAAGACGTGAAACGTAAGGATATGATTGGTCTGTTCATTCTGGGAAACTCGTTAAGGGCGGAGTTGCAAAGACTTGGCGGCCATATTGAATATTATCTGTTGACAGTTGTGTCTCAAAGGAAGCTCAAAGATTTAGTTTTAGCCAACTTGTGCTAGAAGTGAAGGTCTAGTGTGCTTTTAAGTTGAATAAGGACTCATGTCCCACACTTCTAATGATTTGATCCAACCAAAGAAATGGATGACGATGAACGGCAGAGGAAACTAGAAGCTGGAAGAGCCAAGGTTTGTTGCTCTTTTTTTAACGCACGCTAATACTGAATGCTAGCAGTTGACGCTAGCCAACTCTTTTGTCATAGCGTTGCGTTGGTCCACTGCAAACGTTACACCCACTTTCACATAATCGTACGTTTTGTGTGTTTTTCATACATTTCATTTGTCCGTTTAATTACTGGTGCTCGTAACTTTAACAGGTTGCCGCGCATTTCCCGCGGGTTGATCATTAGCTGAGTTTGCACAAGGCTAACGACAACATAACACTTATGGAGTAACTTAACGGTGATCGCCTGATGATTTGAAGCACTTCTTTACACTTTGGGTTCAGCATAGACCGAAATGTACACGTATTTAGTAATAATATAAACTATTGTTTTACCTCTGAAAAAAACGTTGTTATAATGTTACATTTGAGCTGTCTCAAGACACAGCAGGTGCATCCCATGGTTTCTTTATTAGTTGTGCACATTTTAGATTGACTTTTTGTACCTATTGCCCGTTTGTTTAAAATATGATTTTTACAAAAACACATTTCAACAGCGAACATACCATTAGAGAAAAACATTTATTATTTGTATAAAGTTGTGAAACTTACAAAAGACTTGAAAATGACAAGGAATTTGGTAATTATATTTTTTCTTTTATGGCTTCTTTTTAACGAGTCTGAAAATGCTACTGTGGTGTTGTCAAAATAGAAAAAGCAAATAGCTGTGTTTACCTCAATAGAAGGCCATATTAGTTCTGGGTCAATAATAAAGAATGGTCTATCCTGTATTAACAACTGAACTAGGTCAATTGTTGTCTAAAATGTATAATTAGAAATAGGTCACCGGTCAGAGTTGCCATTCGAAGTGTATTTCTTAGATGTTGTAGTTCAACCTCAGCTCATAGTATAAATCATTCAAAATATGCGGGTGGCACATTAATATGTTGCAAAATACTTTGGGAATATCTTAACTGAACAACTGATATTCTCTATGACAGAAAGCCTCCAACATGTCTAGAAGCCAGTCGGTAAGTATAGAAACTGGTGACTGGCAAAGACATTAGACTTTGTCATGGTATTGTGGGTTTGTGGGTATATTTCTTTGCGATCTTGGTCTTCTTGCTTTTTGTTCTTTTGGGTAACCTGGACTTTCTTCAGTTTTTCTGCTCCATGATATGATTGCTCTAAGCTTTTGAGAATCAATCCCACTCTTCAATCGAATGACTTGCACCACAGATGATCAAACTGTGAAGAAAATTTGTTTTGCATTATTAATTGAATGTAGTCACGCACCTTGCACACACTGCCATGCTGGTTGCAGGCCATCAGGTGGTGCAGTGAGCCCATGAGATTTGACAAGGTTCAACATGTTGCACTTTCTTCTCACATCAATGGTGTTGCTATGGTAATGCACTGCTGGCAGTTGCCTTTACTGTATTTGGCGCATCAAAAAGCTCAGGTTTTTTTGCCACACTAAAAGCGTGGCAAGTATGTATACAGTCAAACACAACAAAATATAATCCTGTGAGGCGTCTTGGTGTTTTCATTGTTTAGAACACAATAGTAGCTTTCATCAGTCCAGTAACATCAGATGTGGCCACAACAAGCTCCACCCAGCCAGTTAGTCAGACTCTCGGTAATGTGGAAGCGGCCTTGGGCAAAACACCGCTCATCTGGCTAATATGTTTCTCAGAGATGTGATGTGTGTGTTGTAGAAGGCGGAGGCGGTGATGGAAGGACAAAAAGGGTGAGGTTTTCAGTGACGATGAGTTTGACAGCAGATGGATGATGTGAGGTCAAAAGGAAATTAAGAAAGGTTGAGGAAATTATTGTTTTGTCTTAAGAGACAACATAGGAAGATGACATGGCGATGGTTGCATTGCATGGCACTAAAAAGAGTTCAGAGCAAATCTACAATGTCATTTTATAACCAGGCATGTAGCATGTGATCAGAATGAACATTGGTGCACATGCATTCACAATGTTGTTACATTCATGTGTCTCATTGCACAAAGCAACAAGTACCTCTCCCAGTGCCATACAGTCTCAAATTAAATTGAGCATGCACATGCTCTGAAGCTGCCTGCCTCACACAGAGCTCTGTCTCCTCCTCTCCATGTGAATGCATCTCCCAGTCTCCACCCTTTTTCCTTAGACTGAACACATGCCATCCTCTTCCCAGAGTTTGTGGATGTCTCTGCACTGTACGTCGGATGTGGCAGGGAGTTTTAGATGAAGGGTTCGGCACGATGTGCTGCTGCTTACAGACTGCAAGATCTACATCTGGACAGGCGAGCTGACCAGCTGCCTGATGAGGAAGAGCTGACAGGTCTGACCATCAGCAAGGAAGGAAGTTGATGAGTGACTGTCAGATATTTATGGAGGGATTCATGAGGGTCTCTGTCACAATGTGGACTGCTGTAATCTGATTTAAGCTGCTTAAAGAAGAGAGACCGGCAGAGAGAGAGAGAGGAAAAAGAGAGAGACACAACGATTAAAAAGAGGACTGAGTTGCACAGAGAGATGGCCTGAGGTACATTTGTACCAAATCATTCCCCCTGGATTTTGAAGCTAAATATTATGACTTGATTGGTTATGATTTTTTTCACTGTGAATGAACTTCTCAGGATCGAATTCTTGATTCTTTTTTTTTTTAGGATGTTGTAATGCTTTAAAGAAGCATCTCTTTACCAGTTTCCCTTTTTCTGATTTTGGCTTTCCGACATGCTGAGGAATTCTTACATGGATATGTACTTTTCTGTCTTTGCAGCCTTGTGCTGGTTCTGGTCTGCTGAGAGACTGTCCAATGTGTGTCACTAAATTCTGCACTTCTCTTGGGTTTATAAAGCTCTGGAGATTTGGGAATATTTAGCATCGTCACCTCAGTCTAAACTTGGATACTTCGTCAGCCTATGGTGTAGCCTATTTTGGGTGTGAGTTTGGGATTTCTTCTTGCTTCCGTGGGCACTGTCTTTTTTTTTTTTTGGTGCACAAGTCTGACTCATCAAAAATAAGGGCTGCCCATCTACTTTCTTCCTACAGTGAGGACTATCAACAACTTGTATTTATTACTTACTTTGTGTTATAGTTTCAGAATGATACTTTGATAACTTTTTCAACTGAGGAGCTAAATCTGGACTCCAGTTCTCTGTCACCGTTGACCCCTGAGCATCACCATGCTGATAGTGTGGTGGTGCTCAGTGGTCCTGACCTATGTGTCCGTCTACCTCTCGCTGTCCTTCCTGCGCAGCTTGCTAGCTACCGACAGCAGCGGGCGAAAGGCAACAGTGCGGGGACGTCGAAAAAGACGCAGAAGAGGAAGGGCCAGACTGTCTCGCAGAATGACGGAGCGACGCAAGGCCGACCCGTAGACGCAGCTCTTTCCTCAGCCAATGACACAGAGCTGAACAAGAAGACCAACCATGAGGTACTCCACTGAGAGATTATGAGTCATTCATCATTAATAGAGTTACAGAGGAGACTTAAGACATGATTTGTGTAGAATGAATGACTATTGGTGTAAGTAAAACAGCTGGTCATTTTCATCACAACAATTTAACGGGTCACAGTACTTGACCTGGAGTATTTGTCTAAATGTGTTAGCTCACTGTCTGCTTAAACAAGTGGTTTGTGCCCCCTGCTCTGTAAACATACATTAGAGAAATGGGTCACTAACCATTACGTTGCCTGTAGGGCATGTTGTCATAGCAACCTGGTCAGGATTAACTGGCATTATTTAGTGCCTTTTTTTAAAGGGAATGTTTTTAGAGTACACATTAACTGCACTGATGTTTTCTTCACAATATTATTGGTCACAGTGGAACAAAATAAGCCTTGATTCGATACAATTTGAATCTTTTAGGAACCCCAGAAGCCGGAGAAATCAAATGTTCAGAAGAACCAACAACGGAAGGATCAGCCCCCCGCCCTGGAGCAAAGCCCGTCCCCTGTGGAAGATATTAAAGAAGAGGAGCTGATAGCACTCACCGGCAAAGAGCAGCTCAAGGTATACTCAGTCAATGATAAAACACTAACAGCGAGTTTATTGATCTCCTTGTGCATGTTAAAGCATCTGACTACTTTCATGTCTTCTAAGTAGTCCCTTTTATTTTTATTTGGCTGTTGCTTTCAAAGACTCAGCTGGGCTTAAGTAGGATTTAATATGACAAGGGAAGAAGGGTTTAATGTCATGAATGAACACTGCGTTATAATCCCAGGTTCTGAATTCACACATTGGAAACTGAGCTTTGAAGCTATTCTATAAATCAATGTTTGCATGCTGTGTTATATCTGTTTGGTCATATGGAGTCATTTGTCTTCATGCTTTAGTGACCCATAAGACAATTGGAGTCTAGTTTTGGTTTAGCAGTGTGTATGATTAAGAGGGTTTGTGTAGTTTTCTGTGTCATCACGAAACCATGGGGAATGTAACTGTCTGCTTTTATGCATGGCTGCACTGATCTGAAGATACAGCTCTGTGTGTCTACATGTTGTCCATGTGGAGAGCAATGGGTTTAAACTGGGTTTTTTCAAGTAGTGGAAAGGTTGTAAAAATAATATTCAAAGTCGTGGTACCTGAATTCAAGGCATCAAATTGTCTTGACTATAGTCTCACATTGTGTTTTAAAGTCTTAAAATTAGCTCTTTTTATTTCTATAGGCCAACAATATTCTATCTTTTTTAGATTTTTTTGCAACAAAGAAAATTGTCTTTCATATTTATTATTGCGCAAATACAAAACCTGTTAAAACCTTACCCACGATTTTTTGGAATCCACTTGCAGCAGCTACAGGAGGCTGTGGAGAAGCGTAATGAAATAATTGCCAGGCTCAGCTCCAACCTGCAGGAGGCGCTCGCCAGCAGAGACCAGGTTCAGCTGGAGGCGCAGTCGCTAGCTGGACAGATCCAGGGGCTGCAGAGACAGCTCCAGCAGGTAAGTGCCACTCAAAGCTAAATCTGCAGCATCACTCCACCTAAACATATCCTCTTCACTAGTCATATGCACAGCAACTGAACCTGCATATTCTCTGGATTGTCTTTCCCACAGACCAGTGTAGAGTTTCTGCGCATCAAAAGTCAGTCGGGGGCTGAAGTCCTCAACACCCGACAACAGCATGGCCGTTGCTCCCAAGGTGCAGACCTCAATCACAAGGAGGCACCATCAGGGAGTGCAGCTCCTGAGACAATATCATGTGTTGAAGGCTTCAGCACTGAGACTGACACTGCTCTGGAAAAACTGAGGGTGGAGTTGGAAGAAGAACGGATGAACAGCCAACGCATATATGCTGAACTAGCATTGGAGATGGAGAAACACCAACATGTGCTTTCTTTACTGGAGAAGGAGAAGAATAGCAGGGAAGAGGAGCAAAAGGAAAAGGAGGAACAGCTGCAAGACCTCCAAATGCAGTTTAGCTTAGTCCAAACCCAGTGCCTTGAGATGCAGCAGTACAAGGAGGAGAAGGAGAAGCTGAACAGAGAGGTGCTGGAGCTGAGGAAAAGGCTAAAGGAGGAACCCGATGCAGAGAGAAGACTCGGTGAGGAGGTGGCCAGCTCCGCTCTTCGTCTCCAGAGACAGGAGGAGGAGATGCTGAGGCTCAAAGAGGAGCACAGAGAGGAGGTGGAGGGAGTCAGGCAGCTGCTGGAGGAGAGGGAGAAGGAACTGAAGTTCAGAGAGGAAGAGGTCCTGGGACTCAAGGCTTCTAAGAATCGGCAGAACAAAGCAAAAGCTGGTTTTAGTTTTGATGAAAAGGTTAATATAGACGAAGCTGATCTGGAAACAGGACCTGTTGAGAACAGCATGAATGTATCTGTGGATATTCTGATGGAGCGCTACATGTCCTCAGATCGTCCTGCACACTCTCAATCTTCAGTGGCCAGTGACAGCTTGGAGCGCTGCGGTCAGCTGGACATCTCTGCAGACTACAGGTTAGAGAACTGCTTCATGTTTTCTCTGTGTGGATTCATACTAATAATCACTTAAATTATCTACACTTAAATCTCAAACAACTTACAAAATGCCTAACAAAGACATAAAAAAAACAGATAAAACATAAACAAATGTATACAGTAACTACAGAATAACCAATTTTAGAGAGATTATAAAAAGATAAAGTGTGTTTTCAAGAGATATGAAAACGGAGCTAGTGTGCCTCATCTCTGACTGCAAAGACTTCTTAGCCTTGAGCTAGGAATTACTAACAGAGCTCTGCTGGATAATCTCATAAGGGGTCACTAGTCAGTGATGTAACCAGGGGCCAACCCCTGCTTTAATAATAACCTTTATATGAATGATCAATACTAAATCATACAAGTAACCAATGTAGAGATGCTTTAATAGGCATTTTGTGGACACTTCTGTTGGATTATGCGATTAGTTCTGTGACAGTATTTTGAGCCTTTTGAAAAGGTTTTATAAGTTTAGACAGGCATAAGTGTTACAGTACTCTAAGTGGGATATAAAATAAATCTTGTTTATAGGCTAATGTGTCTTTGTACTTCTCAGTTTTGAGCTGAACAGTGAAGTGTTGGGAGATGAGCCTCTGTTGTCCATCTCAAACCGTTTCCTCGAAGAAGACGACAACCGTCACAACACCTCAACCCCTCAGTGTTCTCTGGCATCCCTCTCCCTGATAATTCCAACCCTCAGTCTCCATCTCAGTGGCTTTACAACTCCACGCCCGACGAGCTGGAGACGAGTAAACTGTCCGAGCAGCAGTTTGAGCAG
Organism: Dissostichus eleginoides; assembly: GCA_031216635.1. Classification (NCBI taxonomy): domain Eukaryota; kingdom Metazoa; phylum Chordata; class Actinopteri; order Perciformes; family Nototheniidae; genus Dissostichus; species Dissostichus eleginoides. The sequence goes on from CM062275.1 coordinate 22,749,706, forward strand.
ACTGACCTGGAGAAGGAGCTGCTGAATCAGCAGTGTGACGAGCTCCGTGACGAGCTGCTTCACAAGGACCGGGACTTGAATGTGTTGAGGGAGGAAGTCATCAACACTGCTGAAGAGCTGGAGGAGGCCAGGAGCAGGTAATGAAGTTTAAAAGGGCATGTGGTTAATTGTTTTATCCCTATACATTCCTTTGTAATAAAGTTCACACACTTAACGTTTGCTTGTTTCAACTTTTTAAATTAAATTAAACCTTTCAGGGAAAAGAAAAATGTAAAGGGGATAAAAAGAACATGTGTGTCCAAGTAAATTGCCACTGCTTTACACAAGCTTGACTTTTATTATGAATATTATCTTAAAGTCTATGTTAAAGCGTTTGGATTAAAGTCAATTTAATAATTAAAAAAATATGAAAGGAAAAGTATCTCATGAAAATGTACTGAAAGCAGTTCTGCCATTTGAATTAACTTTTTAAAATCTTTGTATTCTCAGGTGGGGCCAGGTAACAGAAGAGCTCAGGCAGGCTCTCTGGGAACTAGAAGAGGAGAAGGAGAAGAAGAGGCTCGTAGAGGACGAGATGAACTTGAAAGCTCACGAACAAGACAACCTGAAAAACAAACTCAGTGCCTTAATGGAAGAAAGAGAAAAAGAAAATGCAGTATTGTTGACGGGAAAAGAAGCTGCTGAAACCTCCCTGCTGGTTCCTGCTATAACTCCATCAGAGGAGGAAGATCAGCTGGTTGGGGAGCTGAAGAATAAGCAGGCTGCTCTCCCGTCTCATCAGAAGCAGCGGGATCTGCTGTTGTTGTCTCAGCAGGAGATAAAGCAGCCGGCAATCTCTGCCGAACAAATCTTAGAGCTCAGAGATGACAAGCAGCTGCAGACTCTGCAGGTACACCGAGTGTTGAGTGTTTTTTTGTTAACAGCTTAATAGGAAGATAAACATGTTATTCACTGCATGCAGCTTTTTTCCTTTATTACTCGTCTCCATTTAGATGGCTAGAAATATTACCATTCAACCGCAGTAATCGGTTTTTTATTAAGGCTTCAAAGCGTTGATGTCAGGGTGTCCGCAGGGTCTTAAAACGTATTAAAAGTTGATAAATCAATTTAGCGAAAATGAAGGCTATTAAACGGCATTTTCCAAGGTATTACATTTTGTAGCTTGTTGTCAATAAGTATATAAATTGTCCTAAGAGGTTGTATTCTAAAGTCTGCCTGAATGTAATCATTGCGTAGGTGTGTAGTGTGATTCTGTGTAGTTTATTATGGCATCCCGTTGGATTTGACGTCATCTGAGCAGGACATCGCACGCTCTCTGACTGACAGCGCGCGAAGGTCCGTTTACGCGGTTGGTAAACAACATCGTTATGGGGAAATGCAAGTTTGCGTCCAAATGGCTGGAAGGATAATCAATACTGTATATAGTAAATGTGAGGTAAAGTGTGTCGGCAATGTAACCGGTTAAAACTCGAAGTGGCGATGAGGTCTTAAAATGTATGGAAAGGGTCTTAAAAAAGGTCTTAAAAGGTATTACATCTGACTTCAGGTTTCCTGCATATACCCTGTATTAAGGCTTCAAAGCGTTGGAGTAGGAAAAATATGTGTATTATTCAAAAACCTATAATATTTCCCCTTTCTTCTTGTACCAAGGCTCAATGTGAACACCTCCTGTTGCAGCTAGAAGAGATGACAACAACACATAAAACCACAGCAGCCCTCATAGGTCAAAAGACTACGGAGCTGGACAGAACATTAAAGGAGCTGGAAACGACTCGTGCTCAGGTTGTAAATGTCCAAACAGAAGTGGACAGATTGCAGGGAGAGCTGGAGAAGAGCCTGGGCAGTCTGGACACCGCTGAAAACGTGAAGAGTGAATTGGAGTCTCAGATCTTCTGTTTGAAACAAAACCTGGCCAACCTGGAGGAGGCCCAAGCCCAGACAGAGCAGGAGAGAGAGGAGCGCAGGAGGAAGGAGGAGGAGATGGACGACCAGATTAAGAAAATGGAACAAGTCTTAGAGGAGGAACTGGAACAGTTTGAGAGCCTGCTAAAAGCTAAGGATGTTGAGGTGAGATATAAGTTGTTAATAGTTATGTTGCTCTGTTTGAAACACTACTGCCAATATATTAACACGATGATTTGTACAGTTGTCTGAAGCGAAGGAGAAGTGGGAGGAAGAGAGCCAGGAGAAGGAGACAGAGCTCCTCGATGTGAGGCATCACCTGGAGGAGCAGAGGAGGGAGAGGGAGGAGGAGGTGAAGGCTCTCCTGGAGAAGCAGCTGTTGGCAGTTGAGGAGGAGACGGAAAGACTAAAGACATCTCACCAACAGGAGATAAAAGACCTGATGGAGAGACATCAACAAGAAGTGGGATTTACAAACTTCATACACTTGAAAGGCCATACATTTTACAGATTAATAATGACGTGATTATTTTTTATTTTTCTGAATTAGACATTTTAATGCATTTATTTTCACTTAAAACTCCAAGAAACCCATATTTGTTTCTCGTGCCACCCAATGATTGCTTTACTTAAGGTTATTAATTGTGTATTATGTACATTTTTTGTAAAATCGCAGGATATCGCAAAAAGCCATTCCTACTAATTTATTTTCGATACATTTGCAGTTTATATTTGGCATATTTTCTCTTACCGTCTGAGACGGGTTAAATATTTGTCAATATTATATATCATAAAAAAAGGCTAAGTGCAGAATTGTGCAGCATGAGTCGTGCTAACGTTCGTGAGTTCCCTCCAGTCTTGTAATATCCTTTTATGTTTATCTGCATAAAATTTAGATTTCTGAGTTGAACACCCACCTGGAGTCAGAACAGCTGAAGCAGCAGGTCAGCATGGAGGAGGAACAGAAGAGACAGATCAGCTTCATCAAACAGGTGTGATAAATATAACGCACAGTTAGACACTACAGTGGAAGTCTCTTAAGTTCATAAACTTTAACATTTGATATATTGTTTTTTTCTCCTCCAGGTGACTGAGCGAGAGCATGAGAGGATGCTTTCAGAGCTGTCTGCCAAACACAATGAGGAGCTTACACAACTGAGGACAGAGGTGTCCTTGGAGCTGAGGGAGAGCATGGAGGCGGCTCACCAGGCGGAACTGCAGCAGGATCAGGTATTCTATATATAAGCACACGGGCACAGTGGAGCATCTTCAGCCACAGCAAAATGTCACTTCAACTTTAAATACATTTCAGAGTATGTTTTTTCCAAATAAATAGAATTTTCCTTGGTGTTGTCTGCATACAATTATCATGAAAGTAATGCAAAAGTCATATGGAGAGAATATTTAAATAAAAACAAATCAATAAATATAGTGTAGAAGAAATACAAATGTAAAAAAATACTGTTAAAATATGTACAATTTATCTATTTAAAAAAAAAAAAAAAAAAGGATCTGAAGTCAATCTCGAATGTTTCACTTACAATGACTTATTTCTACTTTTATATACATTTCTATGGAGAATAACAGTGTCACTTAATTCCCTGCGATGTACAGTCATGACTAAAATAAGTAGGAGCGCTAAGATATACTGTATCGAATGCTTTCATTTCCTTTAGGTCCAAAAGAGGAGCGAGCTTGAGGCCATGCGTCTGAGCCTGACCAACGCCCACGTGTCTCAGCTGGAGCAGGAGTCTGCTCTCACCGAGGCCCAGAGCTCCCTGAGGGACACCTTTGCTCAGGAAATTGCTCTCCTAAAGGCCCAGCACCAGGCAGAACTGGAACAGATTAGACAGCAGAATAAGGAGCAGCAGGAGAAACTGCGTGAGCTGCAGCAACAACCGATGAGTGAGTGCAAATAAGATAGCTTTGCAGTTTTTGTGACAGTGTTTCTTTTGGTGTTTGCCTGTAAGTGCACTCGACATGTTTGCTTTTATGGATGTGTCTAGGCCACCCTCATTCTTTGATGTTAGTGAATCTTTTCTTTTCGTTTTGTTTAGATGATTTGCAGCAGCAGTGGGAGACTCTTGTTGCTCAGGAGAGAGCTGCCATGGAGGAAGAGCAGGCCAAAGACATTCAGGTAATGCTTAATAATGTTGTGCAAATGTTGTTTGATCACTGCAAGCTTATGATTTGAAAGCTATTTCATAACTGTCATCATTTTGTATATTTTTAAAGCTATACCATTTTTCAATTAATTAAAAAAATGTATTTAAATCCATCTTATTTTCTTTTTCTCAGGCTTTAAGGTCACAGTGGGATAAGAATGCTGAGAGCAGAGAGTCAAACCTCCAAATGTCTCTCTCAGAGATGCAGAACGGCCTTACTGCCACCCAGACAGACCTCACCCAGACCCTCAAAGCTCTGTCCCAGACCCAGGCAGAGCTGTCCCAGACCCAGGCAGAGCTGCAGCGGTCCGGGGCAGGCTCCAGGAGCTCCAGACCTCCAGTAAGGAGCAGAACCAGGAACTGGAGGCGGAGCTGGAGCAGGCCTGTGCTGACAGAGATGCTGCTGCACGTGAGTTGCCTCCAGTCACTGCCATTATCCAAGGCTGCGTCTAAATGAATTAATTAAAAAAATGAAAACTGTTATAATTTGAATCTACAGAGCCTTGCCAAATAGTTCAAAGCTTCATCCATAATATTGACATTTAAATTCTAAATCTATAACCTAATGCGTCCTAATCAGCTACCTTGATACAGATCTTGAATGTAAAAACCGTACTGATACAGCCCTTTTTTAATCTGCATCTCCCGCATCAAAATGGTTGCTGATGGCTGTCGTGATTTGAAAGACAACCTCATATCTGCTTATCTGTATTAAAGCTTTGTTCAAGCATGACATGCACATTTCAGACTTCTGTTGTTTATATACATTGTGTATGCCTTTCTCGCTCTGTCGTGAATGCGGCTTAGGTTCTCTAGAGGAGTTGATGTCTAGCCACAAGGCAGTGCTGCAGGAGAGAGAGCAGCAAGCACTCCACCTAGAGGAGAAGGAAGAGCAACTGAAGCAAGAGGTGAGTTCACTCAGTACAAATAAGCATTTAGTGGCCTGTATTTGCCATTTATTTCTCATTTCAGTCCACATGCCCTATCGTTAATGAATCGATCTTCATATGTTCTTTTATTTATTTTTTAGCTAGTATCAATCTATAACATTGTGTGCAACTCACAAAACGTTACATTTAAATTCACAAGACAGGGAGTTATAAATAAAATAAAACTGATTCCTCTCTGTGAACCAGGTTCTGCGCCTTCAGGAGGAGAGGACCTCGCTCAAAAAGAACTCTGAACAAGAAGTAGGTCAGCTGTGGACCCAGCTGGAGAGCATGAGGACCAGCCGCCAAGAGTTGGGAGGTGAGAGTCACACACCAGCCTGACATCTGCTTGACAACACAGTATTTCATCTACTTCATTCCTTAGGATATCAAAGCTTTGCAAGTCAAAGGCGTTAGAAAACATGTGGCTTTATCAACAATGGCTGTTGTCTGTCATGTGACACGCTGAGGAAAATAGAACTGCCTGCGTGTTATTCGTGCTCTTACCTTATCTGACCATTTCCTCACAGAGCTGAAGGAGCAGCTGCTCGCCCGCTCGGCTCGCGTTGATGACATCGAGCGCCTGAAGACAGAGTTTAATGAACAAAAGCGGGAAATCAAAGAACAGAATGAGGCTGAGCTGGAGAGCCTGAGGAGGTATGAGAGCACAGTCCTAATGCATTTATTCTCTCAAAAGTCTTTCTATGTCGCTGTTTTGTCCAGGCTGGAAATGTGATATTTAGATTAAAAACTGGTTGAAATGTATAAATACCAAACGCTTTATCTTCCTCCTCCTTTAGGTACTTTGAGCAGAGATTGCGGGCGACAGAGGAGGGACACCGAGAGGAAATAGCTCTGCTCCAACTGAGGCTGGTGGAAAGAGCCTTGGAGGAATCTGTGATAAGAACTGCAGATGACAGGTATGTCAGTTTGTAACACCAGACACATGTACTGAAAACACGGATCAAAAGTATTTTTAATAATGGTGTCAGTTTCAGTTCCATATCTCAAGGCCAAGCTGAGGAAGAGAAGGATCATCTGTTTTCTGATGCTGTCTTCAAACTGGAGAAACACAAGGTTCGTACATTCAAAGTGGGGAAAATAAGACATATTAAAGACCTTGTGTTTTTAGGTAAATATGATATTCAGCACTTTAAAAATGTCAAGTTAATCTTTCTGCACATTTAAGCTGTATTGGTTTTGCAATCTTGATCACAAGGTATTTTAATGACGTGTTATTTCTCTCCAGGAAGCGCTTGACAGTGTGAGTCTTCAGCTGGAGGAGAAACACACAATGGATCTTTCCTATCTACAATCTTCTATGAGCCTTTCCTTTAAGGAAGAGCTGCAACAGGTCAGACACAATCCCAGTCCTTTATCACTATTTATACCATTACAGATTCATAAGCTGTTATGAGATGATAGAGACATTCAAATTTGAACACAATCATGGTTCGAAGTCGGTGTAATTCTCTACAGTTTTAGGAAAGTTAGAACAATGTATTAGTGGGGGCGCTGTGTCTAGACAAAGTGTAAAGAATGTGGTTAGAGGGTGTTTTCCAAGCTATTTCACCATTCATCAAGCAGTTATTTTAAAGTGTATATAGGCCCTTCCACTTTCTAATTTTCTTGTTATAATATCATTACTTGTGCTTTAGGTGCAGTCGGACATCACAGACCAATACTATGAAGAGCTGCAGGAGCTGAAGACTCGTCATGCGATGGAGCTGGAGCAACTCCGAGCTAAGCTTTCTGAACATCACGTACAAGGTACTTCACACACGCATTAAAACATGAATTAATGACATTCAGAGGTTGCTCAAATTAAATGACAACTTCTCAAATCTATTTATTGCAGAGCTTACCAGAGCTCATTTAGAGGCAGCCCGGCAAGTTGAGGTAAGAATTCGATAATCTATCCAATAAATGACAGATTGAGTTTATGGAGCATATAATGACATTTCTTGGTGATTTTACTTAGGTGGAGGTTGAACAGAGGATGTGGTGTCTCACTGAGGAGCTGCAGTCAAGGATGACCATCGTCCACACTCTGGATAGCAATCTGGCTGCATTGAGTAAACAACATGATGCAGAAATGCAAAGGAACACACAAAAGGTACACACTTTGACAAATATGTATACTAGACCAATGTAAATATATCAGAAATGAAACCGAAACACAGATTTAATGATCAGGGTTCTTACGGTCATTAAAAACCTGGAAAAGTCATGGAAATTCAAAATGCTAATTCCAGGCCCTGGAAAAGTTATGGAAATTTAACTAAAGTTGCATCAAATATAATTTATATTTTATCTAATCGCTGAAATAGTAATACTATAATGATAATACATACTGTATCGTATAGTAATGAAACGTAAAATGGCATTTAACTGACGAGGTATTTTGCTGGTGAGAGATTTTAGTTGCTTTAGCGTGTAGAAGCTAGTAAGCCTACTATTGGATTTGTTTTAGATAGGCAACATGTTTCGTATGCAGACCTTATTTTCCTGTTCCATGTTAAAATAAACCATTTTCAGTGGTACCGCTGAGAAAGAGTAATTTTTTTGGTCATGGAAAATTAGGTAAAGGTCATGAAAAAGTCATTGAAAATCATTGGTGAAAAAGTGTATGAACCGAATGATGCAAAATGAGAATTGAAACCGTGTCACATATGTATATGTCTCTGCCAACTCTTACAGCTGAAACAGGAGTTTGCTGGTGAGCTCGTCCATCTGGAGCAAGCTCTGAAACAGGAGAGGGAGGATGTGCAGGAGGAGAGGAAGAGGTGGAGAGAAGAACTCCAAGAGAAGCACCAAGCCGAGCTCTCTGCACTGAGGTCAGAGCTGGACAGAGAGATGGAGAGCGAGAGGACACGCCTTGAACAAGAACTTCATGAGGAGAAGGAGAGGTTAAAAACTCTACAGGCTGCCCTGGACAATGATGAAAGTAAGACACATTTTCAAAACTCACATGCGTCATTATAAGTTTCTGATCAAATCAGAAGTTTAACAAATATAATGACTTAAGATGTGGTTCTTCATCATCTTGTAACATGTTGTGTGTTCTTTTTTAGGCCCACAGGTCTTGATAGTGCGGCAGAGACTGGAGGCCCAGTACGACGGTGAGCTGCAAAGGGCAAAGAGCTGCATGGCAACAGAAGTCAAGGAGCGGCTGCACCAAGCTCAAGAGAGGTGAGCTTCACTGGGGCTCTGGATCCTCAAGGTTTGATTGTAGCTGCTCAGTCGTTTGTCAGTGGTTAGACCTTGACACATGAGTCAGATTTGAATTGCTGTATTAAATGAGATTTGTTTTTATAGAGGTTTATCCTATCGTATGGTTGGATTTTCAAAGAAAAAACATGCATGGAGAGGTGTAGGTTATTAGTTCTGCAACTACTACTCATTTGGCATTTGAATTAAATCAGCAATGCAATTTCGTTTTGACTTATATTATTAATATGTTTTACTTTAGTTCAAATTCAAAAAATGCATTTGTGACCAACAGTCCAAAAATATTCAATTTCCCATAAAACGGCTAATCTCACGTTTGACAAACAATTAAAGGATCGATTTATCATTATATTTTTTTACTAACTATGACTAATGAAAGAAAATAAAGATAAAGTTCCCTTGATGTTTTTTTTTTACAAAAAATGTAGTTAACCTGCTTTCATTATATTCTGAAACGGATTGAAATGCAACAAGTCACTGGTGAATGGTGTGTTTTACCTTTCTATCCTAACAAATTCCCCTCCAGTTTCATCTTGATGACCCATGGGTTTTTTTAAACATGTGTTATTTTGACTCTGTGTTTAGGTTCCAAGGGGAAATAGCAGCGTTGGAGCAGAGTTTGGCCCAAAAATATGAAGTGTCTCTGGCAGAGCTGAAGAACAAACATCAAACTGAGCTGGAACATGAGAGGGCAGCACTGCTGAACAAAGAGAGGGACACACTCGATGCCAAACACAAAGCACAGCTAGACTCACTCAGTGCCAGCCACAGAGATCAGCTTACTGCTACGGCCGTTGAGCTCGAATCCAAACACAGCGCTGAGCTTGTCGCCTTGGAAGCCGCCCTCGATTCCAAACGAAAGGCAGACATTGAAAGTCTGGAGGGCGTTTTGAAGGAGACCAATCAGGCTCAGCTGGAGGCTTCAGAAGCGCAGTTGACTCGCAAACACCAGGAAGAGAAGGATGAGCTCGAAATGAGGATGCTGGGTAATATGGATACTTTGGAGTCCACATACCTTAAGGAAGTACAAGTAAGGACACAGAATGTGTAATGTTAAGCCTTGTGTTATAATCCAATACTGCCATTTAAGAGTCTTTTTCAGTTACATTTTCTTCTAATCTTAGGCACTGCGTGATGAAATAATACAACTTGAAGAAAGACATTGTCGAGGCCTGAATCTCCAGAAGTCAGAACACAGGCAGGTCATGGAGCGCCACGCATCGGAGCAGCTGTCCATCAGGGAGGAGCTGAGGAAAGAGCTGGCTCAGCTGCACATAGAGAAGTTTAGTGCCATGGCAGCGGAGCTCAGCCACGTGCACAAGGTGAGAACTGAAGAGGGTTGGTCGAGCCCTTGCTAACATCTGCTATAACGCGAAATGATTTAATTCAATAAGAGAAAAATCCACGTATTGACAACTTTTTCAACATGTTTTGTCCCAATTTGTTCTTTCAGACTGAGCTAACTGCTCAGAAAGAGGCCTTGGATACTGAACACTGCAAAGCACTGGAGACCCTCAAGAAGCAGGTACTTACCATAGCTCCTCCTTGTTTTTAGCTGAGCAAGACAGAATATTTAATTAAAACAGTTCAGTCGTGCTGCTTTGCTCTCATTGTTCTCCATGAGTTTGTAATGAAGCCCTCATTTTATACTGAAGGAGCACTGCGATGAACTGAAAGAAAAGCTTTTTAATTGTTACATTGCTTCTCAGCAAACCATTCATATGGTTCACTGTTTAATTTGGCATGCAATTATGATATGATCTTATGTGAGAGAAATGTTTTGGACAAAAATAAAATGTGTGTATATATTTTTTAGTCCTGACATCTCCGATTTATTGCTTATTTTCGGTCAACAAGATTCAAATGTTCTTAACATCCCGTGTCTCTCAGGTTTTAGAAGTTGAGCAACAGCACAGCCTTGCTCTTCAGGAGCTCTCACAAACCTGCACAGCTGACAAAGAGCAACTCCTCGCACAGCAGCATCTCCAGCTACAGGTAAAAGTCAAGCATTAGTGAGAGTAACAGTACCTCTTTGTGTATGTGAATCTGTCTTTTACATCACGAGTTACCATTAATCCTGTCAGGCCAGCTGTTTTTAATATTTATCATTAGAGCTCTGGCCTCTGTGGCTCTTGCAGCCCATTAGAGAAGGGATTACACAGAATGATTGTTCATCCTTCATAATGTTCTTTCTATATTTTCTTTCTGAGACGCACTATGAATCTGAACATTTGACTCCAACTGCATATTGTGGCATTAAACCAAAACATGATGTGTTTCTAATGTAGGAGTTGAGGGGGGTCTCTGCGCGGGAATTGGAGGCATGCCGCCGCGAGCTAGAAGAAGAATCGTCAAGGCAACGACAACACTTCCTGGAAGAGGTAGAGCTCCTCAAAGTCCAATCAGAGGAGAGACTGCAGGACAGGATTAATCGGCTGAAGGTGAAAGATAAAATGCCCAAAAATACGATGTTTTTGTGCATCATGTTTTTGATATATATTTTAAATATTTCACACCTTTTTGGAAACCATGTGGCCTGCATATATGATCATTAACCTTGTGTAAAAAAAAATGCATTCCTATTTTATTTCATATTATTGATTTGACTTGACTGTGAAACATGATGTAATACATCTGGATTATTGTGAGCTGTAGTGTGTGTGTGTGTGTGTGGGGGATCTTCCTGTTGGACTATGTCCCACAGGAGCTTTATTCAAACCCAGTTTCCACATAATCCCACCATCATCATACATGTAGACGTGTTCTTGTCAGTCTGTCTCTCTGTTCTCTGAATCTGTGTGTGTTTGTGTTGCTGCCATCTGAACAGTGGCTAAATGGGATGGATCGAAGCTTTTTATTCTCTGATGCAGAAGGTTTTAATGCTGAAGGTATTTTTTTTAGATATTTGGCATTTGACCATCTGATATGTGCAAGCCAGTAGTCTGCCATTAGTCAGTGAGACATGGCCAGAGATCTCTTTAGCTGTGGAATAAATAAACCTCCACAATACTGCAGCTTTTTAGGATCTGCATATTTTAACTGATGTTCCAACATCACTGCTTTGTTTGAAGACTGAGTTTGAAGAGCAGAAGGAGGCGAGGCTTGAAGACCTGAAGAGGAGCTTCACTTCTGAACAGGAGGAGAAGGAGCGCAGCTACACCGACAAAATGAGCCAACTCACCATCCAACTGCAGCAGCTGGACACTGTGGTGGCCCAGGTACTAGACAAACACACACACACACACACACACACACACACACACACACACACACACACACCTAGTAATTTGTTTTAACAGGTTTTACATTATATTCTTTGAGTTCATTGAAAGCTTGATTTAGGAGACACCTACAGCTTCACTTTACTTGGGGCAAGACTAGACAGGCCTGTGTTGTTTCTGAGGTGTTGAGGCTCAAATTACAAATTCAATTAAATTAATAAGAATTGATATTGACTTGGAAACAGAAAATAGCAGCAGTATTCTCTCTTCACTCCTAATTCCACTACTATCTAAAGCATAGCATACATATTTTCCTAGCATGGGATTACATTTTGTTAAAGAGATTATCATTACAATGAATTATGACACTAATCCGGTGTGTGTGTTTGTGCGTGCTGTGTAGTCTTCTTTGGTCGAAGCACGCAGTAGCAAATCATTATTTTGTGTTTTCCTTTAGCTGACCTTTTTTAGTGGGAAAAAAAATTATACATTTCTTATTTTTTTTTGTCACAAATGTGGAGATTTGCTGCTTTCAATATTTGATGTAATAGTATTTGTCATGGTTTTGGACTGTGGGCGGACAAATCAAGAAAATATCTGCTGAGATTTTTATAGACTTAAAAATTGGTTAGACAATAATTAATGATCACATAAAAAAACATTTGTTGCATCCTCTGCAGGTAATAATATGCTTTCACTTGGACTTTAGATAGTGCACTCATTACATCCTGCATTAATACGTATTTAGGTCTCTTTTCTTTTTTCTTTTTTACATATTTTTGTTCAATCTGACAATGCTGCTCAAAACTAATTGGAGTCAAGATTAATTGTGGTTGTTGTGGAGACTTGAAGCATGCCTAAAACGTTCAATTATTGTCATATATCCCCTGAGTTACTAATAAGTTAGTAGCTGTACCTCCCAAAGCCTCAATTACTACTTCCAAAATCCCCTTTGGGACTGAGTTATGAATTACTTCTTAAATAATTGTGTGGATTTATGCAGTCTCCTACTTTTTTTTTTTCTACTTCTACAAATAAATCTATAATACATAAAAGTGGCTGATGTATGTTTACATTTGTTTCCATGGCACCTTCCTGGCTTGGCCCTGTGATAGTGAGATATTAACACACACACACTCAGCCCCCATGAGGTTAGCAAAGAGCAGCAGATTGGGTGGGTGCTGTTGTCAGGGCAACAACATTGTTTTGTTGAGGCAGGTGGCTGCATGAGACGTGTTTGATAGGAGAGAGTGGGAGGTAGAGGGGAAAAGAGAGGGAAGACTTTGTGAAAGGAGGGACAATAAGGTGTCGAGGAAAGGAAGGTAAGGACATTTTACTTCAGAGGGGGAAGAAAACTTGATAAAGGCTCTTCGGTGGATGCTTTAAGCTGGTATTAAAGGAGGGCGACTGTTTTTAGTTTTATCGAGCAAATATTTAATCTTTTTTGTTACTGATGCTGGTTGTTGTTTCTGGATTAAGTGGATTGGGTGATTTCAACCGGTAAAAACCCTCAATCGAGCAGATTTATGTTAAAATGAATGTATCTCTGAGGCTGGTCGGTAGTTTTCTCATCTTGTTTTCCTGATAATGTAAGAAACAAACAGACCCAGTCATTTAAACCAGTAAAAACAGTCAATACAGCAGTTTCACATTAGGAATCGGTGCTTCTCTAATGCAGTTTGGCTGCTGCTAACGTTTGCTCAACTGCTCAGACAAACCCAAAAATGTAGTTGTCCATTTTTTTAAGTTTAAAAAGAGTTAATTGTCATCATTTTGTTTGTAAAAATGTCTCTTTGAAACTGGATAGGAAGTCCATTTATGACAGCTTCTGGCAGAAAACCACAATTCTGACAAATGCTCAAAGGGTATATGTAAATAAAACGGACCGTCACCATGATTAAAGGTTTGATAACTGTTGTTAAAATTTGGGGTAATGCAAGTGCACAACTCGACAAAATCAAAAACATTAGTCAAGTCATTTTTGAACATGTTTATATTTCTGAGCTCTACCTATCATAGCACTCTCTGTGTCTGTTTTCCAGCTGCGAGCCGAGGTTGGCTGTCTGCAGGGAGAGTTAGAGGGGAAACGTTCAGAGATGGAAACTTTGGACACTCTCCTCCAACGAAGGCAGCGAGAGACTCAGGAGGGAGGCAACCTGCTCAAGATGCTCACTGACGATCTGCAGGCTGGAAAAGAGGAGAGGTAACCAATCACCAGCCATCAGTTAATATTACCTGGTGTTTGTAGGTTTTTCAGTTAAATGTTTAACTTAAATTCAATTGTGAAAATACTTTCCTTAGTTAATTTCTGTCTTGCTCACTTATTTCCTCCAGACGTAAACTGAACCAGGCTAACGCAAAGCTAAAGAATGTGCTGATTGAGATGATTCGCAGCACCATTGCAACAGAAGACATGATTGGACAGAAGATCAATGCCAGAGCCAAAACATCAGAGCATGGGTCCCATCAGAGGAGCTCAACAGGCAACGAAGATGCACAAGAATCAGGTCTGTTGGTTTCTCACTCATTCTGAAGTTGCAGGTTCGTTATGCTCTGACGATGCAGCCAACCGTTGTTCTTTTGGCTCAGTCTGAAAAACTATGTAAAACCATACATAGACCAGAGACAAAAAGGCGTACTTCATTTGTACGTTTTTTAAATCAAGGCAAACTATTTAATTTTAAGTTATTATTTGTATAGGTATCTCGGTTGCAGACATGTCTTCACAGGACATGGAGCTGACCCACCTGCTCTGTGAGAGCCTGCTGGTTTCAGATACTCAGATCAACCCTGGGGGAGAGGAGGCCGCTCTGAACGCCTGCAGCAGACTGCGTCACACTGTTGACACGCTACTGGATCTGCTCAACCACGCCAACAAACAGGTACAGGATGCGTAAACCAACTGATATCTCAGCAATCTACATAACATTTTTCTTTATTCTCTATTTAACCCTTTAATAACCATGGTTTCTCACTCTTCTCTAGTTGGAGCAACTCATGGTTTCCACCACTCTCTGGAGGAGAAGTTCTCTCAAGGTAGAGAAGACTCCGCTCAACTCCTCGTGCAGCACAAGATTCTTCTGGAGCAGCTCGATCAGGAGGCGAAGCTGAAGAGTGAACTCCAGCTGGAGTACCACAAGGCAGAGGGTGAGCACCAAATCCTCATTGGCTCTGATTCACTTAACTTCTCTTATACTGCCAGAAGTTAATCCACTGACTGTTACCACGCCTTGCTACTCTGTAGGGTCGGGAGGGTAACCCTAAAAAAGTGTATACTTATATAATATACTTATAATTACATTACATTGCATTTAGCTGACACTTTTATCCAAAGCGACTTGCAATAAGTGCATTTTACCAAGAAGATACAAAGTTGAAGAAAACAGAATCATATAAGTACATCAGGTTTCATAGAGCCAAAACATTTCAAGTGCTACTCAACTGGCTTTAGATAAGCCAGTCCTTTTATTAGTATATAAGTGTTTTGTTAGTAGTTTTATTGCTCGATGTGGAGTCGAAAGAGATTAGTTTTTAGTCTGCGCCGGAAGATGTGTAAGCTTTCTGCTGTCCTGACATTTGGAGCCAGGATCGCTCTTCCATGTATTCCGTTACTCCCCATGCCTGCTCTTCTTTTTCCGCCCATGCTCTAATGTCACCACTTGCACAGAAGCTTATGTAACGATATGGCGTCGCATGTGTTCAGGGTTATTGGAGGGCTATGTGGCTGAGAAAGCATTGCTGGAGGAGTCTCTGCAGCAGAAGGAGGTGCAAGAGGAGAGGCTGGTGGAGGAGCTGGAGGACCTGAAGGTGAAGCTGCACCAGATGCAGGGCCTCACCGCAGAGCTGGACGGACTCAGACAGAAGCACCAGGAGCTCAGCGAGGAGCACTCACTCCTCCTGCGCCAGAAGGAGCATCTCTCCGCTGGACTGGGGGAGAGGGAGAAAGGTGAGCGGAGTCGACGCACAATCATGTCAGTCTGCATAAAATGTTACATGACCCCTTTAGTGAGCTTGACCACACACTTATAATAATGTCTGTGCTCAGATGTGTCTTCTCTCCGTAGGCCATTGGCTCAATTTAGATCCTGACGCAGGTTTGTGGGTCAGAGTGGTGTGTGTGTGAGCTGAGGGGGTTGGGATGAATATGCATTATGTTTGCAGTGCTGAGTGAGGTTGCTGTTTGTAACACTGCCATTGCCAGTAGCTAGTAGCAAAGGTTTTTGAGTGCAGTGTTATTTTACCTCTTCAATCAGGTTTTAGCTCAGAGTGGTCAAAGCAAATGCATTCCGTGCCTTTCCATGAGGAACTGCACAGTAATACTTGTATTTATTTCACTCCTAATGTCTTGCAAGCTTTTTTAAACCCCCCTCTGTGTATGTATTTGCATTCAAACAATCCCTCTAACCTTCCTCTTTATTCTTTCAAGCTCTACTTGCAGAGACGGAGCGTTTGACCCAGGATCGGCTGGACTTGCAGCGGCAGGCCGAGAAAGACCACAAATCTCTGTCGCTGCGCCTCAGGGCCCTGGAGAGGGATCTGGAGGAGAAGGAAACGCAGGACCTGGAGACAGAGCAGCACCACAAGACCAACACCGAGGACCTCAACCAGCGCGTCCAGGCTCTGGAGAAACAACTGAAACACGACAGGCAGTTTATTGAGGTTCGATTTCACAATGGAATATATATTTTAGCCCCCTTTTTTTAATGTAAAGTGTTATTCTTCATAAATCTGCTCCTTCGTTTTCTCTTTAATTTGCAGCCCTATATTGCATTCTCGCTTCACTTTCTTTTTAGTGTTATTTGAGATTGTCGCAGGCAATTTCTCATGTTGCTGTTTAATGTAGCGGACAGTCTTTCACATCGTTTGTTCCTGTGCATATAGGAGCAGGCTGTGGAGCGTGAACACGAGAGAGACGAGTTCCAGCAGGAGATCCGAAGCCTGGAGGCCCAGCTCAGACAAACCGCCAGCGTGGATAATAAGGGACACAGGGTGAGGCCCATTGTAGCAAGTATATAACATGATGACCAAAAAAAAAAAGGTAGTTTCTGCAGGATAATAGAATTCAAAATCCTTCTGTTTCTAAGAGAATGCATTTGAAGTGTGTTTTTGCTGTGTTTTTTTAAACGAGTGTCTAATACTGCTGTTGCATTGGTTATAGGATTACAAACCTTTAAACTGAAATATATATATAGTGGTGTTTTAGAGAGGTTGAAGTGATGAATGCATTGTTTGTTTGCAACGAGCCTGACTTTTGCCATGTGTTTATCCCTGTGCTGAACGGATTGCTGTAGTTTCAGGACTTGGTTCTGCAGGTATGAAATCTAACCGTAGCATACTCCTCTTAGCTCCTCTAGTGCATGGTGTGTATCGTCCATCATTATTTCTGTGCAATCATCCATAGATTAATTCTTTCTTATCATACTTTCATCTGCATTTCATCCATCTGTTTTGCACTTCATTTGTCTTTCACTTCCATGCCACTGCTATCTGGAATGGCTTCATTTCAATGTTGGATGCCCGTCGTTGCATATCTGGAATGAATGGCTTATACATGTGCAAATCATGTTGTTTCTTACTTTTCTTAAACCCCAGAAACATGTCCTACATAATGTGGTCCTCCATGTCTCTGCAGGTGGAGAGTCTACAAGCTATCATCAAAGACAAGACAGAGGACCATGACTCATTGATCGCAGCCAATCAGCAGGCCCAGCGGGATCTCGCAGAGCGCAACGAGGAGATAGACAAGCTAGCCGGGCGAATCAGAGAGCTGGAGCAAGCCCTGCTCAACAACGCCGAGGGTAAACGATCCATCAGTCAACTGGAACAAGAGCTCCACAGATCGAAGCTGAGAGAACAGGAGCTCTCGCAGGTAAGACAATTGAACACCTAAAACTTAGTACGACAGTGCACATGAGTGTTTCTTTTCTCACAAATGTTCTCACTTTTGACAGGATAAGCAGGCACTGGAGCAGCAGCAGCTGTCCAACAGGCTACAAATCTCGGCCCTGCAGTCTAAAGTGGATGAGACGAGACACTGTTACCATGACAACCAGCATGAACCCACCCAGGAGCTTAGCGACGCGCTGGACCTCGCTCAGCAGAGCCTACGGAGCAAAGAGCAAGAGGTCTGTAAGGCTTTTACCCAAAGCTGGTGTTTGGTAGTTAACATGATTTGGGCTAATGAGTAGTAGCTGTTGATTACAATTAGGTTCAGTGCCACCTTTTGGTACAAACAGGTATGAATGCAGCCTTGATCCATCTTTGAGTATATGCAGCTCAATATTTCTAACCCACTGCTGAATACTATTTGCAGTTAACTTAAAGAGCTTTTCTGCTTAACCTTGCCTGAAAATTAAAATTTAAAAAAGTTAATGCAGGATTTCATATGTTTTAGGAAACATAAGGGCAGGAATTCATTGAGCTCTGCTACTAAAAACTGTTTGTTTTTTTAACGTCAAACGAATCATATTACGTCACATAGGGGAGCAACTTTCTCGGACTCCTTCTCTGCCCAATTCACCGTAGTAGTTGGTAGTTGGTTTGAGCGGTTGTGATTTAGTGAGCTGGTATTTTTTCGGTAATTTTACATTGTATTTCACCATTTTTAATCATGGTGAGCTATTGTGTTTGTGCAGGTTGCACCGCCACATGCATACGAATATACATTTTCAACCTCTTCTGTGTCAATACTAGCATTGTGAACCATGTTTATTAATACGTTAGACCGGCCGCTCTCCCTGATGTGACGTCACACGCGGGTGGTCTTTTTTTATGCGGAAGTAAAAATGTCTTACAAAAACGACGCCAGATGTCACTGTAGTGTATATTTATGTATATTTTTTTGAAAATCTAGTGTATACATCATTTTCCTACACATTTATTCACTGGGGTCTCTAACCTGCAAGTTGCTCTTTAAATATTATGTCTTAAAAATAAGCCTTTATGAGCAGTGCATTGTTAATTGTTTTGTAATCCTAAAATATGTCTTTCACTAAGAAGTAATGTTATGTGTTTTAGGTTGAGGCCATGGTTGGCCAACTGGAGACTCTGCAGAGTGAATTGGGCCTCAAAGAGGTTGAACTAAAACACCTCGCTCTACAGCTGGAGCAACTGACCAATCAGAATGCAGATCATGTTAACGAGCTCCAAGAACAGATTGACGCCCTAAAGGTAAGTGCTTTTTGGTATTCTATAAAATTGGCTAAATTAAAGGCTTTTCCTATACTTTTTATTTTGTCTATAAGCAGGGTTCTTACGGTCATTACAAACCTGGAAAAGTCATGGAAATTCAAATGCTAATTCCAGGCCCTGGAAAAGTTATGGAAAACAATATTTTTCCCAAAGTTTTGGAAAAGTCATGGAAATGTAACTAAAGTTGCATCAAATATAATTTATATTTTATCTAATCACCGAAATAGTAATACTATAATGATAATACATACTGTATAGTAATGAAACGTAAAATGGCATTTAACTGACGAGGTATTTTGCTGGTGAGAGATTTTAGTTGCTTTAGCCTGTAGAAGCTAATAAGCCTACTATTTGTTTTAGATAGGCACAACATGTTTCATATGCAGACCTAATTTTCCTGTTCCATGTTAAAATAAACCATTTTCAGTGGTACTGCTGAGAAAGAGTAATTTTTTTGGTCATGGAAAATGAGGTAAAGGTCATTGAAAATCATTGGTGAAAAAGTGTATGAACCCTGTATAAGAAAGAGACTCGAGAAATGACAACCCAAAACGTATAACCTATAACTAAACTGGTATTTACAACTCTGCTTGCAGGAAAATGTTTCTGCTCTCGCCATACTCAATGAGGAGAGAGAGGAGCAGAGCGAAGCTAAGGAACCAGAGGAGGAGAATTTCCCCTCAGCATTACTTGAGGAGAAAAATCAGGAGATCGACCACCTCAACGCTGAGATCCAAAGACTGGAACAGGAGTTGGACAATACCGGGGACAACAAGGTCAGAATACATTCACACAGAATACTTAGACAGCATGGCAGCTCCCCTAGTTGATGAGAAGAATGCACTTGTCTGATGAATTGTTCTTTTTCTGACACAAAGGCTTTGGAGGCTGAGCTGGAGGATCTGTGCTCACAGGTGGAACACCTTCAGTCTGAGGTCATGAGAGTGCGTCAGGACAAACAGGAAGAAGTGGAGCGCCTTCATGAGGTCATCAGCACTCTGCAGGCAGAACTCGCCACGTTAGGCCCAAACCTGCATGAAGTGAGTGATTCTCAGGATGGTGACAGCATCAATCCCTCACCGGCTCCCAGCCCCGAACCTGACAACTACACCATCCGAGAAGAGGCGAGGAGGGGGGGGCGAACAGCCTGAAGCAGGAGCTCAGCCTGAGTCACTCTGTCTCCTCTCGTTCCCTGCGATCGCGCTTCAAGACCCTGCAGAGTCAGCTGGAGACGGCGGCGGCAGAGAAAGAGGGACTGGAGAGATTACTGCTCACTCAGGAGGAAGAGTACAGAGGACATGGGGAGGAGTTCGGAAAGAGGCTGACAGCAGAGAGGGAGAAGGCCGATAAACTCCAAAGTGTCCTCACCCTCAAAGAAGCTGAGCTGGATGAAGTCAAAGCCCAGAAAGAAGGGGAGGCAGAGGAGAGGAAACTATCTGAAGAGGTAAATGACAAAGTTCAGAACCAAGAGATGAGCACCCTGCATGACAAGAACCTCCATCTCAACTCTCTGATTGCTGAACTCCAAAAGAAAGAACAGGAGAGGGTGACCGAGATCGACACTCTAAAAACAAAGGAGCAGGAGATGAAAATGGAAACGGAAGTCCTCCGAGAAACCAGCCTCACTCTCGAGAGACAAGTCCAGGAGATGAGAGCCGAGCTGGTCGACATGGAGGAACTGGTTGATGAGGAAAGGATAAAGATTAAAACCCTTAAGACTGTGAAGGGAGAGCTGTCTGCTGAGCGGGAGACACTGAGGAGGAGGGAGGGGAAACTGCAGGAGGAAATTGAAAAACTCAGACAAGAAGCGACTTCCATGAGAGCCTGTATCCAGGAGCTGACCGTCCAGCTCAACGAGAGGGAATCCAGTCAGGAAGAGGCTCAGAAGGAGGTGCTGGTGAGTGTCGGATACAAGTTCAACTGGGATGTTCTTAGTGTTAAATGCATTGAGGCAAATCTAAACTAAGATGAATGGTAACGTGATGTCTCCTTGTGACTTGCATAGCTTCTTTTTTGGTAAACATGTTTTGATTTACTTTATTTTTTACATTTATTGCCTTATGCATATATAAAACACCTTCCTAATTACAAAGTATGACATTATACTAAACATACTGATGATAATAATTATTAAAATAAAGTTAATAACCTCAAAGGATTAGAGGTCAAATGTGACATAAAAATGTAAAGCAATAAAACATTCAAATCTCAACTTTGGTCTAAGAGAGGGAACATTTACAGACAGAGCTTTTTGAACATTTGTGACCCGCTCTATCGAAATCAGTCGTAACGGCTCGTTTCAAAATAAACGTGGATTTGTGTAAAAAACTAGTTTTTCAGGGTTCGGGTGTTTTGTTTGATTTTAAATAAACAAAGTCTTGGCTTTCAGAATATGAAACTTGTTTCGGCAAATTCAGATAAATACAACTTTGAAGCTTGTAACGGCATAATTACAAGCGGAGAACGGAGTAACTTGACGTCACAGCAGGCATAACAACAGCTGCTGTTTCTCGTGAGTGTTTTCCCCGGGAAACAAACACAATACACACAAACGCAAAATTACACAAACACACACACACACACTCACGAGCTTCCCCCAGACCAGTAATCCAAACGAAGATATGTTTCCTCCGGACTACTTTGATCATTTGCTCCGCTAATAATCAATCAGATGGATGGATTCCAGAGAAGAGGAAACTTTGAAGGCCTTTTTCTCAAAATGATCACTCGGTGACAGTCATTATATAATGTGACATATTTTGCTTAATATTTGGAGTACAACAACAATCCTGATATCATTAGAAAGCTAGGAATCTCCTCTTTCCAACAGTGTATACAAATCAAAATGTGTCTTCGGGTCAATGCGACTGGTTTCGATAGAGCAGGTCACATTCACATATAGTCTATAAATAACCAAATCTATAATCACCATCAACCAGAACAAGTATTTTCCTCCAGCCTGTGCTCCATGTTTGAACAGCGTATTTTTTTAAATCAGCAAAGTCATTCACTTAACTTTGTGGACCTGCTTCAACAAGCGTTAAGTCCAGAAAGCAAATATCTTGCTGCCGTTCCTAAAGCTAGCATACAGCTGTGCTAGCATCTGCAGGCGGGACCACATCTGGTTGTATTTAACTGCCGTAACACGTCACATCACAGCGTCGCTGCTCAGACTGCAGACTCTTACAAACACGGAGGAAGTGACTTTAAATTGAGGAAGGAGAAGGGGAAATATTTACTAGCTGTTTTTTAAAGCTCTGATGCACTTTATTTTTTATTTCTTTACGTTCTGACTTTGCAGGATTTGGTAAGGAGAAGTTGTGGTCAATTTTAAAAGAATGCATGGAGGCGGCATTGCATTTGTTGGGGTGCTGCATGTCTTTGTAGTCTGATCTGATTTCTGAGTTTCTTTGCGTTTGTACTTTGTAGCAAATGTATTGTCATAGTGTGCTAAAGGGGTATCTAGCAGTAGATGTAAAAGGAAGAACCAGATGTAAAACACAGCACGGACATGTGGTAATCGTTAAAAAGCTCTTTACATTACATTGCAGGTTATCGGTTGTTGCTCTTATGTAAACAGTAGTTCTTCCAGGAAAAGCCAGTTCAAAGATGGCATGTAGCTGCAGTGTTTTTATAAATAAGAGTCTATGAAAGGCATTATGTTGCTGCTAATAAGAATGTTTATCTTTGTCTCAGACCCATGCTGAGGTGACCCTGGCTAAAGCAGACGCTGCTTTGAGACAGAGGGAGGCTGAGCTTGCCGGACTGAGGGCGGAGCATCAGGCTCTCAGGGCGGAGCTTACTGCGGTGAAACGGGGTCTGAGTACCAGCACAGAGAGGGCGGAGAAACTACATGAGGAAGGACAGGTGGGAATATTTGACATTTTAGTACAAAATATAAGCTTTAAGCATGATTTCATGTCTTATTTCTGTCTGCATCTACTCCAAGTACGCAGCAATTGCTTGAGTATAATAAGCTGTATTGACGACTGTATTTTAATGTACCTTATTTCTGTGTCAGACTAAAGACCGTGCCCTGCTTAACCTTGAGACTGATAACCAGCGGCTGAAGGCGCAGCTTCGGGCTCTTCAGGAAGACCTGGCTGTTCAGGAAGAGGAACTGGCCTATCAGCAAAGGGAACTACAGCAACTCAGACAACACTGTGACCAGCAGGACACACTCCCTCACCAACGAGGACACACACAGAAGGGTGAGTAATGAATGATGATGACACATTTTTCATGGCACATAAACACCAATGGCGGAATTTATTATGGTTATTTGAGCTTGATCGTAGTTTTATTGCACTATGAATGTAAATATATTTCACTTTTACTGAATTAAAGGATGGAAATCAATAACTAACATTGCGTGATCTTAGAATTTAAAGAAGAGTTTACTTTTTGAGTTGTCAAATTGGTTAGAAATTGAATCGCACACTATTTTTGATGTAACTTCAAGTCACTAATCAAGCAAAAATTGCCATAAATATGTATTTGCCAGCATCTCGAATGTAAAAATATATTGCTTTTTTTTTCTCTGTCTTATTAAATATCAACCTGATTAATGTTATATTGATTGTCTTTATTTTCTTCCTTTTGTTAGATATTTCTCACAGAGTCTTTGAGGACGTTGTGAGCGTCTCTCGTGATGAAGTCTCTCTGAGCTCTCCGGAGGTTTTAAGGAGACTCGAATGCTCCGAAGACAGAATTCCAGAGCGTTTCCGCGCCTCTGCTATCGGCTCCCGTCTGTCTGAGTTCAGCGCTCTGAACAGCACCGGCCTGGACCTCCACCACGTCAAGACCTCTCCCAGAGTGGTGATGGAGTCTCCACGCTCCAGGACCATCACACCGGAGCCGGCCACACAGAGTTCCCGCTCTCCAATCTCCGGCTCCGTGTCCGTGTCTGACAACTTCTCCATGCTCGACTCCCTGGACACTGACAAAGTTTGTGATCTTACTCTTGCGTACAAAGATTCAAAGGTTTCATTGTCATATGTACAAAGCTACAGTGTAGAAATGGCAATGAAATTCTTCTGACCTGAGCTCCTCCAACAATGCAACATATATTACAAAATAAAAAGTCTATATACATGTCAACAGAATATACGATATGTACAAGAACAGAATAGATACATGCCACCATTTGGGGGCATTTAAGTCTTTTATTGGTTCAGATGTTTTAGGTATTTGTTTGATTTTGTTTTAAAAAAATATATTTTTTGTAATTCTTATTATCTTAGGTGCGCGAGTTGGAAGATCTTGACATGACAACACCATCATCTCCTCTTGGTTCCACTTCCTCTTTGTCGGCACCAGAATGGGCCAGTGATGGATATGGTAGCAGTGAGTATTTATACTTTTTTGACATTGTAATTGGATAAAAATGCAGCTTTATGGCGCAAAATAATGTTTTATATCAGGCTTCAAATAATACTTGTTAGTTGCATCAATTATTATTTTTATATTTTGGTCTTTCTTCGGCGTTTGTAGATATTACTTTTTTTTTTTTTGCATGTCCGAGATTTATCAGCTACACTCTTCCTTTCTCTTGTGCTCCAGATGTGAGTTCAGAGTTGGGTGCGAGGCTGAAGCTGGAGCTGGAGCAGACTGAGAGGCTTGATGCTCAGTTTCTTGAGTATCTCCGCTGCAGAGGAATGAACCCCACAGTAAACACAGATAGTGCTGCAGGCAGTATGAGCTACAGCGATGAGCTGTTGTCACCTGAGCTGCAGGTAGGATTTAAATACACTTTTCAGTGACTATTCATTTGACAGTGTGGTGGTAAGATTTCACTCAGTTTCTGTTTCCAACTTCCTACAGTGTCTGCTGAAAAAGGTGTATCAAGAAAGCTGCAGGATTCTCACTTTGTCCAAGCGTCGTGCCACTTCCTCAACATATCCTCACGTCTCGGACTTAAGAGCAGAGCATCATTCTGAAGGTGTCTCCATTGTACTGGACCGGCGGGACAATCCATCCTCCATCGCCCCCATGGGCTGGCAGCAGGAGAAGAGGGCGCTGCAGGAGACCGTGGTCGCTCTCAGAGAGCTGCTCTGTCGGATGGCACAGAGACCCACACAAGTGAGTTTCTGTTGTTTTAAAGATGCTAGGAATGTACCAAATGTCTAGCTTTTTTTAAAGGTATTTCAAAGAAGCTTTGAATCTACAAAAAACATGTTTAAAGTGATGTCTTGTAATCAAATGCAGATACATGGTATTGGTGCTGATCATGTTCTTCTTCTCCTTTAGACTGACCACAGAATCGAAGGTGACTGGCACGGAGATCGGGTTGATGGACAGGTTGAATCCCAACTGAGGGCCGAGTTGGAGGAGAGTCAGAAACAACTGAAGTGTGCTCATGACACTCAGCAAGAGCAAAAGAACAAAATACAGTCAGTCAGGTATATTTAAAATGTTTCTCCACAAGTATCCTATCCTACACATAACAGAATACTCTATATATTGTCAATCATTATGTGTGAATTCAGCAATTTGTCACAAGCGGGATGCAACCAACTAGTGTTTATTTGATATCTGAAACTGAGATTAAATAACTTCAAATAGATTTTATCCAAATAAATATTTTAAACCAGTGAGTGCGGGGCAAGATTGAAACGGCTTACTATTATTATAGAAATTAACATGCGTGTTAGTATAAACTTTCACTTGGTTCATCATGTTTCTTTCACACTTAGATGTTATATTACAAAAAGTGGTGAAAAGTAAGGTTTGAATTGTGCTTTTTGTCTCTTCAGGGTGGCTGTAGCAGAGGGTGAGGAAGCCTTGAGAAGGGAGCAGGTCAGAGTCCAGGAGCTTCAACAACAGCTGGAGCAGGAGCGAGCTCTGAGTCAGCGCAAGGACAGAGAGAAGGAGGAAAGGAGAGAGGTGAGACGAGGACTAAAAACATGCCTACTTAATATAACATGTTCTTAGAAAATCTGTATCATTGGTACAACATCATCATGTCTTAAACACCATTGTGAGTGTCTGTCTATAATTTATTTATATATATATATATATATATATAAATAAATTATAGACAGACACTCATATATATATATATATATATATATATATATATTGCTGCGATAATTTTAATGTGGAAATATTGTTGGTAGGGTTTAGTTTTATTAATGGCAGTGTATAAACTATAAAAGATGTTCTTTATACTTTTACTGAGTTCAAAAGATCAAACAAAGTGAAGAATGCAGAGTGCTCTTCCACTTGTCCTTTCTAAACTCTGACAGATGACCCCCCTCTTTCCTCTGCAGGCTCTGCATGTATCCTCTGAGCAGCAGAGGTCAGAGGTCATGGCTCTAAAGGGTCTGGTGGAGCAGGAGAGAGTGGCCTGCAGCAACCTGAGACGGGAGCTCCAGATTGAACAGTCCCGCAGTGAGCTGCTGGAGAAACGCCTTGACGACACTCAGAAGGAGCTAGGAGACGAACGGCAACTCTCTGCTAACCAGAAAGAGCTCAAACTGCAAGACAAGACTCGTCTGGAGCGCCTTCTGACCGAAGCAGAGTCTCGCCTCGCAGAAATCCACTCCAAGCTCGCAGAAGCTCACAGGAAGGTGGACGAAGAGAGAGAACGTTACTCCAGGCAGGTGGATGAGCTCAGCCGGAGACACGAGGCCGATGCCACCAGAGACAGGAAGTTCTCCGACATGCGCGCCCAGCTGGAGCAGGAGCGAAGGCAGGGGGAGGAGCTTGCAGCTGTGATGAACAAACTGAGGGCTGAGCTTCTGCAGAGCAGGAGGAAATGGGAAGAGGAGGACAGAGCGATGAGGGCGGAGCTGCAGAGGGAGAAGGAGGCCGCCATCCGACAACGTGTAGCTGTGGAGACTCTAAAGGAGCAGAAACAGGAAACCTGCTGTGCTTTAGAGATGGAGAGAGAGCGCAGCACACAGCAAGGGGTGGAACTGACCGAGCTGAAGGAGAAACTGCACCTGATAAAGGACAAAGAGAGGGAGAGGGAGGAGCAGGGGGAGAGAGAGAGGAGGAAGGGGAGGCAGGAGCAGATGGAGAGGGAGAGACGGCAAGAGAGGACCAATGACAAACTGGTAAAATATAATTAACTTCTTAACTATACTCACCACTTTGACAAATGTAATTCTACTTTTTAGATACGTTTTTAAGGTCATTTTTGTTCCTCACACACATGCTCCTTTTTCTAAACATTTCTTACTTTAGTGCGAGTTGGAGATGTTGAGGCAACAGGACCAGCAGCGCATGCAGGAGCTGCAGCACACTCTGGTAGAGCTGGAAAGAGAGGAGAAAGAAATGGCTGCTCAAAGGCTGAGGCAGCATAACATGGCTGCATCTTCACAGCATCTCCAGAGTGACTTCCAGACAGGCAGCGCACAACACAACCAGCAGGTACACACGTGGTTATTACTGCTGTGGAACCAGCCACAGACCCCTCTACTATATCACTTTTAGATGCTAGTCATGCTAGTAATATATAGGAATACACTCACTGGACTGTTGTGAAATGAATGTACCGTCCACTCCCTAGATGCCGTCGTCACAGAATCTGCTGGAAAGGATGATGAAGGAGAACTCGGAGCTGACGAAGCATGTGACATCGCTCAGCCAGGAGAAAGCCACCCTCAAACACAGACTCACCTTCCTGGAGCGAGAGCTGCGGCTCACGGAGAACGAGCTGGCCATGGTCACCACGGAAACTGAAAACAGACCCATCAACGATGTGATCAGCAACGCCAAGGTACAAATCTGTTCTTGGACAGCTGATGAAAGATGTATCACTGCGTTGATGGTGCAGCAAGAGGGGGCCCACTTAAGCAATAAGTGGGTGTTAATAACGCGTTAACGCAAAACATTTTTAACGCCACTAATTATTTTAACGTGCGATTAACGCATGTGTATTTGTCCTCGGCCCGCCCCGTAGTTTCAGAGCCCAAAGGCTTAGTTGGATGGTGGGAGATTCTAGCGAGAGATATGGATACAAAAAAAGGTGTTTTAAACAGCAAGCCAAGCACACAGCTGATGCTGACAGCCCCGCTCCTGCCGCTCGCTTGCGGCAGACCACGCTTGAAAGTTAGCCGGGGGAGACGCCTGGACAACAACAGCGATAGCTAAATGGGTGGCTACAGCTTAACGTTGTGGAGGACGAGGGGCTGCGTTAGATAATTTGTATTGAAAATATTCAGGAGAATATTTGTCATTGTTCCAATGATAATAAACAAACATTTGCATAAAGCATATTTGTCCACTCATATCTTGATAAGAGTATTAAAAACTTGAAAAATATTCCTCTAAGGTACATTTAGAACAGATAAAAAATGTGCGATTAATTTGAGATTAACTATGGACATCATGCGATTAAATATTTTTAATCGACTGACAGCCCTAATAAAAATACATTTTGAGAAATTGAGATTCACTTTTTTCATTATTTCCAGACATTTTATGGACCAAGGATTAAACGATACCTGTGTTTATTGTTTTGCAGGTGCAGCGTCTGTATGAGCGCTACCTGCGTGCTGAGAGCTTCAGGAAAGCTCTGGTGTACCAGAAACGTTACCTCATACTGCTGTTGGGAGGATTCCAGGAGTGTGAGCAGGCCACACTGTGTCTCATCGCACGTATGGGGGCATGGCCGACTCCCCCCCTCTCCTCCTGCAACAGACCCCGCAGTCGATTTAGAGCTGTTGTACGAGTTGTCATTGCTGTCTCAAGGTAAGAAGAAGTGTAGCAGGATGTAAAGATATGAGAGTTTGTCACGACTGGTCTGTGGATAAAACTGATCAGACGATTTCTTTCAGAATGAAATTCCTAACCAGGAAGTGGCAGAAAGCGATCAAAAGATTATCCATCTCTGGGAGTGTCAATGGACATGCTCCAGGTGAGCTCAAAAATGATTTATGATGATATGCATCCCTTTACGCTGTGGGTGTAATTGTAATCTTGATGTCTCTTACAGGACCTAAAGCTGAAGTTTTAAGGCAACAACAGCCAAGAATACATTTTGAATCGCCACCAAACAGAGACAGCAGTTCCGTCCACAGAGACACAGTGTCAGCTCTCGTTCCGCCCAAAAAATCCCCCTTCCGGTTGCACAACAGGTTTGGGCCCTTATTCAATAGTAGATTCTGAGATTCTATAGGAATAAAGTAATTTCTCATTAATAAGCTTTTTTTCTTTCCAGGTCGTACTCCAGCCCTACTCCGGCTTTGGAGACGTCAGGAGGAACGTCTCAGGATCCAGAGCGATCTCTGACAGAATATATCCACCATCTAGAGAAAGTCCAGCAGCGATTGGTTGGAGCAAGACAAGGTGAAGGGCATTAACTCTCTGTAAGGTGAAACCGGGGATTTACAGCACTAAAGTCACACACTTGATGAAAACTGGAAACACAGGGTGTAAGGTCTACAAACGGGTTGTTTCATCGGTTAAAGATTTGGGGTCAATGTCACTTTTTTTTTTGCACTCTGTTGGTCGTTTATCTTGGACTAGTTTTCGACGCTCAGAGCAGCGTGCAATCAGGTTAGAAATGACAGTCGTGACCCACAAACTTTAAGGCATCCCACTCAAAAACAGATAAGATTCAATCTTAAACATAAGCACAACTTTTCGGGTTCTCACCACCTATCCAGGAATAATAACAAATATCACACTGGGAGATGTTACAGGGCACTGGGTTCATGATGTACAGCTCTAATGCAGAGATCAGACAACAATCACGAGTGTAATGGTCAAGATTTTCAAGCTATGATGGGTCATTTCTGTTTAGTCTGCCACGTTACTCATCAGAGTCATGCAAAAACCTAAGACTCTGATTGCCTAATCTGACACAATCCGTCTATCAAAGGACAATAACATTGTGTAGTCTGATCCCAGCAATAGGTGCTTGTCTCCTAATTTGGTCACTTGTTTTTGGGAAGTGTTTTCCAATTCACCTGTGGAAAAAAACACAGATACAAGACAAGTTAATATAGGAACAATTCAGATTTTGTGATGGATGGCCAAACACTTCCTGTAAAACAGCATGTTATTCAATTCCAGAAAACCTGTGTGCTCTATCATCTCCCAAACAAGTAAGCAAGACTCATATAGCCCTGTCCCCTAAAGAGGAAAGGAGGATACAGCCACCTTGTTCCCCTGATATGATTGGTAATCGGCAGCGCTGGCTGCGGGACAATAGGACGTGGCTGTACCTGAGCTGCTTGTCGCCCCCTTACGTGAATGGTCCAGGTGAGTGCGAGTGTAACGTACTCACTCCACCAAATAATAAAGAAGTATAATACACCTCTTATGACACGGGTGCCGACTTTTCATCATTCACTGAGTGCAGTATGGGGTAATAATCTGGAGGTACATGCCCTGCAGGTTTATGATCCTTATGTTAAATTATATTTAAACCCATTTTTTGTAGATTGCACATGTAAACCTTTTGAATGTATTATGCAAACTATCAAGCCTTTGATATAAAGATCAACTAACCTAGATAAGCTTGATATTTAACAGTCAACAGTAAGTTTGTTATCATTGATAAAGAGTTTGGTGCCTTTATCTGTTCCAACAATGTGATATAATAATACTGTCAATGGAACACAACATTAATTTGCATTACAACATCAGCCCATTATTGGTGTGTTTGTGTTTAACTTTATAATTGCTTGGAATAAAATTGTACAGAATGCTGCTGTTCACTTTGTCTGATAATCCTTATTTTTTTGTGTCCTATCAGATTCGTCTGCTTTCCAGCCCGACCCAAAGTGATCCGACGCTGAATGAATTGCCTCTCGTCTGCATTTTGTTCCAAAACTGTCCATGCCTTGCACCCATGTAGAAATATGTAGAAAGGAATATATTTAATTTTTGGGTGACGTGATTTTATAAGTACATAAATTATTTTGAAATGTTCTATTGTAATTGTTCTACTCTCTGTATATTGATTATTTGAAGGCCACTCGAGATATTGCAAGAACAATGTTTTTCATTATTTTAAAGTGCTGTTTGTTATTTTTCTACTAATGTTTTTATACGCTTTTGTGCTTGTAAATAGGACTGATGTTCATTATACATGTGTCCAAATTTGCACTGATTTTTACTGAGAATCTAATCCACATGCCTAATGAGCACATTATTGCATAACTGAACTATATAAGTGTTTTTTTATGTATTATCTCTGTTTCTACTATAAAGTTGATAAATATTTTAAATGTGTGTTTACAAACCAAACAGACTGACTTTATTTTACTGCAGCTCATAATTTAAGTATATCCTGAGTTGATGTACTCTTATCTCTACACACTCTTGCAGAGTGAAAGTTCTTTATGAATCAACCCACATTATCATGTGCTGTTTTTGTTTATATAAACTTCAGACAGGCTAGTATTATATTTTGTATTAAAAAAATTATTATATAAAAATATTTGCTTTTATAATACTGTACCCTGTAACTACTATAGAAATTTAAGAGATAGTAAATCCAATGTTTGCTTACTATGATGTCTATTGCTAAAACCATGAGATAATTGTAAACACTTTATGTATTTTACAAATTATGAATCAACTTGCAAAATGCAGGAGATACTATTATATATATATATATTATAAAAAAAAACATGAGAAACCAACGAATGGTATGTGTGTGTGTATATATATAATCTACTATTACTTGACTATATATATATATCTATATATCTATATCTATATATATATATATATATATATATATATATATATCTATATATATCTATATCATTCGTTGGTTTTAACTTTTTACTGATTTAAATAATCCAAGAAGAAAAACATAGTCTCTTCATAATGAAAATTAGGACACAATTTAAATTGTACTCCAAACATCTACACTAAAAATAAACAACGTTTGGGTTTTAAACAAACACTATTACTAAGTTCATTTACTAGATATATTTTTCTAAATAATTATTTAAAACTCGTCATGTATACCAATAATTTATTTCCTTTTCCTGGAATCAGGCTCACATTTGTATCAAAGATAGGACACTAGTTTCTGCAGCAACACTCAAATCTAATTTAATCAACTCATAGACACGTAATACCTTCCTCATGTGATTGTCTTCTCAAGACTCGCAGGGATATAGTAAATGGGAATTACTAAGAAATATTATGTAACAAATAATAGATAACTAAGCAGCTCAGAAGCAGCTAGTGATCTCTACTGATACTCTTTACCCTCTCTGTCACTGTCAGGGGGTTCGCTTGTTTATAAGGCTCGTAGAAGCCGCGTGTGGTGGTTCCTCCATTTCATCTTTCCACACAAAGTTCCCATTATAACTCCGCCCACCCGTTTCCCGTTGGTGAGTAGAACATTCGCACCACGTAAAACATCAACACTGAATGACGCACATCCTCGCAGTGCTGCTAACTGAGCTAACCTCAACGGCAGGCGGTGTGTCGTAGACCGTTTGTTTGACATCTTATCTGTGGTGAAATTAGTCCTGGACCGCGTAGAAGACCCCGTTACAATTCTCTCGTATGTGTCTGGGATGTATGGATGGATAGTTGACGGAATCTCATCGCTGTTTGAGCCCGTTACTGGGCAGAACCACACCGAGTGGCCCGGGAATCGTAACGTTAGCCAGGACATACCCAAGCGACCTGGCGTAGAAGAGCAGCAGCACGAGAGCCTCATCAGACCGGCCAAACGGAACTACCAGAGGTCGGTGGATCATCTAAAGGCTGTTATTGTAGTCCTACGTAGGTGCTCACTATCAATAGTTGAGTTGATGGTGCGCCATTATATCCTCTTTGTTATCTAAAGGTTTGATTCACGTTATATAAAGTTACCAGTTGAATCATAATATAGGAACGTTGGCTGCTGTAACGTCATCGAACGTTATGCATTCAACGTTAACCAGCTAACACTAATTCATGCTAATCATGTTAAATGATCCGAGTGGGAACAATTTACGTCACCAAAATATCGTCTCGTATTTTAGTTAAGTAATAGTAGATTTGGCACACTGCTAGCCTAACAGTTAAAGTGTGTCTTTCATGCTGCAATTAAGTTAATTCATGAGTTGTCCTGAGCATAACATGAAACGTCCATTTAAAACAAAACGAAAGCAGCCATGTGTAATGTTTGGGCTAACCCCAAATAACATTAGTTACCTTCTATGTTATCATGTACAATCATACACTTAGCTATTATTCACGCATTCTAATATCATGGTCCTGCAATAAACTATGAATGAATTATCCGTTTTTGTTTTGTTCTCTTTTCTATACGACTGAATTATAATATTTTTGGGTTTTGGACTTTTGGGTTTACAAAACATATTTTAGTAGAAATAAACATCTTGGTCTCCATCATATTTTCAATAAAAGGACTCATTTTGCAGCCTATTTTTACTTGATAATTAACATAATTGGTTTCAGCCCTACAAGTTGGCCTACAACTAATTATATCATACTACTACACTTAATAGTAGAAACCTCCTTCTCTTTTGTATTAGACCGACACATTTAGACATGTTTACCTGAATCGAACCCAAATATGTCCTCAAATTGTTGATATAATGTTACTGAGTTGGGAATATTGTTATATTTTATATTATTAGTATCACCCATCTCAACATTTTATTTTCTTGTTTCAGTGTTGATGTTGCAGATGGTGTTTGCCAGAGTGACCAGGTAGAGGTGAAAAGAAATAGGCGAGGTTTGTACAATAAATAGAAAAGCTTAATAATGATTCCAAATTGTCTCCCACAAATGAAGACGCAAGTTGTTAATTGTGGTGTCCTGTTTTTCAGATGTAGTCATTAGCTTTGTGAAGAAGACTGTGGCCGGTGTAGCAGGTCTGCTCAGGCTGCGCAACCCGCGGAAGACCAGTGTGAAGCCTGAACATTATGAAGACACGCAGGTTTGTGCTCCAACTACATTCATCATATGGGAAGTTCAAAACAGATAAATTAGTCAGATTAATGCAGATGCAAAGCTATTGAGTAGACGCCTTGTCTCATTAAATTCATCATCTGCAGAGGAGTGGCACATGCACCCTGGGTTAGCCGTTAATCCAAAATGAGCTAAAGGAACATTTGGGCATGTTACTGTATTGTGTATGCATTGTAGCGTTACCCTTTGTAGTTTGCATATACTGAAATAAACCTACAAAACCACATGTAGATACAGTTAAATATTCTACAAAAGACAACCAAGGCAGGGTTTTGAAGGCTTTTCTTGGGAAACACAGGAAATGGTTATTAGATGTCATTTTCTTCTGTGACCAGATTCCTAACCGTAATATAAAATGTGCTCTGGCATTAAATATATGTATTCTCCATCTTCAATGACCTTGCATTTCCTGTTTTGATCCAGCCTGTCACTCTGATAGGGATAGATGAGCTCCAAACCTCGTGGCTGAACAGGACCGAGTGGAGAATGAGTAAGTGAGGGATGCTGTTACTGCAGGAGAAGAATTACACGTTGACTGTATTTATATCAGGTTTTTTTTTATCGGCACTCTTCACTGAGTGTTCCTCCAATCCCTTTTCCCAGTTTCATTTGGTTGACTTTGTTGTTTCTTCACAGTTAAACCAATAGGTGGCGTGAATGATAGGAGTGGGAAGAATCCCTTTCAGAGCTCCTCTCCTCCTTTAATGAGGAAATACAGGCAAGTCCAGACCCAGTTCCCTTTTTCTATATACAGGGCTGCATATTCAGCATTATCACCTTTTTTTTTAAATGCTCCCCTGCTAATGTAACTATCCCTTTTTGAGTGCAGCGGGGCGAGTCTGTCCGCGGTGCTCTCGGACAGGGGGAAGGATCGGGAGAGGAGAGCCTCCCTCCAGCTGCTGCCCTCCAGACCTGCTCAGAGAGTAGGAACCACTAACCCCGATCCAACCTGCAATAGCTTTGGACATACTCGCTGCTACAAGCCCATTCTTACTGTAGAAGAGGTAATAAAGTACATTTGTTGGCTTAATTGGATTGGACTATTTCAACCAGTTTCTGCTTTCAGAGCACCCAATGTAGATTTAAGTTGTATTTGCCAAGAGGATCGTCACTAATCATGCTTTAACACTCGGCATCACTTGGGTTCTCGCTTCAGGACATAAAGCAGTACAACAAGGAACACTACAGGCGCTTGCTGGAGAGGGTGACAGAGCAACACAGCAAAAGCCAACCACTACCTTTCAACCAAACCAAACCAAAAGAGTAAGTTTACCCATTATTCACATGGAGTAATTGAACATCTGTCCAAGTTCCATATAACAGCTTTACCTTAAGACATGAACTTCTGTTATATCTTCTTTTTCTTTTGCTCCCAGTGAGTCGCTGTCACAGGGTGATCACAAAACTGCTGCCTCTGGAAAAGCCTTTGAACCAGTGCCCAGGAAAATGGGATACACAGGTAGGATACCTATAAACATAAAGTGATCTGTAAATGTCTTTGTTGTGATGGATAGTTTTAAGTGTTATTTTATTCAGAGTCCTGATAAGCTATAATATTTGTTGTAAATATATTTAAACAATTCCTTGAATAAAAAGACCAGTTTTCACATAATATTACACAGAGTAATTTCACATAAACTAGGTTGAAATATGTCCATTCTTAAGTTAAAATACATCTTTTTTTGCACAGCTGCTCCTAGTATGTTTACATGGAGAAATACATCTGCAACCAAGGACAGGTTAGTGTAGTGCGCTTATTTATACATCGTCTCAATTTTATGTATACTGATTCATTCTGTTCATTCTACTAACATCCATATGATTCATCTTCAGATGGGGTAGCCTGACTTTTAGTAAAACATTCAGTGGAGCCTTTGAGGACACGCAGCCTGTGAGATGTGCAAAGGTAGTCATTTCTCTCGCTCTCTCATGTCAAAGCATCCATTAAGTTATATTTAGGGGCGGAAGTATTATATCTGTCTGTTATGTCAGCCTGTGTTGCAGCAGAAACAGGCAGCCGATTTGGATCTTTCTACAGAAGTAGCTACTCGCCTCAACCTAGTGGACAGAGAGACTCCTGCTGTCAGCCTCCCTGACTCCCATCCTGCACACACAGCACATACAAGGCACAGCGATGAAGACATACCCAGGCTGACCAAGGTGAGATTCTTAAAAATGAAGTGTAGTCACTGTGATGAAGAAAGCATGGAAACAATATTTCATTTCATGAATTTGTTTGTCTTTGTGTGTAGGAGATGTCAGCCGAGGTGAGTTGTGCTCTGGCTCAGAGTGATCCCAACTTGGTTCTCAGCGCGGCGTTCAAACTACACATCACACAGAGAGATCTGGCCACGCTGCAGGAAGGAGGCTGGCTCAACGACGAGGTTGGTGCTTAAAGGTCACCTATTGTGCAAAATCCACTTTTTCATGTCTTTTATACATCAACATGTGTCCCCTCTGTGTAAAGAGATTCTGAAAGTTTCAGGAAAAAAGATTCTCTCTCTTTTTGTCCTGATCCATTTATATAAAAACCTGTCTGAAAATGAGCTGATCAGATTTTGGCCACTTTATGATGTCATGACGATTTTTTTGGCTTGTGTAACCATTAGCCAATCACCACCCAAGGTAACCCCCCCCCCCTCACCTTATCACCTGAATCTCCTCCTAGAGCACCATTGAGTTCTTTTTAACCAAATCTCTCTCAGAGGGCCGTGGGGAGTGGCTCCTTATTTTCATCTAAAGTAACAGACAGAGAATCAGCACTTTTGAAACAGGGCTGAAACAGAGGGGATTATGGGATGCTACAATGCATGATCTGTTTGGTAGTTGGAGCCAAACACTTCAGAGACATGTTTTGTATATATTGATGCAAAACAGTATAATAGGGGACCTTTAAAGTGTGAAGACAGTTTAGCAAGCTGATATTATTGTGGATGTCAATTTAGATTTTTATTTTTGTCATTAGTTTCATTTAATACAAACAACTTTGGATACTTGTAACCAATTGTGTTCAACAAAGGGATGTGTTCAAAGGATATACCAAACACTGTTTATAACAACTGCCATTGTATATATTTTCATCCATATTATTTATATCTACACTGTATGAACAGCAATGACACCATAACCCTGTCGAATGTTGAACACTTCTTGCAATAAGAACTTGTAATAGAAAAAGTAAATGCTACCTACGTCTTCATTGCCAGTGTTTTAGTTGAGTCTTTTGTGTATGAAGTGAAGTCAGTGTTTGACGAACCAGACATGTTCTGTTTGGTGGTAGTAGCAGCAACTGCACACCGTCACCATGGAAACAAAGCCTGTTGCACGAGCTGTTTTCTAAATATGGCATTGGAATTGAATACAGCTGTTATTCTCTGTGCCGTGTGAGCATTCACCTACTGTACGTGTCATTGTATTAACATAATATTCTTTATGTCAAATTACTGAAGAGATATATTTAGGACTTTTAATAATAATAAAGCTTTATTTACCACTTTTCATACAACACATGCAGTTCAAAGTGCTTTACAAAATGACTTATCACAAGTTAAAAATAACAAGATATTCCTCTCAGATTATTTGTTAAGAACTTTACAGGTACATGCAGCGAAATATAAAATGTTATCAGGTTAATAGATCCAATGAGGTCAAATGTATGATAATAAAATAAATAATGTAAGTTTCTCTCTGACAGATAAGACACAAGACAACTGAATCGATGCAACATTATAAAATATAAAACAAAGTAGATAAGATAAACATGTGTTATATTGTGCCTCCCCTGTTTCCTCTACCAAGGTGATGAACTTCTACCTGTCTCTTGTCATGGAGCGGTGCTCTGGTGAAGCAGCAGGATTGAAAATCTACTCGTTCAGCACCTTCTTCTTCCCGAAGCTGCGGGGGGGGGCGGTGGCGGGCAGGCGGGCGGACACATGGCAGTGAGGCGCTGGACCAAGGCTGTCGACCTCTTCCTCTACGACCTCCTCCTGGTCCCTCTGCACCTGGGCGTCCACTGGGCGATGGCTGTGAGTCCCAACAACAAAGACTTTGAAGGGTTTCTTCCCAGGTCATATTCCTCCTTTTTAGTTGGTGATTCTTGCCAGACAGCTCCTGATGTACTTCAGCAGTTTTTGCCAGCAGGGGGGTTAACTGGTACTTAAATTATCCATTCATTATTTTGTAACTTTAATATTAAAGTATGTCCTTTTTGTTCATCAGTGTAAAAAAAATGCTTATTGCATCTGTTTTGTGGTTAAGTGTTCAAGAACAAATTTAAGCGGGGCAATTATACTGTATATATTTGACCTTATACTTCCCTCTCTCTGATTCAAGGTGATTGATTTGAAGTCAAAGACAGTTAAGTCATATGACTCGATGGGACACAGGCACGATGACATCTGCGGTCTTTTACTGTGAGTCCTCAGTGTTCTTCTGCTTTGGTTATCTAACCATTTAAATGTTTACATCAATTGACACGACATCAATATGCTTTTTTTCCAGACATTACCTAAAAGAGGAGCACAAAGTAAAGAAAGGCAGAGAGCTCGAAGGCACTAAATGGTCTGTTGGGAGCTTGCGGGCCACTGTAAGTCAGACTGAGATAAATTACTTATCACTATAATTAATATTTTCATATTTACTGTGAGATTAATGTTTTGTACACTGTTCTTGCCCCTGCAGGAGATTCCCCAGCAAAAGAATGGCAGCGACTGTGGTGTTTTTGCATGTAAATACGCTGACTATATCGCAAAAGGAAGTCCTCTAACCTTTAAACAGGTATACACGTTATTTTCACCTAATATAGTTTAGTTTTTTCTGCATCTAGTTGTGTTCTACAACATTATTTAATATAATTCCTCAAATGTTTTTAAAGTTTTAAAAATGCTACATTCCAGCTGTTATGATTTCAGGGTTAGGAATTTGCATCTATTAAATATTTGAAATTAAACAATCCCATTAGCAGCTGTTTGTTGTCCCCTGGCGTCTCACATCAGACCCAGAGCATACCTGACCTAGTTACTCATTTAATCAATTAATTAGTAACAACAGGAGTCTGTAACGATTTGCTTTAGGTACCTTGAAAGAGCTTGAATGAATTGCTCCTAAAAAGCTGTAAAAACTCTGTTTCATATGAAAGCTTGAGAAACATTTTCCTTTTTCTCTACAGTGCCACATGCCGATCTTCAGGAAAGTAATGATTTGGGAAATCCTCAATCAGAAGCTGCTATAAAGGATCGCAACAATTTCAAATAACCGCCTAACAACAGTGACCTTCTGAATGGGAGCAACATCTGTGTAGATGAACTACATGCTGAAGAAGAAAATGAATGGGCCAAAGACGTGGACAAAAATGAACCCAGTGTAGCTGTTCTGGTCTGAGGAAATTAAAACAAAGTCTTAAAAGATGGTTGTATCCCCTTTCCCGTATTAACATTTTGAATTCTCTGAGTTATAATTGGAGACATTATCAGGATGGAAGAAGTGTATGTTTTACACAAGTTTTGGCACTACTGACTGAATGGCTTTTTGTATTGACTTAATAGTTGGTTCTACTGTTTGAAGTGTTGCCGGAAGTGCCTTCAGCCCTCTGACACTGAGCTCCAATTAGAGAGCATGCTTTTGTTTATTTTGGGAAATTACTTGGTCACATACAAATCAAAAGTCTGACTCAAAATGTATTTAATTTGATTGTTGATGATCAGTGATATTTCGGTGTAAATTCCAAACTGAGATTGTATTGTCAACAGTGACTACTACAATGCTAATTTCATGAATGCAATCTCTGTGGGAAATGTAGACAATGAAAATCAATCAATACCTCCTTTCCAGTCCTTTTTTTAAAAGAGATGCATGGTTGACCGCTTGAAGTATGTTTGTTTTGCTATTATTTATGACTTGACTGGATGAGAAAGTGTTTCTGGAGAGTGTGTATAGTTTGTTTTACTCCATGAGTGGAGCATTTATCGATGTTTACCATATGTAACATAAGGCGCTGTTTGATCTAGCAATCTTTTCCATGAGCGTAATACAAGAGGCTACTTAGGGCTATAACATTAACTTAAACTTACAGTATAGTATACTGCATAGCAAACTACTGTACACACATGCATGTTTGAGTTCATGCTTAAAAATGTGATTTTCTTTCTCCCTGTAATAAAGTATTTCATTTTTTAAACTGGACTTTGATTTATTAAATGACTCGCCTTATTGTAACATTTATTATGAAAGTATACTGTCTTGGTTTTTATGAAAGTATTAATATGAAACGGAAGCAGCCTTTTAATTCAATATACAGGGCTGTTATTATATAAGTGTAAAATGCAAGATGTATTTATCTTTGGCAAACCAACCGGAACCGGAACTGATTATTTCTCTCGTTTCAGAACGGTTCCATCTTACATTAGCTAAGCTAACGCTAGCTGGTTCAGCTCAAACCGGTTTGCTATTCCTTAAATGTGGCTGAGGATTTGAATCAGTTGTGACAGTTCGTTTATCACGTGCATTTGCTGTGTTAGATTAATTATAATAACATGAGCGACAACGAGAAAGAATTTAGGGAGCAGGTGAGTTGGGATATTTATATAACGTAATGACAGTTGGAACATCTAGCTAGCTTAAATGATAGCTTCGATCGCTGGTAACGTAAATAACAAAACATTCTGACACCTGGCTTCAAAACTGAGTAACATCTGTTCTGTATTGTTAAATAGATGCGATATGTAGCTTTCATGTGAGTACCGTGACATTTAATTACTGAGTGTGTCTCAAATGTTTAAAAATCCGATACGTTAAAGCATACGGCCTACAGTCGAGTAATGTGGTCGTCCACTTGACATGATATTTGCTACCTAGCTTTATTGCTAATTGCAAACAAATGGAATATTGACAACCAAATAACAAAATAATAATAATACAATTCAATAGTAAATGATTATGTCCATAGTAATGTATGACCAATCAAGACCATGTCATGCTAACATACAAACGTGTATTCAGCTAATGACTGTTGTTTTTTTCTGGTTTTGCTGCTTTTTGTTTTTGTTTTAAACTTTTTTGGTTCCTATGGAAACCAACATGCCTTATCACCCTTGTTTGTTCTTTATTAAGGTTGAGTAATGAAGAAAGAAAAAGGCGGAAGACGTGTCAGATGTGAAGTTGTTATTGTTTGGCGCTGATGGTGTTGATGCATGCTAATGTATTCCATGCTGAAAAAGAAGCGATCAAGATCTGGCCCCACTTCTAGTGTTGTAATGGCAGATGATAAATGGGGGAAGAGGAGGAAAAAGAAGTCATAATGGCAAACTGAAGAAAGAAGAAAATGGAGGGTTGTAATGAAGTTAAAGAAGTTATGAAGTTAAGATCAGAAGTTTACAAGGGTATGAGTAATTTCCTAACGGCCTGCTATGCTTCTGTATTTCATCCTGTTTCTTTCTCTTAAGCATGCACATTTTTTTCCACTATCAGAAACATCTTTGGTCAATCCCTACACACATTTGAGCTTATTTTCTGTGCTATATGTCTTTCAGCTAAATTACAACATATCTAATTCAGCTATTTGTTACAATGTATGACCTCTTATAATCACATTCCTAAATATGTCAAACCTGTTAAATGGCAAAATATGATAAACTCTTTCTGAAGGGGGCATGTTGAGGGCAACGCTGTCACTTCCTGGCTCTCTATTTGGCACACAATGGGCCTTATAGTGTTTCTTATCTCCGTGTCTGGTCCTCTGTCCAGGACTCACAGCCTGGCTCGAGGAGTGCGTCCCCTCAGGGCTCCGCTAAATCCTCCAGCCGCTCACCGGTACGCTCAAAAGATGGCTCCCGCCGCTCCAGGTCCAGATCCCGATCTCGATCCAAATCCAGGTAAGATATGGTTTATTTTCATGTGCTTATGAAAATTATGTTTTTTTTAAAGTTATTTTTGACATGTTGACTCTCGAAATACATTACTGAAGCTAGTTGTTCATCTGACTCAAAAATAAATGACTTGCTCAGAGATAAGTTAATGTTTATCTCTAGGTCCCGGTCCCATAGAAGCTCACGCAGACATCACTCCCGCTCTCGTTCCCGTTCCCACCGACGCCGTTCCAGGAGCCGATCTCGTAGCTGGGAGTACCGCCGGCACAGGAGCCACAGCCGTTCACCCATGTCAAATCGTCGCAGACACATTGGCAACAGGGTAAAAATGACCTCTACATGCTTGATTTTGGGGTTCCCATGGAGTCTTTTACGTTTTAAATAAACCCCTAAATACATCTAATTGACTCTTCAGTGTTTTCTGTGTGTAGATTGAACTATTTTATGTCGCTTTAAATTATTTCTTAATATAATACAAAAAAAACAACCTTTTATTGTGTAAATCCTGGGGAATGTCACCTCTCTTACCAAATAAATTCAGATACCCAGGTTCTGAATTGCTTAGAAAAGCTAGATTTCTCCCAGCTGTGCAGGTCAGTTGCTCACAATATTTATACACTGCTCTATGTACTCTTACAGGCCAACCCAGACCCTAACAACTGTCTGGGTGTTTTGGGCTGAGTCTGTACACCACTGAGAGGGATCTGAGGGAGGTTTTCTCAAAGTACGGCCCTTTGAGTGCCGTCAACATTGTGTACGACCAGCAGTCACGTCGCTCTAGGGGCTTTGCCTTCGTCTACTTTGAAACTCGTGAGGACTCCAAGGAGGTATGTCGGATTAAACAGACAAATACACATTTTTATTTTATTACAAATACTTGAAAAGTTTGGAGTTTTGGCCATAACGTTAGCAGGGCATTGGTCTAGAGTTCCTCCATATTTAACTTTTCCCCTGAATCCAATGCATTGCAAACTGACTCATTATTTTATTAATACAA
Source organism: Dissostichus eleginoides (assembly GCA_031216635.1). Taxonomy (NCBI): domain Eukaryota; kingdom Metazoa; phylum Chordata; class Actinopteri; order Perciformes; family Nototheniidae; genus Dissostichus; species Dissostichus eleginoides. The sequence continues at coordinate 22,792,108 of CM062275.1, forward strand.
AAGTATTACCTTTAGTTGTTGTTTCAGGCCAAAGAGCGTGCCAACGGGATGGAGCTTGATGGGCGCAGGATCAGAGTAGATTTCTCCATCACGAAAAGAGCCCATACACCCACACCTGGGATATACATGGGACGACCAACATAGTGAGTGTTCCTCTACCAGGCAGCTTACATTATTCTGTAAGAGCATTTCCTTAAAGCTGCTATGTGCAACATCTTCCAACTTCTGACTATGTATTTATTCTGTGTTTTTTTACAGTGGCGGTGGCGGTGGCGGTAGCGGTAGCGGAGGAGGTGGTGGGGGTGGTGGGGGTAGCAGTAGTAGCAGTGGTGGTGGTGGTGGGTCATCATCGCAGCGTAACTCCAGGGACTGCGACAGGGGCTCCGTCAGGGGCTATGACAGAAGTTATGATCGTGATTATGAACGCTATGACGACAGAGAGTACAGATCATACAGGTAAGTTGATTTACCAGGAGCCTGTTTGGCACATTCGTCTATTGATTGTTATTTTGAAGACATATTATGTACTAGATGAAGCTTTTAGGATTTAAGGACTCAAGTTGATCATGTTCATTAAGTGATCCTAACCATTGGTAACATTAAAGGCCTCAAATGAAGTGCTTTGGTTTTGTTTTCTCCCGACAGACGCAGATCTCCATCTCCTTACTACAGCAGAGGGTATCGCTCACGATCCCGATCCCGGTCCTACTCGCCACGTGAGGACAAACCATTTTTCTATCATTAGACCAAATGTTATAATATTGAAGAATAGAGTGCCACAGTGAGTAAACTCCTTCCGGTTCCTTCGACAAAAAAGCAATGCAATTTCTCCATAGGATTTTGGAAAATAGCTGGAAATAAGGTCTGTGGTTGACACACATTTAAGAGACGGATCACGTTTTGTTCAGTCGGATAATATCCACATGTCTACCCTACTTTTATAATTTTCGAATCATAAATCTAGTCGCCAGAAGCAAAATGCTAACGTTATGCTATAAAGGAACTACAGCAGGCTCGCTGCTTCAACGTCACGCCAAGTGAGTGTTTACGTGTTCGGCGTAATGACGTACAACGTCCTCGACAACTTCTGTAGTCCTATTCAGCCACTTGTTAACAACCATCGTTTTTCAGATACGTAAACTCTTCAAAAATCACCAGTGGGGTCACTGCTGATGTATTTAATGTCGTAGAACAAAACGTGATCCGTCTCTTAACTGTGTGTCAACCACAGACCTTATTTCCAGCTATTTTCCAAAATCCTATGGAGAAATTGCATTGCTTTTTGGCGAAGGAACCGGAAGTGGTAAAATGCTAACTTACTTCCGGGTTTTAGGACGCGTCACTGTGGCACTCTATGGACCGTTTATTCCAATAATTTTTTTGCAATAGATTTTCACACATATTTTACAATCACATATTACTCAATGTTCCAAAATAAGAATCATAAAAACAAAAATAATGTATATATTAAAACTTTAATACGGTAAAGTGACACTAATTAGTAAAGTATTAAATAATCCACAAAAAACGTGAATGTATAAAATATGCTTGAATTATTTTCAATATAAATAAATTTGTGCATGTCCTTTCCCACAGGTCACTACTGAGCAGTGAAGAAGAGTCACCGTTTTCAGTGTTATTGATCAGATGCTTGTCTTTGTATGTTTTTTTTGGACCAGATTATATATGTGAAATGTATTCTTTATTTGTCAATGTATGTTGAAGGTTTAAAAAACGGTCCGAAAGATGCACTCTGTCCGAGCTCCGCAATGTAAGTGGTGAGTTTATGGACACCAAATTTGTAGTCAGAATAATGAAAAATAAAAAAAATGTAAATGCCAGAAAACAGGAATGAGGTGGAAATGAGCAATGCTTTGGATCTGCATCAAAATGTTTTTCACATGATCAGTGGCTCGAGGCCCAGCTCTCTCCTTGCTTTGAGGAAATCTGTGAAGTTTTGATTGTGGGTTATCCTCGTAACAGCTAACAGGAATTGAAAATGTGCAGTTTTAATACATTTTCTCGTTTTGCTGTTTTGTATGTATTTCAAGATCCCAGTTTTCACTTAATTAATATTTTACCATGTTACCTTTTTAGTTTTTTCTTTTTTTGTTGTTATGAGATTTATTTTATTTGGGTGTTTTTACATTAACAGTAAATCATTGTTTGGGTGATTTCCTCTGTTGTTTAGTAACAGTGTGCAGTATACTGTAATGGCCACCTATCAAACATTTTAATTATTTGGTGTTTTTTTTCTTGACAGAAATAAAATTACTTGCTTGAACTGTACGCATGCACCCTCATTTGATATGAGTGAACATCCATATTGAAGCCCTGTTGTCACAGTTGAAGTTTTTGGCTGAATAAAGTCTTTTACAGAATTGCGTGTCTTTTTTTAAAATCTTGCAAAAATCCTTATGTAGGGGAGGCTCGGTTGTTTGGCATAAAGCTTTTCTCTGGTTTGTTGAATGCATAGCCGCGGGAAGTAGGGGTGCCGGAGGTGCTGAAGCACCCCCTGTTGGCGAATGGTGTAAATTTGAAAAACAGATTTTTCTTTATAAATATGTACATTTAGTGCACCAATTGAAATGCCACTGTCAATGTGGTTTGGAGAATCGGGACTTATCCCGGTGTGCACTTGTGTATTCTGGAGAATGACAGAACTGCCGGATGTCAGCGGGCCGGCTCATATCGCTGACGGCCGGCACCGCCCCCCCCCCATTATTTGAAATTCGTTTTCAGTAATTATTTTAATATACTATGTCATTGTTTCCAGAAAGGATGCCATTACTAATAATTTTAAAACGACCCTTGTGTCATAAGGCTAAATTTCAATCTGTATACTTTTTTATTTTTTGGCTTTGGTGGGCTTCCATCCCTTCACAGTACAGACTGCTATAGGCCTATTTATAGGGTTGTGTCAGGGCTCTGGGTTGTGTGCATCTTCTTGAACGCATGCTGTAAAACTGTAACCCTACCTACGGTTCACCATGGATAGGAGGGCCGTAAAGTAAACTGCAACGAAATACATTTCCGTTTAAGTTCTCTTAATATCCTAGAACAGTAGAATTGAGACAACATATGATATATTAATTACAAAATAAATACAAATCGAATATCAAATAATATAAAAAAGTTTCTTTATTTAGTTAAGCGTTCCGACCAATGACAGGCCCCTCCCGTCAAAACACTTCCGGTTTGCTCTCCGACTTGCCTTTCCACCGGAGCGGCTGGTGTGAACAGATACCAGAGGAGCGAACACCACGTATACCATAGGCTAAAAAAGACATAACGGTACTAAAATAACAATGTATACCTAATTAGCTTCCAGACTACTTGTGATGACTGTAAAAGGCAGACATTAGTGTGTGTTCAGTCACATATTTTTGGCTAACAGGTAGCTAGGAGGGGTTAACAGCTAGCTAACGTTAGCATGCTGTGTTTGAATGAGCAGCCTTAACACGTTTTCAGTGGAGCTATTTCTACAGATGGAGCTGCCAAGTGCCCAGAGCTGACTTTAAATAACACTGGGGTGTTATTACAAAACAATCGTGGCTTTTTTTGAATATTTTGACATGAGATCATCATGTAACTTGTTATAACTTTTGCAGATGCCCCCCAAAAAGCCAGAAGCACCCAAACAGCCTCCAATTATCGGACGGTTCGGAACCTCTCTGAAAATTGGAATTGTGGGATTACCCAATGTTGGGTATGTTCATGTTATTATAATCAATGTGGATGTTAGTGTGTGTTGTGAGACTGAATGAACAAAGGTTGCACTGCTTTTGACACTCCTGTCTGTCATCCTCAGGAAGTCCACCTTTTTCAACGTGCTGACCAAAAGCCTGGCTGCTGCAGAGAACTTCCCTTTCTGCACAATCGACCCAAATGAGAGCAGGGTGCCTGTTCCCGATGAGCGCTATGACTTCCTCTGCCAGTACCACAAACCACTTAGGTGTGTGTTCTGTCCTGACAGCTGGTTGAATTGTGTCCAGCATCCATGGATTTCTTTCTCACTGATGATCCCTCCTTGTCTCGCTGTTTTGTCTTTTTTTAGCAAGGTTCCAGCTTTTCTCAACGTTACGGATATTGCTGGTCTGGTGAAGGGAGCTCACGAAGGGCAGGGACTTGGAAACGCCTTCCTCTCCCACATCGGTGCCTGTGATGGCATCTTCCACATGACTCGTGAGTTTTCAATCCAGGTTTCCACCCTTCTTCGCTGATAGCCCTGTCAGATGAACTAAACCTGATGTTATTTAATCTTTTAACTATATCAAAGTTGATACTGCCATAACATTATTCGTAAAAATGAACTGACAATGTTTATATCAGTCAAATGTGCATTTGTAGTACTCCTCACAGTTTCAGAAATTGGATATTTTAACTGTTCACTCAATTCTTTTAGCTAACGGTTATGACTTCTGAGCTCACTTGTTTTACTACTTTTATGCAGCTACTTGTCATGTTTCTCATTTGCCACACACTTGTTACAGCAGACTCAACATTTTTCTATTTGTAATTAACTTGTGATTTAATTATGATATGTCACTATTAGTTAGTTTAGATTCTCTATTATCATTCCCTCGCAACTGCAGAGGTACACCCTGCAGTAGAACTCCCCCTGGTTGGGAATCAGTGGTCAATATGACTGCCTGCAGCTGCTGTGTAGTTTCAACTGAGTAGAGTGGACAGGTGTTAGGGGGACAAGTTAAGATCTACTGCTACTCCTCTTAAAGGGGAACGAGACTCATTTTAGAAATGCACTAATGTTATGTCTGTGGTCAAGACAAGAGTATATAGACAGTACCTGAATATATATTCTGTTCTATAGCAGGGTATCTAACGTTATCACTGGGTATCAAACTATTGATTCTTATATAAAGAAATTAAAATAAATGATCCCAAACATTCTTTCATTGAACATTGAGCTGGAGTTAAAAGACAGATATAAATAACTAACTCTAAAAATCCCTGTTTCGTGTGCAGCTTGTCAATGCATTGATGATTAGAAAAACAAAACATTGTGTATCCCTGTTTTAGAATATGTTATTTATCAATGGTCTAGATATGGCTTGACTAAGGTTTTACATGGTGTGACAAAGTTGTGAAAATGTGTCAAATTCTGACTTCCTCTTTTAGGTGCGTTTGATGATGAGGATATTATCCACGTGGAAGGTAACGTTGACCCAGTGAGGGACATTGAGATCATCCACGAGGAGCTGCGACTAAAGGACGTGGAAATGATCGCTCCGGTTCTCGACAAGCTGGAGAAAACTGCTGTCAGAGGAAATGACAAAAAACTCAAACCTGAATATGTAAGTAGTGTTAGTGCTATTCTTCTGTTGTCCTGTCTGTATTTGTGTCACTATGCATCACTGGGGGATATAGCAGATAATAGAATCTTCTGCTTCTCGCTTCAGGATATCATGTTGAAGGTGAAGAACTGGGTAGAGGAGGAAAAGAAACACATCAGGTTTTACCCCGAGTGGAACGAGAAGGAGGTAAGGATCTGTGTGTTTGTAGTATTCCTTAACATTTTATTTTTTCTCTTTTTTTGTTGCGTCGCTATTTGTTCTTCTAACTCAATATTTCTGCACATTTGCAGATCAAGAGCATGCTACACTAATATTCTTGGTATTATGTTATTTTTTAGAATTAGATCCCAGTAGTGGTTAAAATTCATTGAAAAAATACATTTCATATTTTCCAATATCGACAACATTTTGGTTCATCCATGTTTGTCAACATTTAGCCTTATAAAAACTACATTTTCACTGCAGACAAAACCATTATCTCTCCTAAGTGTCACCTGAGAAAATAGGTAAACTACGTTTTTGAGAACCAAACTTTTGCATGATTTGTGCCCTTTTTTATTTCTCTCCATAGATTGATGTGTTGAACAAATACCTGTTCCTGACATCCAAGCCCATGATCTACCTGGTTAACCTCTCAGAGAAGGATTACATCAGAAAGAAGAACAAGTGGTAGGTTTGCTTTCACTTACCCAGTGTGATTATCCCATACACTGTTTTAGTATTCAGCTATTGTTGAACATTCAGAATAAAACCTCACCCTGCCGTCTGTTTTTCTCAGGCTGGTGAAAATCAAGGAGTGGGTAGACGCTCATGACCCCGGCGCGTTGGTCATCCCTGTGAGTGGAGCTCTGGAGTATAAACTGCAGGATATGGAGTCTGACGAGGAGAGGAACAAGTACTGCGAGGAAATGAAGACGCAGAGGTGAGACAGGAACTCAGTGTAGCAACAATATCATAAATATAGGTTTTTTTTAAATGGTTTAACTGCCACTAATGTGTGGTCATTAATATAAATTACTATCATTATAATCTGTTATTTTATAAAATGTCAGAATGGTTAAAAAAAATCCACCAATGTATTCTAAATGTCACTAAATAATGTATCTGCAATAGAAAAGTCTCACACCTTTTTGTCCTTATGTTTAAAGCGTCAATATGACTATTTAGCAAAAGGTAAACTGCTTCATCGTTGCTGCTCTGTGCCTCTAGTGTCATGACCAAAATAATCAAGACGGGCTATGCAGCGCTGCAGCTGGAGTACTTCTTCACAGCGGGACCAGATGAGGTGCGAGCGTGGACCATCAGGGTACGTGCTGCCATATAAAAGAATGTGTCTTTAAAGTTTGTCATTTTAATGTGACCTCCAAATGAAATGTTTGAAAGGGTCATTTATTTACATTTGATTTCTTTTAAGCAGAATAAATATTCTGGATTTTGTCCCAAAAAAATCACTCTTGTATATATTTTTGGTCTTTAGTGGCCACCTTCAAAGGCTCCAGTGATATTTCTCTTTTGTCACCTTCATATAATGTATATAGACATATTTCGAGGTAGCAGCATCTTGTTATATTTTCTGTTATGTTTTTAAAATGTTCTTTTGTGTTTTGCTCCAACAGAAAGGGACCAAGGCTCCTCAAGCTGCCGGAAAGATCCACACTGACTTTGAGAAAGGCTTCATCATGGCGGAGGTGATGAAGTTCATTGACTTCAAAGAGGAAGGCAGTGAAGTTGCAGCTAAGGTGTGTGTGTTTTTAAAAAGATGTGCCTGAACTCACGCACTGTTGGAGTTCTGCCAATATCAGCATTGACTCTCTGAGGAAACATCCTTGACTATAATTCAAATGTGTCCTCTCTTTCACAGTCTGCTGGAAAATACCGGCAACTGGGCAGGACCTACACGGTGGAGGACGGCGACATTATCTTCTTCAAATTCAACACACCCAGTGCACCTAAGAAGAAACCATGAGCAAACACAAACACCAGAGGGAGAGCTCTGAGCACGGTTCAGTCTGACCCCAAAGAGCCACGCTGTCTGATGGGTTTCATTCTTTACTTGAATTCAGAGGATCAACTCAGGACCTCCAATAATTTGTAGTAATATTTGGAGAACATTTTCAAACTACAATGATTTATAATTGAACTGAAAAATACAGAATTCAATGCTTTTACTTTTGGATAATTTAAGCCACACTTCTCAAAGACTCTTATTTTGAAATGTATCTTTAAGAACACATTTGATTCATTAGAGCAATAACTGTGTCCTACTGTTATTACCTTCATAATAAACATGCTGATTAATTGGCAAAAACTCTCACATCATAACCATACTCATGATAAACACTTTTTTTAAATAAATGTTTCAACTTTGCACTGATAAGGATAACGTACAACACGTGTTGTTAGCCAAAGGTACCTATTCTGGATTAAGTAAAGGCCATCAGGAATGAGTTTTGGAAATGTTTCCCTAGAATTTAACAGACATTAATTATTTCCTCAGTTGCTTATGCTTTTCACAATAAAGTCATAATTATGCTTAGATGATTATCCCAATATGCTGAAATATACACGGGTTGTAATGCTTTTGACCGGTGCTTTGACTACAACAGAGAATGAAAGCCATCACCCAGTGTTTCTTTTCAGGACAGTACTGTATTGTATTCTGAGGGGAGTAGTATTGTTATTTTGGAAAAAGCAAAGCAGGCATCCCTGACAGAGTGGGATGGGACACCTGAATCGAGACTGATGTTATACTCACTGCTTTTATTAGTGACTTTGGTTTTGGGTGGTTAAAAAAACTAAAAGCTTATGTACTCCACGCTGTGTTAAAGCTTTAATGTAAATCAGCTAAAGTTTGCTTTGTGGATCACCTGGACTTTACAGCTTCATAATGCCTCGTTTCTCACTTCACTGCCTCCTCAGTGTGGATGTCTTTATTTTCAAGAGCACCATACAATTATAAACATCTTGTGGACGATCAAAAATGATATGAACATGAGGAAGCCAGGATGAAATAAATCCCATCTTCATCAAGATGCATGTGTCAATAAAAAGGAGACAAACCTGCCATTGCGTTGTGAATTTCAGTTTTTGTCCTGATGTTAGAGACTTAAGCTACAACAAAAGGGAATGGACCATAGCAACAAACATGTCATGCCAGCTAAAATGTGGCAATTGAAAAATGTACAGCCATGTTTACTGGGGTTCTCTGACCTCTCACCTCAATATATCTGAATGAAAATGGATTGGGTGGAAAATAAATGACCTAAAAACTATGTTGTATGGATTATTACTATGCTAACTTGCCCATAGTGCCTCACTGAAAATGATGCTTACAAAAAGTACGTCATGATTTTCAATAGCTTCCATATGATGTGACCCATTCACTCCCACTGCAGTGTTTCTTATTTAAAACTCTTGGATGTGTTCAATGGTTTCCATGTCGTGTGCCCCGTTCACTGCATTAAGGAAGCATTGTTTTACTACACTGGATAAGTAGGACACATCTTGTCACTTACACATTTCACACTCTAGGTCAAGTTGCATTTTGACTTTTGGTTTCTGTTACCTGTGTGCCAAGCAACACCAATCCACCCTTATGGTCAAAATCTGTCCTTAATCAAAATAGTATCGTTCATGTTATTTAATTTGCATATTTGTGTAGTTGTTTTTCCCGTTTCATGTATCACTCCATCACTTTTATACTCTGCTTCTTTGACTACTGAGATGCTGTAACAACAACGTTGTTATGTGAATATTGGCCCAAAGTGTTCTGTGATAATGTGCGACAGCTCAGTATAATATTCATCGTAGCTCACTGTGTATAATAATGAAGGGGATGGCTAAGATATACCACAAATAGCTTTGTGACAATTTAAATGTTCATTTGGATAATAATTTGACAATTTGAACACGAACTCGACTTTTGTAAGCAGCGACACGTTTTCTTAAGTCTGTAATAACGTTTTAAAAAACTTCCTTGTGGTAGTAATGGACACCAACTGGATCTACAGTAAACATACAACTTGAGAAACTAACTCTAGCGCCTCGTCGTTCGCATGTTTATGTGTTTTGGCGAAGAGAGCGCGCACTGAATTAAAACAACAATTAAAATATATAACTTATTTAAACATTAAAAAGGAAAATAAATGGTCTTCTTTCGAATTAAACGGCGCTTTTTAAACAGGATCTCTGTTGGGAATTCTTCAACTGCATTCCATCTCGTCTCGGCTCAACAACAAACAGGAAACACACGTACTACGAAAACCCGATTGACATCCCTCTTAGCCAATGGCGTTCGCCAAACCTCTTGCTCGACCAATCACATAAGAGAAGAAGGGCGGGACGTCCTGTAATGTGATGCAAATTCGACGGTCAAGCCTGTTAGTCCCACCTTTTTGTGTTTCCCGCACCGTCAATCAAAATAGAAAAAAATCGACCCGAATTCACCGATCAACACTAGCCCGCCTTTGATAAAATAATCATGTTTGGAGTTTAGTTTTCAGATAATCCTCTCGGTTACTACCACTCACGCTATGCCTGGTACGTAAACCATTAGCGCAGCGAAGCGTGCAACTAATCGGTGAGTTTGTGCAACAGCGAAGCAAGCTGCGTCTTTTTATCTTTTGCTCTGCTGCTAACAAGCTAGATATGGTTAGCTAACCGAGCTAGCTGGCTAGCCACGGAGTTGACAAAGTAAACAGTCAATCTAGGCTGATATCGCCACACAATCTTGGTTGCAAAGTTGCATTTCGCACTCAGCTCCTTTTGGACTGGAGAGTGGGGATGTTTTGCGGGCTTTTCTGGCAGGCAGGAGTTGAAGATTACAGAGTTTTGCTGAGTTTCCCCCTCTCTCTCTGCTAGCGCCAGAGCAGCCTCTGAAACAAGGAGAAATGGCGTCCGCGGACGTGGACAGCAGTCAAAGCGAGTTTCTGCAGCCCGGCGGCGCCACGGAAACACAGGTATCCGACATTTTCTAGCCCGTCTTTCTCGCTCGCTTTCGATTGCTGGTTGTGTTTTTGTGAGCATGAAGTTCACACGTTTTACAATTTTGATGGCATGGGGTGAAAGCCGTACACTTCCTGTGTTCCCCTCAATAACGGCCACCCACTTTACCCCTGTAAAACCCGCCCATAGTGGGTAGGACACTGGAGTCAGTCACTTGGACTCGTTGGAAGATAGCCGGTGTACCTTTGGCTCTGAAGATGCCTTGGTGTTTTAATATTGCAGGGATATCGTCCTTAATCAAAACTGTAGCGTTCAATTGTGCTGTAACAGCCACCCATCCCCCACTCTCTGCTCTCGACCATTTCTGAGCCTGTTATCTTCACTCTGTGTTGCTTGTGGCTGTTGCATCGTTTGCATCAGCACAAATCCTACATGATCCCCCCTCCTTATGATTTACTGTCTTTTGGTGTAGCAGCACAATCTCTGAATCTATAACTGATTTCAGGACAAAAACCAGGCTGGTTCTGTGTTCCTGTGATCTAATCAAAAGCTGAGATGAGTCCTCTTGTTGAAGTGTGATCTGTCCTTGTTAATCTTGAGTGTTGATTTCAATCCCAGACGACAGATATGTCAGCCATTCAGCTGACGGGCTCAGACCGATGGGAAGTGTTAACTCCGGTCTCATCTGGGAAGGAAGACCAGGGAATCCTTCACATTCAAAACTCGGGAATTGTCACGTCCAATGGACAGTATGTACTTCCTCTTGGGAGTCTCCAAAACCAGCCCATTTATGTTACAGCATCTGGGAATGATGGTTCAGCCAATGGAGTGTCAGGCATCCAGTATCAGGTAAAAAACTTTTTTTTTAAAAAACACAACAAAGATACAGTCTGTTCAGGCGATGATCTTGTTTTAAACCAATGCTCCTTCTTCCAGGTAATCCCCCAAATCCAAAATGCAGATGGGACACTGTCAGGATTCACACATGGATTGGATGATGGCACGGGGCAGATCCAGCTCATCCACGATGGTGGTCAAGGCAGCATTGGGATCAGCTGTGCCACGACGACGACCTCTGACCTCTTGACGCAGGCCGGGCAGGTCCAGTCCATCCAAGGGGTCTCACTAGGGGGGTCCACGTACACCGGCTCCATGGAGCTGCCGGGCAACATAACGTTCGTGCCCATAAACAGCGTGGACCTGGAATCTCTAGGACTGACCGGAGCGCATACGGTCCCCATCGCAACTGGGGTAACGGCTGAAGGTCAGCTGATCATGGGCGGCCAGGCGCTGGACAATCAGGGTCAGGACGTCAAGCAGTCGATGGTGACTGTGAGCGGCGACAACCACCAACTCTACGTGCCAACCACCACCTCCTCCTCCAACACCTCCCATCTCCCGGAGACCATCGACGGCACTGGGGTCCTGACCCAAGCCACCGCCGTGTCTGCAGGCGTGTCCGACCCATCACAGGAGAACTACAACTCCCAGAACCACATGCAGCAAATCCAGGTCAGAGTGTGACTTTAACTTGATGTCATGTGTTCGTGTGTCAGGAAGGCCCTGTGACAAATCTGATTGGTCAGCAGTTATTTAAGTCAACAGTGTTGATTAGTCATTTTTTTGTTTAGATAGTTCCCAGTTTAAATCAATCTTAACATAAAAAAAATGTTGGCTATTTGGAGTAATAAAAAAAAATACAGTAGTTTATTGACAAAAGTTGGTTTATTTTTTTTAGAACTTAATTTTTTTTAGTTTCAGACAATAATACAGTACAATATATCTTTTCAGTCACATTCACATTTTCAGTTATAATAATACAGTACAATATATCTTTCAGTCACATTCAAATTTTCAGTTTTTCCAGCTGTATCAATACAGTCATTTTTGTCATGGTAACAGGAGTAGGGTTGCAAAATTCTGGGAATTTTCAAAGATGGAAACTTTCCATCGGAATTTAAGGGAATAAACGGGAATAAACTGGGAATTTCTAAATTGAAGTTTGGCTCTTCATAGGGAACTTAAATATAGTTGGGGGAAGTATATTTTAGCATAATCTTGACTAAAACAAACCGATGCCATTCAAGTACACTTGAATATCCATGCCATTCCTCAATCACATGCACATAGCACGCTGCTTACTGCATGGCTATTGAGACCACACCCCCTGCGCCTACAGGCACTGTGCATTCCCCCATCACATGCACAGATGATTTCTAGAAGACTGCACCACACTTTTTATGTTTTTTTAATTGTATAATTTTGCATGGATGTCTTCTTATGACAAAACAAAATGTTTATATTTATGCTTGGATATGATACAATTCGATTACATTACCCTCCATTCCCAGTTAGTTCCCATAATTCCCATTATTCCCATGGAAAGTTTCCAATATGGAATATGTGACCTGCTCTATCGAAATCAGTCGCATTGACCCGAAGACACATTTTGAGTTGTATACACTGTTGGAAAGAGGAGATTCCTAGCTTTCTAATGATATCAGGATTGTTGTTGTACTCCAAATATTAAGCAAATTATGTCACATTATATAATGACTATCACCGAGTCATCATTTTGAGAAAAAGGCCTTCAAAGTTTCCTCTTCTCTGGAATCCATCCATCTGATTGGTTATTAGCGGAGCAAATGATCAAAATAGTACGGAGGGAAAATATTTTCGTTTGGATTACTGGTCTGGGGGAAGCTCGTGAGTGTGTGTGTTGTGTGTGTTTGTGTATTTTTGCATTTGTGTGTATTGTGTTTGTTTCCCGGGGAAAACACTCACGAGAAACAGCGGCTGTTGTTATGCCTGCTGTGGCGTCAAGTTACTCCGTTCTCCGCTTGTAATTATGCCGTTACAAGCTTCAAAGTTGTATTTATCTGAATTTGCCGAAACAAGTTTAATATTCTGAAAACCAAGACTTTGTTTATTTGAAATCAGATGAAAACAAACTGTAACGGACCCTGCCGTGTTATCTATGATTACTATACGCCTTGCATTCATAATTTCAGCCGGAGGGAGGGGGAGCGGCGCTGCGGAAGAGCAGGGTGCGAGTGAGAGCTGCCATCTTCCCTTTACAAGCTTCAAAAATGCATTAATCGTGATATTTTGGCAATAAAAGTTCCATATTCTGAAAGCCAAGACTTTGTTTATTTAAAATCAAACAAAACACCCGAACCCTGAAAAACATTTTTTTTACACAAATCCACGTTTATTTTGAAACGAGCCGTTACGACTTCCGACTGATTTCGATAGAGCGGGTCACATATTTCCAAAATTCCCCAGCTTAACTTCCCATGGAAATTTACCGGAAACTTAGCGGAAATGTTCCGCCCCTTTGAAACCCTAAACAGGAGCCGGCATTGTTTTGGCAACAGCATGTAGACATTTCAAACCAAAACACTCCTTATGTGGAGGACATTTAAGTAGAAATTGATTGATTTGGTGGATCGCAAATCTGCCACGATACAGCTTACTGTATATTCAACAGAATATAATGCTGTTACTGGCCAGGAATCTTTTTAGTCAAGCTACACTAAGCCGCCTCCTTCTACCAATGGTTTGTTTTCTTTGTTGCCCTTGCACATGTTTTTATACTGCATAATTACATTTGTACAGACTGCACTTCTTTGATCAGTTGCAGCTTGTGAAAGCAATGCTGTTGTGAAAGTGTTCGAAGCTTCCCTCCCACGGTGCCAACAACCACAGATGAATTTTCAGCTTGTTTGAAAAACTTTAGCTTGCAATTTATTAAAGATGTCAGGGATAAAAATGCATTGTACTGTTGAAGCAGGACTTGGCAGATAGAAACATGACATTAGTGCTGCTTTCTCATCCTTTCATCCTCATGATTCTGCAGGTCTCATCGTCTCACGCCACCACTATGTCGCAGCCCATCCTGCACCTGTCTGGGGACGGGCAGGGGGCTCAGGGTCAGGACCTGAATGCAGGAGGACAGACTCTGCAGAGCGTGCAGCTGGTGAACCCCGGGACCTTCCTCATCCAGGCCCAGACCGTCTCCGCCACCGGGCAGATCCAGTGGCAGACCTTCCAGGTGACCAACAGGAGTTTCTACTTGTTCTTAAAGCAAGACTGTCGCAATATTTGATTTCCACTACATGATTTAATAGCAAAATAATTCATGAGAAACCCATATGTTGCAAACTATGGAAAGTTCGGAGAGAAAACATTGTTATCGGTTAAATTCAACTTTTGTTAATTGTGAAGTAAACTCATGATGCAAGCGAAGGAAGGGGAGAAAGGGTCTGTAATGGAAGCTGAGCTGAACAGTACTTTTATTCTTTTCACTTTCTAATGGCTGTTTTTATATGTTTTTGAATATCATTTTATAATGTGTTTCTTTTGCACCATGTCTTATGCTTTAAATGTTTTTTGTAAATCACTTTCCTTATTGTTAAAATGTGCAATATATATGTTTTTACCTTTCCTTTTTAAAATATAAAACTGCCCACTAATTGAGAGAAAATGCAACGACATGAAGTAAAAAAAGGCCCGCGCAAAATGATTAACAAACTAAATATTCCTTTATTTTAATATAATGGCTATTGTCAATACCAAACCTTCTATTTATAAAGCAACACAATTAACTATTCATTTTCCCAGGACTTACTTTACTTTGAAAAGTTGTGTTTTCACTGTGAACATGTCGGATCACTAACCTGCCCCTCTCCTCTCTCAGGTTCAGGGGGTGCAGTCTCTCCAGGGCCTCCAGCTGCCCCAGGGCCAGGCTCAGGCCCAGCAGCTGACCCTGGCCCCGGTCCACAACCTCTCTCTGGGCCAGGGGGGCCAGGTCAGCCTGCCCAACCTGCAGACCGTCACGGTCAACTCCATCACACAGAGCGGAGTTCAGTACTCACAGGGGGAGGACACCAACAGTCCTGCTGGTACGCCACACCCACACATCATCAACACTCACACATAATTAGTCATTTTAATCGGAAAATCCTAAATCAGAATGCAAAACTCTTAGGGTTGAGCATATTTCAGACTAGTGGAACATCCAAAATACACATCTGAGTGCTTATTTTACTACACTTGTCTATTTGCATCTGTAGATTTGCATATTTAAAAATGCAACTTGTAATACATAACAAACGTTTGTTATAAGCTGGGAAACGTTCATGTTTATCTATCTACCTATTGTCCTGTAGTGTCTGCCCCTAAATCACACTAAGAGACCCTTATGGCGCATTTCCACCATGGCGCGGAGCGCGGTTTAAGCGTGCCGTGTCGTGCCGGGCCCGTTTTTGGTTGCGTTTCCACTAGGCCTAGTTCCGGCCCGGGGCTACTTTTTCACCTTTTTTCTGGCCCGACAAAATCGTGGTTCTAGCGGGCCAACAAGCGGGCCAACAAGCGGGGCCAACAACCGGGCCAACAACCGGGCTGAATATGCTAAACTAGTGAGAGAATCGCTGGCAAGGGGGCTACAACTACAACAAGATGAACATATTCGACCGTGATTTAATTGTAATACACGTTTCAAAATGATGCCGAAGTAACAACATACTGATACCGGTTAGTAAAAACCATGAATTAATGCTTTGACAAGTCTGCAGACAAGAAAAACCTTTTAAAATGCGTGTTGTCTGAATGGAGATCGGCTAAGCTAACGCACTATATGCTCCGACCGTCCACACTCACAAAAACGGCCTATACAGACATAAATAAAGCAGCGACTGTATTCGCCATGACACAGACAGTCTGTGGTTTGTACTTTTGTCTCGTTTCTGAACAGATATGAGGAGCTGTGAGCTTGAGTGCTAACAGCTAACGGCTGATGTTGTTTTTCTGAAGATGACGTCATGGCTCCGCCTACACTGCGTTACTATAGATACTACCCTTGTTCCTAAACTGTAATGGAAGCACAGCATTAAAGTGAGCCGGGCCTAACAAGGCCTAACAAAACCGTACTAAGTCGATTGAGGCCTGCGGTGGAAATGAGCCATTAGTCTACACGTTGTCTATTCACCACTGTTGATTTCCCTAACTTCACTAGATAATGCCTCTTCTGCATGTTGCACCGTAGAACAGATGTTTGTTTTTTTCTCACTTTAGTTTTTATTATATAAAAACATTACAACAACAGCTGTGCACGTATAACAAGCCATACAAAATACACAATGCAATACAGCTATAGATACAAATACAGAGATAAAATAAAAAGGCAGTATGGAGTCACACTCATTTGACCATTTGTCAGAACAGCTCCTCTTGCTCAATCAGTCAGTATTCCTTGTCGCTGGTTTGAATCTTAAACATTGCCCATTTCTCTTCATATTGTGTTTCTTGCAGTCTCAGTCGATATGTCATCTTTTCCATTATATGAATCTCCTCCACTGTTCCACAGTAGGAGGCTCCACCCTGCATCATTTCCTAGTTATGGCTTTCTTGCCAGAGATATCATAGATATCTATCTATGTAGTGAACATTTTCCTCTGTAGAATTGCCCAGATCGAGGGCCGTGTAGTCCATAGGAACCTCATATCTCAGTATCTTTTGCAAAACCTTGTGTGCCGATTCCCAGGACTTAAGTATTTGTTGGCATTAGAACAGATGTTTTAATGTCAGTACTCATCTTGGAGGTTTCATTAGGTTATCTTTTGATTTCAAATCTTAAAACCTTTCCCTTTGGTTCAGGTATCCACATAAAGGAGGAGCCGGACTCTGAGGAGTGGCAGCTGAGCGGAGACTCCACGCTGAACCCGAGCGATCTGAACAACCTGCGCGCTCAGCTGGGGGACGAGGACATGGGGGGGGAGGGGGGCGAGGGCAAGAGGCTCCGCAGAGTGGCCTGCACCTGCCCCAACTGCAAGGAGTCTGGGGGAAGGTGTGAGAAAACACACACACACACACACACACACACAGACATTACAGATACCAGGAGGAGTAGGTGATGAGCATAAAACGTATTTAGAGGCGCCTTTCAGTGACGCACACCCGTGGTTCATGCAGAGGCTCTGTAAGGGATGTAAATCCATATTTGCTTATAAAACAAATTCATGGAATAGTTTGGGCAGGGCTCGACATTATAAAAGGCCCGCTGGCCCGGAAGCACTATTTAGACACCCCGGACCAGCATAACGTACTTTCCACTTGCCCGCTCGGGCCACTAAAAATATTGCTTTAAAAAAAAAAAAAATGGTCCTGCGGTAGGCCTATAGGTATTTTGACTAGCAATTTTGTTAAATAGTTTCGTTTATTAATGCTACAACATAGCGTTTCGTGAGGCGGTTGTCGTTGTTTGGAGCGCAGTGCGAGCAGGCTCCTGTGAGCGCAGTGCGAGCAGGCTCCCGTGAGCGCAGCGCGAGCAGGCTCCCGTGAGCGCAGCGCGAGCAGGCTCCCGTGAGCGCAGCGCGAGCAGGCTCCCGTGAGCGCAGCGCGAGCAGGCTGCCGTGAGCGCAGCGCGCTCGTTCACTACAGATTTTCTCGCCACCTAACCATTCGCCAAAATATTTTTAATACCAGCGCCAAGCGCCGGGCAAAAAACAATCTTCAAATAAAAGAATGTCACGGGGAGAGTTAAAGGAGAGTGACGGGGAGTAGCAGAAGAAGAGGGAGAGAAAGTTTCAGCCACACTGGCTTGATCGATGGAGTTGGCTTCAATATGATGCCAATATAAACAAGGTCTTTTGTCGGCTCTGTACATCAATGCCGACCTATGCTGACAAGTAAGTGAAGAGTAGAAAATGTAAAGGTATTCGCTTAAGGGAAATGTCCCAGCAGTTTAGGAGAATGAAGGTTCTAATCTAGGCTATTACAATTCCTAATGACAGGAAGGCAGAAAGCACATTATACAAATAATAATATACTCTTATTTTTAACAATGACCACAATATAATTATTTTAATAAGCCAAATATGAACAATTGAGGGAAATGAGGAAGAACTGATGATTCAAATGTTGTAGTAATGTAGTTTGTGCATAAATGACTATTGCAACAAATGTGTTAATTTTCTTCATTATTACTCGATCTTTTTGGACGAATGCTCTTGGGCCAGTGGTTACAATGGTGGGGCCAGTGAGAATAAAAATGTTCCCCTTAATGTCTACCCCTGTTTGGGTAATGCTTAGTGAGCACAGTGATGTAGGATTAGCATCATTTGATTATACAGCTTTTTCTTTTTTGTTTCTTTTAATCCTTTTTTAAGAAAGTAAAAACATTCAAACACATTTTACATTTTTCAAATAGTTGCTGAAAACACGTGACTGTAGAATATATAGTGCTGAATTGTGGAGTTTTTTGGGCATTTCCATGTTCAGGTTTTTTTGGGCAGGTCTTACATCAAGACTTGTTGATGCACTGAAGCCCCTCTTAACATAACCCCTCCCCTAACTCTATAAAGACAGGAAGTCAGAGCTTCAACGGTTCTCTCACTCAATCGCGAGTTGCGACACTTACTTACAGAAACCAGTGATGTCTCGGCCATCTGGAATACCGGGACAAATCCAGTTGTGTCCCTGCATTGGTTGCCTGTTAAAAAGACTCAAGTTTCAGAGTAGAGGACACCGTTTTTCTTTCGATTTTGAAAACTAATTTTATACACATGTCCATATTTTATTGATTTGATCTTGGCAGGGTGTTTTAAAACACATTATTCTGTGGTGTGACGTCCAGAACAAATGTATTTCTGCTTTACACAACTTTCAGCTCTTTGTTAAATTGCGTATTCCCAGCCTAGGATTATTTGTCCCCCACAGTCTGTGTTTTCTAACCATTACACATTCTTCCTGCCTTTCACAGAGGGTCGGGCATGGGGAAAAAGAAGCAGCATATCTGCCACATCGTGGGCTGCGGGAAGGTTTACGGGAAGACGTCTCATCTCCGAGCTCACCTGCGCTGGCACAGCGGAGAGAGACCCTTCGTCTGCAACTGGATGTTCTGTGGGAAGAGGTTCACCCGGAGCGACGAGCTGCAGAGACACCGGAGGACACACACAGGTGAGAGGACATGCTTTTCATATCAAATCACAACACCGTTTTAGGTTTGAAGCTCGTTATAAGTTGTAAATGTGCAACATGCATGGTTCCTCCAGTGTCATACCAGCATGCAAGACCTCAGTTGACCCCTCGCTGGGCCTAAGGTGGTTTTTTCAAATGTGTTCTTAAGATGTTTACTCAACTGAACTAATAAAGCTGTGTGCGCATGTTGTTGCAACTGAGGTTGGGTGAGTGATATAGCAAGACAAACAGAGGGAGGAAAGAGAGAGAGAGAGAGAGAGTAATGTTGAACATTTGGAGAATTATGATTTTGACACCAACCCCACAGCAAATGATCTCATGTTCACAAAGGTTAGTGGACAGCTGGTTGGCGGAGAGGCAGAAAGGGTGAGAGATGGACTTTAACTCAGACGAACATGTGTGTAGTTTGTTTGCTGGTGAATAAATGTTACAACTCCTAATTTAACTAAAGGGATTCAGGCTAGCCCCAAAGCTAGCAGCAACAACAAAGGCTCAAGCTTAAGGTGGGCTGAGATTTAAGGTGGAATAGCTATTCTCATGTGACAAGCTGCCACTCTGAGTTAAAGCGGCAGCATCAGCCTGTACACTTTGTTATCGCTGCTATAAAGTCGGTCAGTTTAACTTGAAGGTCTATTGGATATTTACTAGCTGTTGGCCTTTTGGTGGAGTTGGAGCGCTAGTGGTGCGCTAGTGGTGCGCTAGTGGTGCGCTAGTGGTGCGCTAGTGGTGCGCTAGTGGAGCGCTAGTGGAGCGTTAGTGGAGCGCTAGTGGAGCGCTAGTGGAGCGCTAGTGGTGCGCTAGTGGTGCGCTAGTGGTGCGCTAGTGGTGCGCTAGTGGAGCGCTAGTGGAGCACGCTCATGAACTGTTCGCCGGAGCCTCGCAGCGGAGTTACTGCGGAGCGCTTAAAGCAGACCCTTCACACGATAGCGGAGCGAACAGGTACAGGAGGGGCAGTTAATCGATCGCGGATGGCGTCGTGCTCGCGGGCGGATAAAAAAAGGTTAAACCTAAATGGGTCGCGAAATATACTTTGGCGGACGTTAATATACCTGGGCGCCCAAGTAAAGTCTATGTGTGGGAAACCCTGCCATCAGTATTGTGATATGAAGCTATATCATGGTTTGTTTGCATTAACGTTATATCGTCTTATTGGACGTATTGTTGTCCTTTCCTGGTTTTAAAGGCTGCATTATTTTAGAGTAAATGTCGTCTTCTCATCCAGATTATTGTAGCTGCTCAATTTGTTTTTATTAATTCTAACTCACTGATAACCATTCATTCATGTTTTCATTGTGGTTATAGTTTGTGAAAGCTTAACTAGTATAGACTTTGAGGTATTTGGTCCAAAGCAGAGGTGGGGTAGGCACTCGGATCTTTTACTAGTAAACTAAGTAATACTACACTGTGGAAATACTCTGTTAGAAGTAAATGTCCCACATTCTCAATTGCACTAAAGTATTGGCATTAAAATATACTTTGAGTACCAACATTAATAGTACTAATTATGCAGTATGGCCCATTTCAGAATCATACATAATAAGTTATTGTTTATATTTATCACTTAATTAATAAGTTCATCATTTTAATGTTGCAATTTGTAAAGGTGGGGTTTATTTGAATGACTTTATAAACGGCTGGGATGCTTAACCTATATTAATCTAATAATCTAAATGGTAATTTAGGTTTTAAGATATATGTAATGGAGATAAAGTTCTTCTAAATTGTAGTGAAGTATAGGTAGCATGATAATAAAATACTCAAGTACAATTTTGAGGTACTTTACTGATGGAATTACTTGTGTTAATGTACCTAGTTACTTTCAACCACTTGTTAAAGTATCTTGATATCTTCCACGTATCTAAATAGATAGATAGAGAGATAGATAGAGAGATAGAAAGATAGATAGATAGATAGAGAGACAGATAGATAGAGAGACAGAGAGACAGAGAGAGAGATAGAGAGATAGATAGAGAGAGAGATAGATAGAGAGACAGATAGACAGATAGATAGAGAGATAGAGAGACAGATGGATAGATAGATAGAGATAGAGAGAGAGAAAGATAGATAGACAGATAGATAGAGAGATAGAGAGATAGAGATAGAGAGACAGATAGATAGAGAGATAGATAGAGAGACGGATAGATAGATAGAGATAGAGAGAGAGAAAGATAGATAGAGATAGAGAGATATAGATAGAGAGATAGATAGAGAGATAGATAGACAGATAGCGAGATAGAGAGATATAGATAGAGAGATAGATAGATAGACAGATAGATAGAGATAGATAGAGAGACAGATAGAAAGATAGATAGAGAGACAGATAGATAGATAGATGGATAGATAGACAGAGAGAGAGAAAGATAGATAGAGATAGAGAGAGATAGAGATAGAGACAGATAGAGAGATTGATAGATAGATAGATGGATAGATAGACAGATAGAGAGATAGAGAGATGGATGGAGAGATAGATAGAGAGAGAGAGAGAGAGAAAGATAGATAGATAGATAGATATAGAGACAGATAGAGAGATGGATAGATAGATAGATAGATAGATAGACAGACAGACAGACAGACAGACACTTTATTGATCCCAATTGGAAATATTTGCGTTGCAGCAGCATAAAAAACACAAGACAATGTACATAAGAGAAACTAAGACACAGAAATAAACAGTCCAATATATTTCAGAAATAAAATAGCATTAAAAAAATAAAAATACATATACATGTTGAAAATGTACACATTTCCAGTAACAAATATAATGCAGGATATTATTGTGCAAGAATGGATTATTAAATATTAAATAGAATATGAATGTAAAATGTCCAGTGGGATTTTGAGTCCAGTTATTAAGGGAAACTATGGAGCAGACAGTTCTCCCCCAGAGGTGATTTGTTCTAGAGTTGTTGCAGTGGGCAGGAATGTTCTCCTGTATCTCTTGTTCTGACGTTTCGTCTGTCCGTGTCCCAGGGGAGAAGAAGTTTGTGTGCATAGAGTGCGCCAAGAGGTTCATGCGGAGCGACCACCTGGCCAAGCACATAAAGACTCACCAGAATAAAAAACCCGGCGTCCCCTCCTCCTCGTCTCCGCCCACCAACGACACCATCATCACGGCGGATGGCACCACGCTCATCCTGCAGACTGCCTCCCACGACCTCAATCAGGAGATCCCTCTGCAGCTGGTTACCGTGGCGTCCGGTGAGGTCATGGAATAAGGGGGTGAGGTGGCTTTTTGAGAACTGGCCTATCACAGGGACCTCTTGGGCTTTTCTCTTTCCCTTCTTACCTTTTTTTTGTTTGTTTTTTACATATGAATATATACGTAAATATATATGACAAATATATATATTTTAAGTAAGAGTTATCATGACTTTATGTTTGTTTTTTGCAGTCGTTTTATAGGCGCGCAAAAAAAACAACATTAAAATGTGGTCGCTATGTACACGCATAAACACACACACACAAACACACACACACACACCTGCATTAACACTCAACATGAATATTCAACACGAAGAAATGCCTTATTTTGTATCATACTCTTGTATAAAATGCTGGAGGTGCATGTGTTTTTTAAGCTTTGCAGATGATGTAACTGTAATGGAGATAAATGTGTTTATGAAATGATGATGATGATGGTGGTGCGTTTTGAAAAGAGAGGAAGGAAAGTAGGGAACCTCTGGGATGATTTTTAACGTTTGTCTCTGGAGAGTTCTGACTAAACCGAGCTGTCGGTTTGAAGGCACTGCTGCCGCCATGAGGAACGCTTCTGTTTTTAAAAGAATACTTCAACAGTTTAGGAAACATGCTCTTTTGCATCCTTTATGTTAGAGGAGAAGATTGACACCACTCATGTTTGTACTGTAAATATGAAGCTAAGTGTTGGCTTAGCTCAGCACACAGACACAGGGAAACGGCTAGCATGGCTGTTCAGAGGTGACACACATCTGTCTGACGGCATCTCTCAAGTAAATTAGGTCTGTTTTATCTGTACACAAACAAAGTGTAAGGCCATGAATGTGTAGTTTTTTGTTGGGTTAGGTTGCAGATGATTTGCAAGGCCAACAGTGCAGCCTTGATAAGTAGTTATTATAACCTTGTAAAACAGGAAACTAGCACTTTTGCACTGCATATTTTGTACAAATTATACAAACAAGATTCAATCTGTTCCCTTTTTCACAAGATATGTGAACAAGGGAACATTAAAGATTCTGGTAGCTGGATTTTGTGACACTTCCAAATGATTCTAGCTAGCTGTTTCCTGTTGTTGTGCTAACTTAGCTAACCAGCTGCTGGTGTTTACTGTACAGACATGTGCGTGGTGCCGATGTTCTCTTCTTACTTTTGGCAAGAAAGCAAATTAGCATATTTCCCAAAATGCCTAATCTTTCTTTAATAAAGCCCAGCAGCTGTGGGCCAATCAGCGACAGCCACCGGGCGGGGCCTCTGAGCACGGCGGGAGTTAAATTGGGCAGTAGGACAACACAGTGCCACTGTTTACTGATCTGATGCTGGTGATGGGAAATAGATGCAAGCCACTCTGAAAAAAAAAGGGGCAACTTCTTTCCAGCGTCTGGTCAGCGTGAACAGAATGTCTCATCTGTCCTCACGAGCCCGCCGTCCGCTGTGCTCGTCCACGTCAAAACACTTTTTTAAAATTTTCCTTTTGCAATTTCTTTGTTGTAAATTCACATTGTATTTCAGTTTTTCTGTGTCGCCGATCTCGCGTGTCGTCTAAATCGAAGTCACATGTTGGTGATCCTGTAATGTCGAGGGGTTACCTCTGAGTTCCTGCAGGGCTCTTTATTGCCATCGTCATCTGCACGCGGCTGCAGGAGGAGAACGTGCACAAATTGTTGCCATGAGAAGAAGAAGAAACGGAGAGGCGACGCAACGACCGCGAGGTGTTGGTCATCATTCCAGCTGATGTGGGATTAAGTTTTGCAATAACGGCTCTGCTGGTAATTCTGGCCTGATGTCACTCAAGTCAAAAGGAAAACAATCATGCCATTGTTTGTCGTTTTTATTTTAATTTTAATTAATGTAATCCTTTCCTCAGTTTGTCCTCATGTCTGTAGCATTCATTTACATGTATATTATCTTATTTTCACATTGTTTATAGAAGCCATTGCTTAGTTAACTGCATTTTGTTGTATCAAAACCTTATTTTAAAAGTGATTTTTTTTTATTTTTAAGAATTGGTGTAAAAATTGAATGTTACCTTTTGTAAAACCTTTTTTCAAATGGATCACAATAAAAGTCTGAAACCTTCCAGAAACAGGGTTTATATGTGGAAGGCAACATCAGTTTATCTTCAACAATTTAGAAGAAACTTAATTTGTCCACACAGTAGGAATATGATGTGTACCTTAATAACGAGGCTAATATTTTCCTGCTTGTTTGCACATTTTAAACTGGATAACGCAATCCTCACAAAAAACCTATTCTGCACATTTACTAATTGAAGTATTTGAAAGCTTTAATCTGCACTTCTTATCACTTGCTTACTACGTTCTTATAATATAAGCAACAAGCGATGTTACAGCTTTTTAAAATATGATGCCTCATGTAAATAAATGTGAATGCCTTTTTATACCCCATCTTAATATCTTCAGCTAAATCATGTCTACACTGATAAATTAAACAGTGACTTTAAATGTATGTCAACATTTCCATATAATTGTATTAGGTTAGTTGAAAGCAATAGTATTAAGTTAAACCTATTTTTTATTGAATCTTAAAATTATTACTTTCAACTAACCTAATACAATTATGTATTATCTGTTTACATTATCCATGTATTTAAGTAAACGTTTCAATTCTCTTTGAGTGTAGGCAAACCTGAAAACTCATGAAACAGCAACATGGAGAACTTCTTAGGGATTTTTATTATTTAACAAAAACCAACAGCCAGAACAGGACGATGTCACATTCATTAATGTTACCCCGAAATCAAAGGTTTCCCAGGTAAGTCTTTATTGTCACAGCTGCTCTTCTCTTACACTCTCCCTGAGTCAGAGACATTATATTCCAAGACACTGGGGTTTCAATCGAGGCTGCTTGAGCTGGACTACATTTTCATATCAATTTCCAGATGAGTGAACATTAGCACTCATTTCCTAATTCCATACACATTCCCTTTAAGTGTTGTGGAGTTTAGATAGGACACTAAAAATCCCCATTAGTTTGAGGTAAAACTAGAGTTCCCACCTCTGTACAGCACAATGCATCATGTAAGTATCTAGCTTTTTATTTAGCATGTTGCGAGAGGGGCTTGCAAAACATTTGACTTCCAAGATTCATAATCAGTGGTATATAAAAACAAATTGAGTTTAATCTGATGAATAACGGGATCATAGTTCACTTCATTGGACACCAGTTTGACTATTCTGTGATTTTTGTATTAATCTGTCAAATCAGTATAAAAAACCTTTTTAATTTCATTATATTTATTTCAAACATGGCCCAGGCCTATTACGAAGGTGTGAACATTGGGAAATGATCTACAGTCTGTAAACTAAGTGTAAGCCTATTGGATTGTACCCTTTACCCAAAAGGAGAAACAGCTTCAGTTGTATTCCTGTAAGTGAGCAGAAATCCCTCCCTACACGTTTCTAAATAAAAACCCCGGGAAACCAGCAGAGATTTTCTAACGCTCTCCTCCCGTTGTGCTTCAACCAAAACCAGAATCAGTGCAAACGTACAGACTGACATTTATAACAGGGGAATAAAACAAAGATCTGAAATTCACGATTCGCTTCACAAGATACATTCTCACCACTTTCACACACGCGTACAGAAAAACCTCTTGGACCCGCCCTTTTCCCTCCCCGTCACACGATATAAAAAAAGACAAAGCGGTGTGAACCGTCTAGCAGTGGTGTGTCGTCTGTCAGCAGGCGGGAGGAAGAGGAGCCTCTTCAGGACTCTTTAAACAGAGTCCAGTTCATCACCTCGTCACAAAGAGTCCTCACAACTCTGTGTGAGCGTCTGGAAGAGAGAGAAGATCAGTCAAGCGATGGATGTGATCAGGTGAGAGCAGATGAATGTTGTTTCTATGTAGCTCTTACTTTACATGCAAGTAGGGATGGAAGGATATAGAATGTTATAAAGGATCATGATAAAAGCACTGAGTTGATCAGGGAGAATACAATTATTGTGATATACATATTCTCACATGAAAAAGCAGCTGCTTTTATCTTGGTGAAAAAGTCGTAAGAAAGACTTACAATGTTGCTTTTTATTTATCCTTCTGCAAGATTACCTTAATGATTATTAAAAAGTTGTTAACAAAAAAAGTTTCTCTATCTAATGCAATGAAAATATGTATTTCTTTACAAAATTTAAGGTCAATATGTTTAAGTGCCATTTTTTAGCTTTACTAATATTTTAGGGATGGGACCTTTTTATTGTGGTTTGTTATAATACACACTCATAATTAGGTGGGTTGGGTGGGTTTCCGTATGACTGACTTCAAAAAGGGCTGTCCAGCTCGCTTTAATGATAGGAGTGAACATAAAGCTAGGAATTAAAGAAATTAAGGGCTCACACTGTCACAATGTTCTATTTATTAGTCCTGTAATTATGCAGGGGCACCATTTATCCTTATTTCATATTTTTCTGTTTTCCAATCAAAAGATGTGTCCTATCTTTGATGCAATAAGAACTTGTTTGTCTTTCAACAGTACCTGTTTCCTGCTGTTTTTTCTTGTGCTGCACTTTCTCCTGCACTTTGGTCTGCATGCGTTTGATCTCCTGGTCGTAGTCGCTCCACTCGGCCACGATCCTCACCGCCGCCTGCAGCTTGGGCTCCTTGGTCTTCGGGTTGTTGCACTGAGGGAAGAATGAGCCGTTATTACTGTTGCTTTAGTGGTCTCTCAGCAGGGGGAGAGAACAGGCTGCATCGCTGCACGTGGTCATTTAAGGAGATCATTGGAGCTCAAACTGATCCGTCTCACATCTACCACAAAGGAACTACTTCAAAGGCTACAGTTTGCTCCGCGCCGGACAGAGATTCAGGTGAGGAGTCTCATCAGATGGGAAATTGCTGGTGATATCTTAACCAGTGATGATGGGGTTAGATGATGGTAGCGGGGTGTACTGTAGGATTTATGAGACTGGATTTTATGAGACTGTTTGGTACAGTTCAGTGTCTGTCTTCCATTATATTCCTCCATTACAGACATACTTTTAGAATTTGTTCCTTATAAATGACACCTACTGTACTTCTGTTATCATCACTTTTCTTACTATAAGACACTGTGTACCCACATCTAAGCCCTTTTAAACTTATGGTATTATTTTTATTTTGTCATAGTGTCTGTTGCTTATTATCGCCTTATACATCCAAAAAGAACTCATTCGCATATGAGCACTACATGTACATATTCAGTACAATACTACATCTCAGTAAGCCTGTGTGCCCTCTGGTGGCTGTTAGGAGGAACTACAATCCCTACAATAACAGCTCAACTGTGCAGGGACCTACAGGTGTTTGACCACGTGAGGAGAACTAACAAAATAATATTATAAAACAGATTTCATAGATTCTATTCCTTTTCTCTTGCAAAAAAGTCAGAGTGATGTTACCAGGTCTATCGTCTTGGCGCTTCCCTTGGAGCTGTTGTCGCACCACGTCTCACACCACAGCCACTCCTGAGGCAGAGACTTTATGGGCACCTGGTGGATCATGTTGTTGGGCAGATCCTGGAAATAACACAGACAATGAGACCAATGACAGAAGCCAGGACAGGAACTGTTAAAGAGACATTACAAAGAGAACTGGTTGGAAACAGCTGTTATGAACAAACATTAACATGCACCACTCTCCTTATATCTATGAAGGTGTAAGGAGTAACTGTGTTAAAAGCTCTCCTTGTTGCTGCGTTCAAGGACATTCGAAAGTTGATTCACGCTTTGTTTTCATAAAATCACTATCAGACAGGAAATCTATTTGCAGAAACTGACATAGTTAGAAATCTGGATTCTCCAAACATAAGCTTTGCAGGTATTGTAAGCTGTAATACATCAATAATGCAAAAATCATCCTTTATAAACTGTTTCAGGTTTTAGAATCACTTCAAGGGTACGTATTAAAGAGAGTAATCTGACCTGGTCGAGGTTGGAGAGGCTGTTGGGGTCCTGGCTGAGACCCTGGTACTGTCCTCTGAGTCGATCTCCTGCTGCGATCTTCCTGAACTTCTTCAGGTCGACCACATACAGCGCACTGCAGGGGGAGGACAGGAAACAGAAAATATGCATGAAATCATGAAGAACATATTGAGGAAAAGGAAGAGTGAGTCTGTGTGCGAGCTGTCAGAGTGTGTGTCAGAGAGTGTGTGTACCTGATGTGGTATTTGCGCCCTGCGAGGTGGCTCGCCCAGTATCCGGTCTTCCAGAAGCGATAACCGTCCATCTCCCTCCGGCTCTCGCAGAACGGCGTGTATCCGTACGGAGCGCCCTCCAGGTCGAAGTCACGCAGCTCCTTCAGGTCTGTGCGCACGATCTGAAGAGAGGGAACCACAACAGAGGCATCACTTCAGAGGGGAGACACTCGTTTCATTATTGAGTCAGTTATTTACTCCAATCATCTGTTATATTTAAAAAACTAGCAGAAGCCGACGTCTTAACATTGTGTTTTATTTCAGTTGGTTAAAAAAAAAAAGAATTATACATAAATAAAATCAATCAAGTATTTGTGACATGTCATCATATAAGGTTTGCTACAACTTCATTTAGTTCCTTGAATTTGTGTATTCATTTATATTTTTAAAAGGACATTATATTCACATTTGAGAAGTTGCTACCAGTTGAGTTTTGATCATACAATTCCTCTGAATTGTTAACATTTTGTAAATCCACAAACTGAGTAATCTCCTAAACTCTTCAAACACGTTGATAAGATTTTATATATAATTATATATAATAATTGAAATCCCCCAAAAGTCTCGAAATGATAACCTGTAATGTCACATTTTGGAGCTTTTAACATCAGGTTTTCATATAGCTCTTTTGATATCATCAGTTTATGATCTGAACAGTGAAAAGAACACATTTGGACAGAAGCAGGTGTTTCCAGTGTTTGTGCAGCCGGCTGTGAGCTCACCTGGTCGGCGTCCACAAACAGGATCTTGTCGACAGCGAGAGGAAACAGCACGTCCAGGAACAGGATCTTGTATCCCCAGATGATCCTCTGCTTCTCCGTCTGTTGGTGCAACCAGCGCGGCCATTTGTACTGCACCAGCTCGTACTGGAACCCATACTGCTGCGCCATGTGGGGGATGAACTCCTGGGAGGACACACACAGAACACACTGTTAGCGTCAACTAGGACATACTAGAGACAATGTCAACTGCAGTCAAACATAGCTGGATAAGAGACGTGAAATAATAAATGGGCATCCTAATGAAAACCAGATTAAATGTCAATACCAGGATGCTCATGTGTGACAATGTTTGTGAAGACAAAGAAAATAGAGCTTTCAAATAAAAACTGACATTATGCATTCAAGAAGTGTCATAAATCGGAAAAAACCCACAATTGACAGTAGAAACGACACTGAAGCAGTCCAAAAAACACATTTAGACAGATAACAGAGGGCACAACCATCTGTAGACTTTAAATCACTTTAAATCTACATAAAAACAATCCTTTATATTGTAGCAATGGCGCTATTATGGACTTAGAACATCTGGGTTACTAAACAATCTTGTGTGGCCTTAGGAGATAAAAGAAGTAAAAGGATGAAATCAACATAAAGGCAGTGTATTGCAGGATAATGAGTCTTCACAGTAAAAGCAGAGTGAAGGAGTCATAGAAACAGGGCTGATAATGAGGAGAGAGGGGAGGAATGATCAGGAGCTTTGGTTCTGCAGGCGGAGAGAGATGGAATCCCCGCTGCATGCTTCACCTTGATTCAGAGCTCCTGCTTGAAGCTCACATCACTGACGGACGGAGAAAAAAGAGAAAATCTCCACATCAATGATGGGATGCCGACTGATTCTCTAATGCTAACTTCTTACCTTGAACGCCGGGGACAGGTAGTTCTTGAGGAACCAGAACTTAACAGGAGTTTTGGTGTTTTTCAGAACTGACAGCATCATAATCCTGAGGGGAGGAAGAGTAAAGACATGGTGGCAACAGGGTTTGGAGAAGAAAGGGAACTAAATCTATATTCTTTAAAGACATAAGATGACAGTTTTTATTAGTATTTGTGGATTTTGGTTGATCTTTGGTCACATCTCTGAGTCTCACCTGAGGAAGCGCTCGTACAGATGCCCCGAGGCCACGGAGAAGATGTTTATCACGTCGTCTTTCTCCTGCTTCACCTCCTCTGGCTTTGCTCCACCTGTGAACCCTCTGAAAGACAGAAGTCAAACTGGTTATTTGAGAGTTTAAAAGGTTTCAAAAGAAAAATGAGGTGTCACCCAGATTCTTCCAGGATAGAGTTACCTGTATGTGACAGTTCATCTGCACATACAGTAAGTTCTGCTTATGAAAACCATAGTAAGGGCTACGACTAACAATCATGACCGTTGTTAATTGAATTATACTTTTACAATACATCTCTACAACCCAAAGAGGTTCAATTTGCAATGATGGTAAACATGGAAACAAGCAGCAAAACCTCACACCTGAGAAGCTCCATGGAGATAATGTGTGAAAGCTTTGCTTCATAAACAACAAACAACTATTAAAATGGTTGATAGGCTGATAGATGAATACATTTATTTTTAAGCATATTTGATTATAAAAGCAGAAACTACACGTGTTTTATATGAAAGCTGTACCTGGTCAGAGATTTCCAGAAGCCGGCG
The DNA here is from genome assembly GCA_031216635.1 of Dissostichus eleginoides. Lineage (NCBI taxonomy): Eukaryota > Metazoa > Chordata > Actinopteri > Perciformes > Nototheniidae > Dissostichus > Dissostichus eleginoides. Next base: position 22,823,162 of record CM062275.1, read on the forward strand.
TCGTTCTCCTCCGTCACGTCGCTCAGCAGCTCCTCGTTGAACTTGTCTGGTTTCTTCTGGACCTGAACAACACAAACATTTAACCCAGTTTAAAAATTATTATCAATATATAACAAATAATTGTATTTAGCTGTAATTCTATATTGTCAGAGAGTCATGTGACAGACCTTGACTTTAATGACCCGGGTCTTGAAGTTGTTCAGCACGACTATGATGTCATCGGACTCTGCAGGGGAGTCTGTGCCCTCATGGCTGCAACACAAGAAAGAAACAAAACGGTTTACAAGTTTGTAAATCTAAGATATTTAACTTGAAAAGATTGTGGCTTTTCACTTCAGCGATAAATCTCCTCTCTCTTCTACCTGTAGATCTTGTAGATGTCATCAGAGCGTCCTTTCCTCATCTTCAGGATCCAGGCGCCGGGGTTTGCCTTCAGCTGAAAGTATCCCTACAGAGCAGGAAACAAGAGATGTACAGTGCGTGTGAGTATAATAATACTAACCCCTAACCCTGTCAAAAGAGCATTCAAAAGTATCAACAAATGACAACAACTGGCATCTATTGTTCCAAGGCGTTGGCAGCAACTAAGAACATTACTGAAGTTCCATACTCAAGTAAATTCGAACATATTAACACTTACTTCTAATCCAGTGCATTTCAGCAGGAAATACTGTACTTTAAAAATGTAAATATTAAAATGCTGTCACATGTATGAGTGCAGATTGGGTACTTTTACTTTTGATACTTAATATCAGGAAATCAGGGTTGTAGTTATAATGGAGCATTATAAGAGTGCGGTATTTAAACTGTTACTGAAGTAAAGGATCTGAGGACTTGGACAACATCATGAGAGGCTCCTCTGGGACTCACCAGGTTTGCCATGACGATTGTATCCATGATGACGGGCTCGGAGGCGGTCCCTAAGGTGAACTGGAGGCCTCTTGGCGGCTGGCCTGAGCTGACGTCGAAACAATGACCCTCCAACAAAAGGTGCTCCAGCTCGTACTCTGCTGCCACGATGTTCTCCACCTGCAGGAGCCAGACAAGAAGAGCTGACTTTGTGCAGCCGATTCACCGTCCGGGGCTTTAAAGACTCACATGAATGATTTCCAAACAAACCCAAGGGCTTTAAGCTAGAGTGAAAGATAATAAATCCTTTGCATATAATAAAAACATAGAAGAAGAAATGTCAGGAGATCAGCACTCTATGAAACTGTAAGATCGTAACATATAAAATAGGTAATTATAATAAAAAGTATGTTTTTAGAATATAAATAGTCAAACAACATGACTAATGATCAAAATGCTCATTTTAATGTTGACCTAATAGTAAATCTAAGCCCTAAATATGTCAACATAGTGCAACAGTATTAAATGGATACAATGTTTAATAGTGTACCCAAATTATAACCTTAATATCTTCACATGAATAAAACCTAATATAGAGACACAACTGTTGTCCTCTGCAAAGGATCCTTGGCCCCAGTGAAAGTTGTCTTTTTGTTGAAAGTATGAACTTTATTGCAAAAGAAAGTTTTAAAAAAACATGTGGGGAAAAATAAGTCTTTGTACAGTCCCTTTGACAAACAAAGGAAAAATAAATCCCTGAAGAGAGTTTAAAATCTGAGCAGAACAATATCAGTTTGTTTAAGTCCAAGGGGACAGTGTTTAAACCCTGACTGATGTCGCACAATAAAACACAGAGTATTAAAACATTCAGCGGGCAGGATAGAGTGGGGCGATAACTTCAGAGTTCACTGCGAGAAACCCTTTTAAATAATTCACAAGAACACATCCAGATCGAAACTCAGACAAACTTTACCTCCTCCAGGTAGATGTTGTCCAGGTCGTAGCGGGTGTGCACAGACTCCACCATCCAGGTCTCGGGAGTGTTGAGGTTCAGCGTGAAGAGAGGAGACTGAGGCATGTCCAGAAACTTGGCCAGGGGGCCGAGGGAGAAGCTGCCGTCAGCCTGGAACACCACCTCGGGCTCCAACACGTGGCGGTAGAAACTGGAAGAAACAAACGGACCTTGATAACAGGTGAAAGAGTCCTAAAGTCCTACAGTCATAATCTGACATGGGCTGGATTCTGTTATCCAAGTCAAACATGAATAAATATATAAATAAACAAACATGGCTTTACTTGTAAACAGAAGTTGTCCAAAACACATTGTGTGCATCCTTGAAGTCTAACAAACCGGTTAGTTTGTGCATCATACTACTACTACTACTACTACTACTACTACTACTACTACTACTACTACTACACTACTACTACTACTACTACTACTACTACTACTACTACTACTACTACTACTACTACTACTACTATACTACTACTACTACTACTACTACTACTACTATACTACTACTACTACTACTACTACTACTACTACTACCTTAGCTCATCTGATTTTGTCCTGTGTGATCTTTGCCTATTGTTATTGTATTTTGAAAGGTCCATGATTGTTGGGTCCCTATAAGTAAGTACAAATCCATGTTAAAGCTAGAGAGTGTGTACTGTGAACAGTCCTCACCTCTTGAGAGGCATGTCTGACAGTTTGGATTGGCAGTTCATGAAGACCCTTAAGTTGACGTTTACCAGCTGCTTCAGAACCTGTGGGAGGAGAGGAGGAGATGTTCAAGAGGACAAGAAGGACAGGTTAGAAATAACATGTGGACAAGGTCAAAGGGAGGTCAGGCAAATCAACAGGACGGGTCCAACGAGGGAGGACATTGGACCCACCAACAGCAGAGGAGCCAGTTTCTGAGCGTCTCTGGTCACAGGGTCCACCACGGCAACAACATCAAAGTACACCTCTCCCTCCTTCGGACGGATCTTCACAGCACTGCAACAAAAAAATATCAGAAAATTAGAGAAGAAGGGAAAGTAAACACAAACTTCAGATATTCAAGGCTATAGCTGTCTGCAGAGGATGCACTGCTCCAAATATTTACAATCCGTTTGAAGGTTCAATACTTTTGATACAGTGTATGCCTAGGACGGTCCAATATGTTAAATAAGGCCAGTAATACAGCTGTGATATGAATGATTGATTTTTATTTGTTTGGTATTTCCCGTTACTTTTAAGTGTTGGTATTGTTTTTTATATTTCTTTTAGTTTGTGTTATAAATGTCGATTGTGTTGCTGAGGGGAAAGTTTATCTTAAGGGTATATCCCAATGATTGAACTTGTACAAACAAACAAACAATATGCCAAAACCAAGCCAGCCTAGAGGAAAGCTTCAGAAGTTCTCTCCTCAGGGAATAAAGGAGCCTTGCTTGTATGAATTATGTGCATGTATTACAACTTTACCTGTAGCGGTCATCTGCAATGTCATATTCCACCCGGGTTTCTCCTTTGGGCTGAGAGGAGAGCAGAGCGTCCACCTTCATCACCAGATCGCTGGCCCTGAGAGAAACACTGCATTCAACTCTACAGAATCTACAAAACGTGACTTAAGATTTCATTTGTTTAAATCCGCAGATGCGTGAAATAAAATACCTGTCCTCCTCAATCCCAAACTGCTTGACCTTGCTTTTGATTCGCTCTCCAGATGTCTTTAGGATGATGCTCTCCAAAAGCAGGAAGTCATCCTGGTTGAACACCTCCTCCTCCTCCAGGGGCCCTATGATCTGTAAACAGTGTTGAATGTACTGCTACAGTTACTGTGGTAAAATTGTGAGTTTATCGCATAAATTCAAACTTTTAACGTATCTTTATTTTCAGTGCAGGATATTTAAAACAATAGGAAACCAGATTGTGACTCACTCTTCCGTTGCTGATAACGGCTCTCTGTCCTTTCTTCAGTTTGAGCACGTCTCGGCAGTAGGCAGCGTGGGAGAGCAGGAAGTCAAATTTGGGCCCATCGTATGCATCCTTGAACAATGACACATCCATACCCTGAGGAAAAAATAGATAACTTGTAGGCAGTTGATGAAAGAAGAGGGGTGGGCCTTAATTAAGTCACAAAGCCTGATGAGGGCAGTTAGTTCAACAGTGACAACAGAAGGAAAATGATCATTTTGAATCATGTCCTCCCTCACCCCGACAGCGAAGTCCCCGATGTCCGCTCCCTCCTCCAGGGCCGCGGCGGTCTCTTCTTTGGCCAGCTTGGTGATGAAGTTCTTGGCGTTGTTGGCAGATTGCGTCTGCATGGCCACCCAGATCGCTCTGGCCACGCGACTCGTCTCCGCGGACACGGCAGCCGACGGGTTGTTGATCATCCCCAGCCGGACGTCGTTGCTCGTTTTCTAGTGTGGAGGTGAAAGAGTTGTCACAACTTTGAGAGGAGAAGAGGTTATCAGATAATCTATAGAAACACATGGTGACAGGATGCCACTGTGTGAGGTGATCCTATTTTACTATTGTCTAATTTGTATTCTACAGTCTGGGAGATAGTAAGGATGAGAGTTATGGTTTAAATAAATTAAACGATATTAAAAAGAATGTTTTTCCATCATCAATATTAAGGCAAATGTAAGTAAGACACATACAAATTAATGTATTAAATTACTAATAAACTTTGTGCAGTTGCTTTATAATATATATATATATATATATATATATATATAGGTTTTTACATTTTCTTGCTTGTTTTTTATTTCTTTCTTTTAAACAATTTGTATGAGAATGATAGAACAAGTACAAAGTTCTCATTGTCCAGGCGAAAGAGATGGTTTGGAAAGATGTTGTACCATGTGTCTGATGGCGTCATAGAGAAGCTGACGTCCAGATGGCTTGTCAAAGTCTCCGACCACCCAGAAGGTCACAGGGCGGATGTAGCCATCGTCTGAAAACCACAGAGGAAGAAACACAGACGTCAGAGGAAGTTGATGATGTGATCCATATGGTCAAACGTATGGGGTAGAGAAGGCGAGCCATGTTGTTTTGGGTGGGAAACAAGTTTAGGAAATCTATGTAGGTAGAACTTGGCTGTAAAAAAATCATGAGAAATAATATTTGTATACTTGGTGTCAACTACTCGTTCATTTCTTAACAATATGTTCCTTTTAACATCCTATTCTCCATGCAGCTACAACAAATGACACATGCTCTCCTAAAGATGGAGGAATCAATGTTAGAACAACATGAGCAGTTATGCAAATACACAATCATCACATGCATAATGAGTAGTTTGTGTTCTCTGAGAAATGCATCACAGATGGAAGAGTGGTGGTGGGTTAACAAATGCATCTCAACACTGCCAGCAATGTCGTTTTTACAGAAAACAGAAAAGAAAAGAGCAAGTGAGGAGGAGAGGGAACGATGCGGAGGAGAAGGCTGATTACCATGCCTGTTGGTGCTGGTCATCCCTGATGCAGGGGCATTTTTAAATCACAGAACAGGAGGAAGAGGAGGAAGAGGAGGAGAGGACAGAAGGAGAATACACAAAGAGAGGTTTTAGGCTTGAAGGTGACTAAATTATCTTCACTAGAAACAAAAACTCTTTTTTCTATGCGATGAGCTTTCAGATGAGACGGTCACCTTTCTTAGTCATGTAGTTCAGGCTGTTGGCCACAGCGGTGCTCTTCTCCTTGGTGTCCAGAGTCGAGAAGCGAGCGTAATCGTCGATAAAGAAGTTGTCTGAAAGAAGAGAAGAAAATGGTAATCTGTAGGTCCTGTAGAAAATGTAAAAGAGTATTTAAAAGCAAATATGTATACATGTGAATGTGTACTAGAGTTGAAAAGCAAAGCTAATATCTGAATATGTTTATGGTACAAATGAGTCATTTTTATACTTGCACCACTATTGATCTTTTTTGCCCAAATGTGTACCGTGTGCTCTTTTCCCTCTGGATACTAAAGCTCTTTAACATCTTATACTCCTAAATCCTAAGTAACTCCAAACTTATAAGAAAAAAAAGAGTTAACATTTTAAAGTGAAAAAGTCAATAACTGAGAATTCAAGTATTCCAAATGTCATGATTTGGAGGACATATAGTATGTAATAGGAAGAGGTTCAAATGAATTGAAAGTTTGTGTGAAGTGTCTTTGATTAAAATGTAGAAAATGATCCAAACGAACCACAGTATCTCATATTGAATAGTGTTAACACAACACAAGGTTGTGGTCAGGAGTCTAGAAGAAAATAGTTCATCTAAAGTGTCACACTTTAAATAAAAACAACATTAACAAGTCTAAAAAAAGCTCTTTGGGTATTTGCATGCAATGTTGTTCTAATGTCCCGTCCTAAAAATGTGCAAGGCTACAATATGGGTTAATTGGGTGAAAGTAATAACATCAGTATGCTTATGTTTTTGTACTCACTGGTATCGGAGAGATCCAGGTACGTTCTGCTGGTGGACAACACTCTGGGGTTGATGCGAGGAACAACGTTGGCCTGATTCATGATGAAGTCAACGACGTCCTGATCTGTGGCCAGCTCCCCCTGTTAGCCGAGAGAGAAGACATTCAGGATGGTAAAGGAACAATTCAGGGAATCATTTAGAGCAGGGGTTTTCAAAGTGTGGGAAGGTGCGCCCCCCCCTCCCAATTATTATTGCTATTATTATTGTTGTTGTTGCTATAATGCAGGGGTATTCAATTGCATTTCAAAGAGGTCCAGTAAGAGAAAATGTAATTAAATGCTCTGTTTTCGCTGTCTACCTTTCTCTTTTTTGAGCACGCCATTTGAAATGACTCCGGCTGTTTGTCTCGTCTCTGTGTGTGTGTTTGAATCTATCGTGCTGACTCACTGACTGCACCGATTTGATTGGCTGAGTAGCGTCACCTCCTTAAACAATAATTTTTTAAAACCTTTTTATCTTTATGTTTTAAACATTTTCAACATCGTGGATAATTCCTTCTATGCTCCCGGCAACACACTGAACGTCAACTTTGCCTCCTTATTACACTCACCCCTACTTTAGTGGGAACAATGAGTCTGCGTCTTTGATGCGGGGATGCAATGTAGACAGGAATAAACGCAGATCATCCTCTGGCTGCAGCCTTGACCGGTACTTGCTTTTGATCAAAGTAAGTATTAATCAAATTAAAATAAAGGGCGGTGCCGGCCGTCAGCGCCTCACACTTTGAAAACCGCTGATTTAGAGGACAATATTCACTGCAGACCCTAAACAGATGCAGTAGTTTATTGCCCGTGTGCTTTGTAACCTCAAAGTCAGTTAGGACAGCAATCTGAAGATTTACTAGCTCTCCCGCTGCAGTAACTGATGCTTGTGTATCGACTGAAAGTTTTCCTCCAACAAATTCTTATTAAACATTAAAGAGGAGAAAACAAGAGTGATGACTAACACCATGTTCACCTCTAGAACTGGTGCAGCAACTCAATAAACAACAAAAGAACAATTGAAACATTTGGCTCCTCAGAGTGCTGACTCCGACATTAAAACCAGAACGCATGGCAGATGGCATGCTCACAAAGATTTAGGTTCACAGAAAAAGTATGACTTACTACAACCAAAGACTTCCCGAAATAATCCTGTGGCGGTCTTCTTCTCATTTATTTTTTCTGTCAATTAAACTCTATTTGTAGCAGATTAAAATTCATCAAATAAATACACCCACTGGTATTATCACTTTGTTAGCCATCCCTGAGTGAACGTGTTACTTATTCCTTTGATTCGTTTACCAATTGTTTTAAATGCAAAACATAAGTTATCTTTAGTTAATTGATAGATATGAGGAAATCAAATCAAATCTACTAAGTACAAAATAAGAACTCATAACATGTTTTAAGCAAAGACAATTCAATACTCATCAGTGTGTCTGCAAAGATAATAAGATTGAGAGTGTGTGTGTGTCTGTGTGTGAGCTCTAACTGACCAGGTAGACGGCTCTCTGGTAGAAGGTGGTGGTCTCCAGGATCTTCTGCATGGTGACCGTCTCCAGTTCGTCGGGGTCCAGCTGTTCTCTCTGGTACGGGATGCCGTTGTACATGACGACGGGCAGCGGGCCGACCCCCGTCTGCTGGTAGTACGCCCGCCCGTCCTGGAAGAGGAGACACAAAGAGGTGTTACTGTTATTTGCATCAGCTTCTTACCAACACAAAACCAACGCTGGAAAATAGAAAGGGAATTGAATCCATGCTTTTATCTCGAGCAGGTTGGAAGATTGCAACAGAGTTGCGTGAGTACAAGTTATAGTACATGCTTTCAAAGATCAATAATCTTACAACTGCTCTGAAGGCTGCAAACTTTTAGAAAACGTTTCTTACAAAAAACACATTTACTTTGAGAGGACCAAATCATATTTCTCAACCTTTAAGAGTTACTTTGTAATCTGACAGGTGTCTGCAGTTAAAGACACAGGGAAGCTGCATTTTGCTTCTACACTATAACATAGTTGGAATAACATCCCATAAGATCGTAGGCGCTGTCAAACTAAACTTAAATGTGACTGTTTTCTGTAATAACACATTTTCATATTAAATTAACAGTTTCACATTTCGGAAAATAACTTTATTATTTCCCTTTTTAAGCGTGGCATGAGGTGAGAAGCCAGTACTAATCTCTTTGTCTTAAGGGTATATATGAAGCTAAAGCAAGGGGACGATAATACTAGCTTAGCATAGAGACTGGAATTTATGGGGAAACAGTTAGTTTGACACTATGTTAAAACCTTTAAGTTCACTAGCAAACTCAGTTTATCCTGCATCATTAATCTGTACACAAACAAAAATGTTATCACAATTTCAAATTTGTAAATTCTACCCTTTATCAATTCATTAGCTAGTGTCAGCTGACTTTAAGCACAGCAAACATTCTAGTAAAAAGGTAAGAAATGTTAGTTTTTAGTGATAAAAGCCCACCTCCTTCAGCCCCTCTCACCTGCCTGCTGCTGTCGTAGGTGGAGTCGGCTCCCAGGACGCTGCTGACCTCCACGTAGGGGAACTTCTTCTCCAGAACTTTCACCACGTCCCCAACACTCAGCTTTCCACCAATAGGCACCCGGTTGTACATCTTATATGAAAATGGGAAGGAAGAGTTATATATATTAGGTTAGTAAATTAAATATATCACAATAAGAATCAGTTGTTGATCCATTACATTACATTTCACTTGTTAGACGCTTTTATCCAAAGCGAATTACATACATTCAGTACTGTGGGCAATCCCCACAGGAGCAATTTGGGGTGAAGTGTCTTGCCCAGGGACACAACGACATGCTGAGTGCAGTGGGACTCGCACTTGCTATCCTCTGATTCGAAGATCAGCGCACTAACTCACTGAGCCACATCCTCACTCACCGAGATGACCGCTTCAAAAGCACTCTGACTGTCCACCTCGTAGCTGATGTAGTTGTAGGCTCGGACCAGCGCCACGCCTGCATCCTGCATACCATCTACGTCATCTTCATCTGACACCACGAACACCAGCCCTATCCTGAAACACACAACAATAACGTTTGTAAAACACTCTCCTGTGTGTATCGGTTAGTTTAAATGCAGAGCCTGTGCTGTCTGCTTCATCATTATTCAAGCAAACTGACCACCATCCCAAGATGCCCACTGCAGGGAGGTATCAAAGGGCTACCCAAACCTGCCTGACAAAACTTCTAAATTAAAATTGATTTCAACTACACGTCCCAACTGACTGAAGTTTTTTTTTGCAGCTACTGTGGTGGAATAAAACATTGTTTATCGAATATCCGTACACTGATGTAACACACATTTACAAGTAAATACATTTAAAGGTCTCGTATTATACTGTTTTTCATTACTTTATTATAGGTCTCAGATATATACAAAACATGTCTCTGAAGCGTTTGGCTCCAAATACCAAACAGATCATGCATCCCATAAACCCCTCTGTTTCAGCCCTGTTTCAAAAGTGCTGATTCTCTGTCTGTTACTTTAGATGAAAATAAGGAGCCACTCCCCACGCCCCTCTGAGAGATATTTGGTTAAAAAGAACACAATGGTGCTCTAGGAGGAGATTCAGGTGATAAGGTGGGGGGGGGGGTTACCTTGGTTGGTTGCTAATGGTTACACAAGCCAAAAAATCGTTATGACATCATAAAGTGGCCAAAATCTGATCAGCTCATTTTCAGACAGGTTTTTATATAAATGGATCAGGAGAAAAAGAGAGCCAATCTTTTTTCCTGAAACTTTCAGAATCTTTTAACGCAGAGGGGACACATGTTTATGTATAAAAGACATGAACAAGTGGATTTTGCCTAATAGGTGACCTTTAATACAATATGTAAGACAGTTTTAAAAGCCACCAAGATATCCTGGTCTAGTCCCTTGGTGTGTTATGGTGAGTTTGCAGTCCAGTATGTCTGTGATGACAAAAACAAACCTGAGTGGGATGTTGTTAGCATAGAACATCTCTGCGACACCCAGCAGCTCAGTAGTGCTCTCCTCAATCGGGTCCAAAAGGATCACCTGCAACACACAAACACACACTTGGTATTTTTCAAAAGGATTATGATCCATCGGGATTCAAACGGGGATGATTTATAAAAAATGGACGAACCAGGTTGTGGAAGTTCTTGCGGATCTGCCTGATGACGCCGGGGAAGGTCGGTCTGAGCAGCTCCTGCACGTTGTACGGCCACGAGCTGTACCTGTGGTCCGTCTCCAAGTTGTTAATCCACTAAAGAAGAAAGAAAAAGAAATGTTTCAGTGGCAATAAGAAAAAACATTTTAATGCTCCAAGCCCTCCAGTCTTTGTCACGTCAGAGATCAATTAAAAAGCCAATGTTTGCCAACTAACTGTCTAAAACACATGGCAAACAGAAATACAAAAATTAATAAAATAGCAGTCTGATTGTATTTTTTCCCAGATAATTTCGTTTTCAAGGGACATTTATTTTCCATTTCCATGACCAGAAAGCTGTATGACAACATCTCAACCCATTGAAGGAAATGTGTTAAATAATTACCGCAGTAAGACCCAACTGAAACTTTTGTTCCCAGCATCAGAGCTACATTTTTGTTGGAGAGGATTTGGGGGATTTCTTACGTAGATAGCGGAGTTGCGGATGTCCACAGCGTAGTCAGAGTCAGAGGGCTGCACGTTGAGCTTTAGGATGTCATGGATGAAGGACGTGTCGATGTGCAGGGAGCGCATGCCCTCCATCACCCTGGCCTCACTGCGCAGCACCTCAAACACACTGCAGGGGACAGGAAGTCAGAGCACGGTCGACAGTAGGTGTGTTTGTTTATGTAGGTCTAAATATGAGCATTAAGTACCAACACGACTGCTCAAATTGGATTATTCGTGCAAGAACTGTACACCTAGGACCCATCATTTTCAATTTCATTAAATCAATTACAAAATCTTGAATATGACTTGTTTTTGATAATGATAAACAGTCTAAAATCTAATATAAATTATAAATATGCAAAAAAAACACAACTAAAAAACAGGAACATTACACGCAGGTTAAACTTGGTTGAATCTGAACTGCTTTGTTTAGAAAAATGTGGGTATCATTTGATAAAAGTAAGTTAACACCTTATGTTTAATTATGGGAATTTGGCATATTTGAATGCATTTGTTTTTAATATTAGAATTTAACTCAGGGGTACAGGATACAGTGCATAGTATATCATTATGAGAATTTAAAACATTTTAAAATAGAAGGTTTAAATTAGAAATAGATCAAAAGAGACAGCTTATTAATGATAATACAATGATGGATGTGTGTGTGTGTGTGTGTGTCTGTGTGTACCTGAAGATGTCTTGTGTGTCCAGATCTATATGCAGCCCGTTGATGAAAAGGGCCGAATCCCCAGGCTGCAGGCCCAGGGTTCCTTTGAAAAACTACGGAGACAGAAACGTCAAAATGAATAAACATCAAACCCTAAAACTCCCCATTGAACTCCAGCTGAGCAGATCGACACGCTGCGTAGCAGGTATTGTCAAAGCTGTCAATCGCGTAGTCAATTATATTGTAAAATTAGAAGCAACAGTCAACGCAAAGCCGTAACAAGAAACACCTACAGCTCCAAACAAGCCCCGACAGCTCTGTTTAGAGTCAGTCTGTTTAGAGCAATCAAACACTACGCTAAACAAATCTAATTACCACAGAAAGGATGTGTGTGCGATCATGAGAAGTTGTGTGTTTGTGTGTCTGCAAATGCATAAGGAAAGCTCTAAGTCTTTTTGGTGCAGTCAAATCTCATTACGGAAAGACAAAGACATTAGATAAATCATACTCCAGACACTGCAATTACAACAACACATGATTAACACAAATATTGTTCGTCCAACTTACACAGTGTGTGTGTGAGAGGGAGAGAAACGTCTCCGAGCGAGTGCATGTGTCCAAACTACTTCAATCAATAATCATTTCTCGCTGTGTGCCTGCCGAATGAATCACCAATTCAGTAATTAGGACGTTTGCTGCTCTCCCCCACCGCCCACCCAAACTCCTGTCTGCGCACCGAGATAATGTGAGCACAGCTTGAGGAGGTGAAGAGTGAAAACAATGTTGACGATACAAACAAAAAAAAGAGTGATTACCTATTCCATTAGCAGGGCAAAGCCAAACATAATGCCAGAAACGGAATGCGCTTTAAGGCAGATGCTGTCCACAATTGATCACTAAATAAAAAGGTGGAGGAGCAAAAGGAAAACAGGGAGGGCAGTTCTCATTTCAAGATATTTCCCTGAAGACGGCTAAGAGGTGGTGGTGGTGGCTGTGTGAAATAATGCTGGTGTTTTTCTTTATTTTCTCCTTTATTGGATTAGATTGGTGAACAGCAGGATGAAGACAAGACAAAGGGCTGAAAGAGGAAGAAGATGTCGAGGCCATTGCCAAGCTGCCATTGAAATGTACAGGCAATTTCAAATTAATGTACAGAAAATGAGCAAGATGTGTCATTGCTAATCTAGCAAAATGGATAAACCAATAATTGACCCTTTGTCTGCGATATCTCATACATCTGCTTTCATTTGAAAAGCTATTAGAAACAAGTTAATGAGTCCCACTGTTGCAGCGGATGACATACTCCTTCATTACCACACACAAACACACACCCACCCACACACTAGTTTATTTTGACTCAAAACATATACCATCCTGCTGCTGCAATTACTCACTAGACTACAGCGCCAAATGCATATAAATCTGCATCAGAAAATTGTTCAGAACAATTACATTATTCACTTTTGTTTTATAGGACCTTTTAGTGATTTTTCTCATCAGATTTATTAGAAATAAAGAACATATAGAATAAAGCTCACTCCATTATGATAACCTGCTAGATATTTAAATTGTTTTAAAAACAATAGAAGGAGAAGAGGATTGATTAACAAAACAACTAAGAGATTTATCGAAGTACCTTCTGGTTCTCGCCGATCTCTTTGCGGAGCTCAGAGCTGACCGCTGTTTTGGTGATGGACCTGTGAGGAGGAAAGGGCAGATTGAACTGTAAGATTGCAGGTTTGTCAATATCTGTGGAAATCAAAAAGTATAACTGTAGATACTTGTTGTGTGTATGTGTGCTGATCTTCACCTGGCTTTGGTGGGGAAGTTCTGACTCAGGTCTTTCATAACAGTGAGGGCCTCTGCAGCGGGAGCAGCAAGAATTCGAGCCGCTGTCTGGAAACTCAGATCTATCAAATAAAAAGGTGGATAGAAAGGCAAGAGGTCAACAAATAAGGAATGAGAAGACTGGACAAAAGCATAAAGGAAAGGAGGTAGCTCGCAACAGGGTAAAGACACCAGTAAACACAGATAAAGACACAGTTTCAACAAAATAAAAACTTTAGGAGCAACTTTATCTGGACACTCACATTTCAAAGCATTTTAAAGCAAGTGTATTAAAGCCAGTGGTGTAATGTAACTAAATACATGTACTCAAGTATTGCTTGTTTTACATTTGAGTATCAATAATCCACTTATATCATAATAAATAACGTAAACGTCTCAGGGGAATTCCTTTTCCAGGACTTTACGAACATACGTTAACTTAAGTAACATTTCTATGCAGGCTTTTTACAGTGTGGTATTACTTTTATTTTTATTTAACCAGATAAAAAGCATTGAGATAACATCTCATTTACAATGCTGACCTGGCCAAGAAGGCAGCAACGTTACACATTATTACATGTAAAATACAGAGAACACAACTAAGTAAGCAAAAAGACGAAAAGCAGTCACTACATTGTGCACATTTGGGACAGTAAGAAAGGTACACTACTTATTACTGCACGAGCAGCTGGTGGTAAGGACCTCAGACAACTTCAATTTAAAACAGGCTATAGGGACATATTAATATACCTGAATATTTTTTCCACCACTAATAACAATTCATCCTGAAGGGCACAATAGCTGTTTGAGACATGAACTCAAAACCACCAATGTGTACTCAATGGTGGAGTAAGACACCATGTATCAGTACAAAATATCATTGCAATCTCTTTAAATTGTTGTTTATAAATTTGACTCCGAACAAAGTGTTGGATCTACCGTCAGAGACGCGATCCCTGGAGCGAGTTGTTAACATGGCTAAAAAAAGTCATCAGTTAAGCTAATTAACATATTAATTAGCAAATAATTCCATGTTAACATGCATGTCTTCACATCTGAAGCATTAATTAAAACTATCCCAAAGGATTAAAGGTAGGATTAGGAATATAGAGTAGTATATAGTGACAGATGTGTATGTTTAGAAGAGTAGAGAAGATACTGTGAAGGAGTATATGGAGCTTGCAAAGAGATGAAGACTATTTCAATGCAGTGAGCATCGCTGTAATGGTTTCCTAGCCTCTGTGATTATTAGCCCCCGAGGTCTCCCTCTCTCTGTAAACAGGCTGAGCTAATGAGCCCCACCGGGGGAAAAGATAAAGACAGACACCACCATGACATGTCTGACTGTCGAGCGAATCTCTAATCCCTTCACATCCTTTATTCAGTCAAATCAGAGCAGCCTGCGACTGACATTTAAATGCAATCACATAGAAACCAGAAAGAGTTTCATACATGTATAGACCTCAAAAAGGTAGACAGATTGTGTGAAAGTTTGTTTGAAAACGTAATCCAATAGATGAACCCTAATCAATATGACTTTTATGTTGGTGCAGACCAAGCTCTCAAGTCTTCTAAGATATCATTGCTGAAATGTATCAAGAGGATGCTGATTGACCGCAGCCATTGATTACAGAACTAGACGGATACATTTTCCACCAAGAGTTTGATTCACCGGCGGAATGATCTCACCCTTAAAGCAACCAAAACCAATATTCATTTATGCTCACTTATTTATAATCAGTGCATAGATAGAACAAATCAAACTAATGCATCCTCTGCGTGGACGGCACATCTACAACAGAGATGTACGTTCTCTCATTGGAAGAGGTTCAATATCAATGTGTTCAGTGTGTCTGAAGGAAGGGTTACGAGTTAACATTTTAAAACCATGGTCATTGTATTAAAGCTTAACATGTACAGAAATGTCTTGGAGTTTAATACATTTAATTAATCAGAAAAATCCATCCAAATGTCTCATTCTACATCAGTTTCTCAAGATGGAGCCAGTCGTTTTTTTAAATAAAGTTATGCTGGTTCAAAGAAGGTTTGGCTTGATAGACTTTATAATATGTTTTTTTTTAAAATAATTTGTAAAAATGATCCACCAGATTTCTATGAAATGACAGATGGACATCTTTCGGGGAAAGAAACAACCGAATACATTTTAAATGGGATGGTATTTCTGCCATTATATAATTATCATTTGTCAACAGAGGCTATGAGACTAAAGGACACAGGGCTCAGTCCGAGTCCTCGGGGCGTATTTACAGGATCATAACATCGATCCCCTCAAAATGTAAGTGACAGGAATAATCCCTGCAGGTGTTAACAGTGAGCTGAGGAAGTCTTTATCTTTAGAGCTCAGAGGCCCTCGGAGTTTATTTAGTTATCCTGTCACATTGGGTCAGTAGGTTTTCCATACGTGTTTTAATTTATAATGAATATAATACAGAGTCATAAGACATATTCCTTACTGTATCTAATGGCGCATTTCCACTGCAGCGCGTAGCACGGTTTAAGCGTGCCGTGCCAAACCCGGCCCGTTTTTTGCTGCGTTTCCACTAGGCGTAGTTCCGGCTAACGGGCACTTTTTCACAGTTTTTCTGGCCCTCCAAAATCGTGGTTCTTTCCGGGCCAACAACCGGGCTGAGTATGCTAAACTAGTGAGAGAATCGCTGGCAAGGGGGCTACAACTACAACAAAATGAACATATTTTACCGTGATTTAATGTAATACATGTTTCAAAATGATGCCGAAGTAACAACATACTGATACCGGTTAGTAAAAACCATGAATTAATGCTTTGACAAGTCTGCAGACAAGACGGCAGGCGAAAAACCTTTTAAATGCCTGTTTTCTGAATGGAGATCGGCTAAGCTAACGTTGTATATGCTCCGACCGTCCACACTCACAACAACGGCCTATACACAGACCCGGCGCCGTGGGAGGGCCCTCCCATTTGACATTCCTGCCCTCTCCCAATAAAACACGTTTTTTATTATTTATACAAATTTAAAAAATATATTTTTTTATGCCCCAGCTACTAAACTGTAAAGGAAACGCAGCATACAGTGAGCCTGGCCTACCAAGGCCTAACTATACCATACTAAGCCATGCGAGGCCCTGCAGTGGAAATGCGCCATTAGTGTCCTATCATGTTAAACTAGGGAGCAAAAGAAAAACATATATTTAGCAGGATAATGTGATTTGGAGACCCACCTTGCATTTGCCAGACTTTCAGAGGTGACATTTCGTTGGTGCTTTCTACCAAATGTTTCCTCAACTCCTTTAACTGCTCCTTCAGCTCTGGATAGACGGTCCTAGTAAAAAGAGACAAAGCAGACAGAGAAAGAGATTAAGTGCATCTGCTAAATTCCCTAATTGCTCATTAAAAGAGATTTGACATATTCGCATATTGATTTGTTTATTTTCAGCTTAGTTTATCAGGCAGAAAGGCATAATGGGACTGGCCATCGGGAACATTTTCAGGGTGGGCAGCTTGATGAATGGGGCCTTTGCAAAGTAAAATATACGTATTAAAGCTGAGAGAGGAGAGGTGGAAGTCCCTTGAGGCTATTACAGACAAATGTTTTCAAATAACTAATTATTCATTTGGCACCATTGCCAGTACATCCTAACAGCCTAGAGAGTCTGAAGTCAGCAGGGAGAGAGCAGAGAGCAGGAAGTGATGTCGAACTTAACTATGTTTCCAATCCATTTACAACTGAGCAGCAAAAAGGCTTGCACATGTGGATTCTGCTGTGGCTCCATTCTCTTTATTGTATTTATCTTCATCTCTGTGGGAAAACAATCTTTTACATGCATCAACTACGTGTGCTTGCTCATTACTTTTGACAGGCCCAACCGAAGCTGAAGCCGTAAGACAGAAGACTATATTGAATAAAATAAGCACGGTTTTGATTCTAGAATCTGAACATTCAGCTATATAGAGTGCCTTTTGTTTGGGAGGATCATCAAATATAGGTGTATGAATAGTGATGTGTTTTGACAAGTTAGTACTTTGCATTTACAAATGAGAGACCAGTTTACAATTCATTGCATTTCTCCTACAGGAAAACAACTACAAAAATATAAATGTGGGTCTATGAACTTCCTTCACTGTTATTTACTAGTATATTATGTTTAATAGGATATGTAATAATATACTGGTCAGATGGATGCAGAGATCATTGCCACCTTAATGCCAGTGCAAATATGTGCTTTCTTGCTGAAGAAGAGCCCACTTGTTCTACTTCAAATCTAAATATTTTTTTTGTTATCTTGTTCACATAAAGTGTGTTTAGCGTTGTGTGCTAGTAGTGTTTTGCTGGGGGGGGAATTGGTGGGCCAGTTTGAGACAAAAGTCTAGGTGCATTTTTCCACTCAACGGTGTTAAGGTCAGGGGCTTTGAAGCAAAACAATTTTAAAACAGAAGGATAAAAAGGCTTGGAGCGCTGTGAGCGTGGTGCAGTTCCTGGAACCAATCCAAGTTATGAGTATAAGATTACTCACTTCAGTTTGCCAAAAAGGAATCCCTGAACCTCGTCCACAGGATCGTTCTCTCCAAACATTGTAGCATTCACCTCCGCCTCTGAAACCAAAATCAATTCACTTGTTATTTACATGAGGGATTCCCCCGGGATTCCCCCATCATGGGCATGAGTGTATCAATATTGCATGTGTGGGCACCTTCGACTTGTGTGTCGTCCTTTGCCTTGTACTCCTGGCTTTTGATGGCCAGCTCCACTCCGTATCCCGACAGATAGACCTTCTTCTCACTGGGATTCTGAAGGGAAAGAAGGAATAGTTGTAAAAAAGAAATGGAGAAGTCCTCCTTATCCCTATTCCGGGAATGACAGATTGCTCGATGTGCCTTGACAGATCACTTCATATCAACGAGAGAAACATGCATTTGTAAATGAATTCAAAAGACACTGAGAGCAGTTGAGTCTCTAGCTGTCAATCTCTCTTTTGATCGCAGCTGCAATGTTTCCAATTCATACACAACTGTTTGCTCATGTGGTTTCAGCTGTTGTAAAAGGCTCAACTTTTTTTCATTTTTTTGTAATTGTCTTCATCTCTGTTGCAAAAAAATAAATGCATCTCACTTGCATCAAACACTTGAGCCAGTCACTAATTTTCCAGCTTTCAAGTACAAACTACCAGCTGTTGCTCGCTAAGTGCAAGAGACATTAAGTGCGCCCGATTTGCCCCGAAGCTTTGATAAAAAAACAAGATAAACCGTCGAGTGATACAATTGATCTAGTGGCTAGAACTTGATAGACAGATGGTGGCAATCATCTTGCATAATTAAAGATCGGTAAAAACGTATCTATTTTATTTGCACGTGTTGGAAAAAAGCCTTCCAACTTAAACCCGACATGATAAATGGAATACAACTTGTTTATCTCAGGTGAAAAAGAAAAACCCAATTATAGCACAGGTTTTTTTTAAGATAAAGACAACTGAAAACACAAGTGATTTTTAATCAACACTCTGCTTCATTTTCCATATCACCTACAGTGTATGCATCCGTGAAGATTCCAGCTGTTGTGTGAAGAGGGTACAAATTTACTTTTTCTGGCTTGCCCCTTACAGGAACTTCATGATTCAACCTGACAACCTCTCTAGCGACGCAATCAACACTTTAAGTGTCAGTGAAAGCAACAGGAACTAGCAAATCCTGTAGGTAACAAACAAACATACAGTAGCAGTGTTTCACTTTGCACCTTTTATTTATGTTTGTATTTCTGACTATGTGAGAAAGAAAAAGCAGATGGAACATATGCCGATATAATGTGTATCTGGCTAAGTGTGAATACAATGCGTGTGAGAATGAGGTTTATTTATATGTTTTATCTTCTTCCACACTCCTACTTATTTAATGCTGTTAACTGTAGTTTATCATCCTCATCTTAATCAAGATCAAAGCAACATTTGTCCTTCAATGCTTATCCTTATCCTTCTTTAGATGCAATGCTGCTTGCACACAGTCTATCCACAAAAACAACATTTCCAGGAAGTAGAAAAGTCACCTAACTTGACCTCTTGATACTAGCTTCAACAAGTCAAACAATATGAACAGTAGCTGGCCAGACTTCTCTCACAAAGCAGGCACAAATGATAACGGTATGAGGAACACCTACAGCAACGTAATGTCGGAGCACGTATGTCGCCAGGCCCTCGTGGACTTTGGATGATATGACTTGGTGAAGCCTCTCGAACTCCGGTGTCCCGAACTGGCCGTACAGAATGACAACAGGAGCCTCTGGATTTGACCCTGGGTATTTATGATCGCCTTTAAAAAGGAATGGCTTTGGCCTGAAAAAAGAGACAGGAAAGACATCAGTCATTATTTTACTGGTTTATCACCTTTGAGTCTATGTTGTATAAGTCTTAAATTACCTCTGAGGGGCCGTTTTCAGCAGCTCTGCTAAACTATCTTCATCACATGTCTTTTCTCCATGGATGCTGAAAAATGCTGAGCAGCCAGAGGCAGGAGGCTCGTTGGACGCAATCTGAAAGAGAACAGCAGGATCTCTCTTTCACATTCAATATAATATGACACTTCTCATATGCAGTTCAAACAAAACAAACAACAAATCATATCCTCCTCGTATCGTACCTGTTGGAAGGAGTGTACTGTTGCAGAGTAGGCTCTCAGAGAGAGGGCGAACTTCAGCATGTTCACCTGGACGGAGCTGAGCACGGCACGGGCTTTCTTTACGATCAGGTCATAGTAGGCCTGATCTGTGTCTGCACAGGACACCGGACAATAAGCACAATCAGAAACAATGTGTTTTATTTGACATGTTTTCTCTCACTCAATTTAAATTATTTAAAGCCTCTCACAAACAGAGACACAAATGAAAAGAACAAATATACCACTTGCCGCTCTGTACTAAAATGTTATTACTTGCAGAAATGTTTAGCCAAATCACTGACACTGCAAATGTTTCCAAGAAGCTTTTATACGCTTCATAGATTTAGCTGCTCCAAGCACAAAGTCTTAAAGTGAAAACTGGTGTTAAGTGGCTTTACTTTACCATCATGCTCTCCTTCTATGTTCTGATTGGCCTCCACAAAGTCCCAGAACTTCTCCTGGCTCTCCTCTGCCAGAAACTCACTGTGGGAGAGGAAGTAGAAGGTGGCAGTTTTATGAGCTGTGCTATTATTTATTTATGACACACTTACTGCTTGTAAATTGTTACAGCTACATTTGGATAAATCATAAACACTTGGTTTGTATAGTATCGCCATATTGTATTTTGTGATACTGTAACAATTCTTGTAACCACAAATTATTTTTAATAAATAATTTACATTCAAATGTTGGGGCCTACAGTGGCTTAGATTGCATAAACTGCAGTGCTATGATGTTGGATGATACAGGGAGTGTCTTAATGCAAATGAAGATCCCAGTGGTCTGTTCATATCACTGGATTCTTTCCAATAAGCAGCTCTAGTCAGCTGCAGCACAGTACTTCATCTGAAGCCTATAAGTATTCAGCGTTTGGCTCAAGAGACAGAAGTTTAAACTCACTTAGAGGACAGCTTCAGTAATGACCCTACAAGCCCTCAGGACATTGATTTATCTATTATCTGCTTCCAAAATGTAATGTCAGATGTAATGCTGCCAAATGGCTGCTACTGCTGAGCAGTGCAGAGTCCTACCTGGCCTCCAGCAGCAGAGGGGTATCAGTCCATTTGGTTGTGAGGGTGGTGGTGACAGCCTTGGAGTCGGCAGCACCAGATACTGCAGAGAGCAGCGACGACAGCAGCAGGACCCACAAAAGCCCCATCCTTAAGCCTATGCCAGAGAGATGAGTTTAGGAAAATGAGTTTATAAAATCACAAGATTGACAGGATAATCGGAGCAAGAATATGTATCACAGGAGTTCGGATTCATATGATACATCACAGTGGGACACAGGTCATCAGTTGAATCTATGATATTGCATGCATTTGCCATATTGTGATGCCGTATTGATACAACAGAATATCATTATTACCATTGTAATACTGATTTCAGCCATAATGCTAAACACTTTTTGAACAGTCTTTTATACAATCTTAGCAGTGCTCATAGTTTCCATTCAATTTGATGTAATTCAGGAAATGAATACTTATATATTAAATGTCGAAGAGTGTGGGTGCTACATTGTTGTATAATTCTGTAACCCTGAGTCTGAATCACTTTATAATTATTGTATAAATTGTATAATGTTCTCAAATTGTCCATATTCCTGCAAATCACTGCAAACCATGTGATGCACAGTGTACCTGGGGCTGGATATAGGCCATTCATTAGTCAATTGGGTACGCAGTCTATAAGACAACAGCAAACTGAGAACAACATAACAACAGAGCCCAGCATGACATAATTATATGTCTTTTTTTAAGTCAGGGTCCAAAGGTATTCAGTTTCTAACAATGTTTTAACTATAGACTGTATGGTTTTAACCTGACAACACTTCTGGACAGAACAACAACATTGACGTCACATTTAAACATAAAATAACTATCATATGATTATTTAAAAGTAATCCAAATACAACAATAGTGTACCAGTTGGTGTGAATGTGTAGGATGTTTATGTTCGATCCCCACATTCCACCTTATTGCATCTGTTAAATAAATAGAATCACTTCCTGTTCTTAGTCTTAGCGGCTGTATAGTTTGCTATGTGCATTGCACTTAAATGAAACTTAGAGACAGACATGCTGCGCGCACACACAGCAGGAGGTGGGGGATAAATAGGGGCCCTAACAGGTAAATCCGGCCTAAACAACAAGTCAACCCCGAGGTACCTAACATAGCTGTACTATAAGTAAAGATGCGCACTCCTACGTAAATCCTTGACAGTCGCTAGTAAACAAAAAGCCTGAATGATTTCTGTCCAATAGGAAAGTTCAGCGTGGCTCCTCCATCCAATGAGCGCTCAGTTTGCACATCCGGGATTGTTTCATTGACAATAAACGCAACGTTAAAATGTCTTTATAATCTGTTTAGTTTGACCTGATGTAAACGGTGTTGGTTACCGTTACCTTGACACCCACAACCCGTTGACGGTTGGTGAACTAGCGGCCAGCTAACGCTACATGGAAATTAACGTTAGCCAAAAAGACGCAGTAAGCTAGCTAACTGCTGCTACAAAACAAGAAAGAACTACACCATTTTAAAATGTTTTATTATAACCACAGGCAGCTAATGTCCCAGTCTTTAATACACAACAACACCCAGACGCGAATACACACATTTGTAGCTTTATCACATGAAAATGAATGCTATTTCCTCACCGGCTCCGTAGCTTCCTGCAGTCATGATCCGCTGGAGAGTGGGAGGGTCCTGTCAGGCTGTTTAGGTAACCACAGTTCTGCCTGTTCAAAAACTACTGAACTCCTCCTTGCATTCATCTATTTAACAAAACGTGACTTGAACACAAAATAGTAAATTTCACTGAGAGATAATTAAAAACTGAAATATGGGGAATCTGAACCTAATCTTGCAATTAACTTTACTACATAACCCCGGACTTTCAGACTGAAAAACGTAATTAAACATCATGTCTCTACTCAATTAAAAGAATATCAATTTGTTTTCAAGAGAATAATGATACTTGCATAGAGCAGGTTTCTTATAATTGCACAATATTCTTAATTTAGTTTATTTATTTAGAGTAGTTGGACTAAATTCGGAAAACATGCAATTTCCCAAACTATAATATTCCTTCTGAAAAATGTGATATTTACTTTATCTAACTATGTGAGTTACAGGAAATACATAACCTATGACAAAAAATATCAAATTTAAAATGTATGTTTGGCAGTGGTCAGTGGTTGTATGGAAGTGATGGAAGAAGTAGCAATGCCACAGCTACCACAGCCTCATTAGTTCCATAAGATATGACATCTTAACTGCGAACATACAGTGCAGGTTGTTATGAGTTTTATGAGGGGGTCCAGCCTTTATTGTGATGCAATGTACTAATGTATTGTATTGTAATGTAATGTATTCATAACACACATAGTGAAAGAACCCATAACGCATAATGGCCCATGCTGTACTTAGTTACATTCCACCACTGTTATTTGTATCAGTTAAATGAAAACCAAAACCATAACATAAATCACATTGTGCTATTCCAGTGACTTTTGACAGTAAAATCAATATTTTCTAACAAACACAACTGTCCCAGCTACAAATCAGAGCAGGTGTCACTTTTATGGAGTTGGTCCATTGACACTTAATTTGTGGCTTCCAGGAAAAGTGTTTGAGCTATTACATCCAAAAGTGTTTATCTAAAAGCAGTGGGTGCTGTGAAGCGGAAAATGTCTGCATTTACTTTTTTTAATGTCTATATGGTGATAAACATTGGTATATGGGGCATTCTACCGAATTAGTAGAAAGTGCGGTCCCACAACAAGAAAAACTATTTAACAAAACAATTAAGTATTCAGACATAGATATTTACTAAGAATATGTTATGGTCTATTTAAACACAAGGCATTAAATTAGATAGTGATAAGCTTAATATATACAAAAACATCATAGGGTACTTTCTATTGGGAAGTAGCTGTCCCCAACCCTGACATCTAAATTTCAATTTCTGTAAATAACACTTAAAACATTTTTTTAAATGTTGTTCAATGGTGTATTTAGAAGATCTTTATGATTACATTCAAACAGAAGTTGGAATATTTAGATTTATTGTGGATATCATTTTTTTATAAAAAAACTATACTCAAAAAATCATGTCCCCAGTTTTCATGTCATTACCGAAACACAAGGGGTTTTAGTCCAATGGCTGAGCCTGGTTTTCAGCCACGACCGTGCATTTTTGACTAGGCAGTGACACTGCATCCCTGTCCCTCATGGCTGAATGGCAAGTAGCTATATCCCATACTTTTGATATAAATCTGTTCCAAAATCTGAAAATCGGCGTGTAACCTTAAGAATTGTCACTACCGAACACATTATCTTCAATTAAGTAAACTTTTTCGGGGTTTTATGCAAAGTATTAGGTTTTTATGTGTGTAAACCTCTTCAAAAACGTGTATGCTAGCCATGTACTTGCTAGCATTCTTTAGTTATGCTCAATTTGAACTAGAATCGTCACTACCGAAACAGTCACTCGGTAATTGACATGATCGTTTCGGTAGTGACAAAATGGAATGGTAAGCAGGTAAATCCCACCATTTTGAAATAAATGTGTTTTAAAGTCTGAAATCAGTGTGTTACTTTAAAGGTCTCTTATTATACTATTGTTAGGCATATATTATAGGTCTCAGATATATAAAAAACATTTCTATGAAGTGTTTTGCTCAAAATACCAAACAGATCATGCATTCTAGCCTCATTCCCCTCTATTTCAGCCTGTTACTAAAGTGCTGATTCTGGGTCAGTAGCTTCAAACATTCACACTTCAACATAAGGCATGTTATGAGTTAAGATTAAGCAATAAGGTTGAGGGAATATGATACAACCTTGAAACAAAATACTGTGGTCACTACCGAAACAGTGGATGTTTTGTAAAAAATTAAGTATATTGAGTTATCAACTAAAATGATATGATACTGATTGGTTTAATGTATGTTCAATTTCAACAATCATCAACTCTGGAATCAATATGATGAGTATTATGCGTTTTACAAAGAAAGTTTGCATTATGATTTTCATGAATTGTATAAATTGAACTTTGAAATTTGATTAAAAATTCACTTTTATTAATTTAATTGTGAAAACCCTCAAGAAATATTTGTTAAAATACTATTTAGAGAAGGGAAGGTAAAACAATCTTAACAGGTTAATAGAATACTTTTTTACTACAGTGTATGTACTATGTTTCGGTAGTGACCATTTTTGGTAGAGGAAGAACATTCCAATACAGTCTGAAAATACGATATAAAAATGTACGGTTCTTTTACTAGATATGTGTAATTTAGATATGGTATATACATATGGACAAAGTTTTGGGAAAAAAACATACAAAATTTCAAAACATTTCCAACCTGACTTTGTTCCAATTCGGTAGAATGGCCAACCACAGACTCTATAAAATAGGTTAACATTCACATATTTTGATATTATACTGAACAGGACAGTGTATAGAAAGCAGCACAGTCAATGTGTGTGTAAATACATGTGTATCCTTTGTCTACCTGTTTCTATGCAGGTATGTATAAGTACATGCAGACATATAGTATTTTATTCGTACACTTTTTATTTTCATTATCTTTTAAAAGATAACCTGTTCATTATATCTATTTCATTTTATTATATAACAAAATCAATAAATTAAACATAATATGAACTTAAATATTAAAGCTGAGCGAAATAATATTATAAATTTTAGGAGGGATTTGCTTTTTAAAAAGAGGAAGGTGAGAGAGTTCTATTTCATTTCCTGTGCATGTGGTATTGTGTTTAGGGCTCCAACCATAATTGTATACCAGACACTGTTAAGTTGATCCATAACATGGTGGTACTTGATTTTAGAAAATGGCACATATTCATTTAAATATGTCAATGAGGTTTGTGGTGTGGCAGCCATGAAAAGAAATGCTGTATTAAGAATAAGCCAAAGCTGTTTTGGTTCACAGTGTTTGTGATTTGGTAATATAAGAGAAACCTGATTCCCTCTCATTTTGCAAAAGGCTCCTGGGGCTCCTGGGGTCCAACATTTTATAATATAACCTTGAATTTCTTTTAAGATGGGCTGATTTTCTTTGGGGCACGTTGTTTAAACATGTCCACCTGTTGTGCGGTCCTGATAAAAGAAGATGAAAGCTAAAGAGACTGTCCCAGGGTGTGGAGACATGGGTCTTGCTTTTTTCATTTACTCGCTCTGCAGCCTAAATTAAATTTGACAGCTGATCCTCCAGAGGGAGCAGTTCCAGAGTTTGATTTAACATTATATGAAAAGGAGCGACATTAATTATCCTGCTGGATTTGACCTTCACTTTGAAGTGCCCTCGCCCACGACACCTCACACATGTTGATGCATGCACACACACACACACACACACACACACACACACTAAAATCAGTTGTGCCCCTACAGTATGAAGACAGGCCAAAACGTCCCCACTGGTAGAGCCCTTCCAAGTATAGCTAGAGCCAGCCTCTCACACACACACACACACACACACACACACACACACACACACACACACACACACACACACACACACACACACACACACACACACACACACACACACACACACACACACACACACACACACACACACACACACACACACACACACACACACACACACACACACACAGGGCCTGTTCATCTGTCAACGAGGTGACATCTTCAGATGAATTATGGGAGATGGTTGTCATCTTCTCCGGGGTCACACACGAAATGGCGAGCCCGGGCAGTGGGCTCCCTCTCCTCGCACTATCACACGTCAGCCATTTTAGAGGTTGAAAGCCTCGACGGGGGACCAAAACGACCTCAATTAAACCTCCATTAATATTAATACATTTTGTCGTTTCACGTGAGTTGCCGCTAATTAAATGTGTCCCTGACTGTATAATAGGGGTCAGTGGGGGTCAGCTACATGAAGCTAATTCATCACATTACAGCCACCAAACACTGGGCTGGTCTGAGCTCAAATCATAAATACAGATTGAGATGAGGGCAGCCTTGGTTGGGTTGTTTGATACATTAAATTTACACAAACACTTACTAAGCAAAATGTTTTGGAATTAGGATCAGTCATTTTCTTTATGCAAAGTAACATTTAGGCCTTTCATTTCTATGCACTTTTGTGTGCATAGATACAGGGAATGTATCGCCCCTTTGACAGCTTTTCATTTTGTTTAGGCCCTGAACTAATGTTTGTTACATTTCTCCAACATCTTCATTTATAAGGCTTTTATGGAAAGGATTAATAAGTTTGAAGCGGATCATCTCTTTATGAGCTCCTGGGCCAAAGCTCCACACACACACGCAAACATAATAAACTCACCATAATGGGATTGTGAGATTCCTCGGATTGGACTCCCACTGGTGTCAGTCGGGCTACAAAGCCGCCGAGTGCAGCCTGGGAGGTTCCTGGATTCTTCTTTTCAATCCTTTAATATCATGAGGGATGATTTGGTGTTGACCTGGGAGATTAGCTAAAACCCAGAGTGGAAGGTCAGACAATGGCCTCACATGTCCGATCTAATCGTATTTATTTTATTGCCAAAGGAAAAATGTGCTACTCCCACATTGGACTCTCTGGATGCCCTGTGCATTTACTTTTTGACAAAACATGGTATTGATTCTCTGCAAATGGTTTGTGCATAGAGATTTACCCACATTGTATATTTACAGATGAAGGTCTAATCCATTGCCACTGCTGGAAATGACTCAACCAGAGACAGAGGACCAAACTCCATGGTGACCAGTACCAGAGCCAAAAGGGCAATCCTCCAGAACTACAATAGCCTGGCACTGATGCATATGAGGGAGGCAGTCGGTATGAACTTATCTGCAGAATTCCACGCTGAAAATAGGCGATAATAATGCCAGAGCTTCTTTGTTTGCATGAAAGAAGCATGGGACCGGCAATGAGGAATTGCAGCCAGTTTGACCTAATAATGGACGGCAGCCAGAGCCCATTGAATCACTCGGAGCTGGATTCCCTCTGCAGGAGAGAGCACTTTCTCCCAAACACTCACATGCACATGTTCGCTCGGACAAAAGCCGCACAGCCCTCTGCAGTAGCTGAGCCATTATGGTTTGTTTAGTCCAGCTGCACTTGAAATGACAGCGACCCAGAGCTATGGGAGGATTAAAGACTGTGTTCACTCCAACACACCATGAACCAGCTGCTAGAGAGGCGGCACAACCTCCCCTTTCTCTCCTGCTCCCTCTCATTCCCTCTTCATATGTCAGACACAAAATCATCCTTCTGTTTTACATAAAGGCCCTCTCTGATTCCTCATCTCCCTTACACTCTTGCTCTTGTCGGTGCTGTCTCCCCGCTCTGATCTCCCCTCAGCCCATTGCCTCTGCCTGTCACTATCCAGGAAAATTGTTTTTCTGCCCGGCCTCAAGGGGTCAAAGTTGAAGCTCAACCGCACCGCTGATGAGACGGGGAGGAAGCTCTGCCCCCTCTCCTCTGCGTGCACAGCCAAGGACAGGGAATTATATTTATACCAGCCCCGCGGTCTCTGTCCCCTGCTCGCCTCACGCCTACCTACCACCAGAGGAAGGAGTGTGTTTGTGTGCATATACGTGTGTGTGAGGCAGGCCCAGAGTGTCTGCGGATTGAATTAGGTGGTAGATCACTGTTGACAGGGCTGAGGGTGTCATTAGAGGGGGGGGCAGGCTGCTTTATGGGGTCATGGTCCTGTGGTTAGTGTAGGCGAGTGTTAGAAATGTTCTCTAGTTATAGATTGGCCGGTGGATGGAAGTGCAGAAACCTGGAGGGCACACAAGATCCCTAAGTGAGTATTTTCAAAAGGAATATGTGGCAGCGTTTCAAATTCAGGACCTTGGATAAATTATCCATCTAGAAAAAGTCAAAGGGCAGACGTTTGTCATGCTTAATAGAGTCATAGAGCATTAATGATATGCAGTAACAAGAACACACAGTCAGGTCTGTAAAAATGAAATATTTTTAATTGGTGGCTTGATGATTCATTTTTGCAATCATAAGAAACAAACCCATAATGATGCATACAGAAGGAGCCAGAGACAGACTGCACACCAATCCCAAAAAACAAGTCTATCACACCGTTTTTAACACATCTTTAAAAAAACAAAAACACAAAGAAACAAAAAGAGGATGATGTTAGCGACACCCGGGTTGCTTCATTGTCACAAAGGAAACGCTGTTAAGACATCAGATATACATAGTGATGAGACGTAAAATATTTGAGTATAGCTTTACAGCGTCAATTCCTGGAATAATTTCAGTGAAAGGTTTTTCTCTTTCTTTAGGGTACTGGGAGTATTTGTGAGCACTGCTTCAAGGCTGGTGGTCACTCGAAACTGGAGCGCTGAAAATAAAACACTCTGAAGGCAGATTACTTTTGTGTTCTGTCTTCGGCCACTAATGCAGAGCCAGATATTGGTTTGGAGCCCGAACGCAGACTGACTCTGAAAAAGAGGTTGTGGGCAAAATGCCTGGAGCCGCAGTGTTTTCAGTTCTCCAGTTCCAAGAATACAATGCAGGGGAAGTTAATACCAAACAAAAAAAGGGACATCTCTCTTCCCATTACCATTTGCGTTACTTTGAAGGCTACACAAAAAGCAGCATATTGACCCTGGACACATCCCAATACCTTTTATCACCCCTCCTCTCCTCCTTCCCTTACATGATTTTTTTAAAGGAGCTGATCAAAAGGAAAGACAATAGAGGATCCAGGGTGATTAGTTTAAATGTATCGAGAAGGGTGGTGGGCGGCTAAATTGTTGGTTTCTCCTTTCTTCAGAACATGTATTATTATGCCACATGTTATTTATCTTATACCAAGAAAGCATGCATCCTCCCTTTGCCCCTCTGCATGACACCAAACGTGGACTACATTCAGTTTAATTAAATCGTGCTGTGACACGTCTCTTGCCCACTTTTACATTCTCTTCTCCACCTTCTTCTCCTTGGTTTTCCCTCTTATTGCTCAGATTCATTGCTTTGAGTTGGGATGGGCTTCATTAACATTTGATGGACTATGAAATCAGTATTCATGTATCAGAAACCTTTCCAAATCCCTTATTGAACATTCTCACGTTAAGAGTTTGAATTAGTTAAAACTCAAAGATCTATTATCACATTAAGTTGGCAGAGATGGCAGAAACACAAGCTGCACCTACAACCTGAAAACAGGATAAACAGAATACAAATGAACGTGATACAATCAGATAGATTCTCTAATGAAAAGTAATCCTTGTGTTGGTTTTGTTGAACTACAAAACCACACAGTCCATTAGCAGAGATGGAATGTTTCTCTGTCATTACAAAAGTTTAGTTCAGGCCAATACAAATGTAATATTTATTGAATATAATCTGAAATCTCAGCACTCTGCAGGTACAAACCAATTCTTTTCAGACTGATAAAATGTTAACCTGGGGTGAATCCATTATTAAAATCCAATATTTTCTCTTAACTGTAACGTACACTAAGTCAGCTGCTCAGGTCATTTCACAATCTGTGAAAATACTAGATTTAAATATTGAATGTACCCGTGGCAAAAAGTTTTTCTTTCAAAAAACTTCTCTTAGAAGATTTGACCAGATGCTGAATAGAAAGGGAAAACATAACATTTTGATTTGCACCTTTTTTTGTTGGGAATGCTACAAAAATGGGTCGGCGATGTTTGGCTTTACAAACGGCGAAAGCTACATTCAGGTTTACTACATTGCAGCAGGAAATGAAATATTCAATAAGAGATTTGTTAGGTTAAGAGTTAAGTGTTTGTGACAAGCGAGAACCAAGTTCATAAGAAAAGAAACGTGAATAACAAGCTCAAGTCAAAATTCCTGATTGGGTTACAGAATTTGGAGCCAATGGCAGAGCAGGTTGTCGTAACCCAACCCTACTTGTAGATTTTGCATTCAAGGGTAAAGACGTGTCACACTGGCAGATTTTTTTAAACGTAAATTAGTATTTTAGATATCTATAGCGATAAGTCCTCATGTGTAACTACGTCATGGGGAGAAGACAAGAAAAAGGGGGAAGGAAAATGTTAAAGAAAGGGCGAGAGGGGGTATTATTGGCTTGCATCACTGCGATAGTCGAGGGACTTTCTTGCCCTGCCCTCCATCAAAAAAAAAAGCAAGATAATTGGTCATGGAACCAGTCATTCACAAGTCATCAGGCATCCCCTCTCAGTCATGCACACTATTTACAAAGGCATACACATATGCCAATCAAAGGCATACTGTACATACTATTTACACACACACACAGAAACACACTCATCCGCGCAGACACACGAGTAGTCAGAGAAATCACTGTAGTATAATGCAGACGTAACATCCGGCAAAAAATAATGTTGACTATGATCCCAGTACATAGAGGCACTGCTACCTCACCCTGTGCGTTCTTCAGGGTAAAACCAAACGGGTCGCTAATGAACTGCAGGTCACCGCGGCTACGTGTGCCCTTTCAGGAGGTGGGGCTTGTTTGTTTGAGATGGCGATTTTTTACAACGCAGCTCTTGGTAAGGAAAAGAAAAACCCAGAGAAAGTGTAAATGCCACCCACTGTATTAAGGGCTCACATTGCCATGGTGACCGTAGTTCCACAACTCCCATCTTGAGCATTTGTCTGAGTTAAGGTTTCCAAAGCGCCTGCCGCTCATACAGCACGGCTCCTGGCAACAACCTGCCGCAGACTCCCTCCTCCCCCTCCTCCCCCCCTTCTTTGATTTCTTCACACCTATGTGAGATCTGACTGTAATTGGCTGTCATTCTCTGCAGGACTGAGATCCGAAAAAAAAGGGAGAGAAAGGAAGAAATAATGAACTTGTTAAGCGACAGGAGCTTTGGGAACCTTTAACAAAGAAACAGGCAACCCCCCCCCCCCCCGAACCCCCCCTAAAATGCAAGGCTTCAGTAATGGCTATGGTCCATTGTACATCAATCCGATCCATTAGCTTTGACTTATAAAACCAATAAAAATAAAGAAATAAAGGAATCACTTTTCTTTAGGCAGCAATATTGGTCTCAGTGTTATTACAATTCTGCTTTAAAAAAAGCATAAGCAAAAAGGAAAAATACAAATAAAATCATCCTAATATGAGGATGTCATTATTTCATGACCAAAGCGTGTTCATGGGTAAAATGGCTGATTTTTTTTTTAAGCAGAAAGCTTTATTACACAACTCAGTCCGACTTCTCTTTGCTCCTTTCTTCCTTTCAGGTTCAGTCTCATGTACTCCCACTCTTTGTTCAGCTCAGCCATTAGCATACTTTTACACTTTCCCCAGTTCTTTGGAAACTGGAGCATCCGGGAAGTAGACTGGTCTTTTAGCGAGAGTGTGTGGGAATTCACAGACTTTAATTTTATTTTCTCATGCTCCATATTAGGCCACAGAGAACAAGAGGAATACAGGAGGAGGATGAGGCGGCGGGAAGGATGGACGAGATATTCGGTTGTCAGCAACTTTTAAAAATATCTCTCCTCCGCTCAGTCAGTAATGATGATGGGATAGACGGAGAAACTCAGAGGGGGGGAGGAGAAGGGCAAGCGGGTGCTTATAACAACTGGGCAAACCTCAATAATGTGAGCTGATGCAATCGACCAAGCCCAGGTCTCCATAGCAACCACTGTTACTCTCACTCCCGCAGCCCAACTCTCCAGTAAAGTCAGTCAATTGGGTCTTTTGATGCAGGCGCCACTCTGTGTGTGTGTATATATGTGTGTGTGTGTGTGTGTATTTCACATTACATATGCATGTCTGTGTTCTCATTCTGCTGCTACCAGCGGTTGATGATCTGGTTCATGTAGTCCTCAGTGGGGAGCCTGCTGCCCGCCTCCTCCGTCCTGCCTCCCTCTTCGCCGCCCTCCTCCCTCTCCCCTCTCCCCCTCCCCTTCCTGTGTGGACACGGAGCTCTGCCGGCCGTGGGAGGGCCACAGGCTGACGCCCAGGCCCAGGCCCTGGTGGCTCTGCTGCAGGTGGTTCTTGATGCGCTGCTGCCGCCTCTCCTGCTGCCGGGTGTACTGGTAGCGCTGCTGGAACAGATCCCTGGCGTAGTCGTACAGCTCCATGTCCAGCTCGTTCAGCTCCTCGATACGCTGGACCTAAAGGGGAGGGAGCAGAGGAAATGTTTGCGTTAAAGGCAGAAAAGAACAAAAGAAGATGTAGAAGAAATAAGGTCAAAATGGTAACACAGAACAGAAGCCATGACGGTTCACAATGGATCAGAACTTGGGGCGACTGCTTAGGTTTTTAAATCGTTAAAGATACTGGCTTTACAGTATTCAGTGATGTCTGAGCTAATGTCAAGACACTGTTTTGCAAACAAAATACAACTAAAAGGAATGTTGTCATAGAAGAACATAAAGAAAAGTGAGAGAAAGGGTTACGGTAAAGCTATTCTTAAGTGGAACTGAAACAACTTTACTCTGGACACATGATGGATTAGAAATGAATAGCAGCCTTTCAAACAACATATTTATGTGTTATTCTTTGTATCATTTTGGCGTGACTCCAAAGTTTGAGTGATAAACAAATTAATGAAAAGGAGACATGTAGAGTTTCCTGTCTCCACACTAGACAATCTGGCTCATATTAATGAATCTTCCCAGAGAAGAAAACACATCAAACCTGGCCAGTGATGTCCTACTTTAGGGACTTGGCGTGAAATCTTTTAATGAACTTTATGTGAAAGTTCCTGCGGTGGATAACGCCCTATGACCTGACATTTGTACAAAAGCTTTATTGGACTTTTAACATGAGAGAGGGAACTGAGAATAAAAAGTGTGTTGGCAATATGTGGAGCAAGATAACAGAAATGTTGAAATGTTTGATGTTGTAAAAAACCAGCTGGATTTAATGGCTCGTATCATCTGCTGTGTGTGTGTGCATTTAACATGGAGGGGGAAATGTGTTTAATTAAGAGAATCTCTTTGAAAACTGAGATGGAGTGCTGGATATCATTTGTGAGCAATGTGTGCGTCAACAAAGGGAAGAGTGAATCAGTTTTAGAAAATTAGAGATGAGGGGACACCGGAACAAAGCCAGGAGGATGATGCTGAGCTCCACTCGCACAAAGACTTCATCACAAAAACAGATTCAATCAGAAACGGCTCTCTGGGAACTTGACGCCACAAAAGGTATGAATGGGCTTTCAGCAGCTTTGCAAAAGGGTGAAAAGTAAATATTCTTATCATCACCTGCTGATGCAATTATTTGCCTTTTTTTTATAGAAATAATTAAATTCCGTCACAACTTCAACCGGGGCCTTTAGATATAAGCTATTTTAAACCTAATTTTCACTCAAAATGCCACACAGCCTCCTCTACCCGTCAGTTTCACCATGGGATATTTTCCACCTTTTGTGATAATATCCACCTTTCCACAGCCTCTGTCAGAGGGGCATATTTTATTTTCTCTCCTCCCAACTGGTTTTGATGTATAAATCACCAGTCTGCTGTGTACTGGAGGATACTTTTTGAAGGGAATTGAGCCTAAGAACTCCCACACTGGACCAATCAAAGTGTAAAACATGTGTTTGAAGAATGGGGAAAGTCATTTCACAGCAATATATGACCACTTGTACTGTATATAAGAACTTGGTCTGCTAGTTTAATCCCAGTGGTTCCCAGTTTTCGGCAAAACTACCTAATTTTTTGGAGGGAATGATGATCCAATAAGGTTTGGAGCCACTGGTTTCATCTTAAACAATGCATTGTATTCTATAAAGTTATAATATCTCTTTTATTTGGGATGTTATTATTTATAGCAACTTGTAAATATTTAAGGTATTTCTCTTTGAAATGTAGTCCTATAGAAAATAAAGTAGCATAAAAAGGAAATTCTCAAATAAAGAAAAGTACCTTTAAAAAAATAACCTCAAAGTCCTACAAAGTGACTTCCTGCAGCGGACATTCTCTTACGTCTCTTCTAATCTGTAATTTACTGTTGAATGTCACTTCCTGCCTACAGAGCTTTCCGCAGCACTTACTGTAGTGTTGTCCAGGTCCACCCCTGCTGCCCGGGTGCTGTTGTACTGCATGAAAGGCCTGATGAAGCGTAACCTGAAGGTCCGTTCAAACAGGAACTGGGTTTTCCTCTGGTACTCCGTCAGACCAAAGAAGGACATGTCTCTTAGGTTCTTCTTGGCTGACTCCAGGAGGAGCTGGGCCCTCTTCTTCTCTGGAACTGTGGACATGTTGTAGCAGCCGACGAGGCTCAGGTCCGCCAGCATACGAACCTTTAGACGGATGAATAGAAAGTAAAGGAGATTATCGAAATCAGACGATTAAAGTGTTAAAGAATTGCTTCAAATATGAGACATCAATTCATCACTGAGTGTATTCTGGAGCCGTTGTGTTACAATGCAGGAGCAGGGATTGCATACTGATCTGGATTCACAAGAGTACACCAGAATGCCTCAAGTAAGTAAGTAAGTGTGTGTGTGTGTCATTTTAAGTCATGGAAAACTGAATAACGGTAGCCTCAGGCTCAGGTGAGATAAGCTGGCCAACACTTTATGGAGGGAGTCTGAGAAAGCCATCAGAAAAGAATATGAGTTTGAGGAAGTGTTTGTGTGTACGTGTGTGTGTGCACGAGAGCTAGAGAGATTAGGCCCGCTCAAATGTCGGCAACTCATCTTATATCTTTCACATGTTCTTGAATTAGGGAAAAAAATAAAATCAATATTATTTTTGAAGGAATCAATAGTGGGTCGATCTTAAATGATTAAATAGATGCACACGTTTTCCAGACAATTAAAACCTTTTATTTATTCATCTGCAGAATTGTATTCCCTGTGTCTCTTTTTTTTTTTTTCAATGGACAGACTTGAGAGAAGCAGGGTCAGATGCAGAGATGCTGGTCAGCTAGGTGGCTTTGATAAATGCCATCGTCAAGAAAAATCAGCTGCTCTTTCAGTGTTTGCAGTAAAGCACAAAAGGCCCAGAGAAGCCAAAAAGCATTTTGATGTGGCTGAGGATTTGTGGCCGTCTCTGTAGCATTCTTTTACACACGCCCATTCAGAGGACTGTTAAAGTGACAATCCCGCAACACTTCCATCTTTGGCAGCTTATAGTGTGTCTTATTTAGTGATAAATCATAGCTAGTGGTGTGGTTCTATTGGATGTCGCTTCTCCTCGTACCTGTCTGTTGTTGGCCAGGTTGTAGGGACAGTCCATGAACTGCTGCAGGGTACAGCCCGACCAATCAGAGCCCTCGTAGCAGGAGGGCAGCTCCTCAGGCGTGGGGGTCCGTCCATCGCACATGTGCAGCGAGGTCTTCCACGTGGCGCCCCGCTGCACATGCCGCCACTCGCTGAGGTATCGAGACACCGGGTCCCTCAGTAGAGTGATGTAGTAGAACTTCCTGTTGGGTGGAAAAGAGAAAAACTATCAATATTAACAAATTGCCTTTCTTGCACCAAATCTTTTTTTTTTATACAGCTTGATCAATCAATAAACAAGTGAGAACAATAATAAAGAACGGCAGTAACAACCTTTAAAAACAAGCTCATGTGTTCATTTGATTGTGTTTTTTTTTTTCTTTTTGCGAATGAGTCATTTCTCTCTTGCTCAGAACAAGTGAAAAAGATGAGTTAAAAGCTCAAGTGTAATGATCATTCTAAGAAAAACTGCATTGTATGTAGTTCCCCAGCTGGCCATGTGGTGGCACTGTTTACAATGCTTTACTGCAGCAGTTCAGCCTGCATCCACTAAACTCAGTGAGAGGAAGGCTACAGACTGAGGCTGCCATACCTAATACCATATTATTAGCATTTACAAGAAACAGCTCTGTGATGCACAAAGGAAATCTAGTCAGCTGACAGGAAGTCAAGCTTCAAATGAGAAGGCGGAGGAGTTGATGGAGAGAGTTGATTAGTCAGGTCAGTGTTGGGCCACACAGTGCAGGAAAGGCAACTGCTGGCACAAGCACATCTCGCTCTGAAACACACATCTCCAAGCTGCAAACATCCTTATGTCTCAGACTCTGACAAACACACACATCCTTCCTCTCGCACAAAGTATTAGGTCGGCCTGTGAGAGATGACTCATCCCGCATCTGTGATATGGATGGGACCGTTTCTGTGATGTGTGTCTGCTTGTGTGTGTGTGTGTGTAACGTAATGGTGCATAGCACAGTTCAATGTCTCTCCAGAAGGGACACTCCCACCAGAGCGAGGACCTTTCCAGGCCTTCACACTCCAGCTAATTACTGCAGTCTAATCAATCAACACATCCTCATTAACCACGCTCACATGCAACTTGTGTGTGTGTGCGTGTTTATGTGTGGCTATGTGCCTGCAGTGTGTCGGGCCGTGATGGTATAGATCTGTCTGGGAAACAGACACACGCTGCTGGTGGAAAACACACACAGGCACGCTGTGCTCCTCTCCTGGGCTTGCATCACATCAGAGGAATGTTTGCAGAGAGAATTTTGTGTGCTGACAGGACTCCATGAAATCACCCAGTCCACACAAGCCGCCTCACATATACACACAGACTCTCTGCTTCCATCGCTAAATCTTTGGCTTCACACTACAAAGCTCACCCAGTGAGAGAGGAGGGGTTGCCGGGTGGACACAAAGCCCCAAGTGTCACACAAACAGCAACAGTGTCTGGATATTAAAACAAAGTGGCTAAAGCCCCACGAAATTCAGTCAGTGGCGACAGGGAGATCCTGGACAACAAAACAACTAACCCATAAATCTAGCGACAGCTGAGAGATGCACAATAAAAACTTTAAATCCAGCAGTGACAAGCAGACACTGAACAATAAAACAATCCAACCCCAAAACAACATTTCATCTGGGAGATTCGATGCAACAAAAAAACCACACCCTGAATGTATCTCCAGCACTGAGCGATCCCTGCAAATGAAACAGATCTAGTAGCAGCAGGGGGATCACGGACAATGAAACGACTAAACCCTAAATCCAGTGGCAGCTGGGAGATCCCAGGCAATGAACCAAACAAACCCTCAATCCTGGGACAGCGGGGAGATCACGGCCATAGTAACAAGTATCAAAACTCTAAATCTCATCAACCTAAACCCAAAATCTCATCCCGGATCTAATCAAGAGCAGAGGAGGAAGGAGGAACAGTCAAACTGGAGCCTGCAGGAGACCGGGATACATTATGGAGATTCCTATGATGACATTATCCGGATTCCTAACACTCCCCAGAGTTCAGTGTGTGTGTGTGTGCATGAGAGTGTGTGTTTCTGAGTAAGACTACGCCTATTAAATCAGTGATGACATTTTACCCCTCTTGGCTTCTATTCTACTGAAAAAACGCGGTACTGTTTGGCCCTCGCTACGGAGAGGAAAGAACGAGGGAGAGGGTGAAAAACAGAGAGGAAAAAAGAAAGGGGGAGAAAGACAGAGAGAGAAGAGGGGGCGGAAGAGAATTTCAATTAGTTTTCTAATACTGTGAAAGCAGTGAGGGCCCCGAGCCCAAGTGATTTATCAAAGTTATGGCTCCGGCTATAATGAAGGCTCAGGCATATTACCAAGGAAAATAAATAAATAACATGCACAACACACACACACACACACACACACACACACACACACACACACACACACACACACACACACACACACACACACACACACACACACACACACACACACACACACACACACACACACACACACACACACACACACACACACACACACACACACACACACACACACACACACACACACACACACACACACACACACACACACACACACACACGGGGTGTCGTGTCTGCTGGGTCAGGCGGACTGCAGAACTGGTGCCGTGGAGACTTTCTCGCCTTAAAGCCTAATGAGGTCTGCCCCTGTACTCGGATCCCGAGGTAATGATGTTTCAACCCACACACACATGTATTCACTCACCAGTAAGTCCAGTCCCTTTAACACACTCCATCACACACATGCTCCCTGCCTCTGTGGGGATAGCACTTTTTTTTTCTTCACAGGTGTTATTGCTTTTTAGTTGAAGCATACGTGCACTTTTCAAATTAACTTCAAAGCTAACACGCCGCTCGCAATCTCTCACTGTTGAGATTTTAGCACATCATCCTCCGGCTGAGAGTGGGCTTTTGCAGTCTGGGAGCATCAGCTTGACGGGGCCCTTTTGCAGACTACGTGTGATACTGAATTTCCACTGCATGCCTTTTTTGTTATCAAATGGAAAAATACTCCCTCGCAAAACACTCCAAATGCATTTATCAGGTGTCAAACATGTCAACTAATCGGGGAGATTTATCCTGGTGTTTAAAGCAGGCTGATAAAAAAGCGAGTGTTTGGCAGGGAGAGGTGTGATAAAGCTGTTACCACTGTGGGATTCGGACTGAACAAATACATTTTTGTTCTTTATATCTCACTTTCTCTCTCAGTTCTGTTATTTTTTATTTTAAGTCTGTAAGAGCGTGATGGAGTTGGAGCTGTAAGGTTGACTAAAAGCAAAGAAAACAAGAAGAGGAAAACTAATTAATCCTGCATTCACTCTCTTTTGAATATTTTAAGAGGGCTTTCTGACCCTTGTTTTCTAACCATCTCCAGTGCACATCTGTGTGTTTACACGCTCTGTAAATAAGTGAGAATGGAACACTCGTAAAGTTTCCTTGTTGCCAAGAGAACAATTATTGCTAGAAACACTGGATACTTTTAATTCATGAGCATGTTTGGTATTATAATGGTTATATAAAGGATAACAAATAAGCATCAGCCGCTTCAACCCTAAAATTACCAATTTTGAATGTGATCACTTGTGTGTACATGTGAGTTTGCTGTGGGTTATCTAGAGGAAACACACAGCGCCTGTTACGGTCCCTCAGAGGCCGGGGTAAATGAGCCTGTTTCCTGTGGGTCACACATCACCACTTCTACAACCTCCACCTTCTCTTTAACCTCTCTTCCCTTTCTGTTGAAATCTTTCCCTTTCTGTCGCTTTTCTTCTCTCAGCCCATCTCTTATTCTCGCCTCCCCCGTAGGTGTGCCTCTGCCTGATTACGACGTGTTCTCCCCTTCAGGAGTTGGTTTTGTTAAAATCTCAAACCAGAGCCCTGGAGTAATGTCCTGGAGGGTGTACCACAAAGGGAGGAATGGTGAGGTTCGAATTGTTTTGAGTTTTAGTTAGTGTTCTTGAGAGGTTAAAAGCAGGAGAATGATTAGTGAGGGTTAGGTCTGCAATTTGACATGCTTGGTTTACCAATTCCAGTTAGAGTTTCGTGCAAATTAAAAGTGTTTTTGAAAGCTTTCTTTATATTAGAGGGAGGCACCAGGATCACAACAAATGAAGTGGTTTGAGAATGCAATATTCAAGAGATACCAAGTCTTTTATTTTATTGTCTCAAGGGAGTGTGAACAAGTTTAGAAGCCTTGTTTAAATATAGGGTTAAGCTCATAGTGTGATTTATGCACCCAGACACACAAACACGGTGACGCCAACAGCGCCTCTCTGTGTAGAACGGCCATGATTTATTAATAGTTCACGGTTGTTTGTGGAAACCAGATCCACTCAACAACACGGCTCTTTCCCACCGCTAAAAATGGACCTGAACTCAAACAGCTTAAGAGTAAAAAGCAGGAATAAAATAAATCACGCCACAGATGTCAGGAGACCTTTAAAAGTGCAAGTTCAAATACAAACGGATGCACGGAGCGGGCAAAGTGTGTCAGATTTAAAGCACGCTCAGCAGAAAGATAACTATCAAACTCAAACACAGATAGAGAAAATAAGATTCAAGGTCAGTGGCCAGATGCTTTTCACGGCCTGGTTTTATGCCTACAATCCATCAATGTGGATATTTAGCTGAGTTTTCCATTTCTGATAAGGCTGGGTTAGTGTTGTTTATATTGGTACTTCACCAGATGAGAGGATTTGTTTAGAAAAAATCACAAAGGTATTCTTAAATGTCATGATTTGCTGCTTTTAAACTGAATATCTTTTAGTTTTTGTCTAGCAACAGAAGCAGTTTACTGTCCACATCTTTAGATTTGAGTAATTGTGATGGCCATTTTCTTCAATTTATGGGAAAGTTATAGACCTAACAGTTAGATAATTCATTATTTTTCAAGTTATTTGCAAGTGAATCCATTTTCCAAGAACTGATTATTTGTTTGCCATTGAGGGTTATCCATTGATACAGCTTTGTGTTGGCATTATTATTTACGATTACGTGTTGATGACATTAATTCATCTTGTCAAATTCAACATGTATATTTTCCATTTCAACATGTATATTTTCTATTTTTTTTCTTTTCTTGTTTTATTTCTAGTTTTTGTAAAATGCCTTGTCTTTTATGCTGCTGCAACAAAAACATTTCCCAAATTGGGATCAATAAAGTACCATCTTATCTGATCTTAATGAAAGGACTCACACCAGGTTGAATCAGGTGAAGTAAAATAATATAATATTAACTGAACATGTTATGTTGTGGCTGTATTCAATACACTTCTAGAGCCTCTATCAATGTTGAGGTGCTGTTTCTCTTGATATTACTTATTGATTCCTGAAAACAAACTTACTTCAACCTATTGCACTTTCGACCACATTATCAACACATGTGTAAGTGTATTTCTCACAAGGGTAGACTGTAGCTAGCGCAGTTGTCATTTTTGGATTTTTTCAGCTATGAAACGGGGCTTGTTTAGAGCCCATTGTGTTCACCCACTGTTTTCACAGTTTAAAGAAACAGTGGACCAGTCAGAGAATGAGCGCGAATGGGTATGACACCTTGTGTAATAGCCCTGTGCCTCCACTCCCTTTGCTTTCAGAGGAATGGTCCCGTGGAATGCACTGCCTGTAAATACAGATGATATCAACCATGTCAGTGTGTGTGTGTTTGTGAGAGCGCGTGAGTGTGTCTTTAGAGAAGCGAGAGTGAGAAGCGACGTGTCAGGACTTGAATCTAAATAGACTTCCACTGAGTCCTTCCTGTTCCCTTTTCCCTCCAACACGAATCATTATTTGGACACTCAAACACACACACACACACTCAGCCCTTAAACAATGGTCAGGTTGGAGATGTATTTGCCTCGTGCATTACACAATCAACAAACAGACAGCTGTGAGCAGACAGGCTTCAGGGTACAGCCAGTGATGCCTCTTCTCCATCTCTATCCCACTGTGGCACCAAATCAACGGTGACCTCTCAAAACTAAACTGCGCCCCCTCCCTCCCACTCCTGTTCCCCTCTGCTCATCATTCGTCATCTCATCCCGTGTGTCTTCTGTCCAATAATGACGCATCGAGACAGACAGAAATAGACCCTTCGGTTCAGACAAGCTCTCGAGGCGTCTTCTCTGTGAAACCTGGCTCACTCTCACTCTCTACCGCTCTCTCTGTTAGTGGATCAATAACAGCCTCAGGACTCAGACAGCCAGCCTTGGTAGATTGAACTTTAAACACAGAAGACGTACAAGAGACAAAGTGAAAAAACAGAGAGGAGAGAGTGGCGACAGTGCTGGAAAAGAGGGGACACGGAGGGGCCGCGCCGCAGTGAAGGAGACATCCAGGAGATTGTGGTTTAATATAAAAAATAAAAAAAGTGGAAATTCTTTGTTCTCTCTCAGCAAACATCGAGCCAAGAAGTTATGGTTTCTGAATATTTTCCATTGCAAGTGTTCACATTTTCTATATATCATAACATCCTGACTGAGATTTGCAGACTTTTGGATGTAATGTGATATGCTGTGTGCTGATGTGGCTGAGCGACAGGACTGGGAGAATGTTAGTTTATATAATAAACTGATATATCATATACAGGAATTACAGCTAGTGCTGCCACTAATGATGACTTGTTTAGCAATTGATCTATCAAATATAAAATATCATCATAGTTTCCAGAAACCAAAAGAGAACTTATGTCCGCCTTTAAGAGTTTGAAAGCAGCACATTTGAGGACGCTTAAACCTAAAAAGCTAATTCCTGACAATATTTTGACATTAAAATGGTTGTTTCAATGCATACAACAAACGTGCTTTTGAGAAAACAAGAAACTTAAGGACCTCCCCTTTGTTTCATATATAATAATGTCATTTGTGCATTGTTTTCTATATTGACATTTTGTTGGTGAAATGATGAATTGACTATTGGACTAAAGGGACATATTAATCAATAATATAAATAATAATA
Source organism: Dissostichus eleginoides (assembly GCA_031216635.1). Classification (NCBI taxonomy): domain Eukaryota; kingdom Metazoa; phylum Chordata; class Actinopteri; order Perciformes; family Nototheniidae; genus Dissostichus; species Dissostichus eleginoides. The sequence goes on from CM062275.1 coordinate 22,866,399, forward strand.
AGCAGCTGCTAGTACTTCCAACTGTCAGTTAACGAATGTTGATTATAAAAAGCAAATGCCAACATGTGAAATATTACATCTTTAAATATTGTATTAACATATAAAGGTTATTCTAGTTAAAATCTTGCTTTTACCTGAACAGAATTGATCATGATTTACAGCTCCTAAAATTATTTTAGGGAGGCTGTGGCTAAGTGGATAGAGTGCTGGACTTCGAATCAGGGGGTAGCAAGTTCGAGTCCCACTGCAGTCAGCATGTCGTTGTGTCCCTGGGCAAGACACTGGGGATTGTCCACAGTACTGAATGTATGTAAGTCGCTTTGGATAAAAGCGTCTAACAAGTGACATGTAATGTAATTTTAATTAATCTTTTATTAAGCGTATTATTTTTGGTACTACATTTTCTAAAGCAAATATTCATGACCTTAAATGTCTTGTTTTCTCAATAACCTTGAGCTTCCTATCATTTAAGACTTTCGAAAGCTGCTTTTTCTCACATTTGAGAAGCCGGAACGAGACAATATTTGAAAACAAATACTGTCAGTATTTAAACCGCTTCAAGTGGATGGTTGTATAATAGAGATTAAGACCCAGAGTGGAGGTCCTTATGCTGGCTGTGTACAGTAGGATTCTTCCAGCCCTAGTCCTAATTACACACAAACAATGTTATCAACATTTTCATACGATCTCCTCACGGGATGCAAGGTTCTCTTTACAAAAAGGGCAAGTCGGCGATGCAAATGAGATTTGCTGTGCGACCGTAACTAAAAGGAGCGTGCGAAAACTTAGCTTATGCCATGAGTGCGAAATAACATGGCCTGCTGCATTTCAGCACAGACAAAAACCTGCATCCTTTCCGTGATTACCAGACAGAGAAAGAAGCAAACAAGGAGAAGAATGCCTGGGATGAAGTGTAGCCCACGGCTCCATTTGGACGGTACAGTACAGTACAGGAATGGACAAAAACAAAGAGAGGGCAGGGGGAGAGAGGGGAGGGAATCCCCTGAGTGCAAAGCTATGTTCAGAAGGAATGTACTGCCGCCTGTTCTCTCATGTAACTGGACTGGCAACAGCCCAGAGAGCTGTCTGACACAGGCAGAGCGGGAGGGAGGATGTGTAGAAAATAAGATGGATTTGGTGAGAAGGAGATGGGTGGAGGACAGGAAATATTGCACAAGTAACCAGGGATAATTGTTCATGTCTTCAGAATTTAAAGTTATGTATCCCAGCAGTATTGAGTGATATGACGAAATGTGATACACTGCCAGGAGATATACATTTTTCAGATGTCATAGATTTTGCAGTGAAATTTCATACCGCGGTCCTTTCCATGTTAATGTTTTTGGATAAGCCGTATGAGGCCATCGTAAATTAAGGCTGCAAATCAATGAACAGGACTGCACTGTGGCAATCTTGGATTTTTATTGGATTTCTTTTTCCATTTCTGCATCAATGTGAAAAAGTACTTTAATTTTCTCAGTTATTTAATTTGCTGGATTGAGAGATAACAGACATAATTGTCTTTTATCTAGTGTTGCAATTCGTATACTTTCATTACAGATGAATTCGACTAGATGAATAAAAGACTAAAATGTTTAAATTATTCTGAAAGAAAGTGCCGATTGTGTTTCTGATGATTCGTCTGGTTTCAATACATTCATTGTCTAATAATTATTAATTTCATTTATGTTTTTCATACCAATATATGATAAAATACATATTGTGTCAGATATTGGTTTGCTGAATTAGGCAAAAACAGACATTCCCGTCTGATATTTTATCCATACAATTGAGAATGTCAGAAACCTTTCACCAATGTCCCCACACCTAATCTATGAAATATAAAACATTCACTTCCTGCATGTAATGCCCTCATGTGATTTGAAAAGAGAGTGGATTGGCTCAACAATAGAAAAGAGAAATGAAAAGCGCAAAAATCTCAGTTTATCTTTGGCTTTCGCCCAGATCAAGAAAAATAACTACAAATTCTTTGCCAAGTTTGCCTTTGGGTTGTAGCTGCGTCCCAAAGTAATAAAGAAGTGATTAACTGGTTTTTGTACATAAGGACCACAATAAGGGTGTTAAGTCGCAGTGTGAAACAAAGAACTCGGCAACTTTAAATAACACTGCACTGAGACAAATAAAGTGAAAATGTATGCAACAAACAAATCCAATAAAACAATCTGCTATAGCTCCCTGCGGCTGAGACAAATAATGATGATTTAAGGTGTGAACACAGTTGTAGGAGAAATACAGTAATCACAACCCTTTTTCATAATTATGCAGCTATAAAAGGAGAAGAAACACGAGCCAGAAAGCGAGAGGAATTGATGTGGAGCGTTAGGTTGTTCAAGGTAACACAAATCAACCTGATACCCCTGTGTGTGTGTGTGTGTGTGTGTGTGTGTGTGTGTGTGTGTGTGTGTGTGTGTACAAATTCGGCTCCACCCTGCGTCATATTCATATGCCTTCTGGTGCTGAGGTCAAAGCAATCACTTCGCTAATATGCTGACATATGGACGTGCTGCACTCACATTACCACACCCAATCCCAACACAACCCAAACCCAACACACACACACACACACACACACACACACCTGCAAAGTAAGACATAATCCTTACTGTATGAATATTGTGATGTCAGATTATTGATGTGTCCCAATAGTTCACTTAACACAATGAAGAGAAATTACCAAGAGTGAGGAAGGAGGAGGAAGAAGACGAAGTGAAGAAGAAGAAGGAGACATGATGCAGAGTTTGGGGGCAATTAAAAAGCTGGGTAATGAGGCTAATGAGGAGACAGGTGGCCCCATTACAGAAGCAGCCGCACACACTCATTAACACACTCTTACACACAAAACCTCCCCCCTGGCTGGGATTAATATGTGCTCTAGTGTGTGTTTGTGTGTGTGTGTGACCCCCAGTGTTTCCCCGTTAATCAGTCGTCACATACGAGACCGGAGGCAACAGGGTGTTTCTGTGTGTGACTGGAGGCGAGAGTGTGAAATTGGAGTGATAAGGCAGTTAACATTCAAACCTCCCAGGGCAGGTCCTGTGCAACTCTACCTACACACACAGACACACACAGAGACACACACAGAGACACACTTCGATGCTCGTTTCCTTCACTCTGCCTCTCCAAGTGTTACATTTGTAAATGTATGTGCAAAAAATGGGTGTTTGTATGAATAAACAAGATAATGAGATATTGCTGAGCCAGTAGAGGTGAAGAATAGTATGTGTGTGTGTGTATGTGAAAAAGCAAGAGCATAAGACAGGAGGCAGAAGAAGCAAGACTTTAAAAAAAAAAAGGAAAACAATTTCTCTACTACAAGGTAGTGTCAAGTGTTTGCCCAGGAAAGGTAAAAAACAAGGGCTGATGTGGCTGTAATTACCCGGACATGGAGAGGTATGGTCGGTGATGCTTACCCGGAGAGCTTAGCAGATGCAAAAACAAACACAAAACAGCAGTCACATGAGGATAACTCTACGTCTCTGGGTATCCTTGAAAAGCAATAAAAAGACAAATCCCTGAGGTAGGTAAAAAAAAAACATTCTGAGGCAACCAAAACACAAAGCAGCACAGAAAGAGTCTAGTTGGGAGAAAGCCAGAGAAAAACAAATAACAAAGAAAGACAGCGAGGTGGTGGAGAGGTAAAGGTGGAGAGTCGGGGGGGAGAAGCAGCTAGAACAGCCCGGTGACATTTGGGGGATACGTCTGCATATCAATGGAGCTTGTTTGGGGAGTGGTGGTTATCATGTATTGAGAGAGAATTGAAAGAGGGGGGACGGGGGGGGCAGTCGGGAGGCCAGGCCCGGAGGAAAGCCCCGGGCTGGATTTACACTCTCCGGTCCAGGAACCGCAACCTCACCCTGGGGAATAGGAATGGGACAATTGAGCTCTTTAAGAATGGAGGGAAATGTGTGAAGCGAGAAGAAGAGATGGGGGGGGGGGTTGCATATGAGTGATGTGTATGTGTGTGTGTCTGGGTAAGGGGTCCTCCAAGCCCAATTAAGCCTGACTGCATGTCGGAGGGCTGTGCCAAACATGCCCCACCTGTTTAGAGAGGGCCAAAGGGCTAATGAGCACTGCCTTGAGGGAGGAGTGACATTAGAGCCAAAGAGAGGAAAAACGGGAAAGAAAATTCCATGGAATTAAAGAATAACGATGACATTCCCCAGTTTTTGTCCGCCTGCCTTCCCTCTCATTATGCAGCCACAACTTAGAGACACAATGTCAGAGGGATTTCACAGCTAAAATTTGCCTTTGTTATCATATGCAATCATACGGTATAGGCTAGATACATGCGACAGGGCGGCATACACACACACACACCGGCGTACACACACACCCACCCACCCACCCACACACCCACACCCACACACACACACACACACACACACACACACACACACACACACACACACACACACACACACACACACACACACACACACACACACACACACACAGCACCTCCAATCAGTAAGACAAAAACAAGCAAATTATAACCAGAAGCCGGTGGAGATGCAAGGGAGCAGGAAGAAGGGGGTAAATTAAATAATAAGTGCCAAATATTGTGCAACAGGAGCAACAACAGTTTCTCAAGACAGAACGCCTCTGTGCTGTGTGTTGTGTGTGTGTGTGTGTGTGTGTATGTGTGAGTGTGTGTGATTTTGGTTGAAAGAAGCCCATTGTCTAGCGGTGTAACTCAAGCTCACAGTCTGAGCTTTCCCTCATATAAGCTGCGAGGCCGTGGCATCCTTCCTTTAGTTCTCATTTACTCCTTCCCTAACTGCGTTCAACCAGACTTAATTTCTTCTGAAAGGATACGTTTTGCACAGATGAAAAGTCTATACCTCTCTCATATCGGTTAGCTGACTATACCACAGCCTGTTAGCTAATCTTTAAGACGGAAAACGGGTGTAAAGCTTGCATAGCTCTGTACAGAGATCACAACATCTAAACCTCTAGCACTCACTAATTAACACGTTATATCTACTTTGTCTTATCCATAAAACTGAAGCGTGAAAATGAAAAGGTGCGGTTTAAGGAAGGGGTTATTATGTCTTGCCTTTACTGGGAGGTTTCTATACTGCCATCAGGTGCTTCGGGAAGTAAATGCTCTCATATTTACCGTATAAAAGTGGTATAAATAGTCTTTTAATTATCTCACTGATGGAAAGAATGCAAACAAACATTCACCTAAGATGTCCAACAGTTCCTTTAATTATCTACTGACCAATAGCTTCAAATAAACTAACATTTACACATTAAAGACCCAGTGAAGTGTGCGCCGGTGCATGATCTGTTATGCTAATACGTATAGTAATGACCAAAATTGTCCATTGGAACCCATATCAAAGATGTTGGAATAGCAACGAATTTGACGAGTTGGAATTTTCCGCTGGGAAATCCGCAGTCGACCTCCGCCTTCGTGGGCGTGGCTTGCGATCTACTGCTTGACGTCAGAAGATGGGCTCAGCCGAAGTGTTTACATTCACCACCGTTCATTTTGTCTCTGTTTCAAAGTGGAATTTACCAACGTTTTTGAGCGAGTATTTTATTGGAAAGTGTTTCGCAGTCGACTGGAAGTGATTGCCAATCGAGGAAACCTGACAATGGAGGCGACAGTGAAGAAAAAGGGAGGAAAAAACACACGGGAAGCGATGCATTGCCGCTGGCTGTGGTAATGTCAATTCTGCCGAAGTGGCGATGTTTCTGTTACCAAAAGATGAAGGTGAGTGGCTGGTGTTATTGTTTCGTAGATTCGTAGATTGTTTATGAAAAATAAAGGCCACTGTGTTTGTGTCTACTAACAAGACTATCATGGCGGCGGCAGAGCTCTATTCGAGTTTCTCCGCCTGGAGATATTCTCACTATTTCACTTTTGTCGAGCACAAAGAAAAGAACGTTTTAGTTAAATGTAAGTTGTGTCTTGGCGGGTCAAAGATCCTATCGACTGCCCAAAACAGCAATTAAAATCTGTTGAAACATCTGCAGAAACAACATGCTGGGACGAAGCTAGTAGCTAAGACCACAGACCCAGACCCATCCGACGCCACTCCACCTCCACCTAAGCAACAGCGGCTGGATTGGCACTTTGAAACATATCTTTGTGTTTGTGTTTGTATAGACCACATTGCTTAGCAGAGTTCAGTGATGCAAATGCATGTCAAGTTGATCAACAGGTTGTATTATTCTCCGATGCAATAACAGTACTGAAATGAAGGCTACAGTATAAGGGCATTAATTAACTTTTTTAAGTAACTAAAAAGCTACTTTTCACAGTAACGCATTACTTTTTGGTGTAAGTAGTGAAGTAACTAGTAATTGTAACTAGTTACTGGTTTTCAGTAACTAGCACAACACTGCATGTGAACATGAATGTTGCATCATGCTATGAACAGATGAATGTATGATCAGGTGATGGCCAATCCTGTGTGTAGATCTACTCTAGATCTATGACAAAATATTGTCCTCAACTAAATTGACTTCCATGGCCACTTTCCTCATCTATCCTGTCCGAAAAGCTGTCAAAATCACTCATTTCTCTCGCACCAGTATCACTTTCCGAAGGCTCCGCCATGTTTACAATCACAACTGGGCCCATCTTGTGACGTCACAGCCGCTATCGTCTGCAGCAGCAGTAGGCTCAGACGGCCGTTCACGGGATGAGAAATTTGCGATGTTTATCTCGTCCCTCGCACTTCCTAAAAAAATATTTTAGCCATGAACAGGTACAATTATATGTAAGAAATGAAACTGCCATTTCATTTTGGCGCAAAAAAATGCACTTCACTGGCACTTTAAGATGTTCAGAGCAGTGAGGGGAAATGAATTGCTTAATTGATCTTTTAACACTACATCAGACAAAACACATATACGCCAGCACCACACACACACACACACACACACACACACACACACACACACACACACACACACACACACACACACACACACACACACACACACACACACACACACACACACACACACAACACACACACACACACACACACACACACACACACACACACACACACACACACACACACACACACACACACACACACACACAATCAACCGGCAGCTGCTAACCCCGAGATTAAGGCCAGTGTGACAGACGTGATTTGAGGCTACATCTGTGACAGAAAGAGAAAGAGAGCAGAACAAACTCCAGAACAAACGCAGAGGAACATGCAGCGAACATGCACTGAGCAGCAAATTGTTACTGGTTAGTGAAGAGGAAAAAACAAGAGGTGAAAAAAAGAAGAGGAAGAAGAAAAGCGGTGGAGCACCACGCACCATCTGTTGGGTGCATATTGACTGCACATTCAAAAGGCCATTACTTCCACACAAAATCCAACCTAGAAATGCTCTTATCAAACATCCTTTTAGTAAAAGTTAGATAGAAAAATGTTTGAGGGATGGATGCAAAGTCTCTGCCCTTATTTGGTGATTCTATTTGGCTGAAAAGAAGAAAGGGATTAAAATAAAACAGATGTTATGTTTGTATTTGATGCACGCAGGCTTATAGTTAAGGAACCTGGCCTTTGGTCATCGCTTAAATTGAATTAGATCTCTGTTTAGCCCGCCACAAACAGCTCTGCCCCGCCTGCGCAGTGTTCTCCTCTCTCAGCTCTCTTGTCTCTTCTTCTTTCTTTCTTAAACCATTACGAATGACACCGAAAATAATTGAAAAGCCCCCTCAGTCCGCCACAAAACTTCAAACCTGCTTTTCAAGAGAGGAATGTGAAAAGGGCGGGAGAGAGATAGAAGAAGAGGCTGAGAAAGGAAAGTGAAGAGGAGAGATTTTTTGTGGCGAGCTGCTCATTGATATGACAATTTGATTTTCTAGGCTCTCGTGTGAAGCTGCTTAAGAGGGCATCCCTCTATTATAAGGCCTGTGACATCTAGCCTCTCCAGCTCTTCCGCCCCCACTGTGTGGTGTGTGTGTGTGTGTGTGTGTGTGTGTGTGTGTGTGTGTGTGTGTGTGAAATGGTAAGCTGGTGCATGTGTGCTTCTAAGTACATGTGTTTTTCACTGTGGATGTGTGTGTCCGTCCCAGGAAAACTCCCCAGAGTTTCCAATCCCGGATCACATGCTGGGGAATGTGAAGTCGGAGCAGCTGTCGGCCTGGCAACGCTCCTTGCCAACCAAGCGGGATGGAAACTTACGAGGCATCAACACCCCGACATTTACCACAGCAGAGGACAGGGTGCATGCAGGGTGTGTGTGGGTGTGTGTGTCAGCTTCAATAACCATTCGGGTTGTCAGTAACTATTAGGCATTTAGCTTAAGACCCCACCCAGAATGGTTTAGTTAGAATGCAGAAGGAGGAGAAAATGTAAATGCCGGCATTTAGAGCATTTTTACACCAATAAATCAGAGCTAAATTCATTTGAGCCTGGCAGCGTCTATCGGCATCTACAGTGCCTTTCACAATTTGTCCCACCTGGTTGGATTTGGCATGAAATCTGCTCGTTTGCCTTATAGAACGAAACTGGCACAAGGCTGCTGGTCCTCCAGCACAAACTGAGAATGAGCTCTGGGATTTTCTCGCAATGAAAGACGAATTAAATGGAAAAATAACAAGCTAAAGGCTGATGGAAAAAACATACATCACAGCTGAGATGTTTATCCTCGACACTAAATAGAAAGTAAACAGAGGCCAGGGGTCAAAGCCAGAGCGCTCCTTTAGAGAGAGGCAAGAAATACTCAAATAAAGTAAATAAATATTTCCTTTAATGGTCATGTATAATTGTACTCAGCACAGAAATAAAAGGTGATTTTTTTATGAAAAAGGTCAGATGAATATAGGAGCGTGGAAATGGGTGTAGCGAGTGTTTATCTGAGGTAATGGAAGTCAAAAGTCGGAGACCAAAAAGACGTGTAGGAACATGTTGCCTCATTTGAAAAACAAAGAAAAATAAGGGAATAATAAGAAAACAATTATACAAGTCATACTTACTTTTGGTAATGATAACAACGACATTGTACTAATCATGTCTAACCACGGGGGAAATGGCAGAATGGCAAATATGAAGTCTAATAGGGTTAGAAATAAAAGCAGTCAGGATTCAAACAAACAAGACAAATAAACGTTTTTTTTTCTTTCCTAACTTTCAGTTTTCCGTGCGCAATCCGCAGCCAGGTTGTTGGGTGTGGTTTCTACTTCCAAACTTTGAAGAACATCACAAGCTGGTTGTGCAATGAACAAATGATCTGCATTGTCAACAATATAAATGGATAAACACATTTCACAATGACTTGTGGCTACATCCCAATGAAAGTGGCGTGTTCGACATGATCTCTGTCATCAGTTAAGATTGAAATGATGTAACCACAGCAATTTCACAACATGTTGTTTCATTATTTTCGAACAGACCCTTTTCATGGCAGACTGTAACTGCTCTCGACAGGAAAAGCCAAGTTGAAACAAAGATAGTAAACATTGTTTTTCAGTTTCATCAAGTTTCCCAGTAAGCCATAACAGTTAGCATATTATCAGGAACTGGCTCATCTAAATGGAATGCAGATATTGACAGGTATTAATCACTGTGCTGTGATTTAGCATCGTGTCACCACTCAATGTGGCTTTTTGATCAATGGCCGCTACGTAAAACCCAGCATGCCAGCACAGCTAATGTATTACAGCAAGTGAGACTTACTAGTTGAACTTTGCCCTATTGTTCTTTGCTGTAGTTTGAGGATTTGTTATTTACTTTTTGTTTATGCTTACTTTCAGTTTTACCGCAAATTAAATCTTGTTTCTTGCCGTGTTAGTCTTTGTTGTAACAATGGCGGCATGTACCTAGATCTCTGCAATTATTTTGATGAGTACATTGTTATCATAACAGTAGAAATGATGGGAAAACCATGCAAATGATACCCTAGATGTCTTGTGTTGAACAAAGGGTGAGGCATTTAGTCATAACAGCGAAGTCTTGGAGCGAATGTTAGTGAATGGAATGTCTCTATATCAGTAAAAGTACAAATGTGTGTGTGTGTGTGCATGAGTTAATGTGTTGCAGCACATCCATCCCACAAGACAAACAATAAAAGATTGCGTCTCCTTGGAAGATATAAAAGACTGTTTGGGTGGAGGCTGATATGTAATTAAATTCATGTGCCAAGCCGGAGGAAACACGTACTGACGAGCACATGTGCACATGCAGGCTCACACAAACACACTGATAAAAAGGAGAGTATCAGGGTGAATCCGAGTGAATCCCAAACAAATCCTAGGATCAGATGCTGTGGTAGGGGGTGCTGGTGAAAAAAAAGAAAAAAGAAGAGGGTACGCTGTGTGTGAGGATTGTGTCAAAGGGTCAGAGTTTGAGTGTGTGTGTTCATGAGCTGGTCACTAGAGAGAGGCCTAGTATATAATGGGTACAACTCACAAGAGACCATGCGCCAGGGGAACAATACTCTATGCAAATGAAGCTCCTCCATATGGTGAGAGTCAGTGGAGCACGCAACACACACACATGCACAGAAACATGTCTGCATTGAAGAGCCAAGTGATTTCCCTCATTTTCGCGCTAAATCTGTAAAGCAGACAACGGCTTTCTCTGCTCAGTCCGAGACGGTAGAAAAAAGGTAAAGAGACGAGAGAAAAACAGAAAGAGACGAGAGGACAGGGTGGAAGGAGGCAGACGCTCAATAGAGAAAATAAGAGAAACCAGCCAATACTGTGTTCTGCTCCTCCTGATTAGCATTCGGCAGGAACTGGAGGAAGCAGTTAGCAGTCAGGCCCTTATCAGAGCCAGCCTCCGTACCTCCCACACTGGGTCACCGTGCTCAAAAAGCTCACTGTGTCTATTTTCCCATGTATTACCACTGCCCATTATCTGTTAATCCGCCCACACTGGTTCATCCCAATGTAACAGACAGCATCATTAACTGCTGAAAAAAGATCAACCTCGAGACTTGTAGGGAAAGCTAATCGCCCAAAAGCCTTCAGGACAAGTCTGTTCATCGAGCCCACGCTGTGTTGTCTTTTCTGACAGCGCAGTCAGTCTACCTACACAAAGCTTTGGACAGCAACCTCACAAGTTCACAAGTCGTCCCCGAGGGGATGGCGGAGGGACGAGGAAGAAAGAGGAAGGAGGATTGGAGGAGTTAGATATATAGATGTCTGTAGATATCAAACCTGGTACGGTAGTCAGAACATGTACCGAAGAGATGCTGCTGCAACAAAGGGGATTTACCAACCCTGTACTTTATTTATGTAGCATTTAACCTTCAGTGTACTACCAGCAGCTGGCAGGAGCCTCAAACTCGCACACATAAATCCTTGTGAAAAGTAAATAAAACCATCTGTAAAGGTTGGAGGTAGCCACCACTCTCCAGCTGGGGGTTAAATTCCCCCTTAAACTTTCCCCCTTGATGGTCGTACAGCGGAGAATGTTCCAGTGGAATTTGTGAGTAGATCTGTGTATGGTTTGTGTGTGTGTGTTGGAAAGAAAAAGGTAAGCTGTCGTGGAATGATGATCCTGTGATTTCCCCTGAGGCCACATCTGCCCTCGTTGAGCCGGCCTCCTCTAAAAAGCCCCATCTGACATTCCTGGAGCATTCCGCCAGCATTCATCACCCGCTCCAAGAACCCTCCTCAAAACCCCCCACACGTCCCCGCTGTGTGTACCTCTCCCCCCTCCACTTCCACAAGGAATCTCTGAAGCTAGATCCAGAAATGTCCAGAATGTCTGCTGTGAGACTTGCCAGAGCGTGTTTCCCTCCCTCCCTCCCTCCCTCCCTCCCTGTGAGAACCGGGGTCATTGTTCATCCTTCTCTGTTCATTCCTCATCTATCGCTCACTCCATTTCTTTCCTCTTCTCTCTACTTCTGTGGGGATTTGCGGCTCTCTAATAGAGGCATCTACCATGTCCCACTAACTGCTGGAACAGCTGGAGCTGGGATGCGTGTGTGTTGTATGCGGCTGGGTGCGTGATCAGGCGTGCACAGGCGAACATCTGTGCTGAGAGGAGCGATGGGAAATGATGTTGCAAGCGCCGAGCCTGGGATATCTGTCAGACTCTTGACATATCAACGCGTCCGACTGCACGCGCACACAAGCGTACTGGGCTGAGGCTGGCGGTGCTCAGACGCGGTGACACCCACCAAACACAGCGGCGGCGACTCTGGATTTTATCACACGCAATAAATCACCCATCTTCTAATTGTCCCCGACTTCCCTAGTCTCTGACAATCTGCTCCTTGACAACCAGCCAATATAACTGACAAACGGCGCCCTCGACAACCGTCGTCCTGGGTTACCGGGGCATTTATCAGGGGCATCATCCTCTTTTGGAGTGGTTTCTGCTTGGCAAAGCCCTGAAAGTTTGATAAGGTGGAGGTGGGCATGAAGCTCCATATTTAGCCACTGCTGTCAACCTCTGATTTAGCACTGCAGGTAATTGCACAGAGTCACAGGCAGGGAGTGAGTTAGGGTTGCGGGATGGGAAGGCGGGGGGGTGGTGGGTAGGCTAAATTATGCTGAATAGCACTGCAGTGATATCCCCCTTTGCTGTTGAAACAATGCATCGCCGCCAACCACTTTTTTTATTGAGACAGCAGCATCAAAGCAAGAATAATGGATCCTTGCAGAAACCTCAGCTCGATAGTTGGAGAAACAAAGCTCTCATTGTAATCTCTGGCTCTCTCCCTCCTCTCCTGCATTCATCCCAATGTTAATCCTTTTCACATTACTCTGTCTTTACTGTAGGCCATTAGAGGAAGAGAATTAGAATTCTACTGTAGATTTCTAATCTGTTCCATTGCGTTCTGTATGCGTGTTCAATCAGCACTTGGCAGCACAATAAAGAAAACACAGAAAATCTTTAAAGAAGTTGGACAGAGAGATCAAAGACATCCACTAATGTTCATCGGAAACAAACTCTACCTTAGTTGAAACTAAGATATCAGAACATACCTCGGCACATCATAAAGTATTATTTTGAAGTATGGTGCAATGACTCTTGTGGGAAATTGATATTAGGGTCCTCCAGCTAAAATGTTAGTTTGAGGTTACAAGTTTGTTATGCTATTGGAAGAAGCAGTTACCAAAACAAAGTCACATCAAGGTTAATTTTGTTGTTTTGTTGGAGTTTTCCATTATGCACAAGCTAAAAAATTCAAGTGTTCTTCATTCTTTTGAATCCATCTCCAATTATTGCTCACATTATGAGGCTCTGACGCACAGTCTGAGTTTTTTTCCTACACATTCATGGAGTAAAAATCTTCCAATGATGGGATTGATTCCTTCTCCAACCGTCACATGGGATAGCTTGAGGTCTTCATGGTCGATGGTCAGACCACAGGGTTAAAAACAAGTGACCTCAGATACAAAACTACAGGACGCTATTGACTACAGCTCTGCAGATCCATAGCCACCGGACTGTAACTGGCCTGTAGGGGGAAAAGGCCAGCTGGAAAGTAGATGGGGGGACAGTGATATACAGCATCCTCTTGGCGCCATAGGGCTTCAGTTATGATGATGATGATGATTATAATGGATTTTACAGGGTTTCCCACATAGACCATGGCGAGACAATGTCCCAAATGTGGCTTTAAGGCAAAAAAAAGGCCAAAAGAGCAAGTGTCTGAGTTTATGTACAGAGGAGAATATTAAAATTGCCAACAATAAGACCTTAAGGAAGACATAACTAGAATGGCACTTGGACATAATAAATCCTAAGACCATAAATCATAAGAGGTTCTGTGTGTTTTCAGTCTGACTAAAATCCAAACATTCCCCAACTCAAGTCTGTTCAGCTCATATACGTATTACTTAAAGTCCAGAATAATCCTAGAAAAATCCCCTTAATTTGAATAAAACAAAAATAAATTGAATGCTTATCTTGTGTTAAGAAAAGTTAATGAACAGTATTAAAGTAGAAGTAGATAGTATGGCGAGGGAAAATGAAGAAGTAGCTGCTGAGATTAATTTGTCAGGACAGTTTTTGCCTTGTTGGAGTAGAGATGAGAGGGCCATCAGTGCAGGAATAGAGGGGAGCAACATGATTCAAATTTAAATCCAACACAGAGGCACGAGAACACCTCAGCCTTAGCAGCAGACAGTTAGTCTGAGAATTCAGACTCACTTCTCTGTATTAGATGACCACATTACTAATCACCCCTGCAGGAGACATTTCAAATGCTCTAAACTGTCATGCAGCCTGAAGCTTCTGAGCCATCGGCATCCATTATGTGATTATGAGGTGTTCACAGTTCTTCAGGGAAAGTGAAAGGTCGGTCTCTAAGCCATACGAGGTATTGCCCAAGGCTTTTAGATAAGAACTTTGTAATGCCTGATAACTATCGGAAGGTCTGAGGGTGTCTTAAATAAGTATATTTCAGCCAGGGGGATTCTCTTTTCCTAGGGGAATACAACACAGGCCTCCCATTTTGAAAGACAGTCTTCCCATGTATTATAACTGTGAGAATTGATACTTTAGTAGGTGCTTTTCCCCCCAAACCATCTGTAAACTAGTAGGGAGGTGTTTTTCTGTTGCTAGACACTTCAGGGACATGGGAAAGGCGATATGTACCTAAAAATACAGGCACAATAAAAGGCATTTTGTTCTTGTGCATTGTGTGATCAGGGCATCTCCCTTTCCCTGACAAAGAACTTGTAACTTGAGTAAATAATTTCCCCCGACTACAAAGACCTAGGAGATAAAGTGGGTAGTAATTTCAGTTGGATATAGTTGACAGAAGTTTATGATGGCACAATTCTGTGTCTTTTATGGTCTTGGCCATGTGTCTATGTAAATGTTTTAGGGCTTGCTTTGAGGGATTTTCTGTACAGGGATAGGGAGTAGTCGCAATTTGTCATGCAAAAGTTTCGTTGGAACAGCAGAGTTTTTTTATTAAGTGTAATATTATATTCATTTGTATGATGTTATCTATTTGAGCTATTCTTTGTCCTTTCTGCTATTGGACATGTGTAGCCTAACCAATCAATATGACTTTGTCTTATGGCTACATACTGTATATATGATATTAGACAAATAGATTTTTCTGTATTCACCTGCAGGGCAAAGAGTTCTGAGGATAATGTTGGTGTTAGAGCCAACCCTCCACGTCCCCCCCGCTCCTTTGTACTACTTCCGCAGGTATTGAAAGCGCAGTCAGCAAAATGAACATATCTGGGCTCATTTCCCTACCTTAAGGGGAAACCATTAGCTGGCATTCGTGTTCATATTGTATAGAAAAAGCTTCCACAGACAGGTCTAAGAGACTAAACATTAAATTGAATATAGTTCAGCCAGTGTTATTGTTATTTCAGTGTGTGATTTTCAGATGACTCTGCTTACTGTCAATCGGCTGACACTCACTGGAAGACACAAGTCTCTGCCAGGAAAGAGGATGTATGTTAGCCTGGAGAGCAGTGAATTTCAAGCTGGATTGCCCAACATAAAGTCTATATTTTGAACAATGAGGTAAGACAAGACTTCATTGAAAATATGAAGCGCTCTGCAGAATTTGCCCTCATTTTCTACTTTTTCTGGCATATGAGGATTGATTTCAGCCTAGCTGTTATTTTCCAACAGAGTTTACAGTCCCTAGAGCTTAATGTACTTGAATCACTTGAAACCTACTGGTCGAAAATGTTTGGACATCATATAAAGAGTGTTGAGAATCACTGCACTCACTGTCGTAAAAATAAAAATCCCCAAAAAGCCTCTCTGTTACCTGTAGCTCTTTCTGGCTACCAGACACACGCCAAACACAGAGTGGGTCGGGTTTGATCCGGTCTGATCCAGTCCCACGCCAGCCCACCGTGCTGTGGAGGTCAAGGACACCCCAGTGCAACCTCCACCTGTCAGCGGAGGTAGGCAGGGGAGGGATTATGGTGCAACGCAGGGGGACAGATTAAAGAGGGACACAAACAGAGATCTGGAGTGCCAATCGGCCAGGCAGCGGGGGATTTGTCACTTTTGGAGCTGATCGATGTCCGATGCACCCACATGAAACACACTCACACACATTCGCTGGCGAAAACAGTCACGTATACACAATGCTCAAACAAATGCCTTTATTACAGGGAGTAGATGTGTAATTTAATTTGAAACCTTCCTCTCAGTGACGTCCAAGCCTGTTACTTCAGCCTGAGTCCCTGAGTCATGACGAATAGAATCACCAAGTAATGCTGATACAAACTTTGCTATCTTAGCTTTAATGCGCTGCACTTGGAAGGCACTGCAGCAAGTAATAAGCCTTGAGACCGGGATGTGGTGTCTGGGCTGTGAGGCTTTTGAACATTCTGCCTGAGGAGCTTAGCCTGAGAAATGTAGTGCCACCTTTGGATCCGTTTGTTAAAACGTCTTTTTGCGAGCCAGCTTTCACATATATGCACGATATAAGATATATAATATTACTGTGGTTTTAGTTAAATACATGTTGTGTTCTCTCCAATTATACACCTGCAGTCCTGCTTCTAATTCATGTCTAGCAGTTTGATGTCATTACACTATCAATCTTAACGGATTTCTTTCCTCACTGTTTTGTAAAGCTCTTAGATGTGTTTTGAAAACAGCAGTAAATGTGAAGTCTAGTGTAATTCAAGTCTTGCTGCTCAAGTAATTGTCTAAATTGGAATTCATGAATATAAAAAAGGGGAAAACATTTTTATTTCGCCTCCGCTCACTATCTGATTGCTTAACGCAGCAAAGAGCACAATCAGTGCCGGATGACACAGCATTAATGCTGGTTGTTGTAGAGGCAAAGCATTTCAGTGTTACAATTCCGCTATAAGGTGATTCTGCGTCCAAATGCTGACATCAGTGGAAAATGTGCACTACACACACTTACGATTTGCCACTTGGGGAATGGGAGGTTGTTGCTGTTGGAAACTGTTTAAGTTAAACACACACAGGAGTGTGAGTGCGAGCGGGGGAACGAAATCCAGATGAGTTAATAATGCTCTTTGAAAACATGTGCATGAGAGAGCATATGTACACACAAATACTCCTCATGACCACACACAGGCTAATGAACTCCATTCAACAAAAACACATGCACAGACACGTGCGGACACAGCCAATGTCCCAGACACAGATTTGTTATGTCCTGTGCCCTTATGGTTTCAGACGTCCAGCTTTCAACAGGCCCTCATATTCTCCCTCTCTCTCTCTTCAGTCCTTATGCTTTCTCTCAAACTCCCTCCCAGTATTTGCCACCATTCAGAAAAGCAAAATGTGAAAAACACCCTCGCCTCCAAACACTGATTTAATTAGTTGATTTAATTAACTGATTACCAAACTTCTATCTCAATGCTACAAACGGCAGCCAGCATTATTCATCTTTGTAGCGCTTCACTTCCCACTCACCACTGAAGTTGTTGCACTGAAGGAAACAGGACAGCTGCCCTACTTACACGCCACATGTATATATGCTTACAATCAAACCTCTGTAACACTCCAATGCACCTACCATGATATGTACTAAGGGAACATGTGCGCGCTCTCATACACGCACATCACCCGGCTTCAATTCTGATGGAACAGATGCTGTAAATAAAATAAAAACACACTTTGGTTCAAATAGTATCCCAGTGGTGCCCATAAGCTGTCACTTCTGTTCTCCTGCTGCGATTAATTCTGTGACAGTGTGTGTGATTAAGTGAGTGAGTTTGTGTATTTGTGCATCCAAGTCTCCATTGTCTGTTGTCTTTCCCTAACAAAGGAAGAGGGAAGGTCCCAGTTAAATTAGCAAGTTTCATTCCATCAATGTTCATCATTATTTCATGGAGTCCTGAATATTTTATAGGTGTGTGTGTGTGTGTGTGTGTGTGTGTGTGTGTGTGTGTGTGTGAAAGCATGTCTTCCTAGCTTTGTGTATGGGTGTGCACATGTGTGTTTATAACTATGCAAGTCAGAATACTGCAACTGCTGCACGATGTGTGTGAGTGTGTGTGTGTGTGTGTGTGTGTGTGTGTGTGTGTGTGTGTGTGTGTGTGTGTGTGTGTGCTGGGACATTAAGTATTAACTAAGCTGGAGGGCTCGGAGATGAACGTCCGGGTCCTCTACTATCCCAGCATGCTCCGCTGCTCTCCTGTCTCGCCTTTCCAGGATAGGAGCCTGGGGAGCTGTCAAGACGTACTGCACTGCTTACTGTGTGTGTGTGTGTGTGTGTGTGTGAGCGTGTGCATTCATTGTCTGAGAATGGGAAACCCAGATGAGTTAATAAATGCTGTTTGAGAATCCCTCTTCAAACACACATACATTCTCAGACAGACAAGTGCATCCACACACACACTCACGCACACTTGGGATGCTTCCTTGCTCCCTCCCTGCATGACATGTTCTCGTCTGTCCCCGTACATTCCCTCATCCTTATGTTCCACGGGCGGTGGTACAAAAAAAGGAAATCATAGAAGGAAAGAAATATTTAGGGGAGACGAAAGAATGTCTCCGTTTCAGCGGAGCGCTGCCACGAAGCAGGTGTTGCCAGTACATTTCTCGACTGCTTTCCCTCCTCCTCCCTTTCTCTCAATGCTACTTTTTCATGCTTTTTTACCTCTGCACCCCTTTGTTCCTCCTTATTCGTTCTCTCTATCTGGGTCATCCTTTGTTCTGTTACTCTATGTGCAGCAGGTACAGAACAAGGCAAGGAGAAAAAATAAATGTAAGAAAATAAAGGGAGGAAAAATTGAGCTTCTGACAATCCATGGAAGAGAGTCCAGCACCCCCAAGTCTCCTCGGCTCCCATCACCGACAGTTATTTTACCAAGTCCACATGCCGAGACAATTATAAAGTGTGTGTCTGTGTTCTGGTTGCCAGAGGAGCAGACTCTGGCTGGCATAGTGGTGATGGAAACTGGATTGTTTTGGCTGCTGTTGTTTTGTTGGCCTCCGCTTCGTTAGGTAAAAAAAAAACTGAAGAAATCGAAAAAGATGGAGATAATGAAAGGAGAAGAAGCCGACTCGCTGCTTTTATGTCCACATCAGTGGACTGAACAATAACAATCCCCAGTGGGACCCTATGCGCCAGAGACTACGGAGAGATTCGCATAAGTGTGCACACCAACACTGAATTCACACAGATTAATATAAACACACACACTTAGATGTGCAGGAGGAAGCAAGGCACCGAGCTGGAAACACAGATTTTCAACAGATTGTAAAACTGAGGACCACTCCGGAGAAAGAGGGGAGCAAAAAGTGTCTTGTGGAGACGTGTCAGTGCCTGACAGCGGTCAAATCGGTTGGAAAACGATGAAAAAGTTGCCAAAAGTCGTTCTTCATTCATATTTTAAAAATACTAAACTGTCGGCAACTATAGATGCCGTTTTCGCGGGCTTCAGCCGCGCCGTGTGTAAATTTGACCTGAGCGAAGGCTCGCAGGCAGGTTAGCTGCTGCGCACGGGTAATATGTTTTGTTCACCTGAGTGAAGTCTTGCAGGCACATCGCCTTGTCTTTTTTTGTTTATTAACACTGACAGTGTTAGCGTTATGTGTTTATATTGACTATGTTGAATTTCTCCTTGAAATACAGTAATTGACTGTGACATAGACGGATAACTTAAATAGAGAAATGTGATATGTTTGTAAAGTACAGCTATTTGAATGTAACTCTGTGTACCTGAATTTTGAATGAGAAGCAATCCAGACATTGACACTTTCTTGAAAGACTGTTAGTCGTTGAATGCAGGGAATGCAAGCGAGCAAACACAAACAAGAACTCATGCAAAAAAACAAGTGAAATGAAGAATAAAATTGAAATTGTACAATATAATATTGTGGTGGTTCATCTTATAATTCAGTCTAGAAAATGCACCAGACAGCATCTAAGACCTGCAAAAATCTAAATTTTCTTGGGGGAGGCACACTGCGTCATTTCGTCCGCATTTTTCAGGGCAATCTCTATTGGTCTCAGGGCCATCTGTAAATTAGCTTAGATGGCCCACAGGGCCATCTCCCAAAATCCTTAATGTCATGCACTGAACACCTTTACTGACTACACCAGAGTGCACAACTGAGCCAACACACACACACACACCACACACACAAACACAGGTCCATACAGGTGCTGTTTCAGTGCCTGGCTCCTCTGCAAGGAAGAGATAAGAGAATGGAGCGAGAGGACGGCATTCAAAAAACAGAAGAACGAGGGATGGAGAGAATACAGAATGATTGGGAAATTATAGAAGAGGTGCTTAAGAGGCAGGTCAGATCACAAGAGACAGCTCGGGGGGGAAAAAAACATCCTGCAGGTGATCTCACAAAGGAGCACACACTGGGACTGCACAATGTTCACACTTATTAAGATATCACACAAAAACAACCTAGTCCAACAGGCTGCATCAATGGAAGGAAGGAAGGAAGAGGCCAATCCCATCTGGAATAGCAGAAATGTCCCAACAGGGGGATAACACACACAACACACCACACACACACACACACACACACAAACACACACACACCCACCCAGGCAAACAAACTGCGAAAGGGAACAATCACAGACACACAGACCTTCAGCCCTTCAGACCTTCAAATTCAAGTTAACATTTAACTAGTTTAGTAAATCAACACCAGCATAGCAAATCAACACAAGTGGAGATTGTGTGTGTGTGTGACCTGAGATTGTAAGTGCATGTGAGACTAAGAAGGTATATGAGTGTGTGTGTGTGTGTGTGTGCGAAGCCACGAGACAGTGCAAATTGTTTGATTAACAACCCTGCATGACACGACCCAGGGTCCTGTGATAACAGAATAGATTAAGGCCCCGTCCACACGGAGACGAAACGGGTTGTATCCGCTACAGTTCTCTATCGTATAGACCAGGGCTATTCAATTGGCGGCCCGCGGGCCAAATCCGGCCCCCGGGTGATATTTACTGGCCCTTTGAGTATAATGTTAAAAAGTTTAATTTTTAAAAAAAAGTTTATTTTTTTTTTAATTCTTTTTAAATTTTTATTTTTTTGGGCCAGAGTGCCTTTATTCCAGAGAGGGTGTTAAATTGAGAGATAGAGGGGAAGACATTGCCTGAAAACTTTGGCGGGCTCGGGTTTCAAACCCACCTACTAGCTACTGTAGTGACAACATTTATTGCGTCTCTGCGCGCGTCCTCGCGGCTCGCGCTGCCCTTCACTACAAGCTCGCGCACCTTCGACGGTTTCGCGCCAATGGTACGATTCATCAAACCTGGTCAGCATAGTTGGATATCAAAATGTCTCTTTCTACATTAAAAAAACGAAAGGTTGACACCGAAAACCGGCAATTCAACAGCGAGTGGAGAAGTACTTGTTTGTAAATGTCAGTGGGAGGCCCGTGTGTTTAATCTGCAATGAGTGTTTATCGGTGTGTAAAGAGTACAACTTGAGAAGGCATTTTAAGACAGCTCACGCCAACTTTGACGTCACTTTTCCAGCGGGCTCTGATGCTCGCCGCCAGAAGATTTTGGGGCTAACTTCGTGCTATGACCAAAGACGTAGCTCCCTGTTTCGGGCTTGCACTGACCAAGAGAGAGCTACCGCAGCGTCCCTACGAGTGGCCTGGATATTAGGCAAAAATAAAAGGCCTTTTACGGACGCAGAGACAGTCAAAGAGTGTATGCTTGCATCAATTGAGGAAGTGGTTGCAGATGAGAAAATCCGAAAAAGCGTTATTGACTCAATTAAGAACATTCCGATTTCTGACACGTCAACATCAAGGAGAGTGGAGACCCTTGCATCGGACGTTTTTGAGATTCTCTTGGACAAACTGAGAAAGGCGGAGGTTATGTCGCTAGCTATTGATGAATCCACTGACAGTAGCGATGTTGCACAGCTGTGCTGTGCACCTGTGTTAGAGCTGTGTTAGAGCTGTGTTAGATTTTTTGATGGTGAGTGCTTTCGGGAGGATCTACTTGGATTAATTCCTTTGGATGGACACACGACCGGTGAGGTGATGTTCCACAAAGTGGTTTCGTTTTTCAAGGAGCACAAGTTGGGATTGTAACGGATGGGGCACCTGCGATGTCGGGCCGAACACAGGGACTGTCCGCTAGGCTGGCAGATGTGGCTCCACAGCTGAGATCGCTTCATTGCCTCATCCACCAAAGCCTCCTGTGCGCAAAACTAAGTGGTGAGTTAAAAAACACAATGGACTCTGTCATGGCGATTATTAACTTTATTCGTTGTAACTCCAGTTTACAGCACCGCCTTTTCCGCCAGATGTTGTCAGACATGTCAGCTCAATATAATGATTTGCTCATGCACAGTGACATTAGATGGCTAAGCAAAGGAAACGTCTTGAAACGATTTTGTGAACTTAAAGGGGACCTATCATGCAAAATGCACTTTGTGATGTCTTTTATACATACATATGTGTCCCCGGTGTTCCAGGGAACTCACAAAGTGTCAGAAAACACAACCCTCTCTCTTTTCCTCCATACCCAAATCTCTAAAAACGGGGCTGCAACGGATTTGATACGGGTGGATTTTTTATTTGCACCTTTTTGACGTAATGTAGGTGCACTCCGCCTGATTGGTCAACTCTCCACCAATCAGGGGAATGAGAGGTTGGGCCATGTTGACTCTCCACTTGTAATCACAGCAAGCATGATAACATGACGCTCGTGCCGGGGCCGTGTCACGCCCCCCTCTTTTCGCATGGGGGCGTGGTCAGCTGAATCAGACCTTGCAAAGACAGAGCTGGAGTGAGGCAAAATGAGGCATGGCTAAAATGCATGATCTGTTTCGTATTTTGAAAATTAAAACGTATTAATATACCATATATATATATATATATATATATATATACACCTTATATATTATTTAAATATAGCATGATAGGTCCCCTTTAAGGAGGAGATCATGGCGTTTCTCCGCAATTCAAAACATAAAAAAGCTAACGCCTTTCTGTGTCTGATAGAGAATGATGAGTTTTACGCTGCCGTTTGCTTTTTGAGCGACATTTTCCAACATCTGAACCAACTCAATTTGGAGCTGCAGGGCAGAGATAAAATGGTCAAACAACTTGTGGAGAGACTCCATGCGTTTCAAAAAAAGCTCACACTTTTTTCTGCGGATTTATGTCCAGGCAAAATGCTCCATTTTCCAACACTGCGCACTGCAGGTTTACAAATCACCGAGGTGATGACTGGATTTATGGACGCATTGAAAACCAACTTTGACTACTCCCGACTTCCCTGCCCTTGCTAAATCGAAAAAATGCCATTTCTCTCATTAGATGGCACATATCTGCCAAGTTGGTTGCATACTGTATGTCAGTTATCACTATGTTAATCAAAAAAGGTTTGAGTTTTAAAAGGCTGTGTGTTGTGGTTTTGTAATTAATACAAGTCTTTTGATAATTGTTTTTGCTTTTAATTAAGCAATTGATGTGGTATGGCTCACATGTCTTTATTGTTATTATACCATAATATGCACTGTTGTTTATGTATGGCCCTAAATTGCTATTTTGTGTGAATTATTAGATCATTTAATCTAAATCTAATGATGTTGATGGTTATATTAGCTTCACATGTACTGAGTTCTGAACTTGCCATTTATAAAGGCCTTGGGGCTATGTTTGATTTAATTAAACAAAATATATGCACTCCACTATGCTGTTGTAGTATTTACTGTATCTGAAGCTCTTAATATGATTGCTCATATTTCAAGCAATTCTTTTCCCGGCCCCTTGCTTTGGATCATTTTCATCAACCGGTCCCCATTCCAAACTAATTGAATAGCCCTGGTATAGACGGTTTGTCCACACGAGGCCGACACGGAAACGCGGATAACGATAACGGCTCCCAAGGTGGGTAGATCTGTGGATGAAACACTCTGGGGGGCCAAACAGCTCCGTGTGTACGCCCTATATGATAATTTCCTGAAAACGATGACGCCATAGCCCTGCCTCTCCCCACCTCTGCTGCTCACCCCCGCGTCATTGCTGATGCGTTTCGCCAACAACAACAACAATGGCGGATCACAGGGTTGCTTTCGTGCTCCAGACGCTACTGACCATGATACAGATGTTAGTGCAAAATCTACAGCTCCTCTACCACAACCATCAGCAACAAGTGGACATGGAGAACTACATGTTGCTAAATCCACCACGGAAAATAAACAGAAGGGCAACCAGGCAACCATGGCAACCATGCTTGGGGGGTCTTATTCGCTGCTTTTGGTGTATTTTGTGGCGGAAGTACGGCGCCACTTACAGGCCCGGCATATGTACTACAGCGTCTCCAGCGGGTCGAGCGGTCTCGTGTGGGCGGACACGTTTCTGGTGCCGATTCCGTGTGGACGGAAGACTTTTTTGATATCGACCTCGGTTCGTTTTTGTCTCCGTGAGGACGGGGCCTTAGACAAACACAAAACAGGACAGATAGAAGTGTCTTACCTGTTGCAGAAGAGGCCATGTTGAGGGGGATGATAAAAGGTTCATGGAAAAGAAAAAAAAAGAGAGAAAAGACAGGGTTAATTATAAGTCCCATTGGCATGGAGGCTGCATAATGTCTCCAAACAGAGAGACACTGTGTAAACATTAAACCACCACGTAAAATCCTTAAGCAATCACACCGCCAGAGATCAATAGCTCAAAATGTCGGTCCTTGGCTCATTTAAGGGATCCAGAAGAATTAATTTGACAGACTGACAAGTGAGAAAAAATGAAGAGCTGGACGGGGAGACTGGCACAGAGACGGGCAGCGAGACAGACTGGAGGCAAGGCGAGTCACAAGGACAAATTGATAGTTGGATGACTTGTATTTATTTGACAAAAGGAGTGAAAGGCGGGCGAGCAAACAGACAGGTAGACGGATTGGGAAAAGAGAGAGAAATAGATGGACAAGCAGACATAACGGACATGTTGGCAGAGACGGAGACAGTGTGTCAAAAGCAGGGAATTTGTGCAACCACGGGGACGGGAATGCCTGACACCTAATTATAAATGAATGAGAGATGTGTGCTCAAAGAGGCTACGCTCAGTGGAGAAACACAGTGAGAAATCCCCTCCCTGGAGTGAGGGACCATATGGACAGGTAGAGACGGGATTAGAAGTGAAACTCAGTTTTGCTTTTGTTTCCTTCCTCCAAAACTTCTACTGGTGGAAAGGGCCAAGCTGCAGAAACAACTCCAAATTGGACATACACTCATTTTAAAGCAGGGAAACAGGAGGGCGGAGATATTACGGGAGAACGTGACAAACAGAGAAAAGGGAGAGGAGAGAGTGCCTGAAATAAGCCTGATGGCAGTTGTCAGCTTGTATCTGATTGAAAGGAGAAGAAGAGCAGGAGAGACAGAGAGAGATGACTAGATGACAGAGAGAGCACAGGTAAGAGTCGCAGAGACACAGAAACACTGAGGGAGGGACAGTGTGACACATGAGAGGCAGCAGATAGCATCTTCTATTCCACAGGGAACACATCCCATTCTAGATATCCACAGCAGTCAACACTGTCAGCAGCCATATGCGTAGATGTGTGCGTGCATGTGTGTGTGGGGGAGCATGCAAAGGAGTCACATTACTTTAGCTCAAAGTTAAATTAATCAAAAGAGAGGTGGCAAAGCTGACAGCTAACATGGGTACGGTCATACATATGTATTATGGCATTAAAATGCAACGCTACTATCTAGCTGACACACAGATAGGGGGATACAAGAGTGCGGTATGACCTCATATCAGGGAGGCTGGGAGGCACAGGGAGAAGATGGTTAGGTTGCAATGGTTGTGGACCTGTCAATTAGTCAATTTACAGAAAATATTTTAATGATGGAGTAAACATTAAAGTCATTTTTCATCCAAATGGCTGTTTTCAGCCTCACAAATATGGAAAATTCCTAATTTAATCTTTTTGATATCAAATAAAAAAATGCTAATTTCTTCGGCTTTTGGACAAAAAATAAATTAACTTGCACTTATAGAAACTAGTATGGACCTTTATCTCATTCTAATATTTTATAGACCTAACAATAAATTGCTCAACTAGTAACAAAACAAATCTGCAGATTAATACAAAAATTATAATAATAATCATTGGTCAGAAACCCAGAGTGTGGAAGCTGCTCGTAATCTGCTTCCCTCCTTTATTTAGGGATAAAGCTTTAACACAATAAATTTTAATCTATCTATTTTAATAAATTGGCCAAATGTCCATTGAGGTTCAGTCTAACTATCACGTATATTGTAACATAGGCAACAGTTAAACCAGATTATGTAAAACCCTTTATTTGGAGGTACTACCAGAAAAGCACTACCTTAGATGTTTGCAATAATCCATCTCTATAAGAGTTGAACCAGAAGGTACAAATATGGACACTTGGTATTCAAGTGAATGATATATTAGTCTAACGATGGTGTATTCTGGTTCAATTTACATTTTAAATGGATGGAGGTACTTTGTTATATATTTTTTTAACTTTTTTGATGACTGAAAGGAACATCTTTTACCCCTTTGATCGTGGTTCCTTTGTTAGTCAGATATTTGTAGCTGGAGAGGACTTCCTTAACAGCTAAACAAACATGAAGCATCAGCATCTGCTGCGGATGTGGATCACTGCACTGATTACCACACTCCCCTTAGAAATCCTGCCTGTTGTCGTCCTAATGTAAAACAAAGGTTTACCCCGCTATTTATGAAATGACATACAGAATAATGAACATCTCTTTTATTTAATTTCTGGGGTTTAAAATAAGGTTAGCCTACTTGAAATGCTAATTAAACCACGTGACTGTTTTTCTGAAAGAGTTTCTGCCTCATCCATACTGATCAGTGTTTATGTAGATGGCGGTCAGATCTCATCCTCGCTGCAAACGATTCTTACTTTAGAGGTGCAGTGAGACGTACAGACTCTGCCTCCTCAACAAGGTCCTGGCCTGATTGTTTTGGTCCCAAGTGAAATTACACGGCCCAATTTCCTACACGGCTCAATAAACTGAAATAAGGGAAAAACACTTCTAGTTTGAAAAAGCTGCTGCAAGTGATTTAGCAGTAAAAAATGACCTCAGCTAAGGAGACCGATACAAACTGGCAGTCTTCACATCAGACTAGTGACCCGAGAAATACGGCAATCAGTGCGAAAAGTGTAAAATAAGTTGCTGAGATAAGACTGACCAAGTAAATCAAGCCTCTAAAACAAAATGCAGGACAAAGTGGCTCTTTTTTATGTGGCAAAACCACTTCAAGGACTACTGATATTCAGACTGCATCACAATAGGAATGTTGAAGAGTGTTAACCACATTTTGTGTTTGTAAAGAGGGGACAACATTCACATATTTTGTATGTTGGTACCACATTAGAGCGGTGTTTGACCCCCGAGGCGTGGGGCATCTTTGGGGTAGCTTCAGTTATTCTTGCATACACAATTTAAATCTCAATGTTAATGGAGGTAGAAAGGTCCTACTAACAAACATGGCTAAGCTTGCAAAATACTCTCAGTCTAAATCTGATATTTTTGTGACATAAGGTCAGGGAAAAGGAACACAACAAAACTTTACGAAGCTTTGATACATAATTATTAGAAATAATAAACAATTGTTTGAGTAATTGCCTTTCTTCAGCATGTCTACATTATGTTAAACACATAACTGGACATTCTACCCATGAATTGGGTTGGAACTGCATGGTGAATTATGCCAAGAATAGGCAATTCAATATTTACTGCAGCATCTTCTTAATCTCCTGAGGCTGTCATTCTTTTTTTATTGACATAAATAAAAGGTTTCTGACAGATTCTTAATGTGGTGCTGTAAAGAATCCCCTGTAAAGATGCATGCTTGAAAAAATATATTTAAATCAAGCGAAACCTAAATCATCAAGACTGCATTTCTGTGCATCATCGTTAAAGAGTGACATTTTATTTTAACTGTAGAAAAGCTGTGTCAAATTGCAACGCAACTCATGCACATAAAATGTGAACAAATGTGATGTTTTTGCCAATAGAGTGCACAGATTGTCTCTCATAATGAGGCTATTATTGCCCTTAGACAACCTTAAAGAAGTCTTTGTTAAAAATAGGAAATATGTACAACCCACTGAGTCAGTGGGTTGTACATATTTCCTATTTTTAAATCAGAAACTCAGTGGCACTGAGTATGATTCCTGTAGTTCACTCATTTGCAGAAACGTGAGTGGGGAAAAAACAACAGGTATAGATGTTAAGCGTTTGGATTCAAAATCATAAATCAATGCTTTTAAAAAGCCGACAGCTGCTCTCACAAACTACATACAGAAGGCGACAAAAAGACGTCCTGTAAACAAAAGACTCTCTTTTAGTATTTTATCTTCAACATTGCGTGATTTCTTTATCTATTAAACTGGATATTTGATTTCTTTAAAACATTCAACCCTTGTTGAAGTGTTTTATTGTCACGGTAACGCTGTCATAACTGATGAATCAAAGCAATGTTTATGGCTGGGGGTATGCAGCAAAGAAAGTTGTAAAGAGCATTGTAATGGACCCCTGTGTGCAGTTGTTCACTTGAAGCACATCAGACAAGGCTCCAAAAGGCCAGAACACCAGGTCCGACCTTTTCACCCCAACACACACACACACACAGAGAGACACACACACACACACACAACACACACACACACACACACACACACATTCTCTGAAACGCCAAAAGGGCTGACCTCGTTACGCTGATTAACATTCCATCGAGGCAGGAGGGGGAGACGAAGAGATACTTTCCCCTCACCTTGTTGCCCTCTTATTTACCTCCCTTTTTACTACATCCCTGCTTTTCTTTTTACTCCCTTTACCTCCAACTGTTCGCCCCTTCTCTCAACTCTCCCCAGCCTACTGGAAAGCTATTATCCCTCCCTTCAATTGACCTCGCCATGGCGCTTTTATCAAGCCCTCTCTTCGTCTTCCTACATCCATCTCCATTTTCCCCTGCCTAAGGTTAATGTCCCTGTGTTTCTAAGTGTGTATGTGTTGCTGAGGCATGTCGTAGCAGGCCCGTTTCTCACCATCTTTACAAGAACTTTTGTGACTCACCACATTGTATTGAGCATGTCATTCCCACACTGCATTACACTGATGAATACTTGATGAAACACATTTATATATGTGCGGCTTATTGTACATGTAGGCAAAAACGAACACATTCACACACTTTCTCTATGAGAATAACAAAAACCAATAAATGACTAGGTGTTTCATTAACTACTCCACACCTCTTCTGCTCCATTAAAACCTGTGACTCATGTACCTCTCCACACCTGCTGCCTCAGTCTTTTGTGGCGTTGTTGTTCACCGGCACGTGGCAACTTGTGTGTGTCCGTGACGGTGAAGCTTTGCCCAATAAAGATGTTGTGTGGAAAGATCAATTCTTCTGCCAATTTGTTGGTGTATTCTAACTGCCTGATTATTCTTCTCTACTTGCAAAAACATGTCAATATGTCGACATGTTTGAGGCTTTTTAGATTCATATGTCTCTGTTGCGTTTCTCAATGTTACAAAACCACGCTTTGTACAACAAAAAGTGTAAGAAGTATAAGAAATGCCCCAAAAACTGTTTCATGTAGTCCAATACAAGACTTCCACTAAATACAGCTCACACATTACCATAGTCTAATTAACGCTTGTCTTCCAGTGTCGACACAAAATAAGTGTAATTTGTCCAACAAATGAAGAAGGAATCATACATTCCTTTCTTTTCTTGGATTTCATAACATTTTGTTAAGGTGTAAAATAAACTGCAATTCAGTATAAGCGTTGGCTGCATTTTTGTCTTTTAACGTATTCACTCTTTTTGGCGTACAAAAAGATAATAGTCATTCAAAACTGTTATATGTGACCTATATAAAACTATAAACAATTAAGTACATTTATCAAATCAAAATGAAATGTTTTGATAAGAAATTAAAGTCCCTTTTCAATAACAAATGGCAAACATGACCTAGTTTCTTAGCTGTGAGGATTTGTTTCTTTTCTGTCTTTGTTTTGGTAAAGTGAATTCTTTTCTTTGGGTTGTGGATTATTTGTCTTCAAATTTCTAGGAGAATGGGCACATTTAACCATTTTCCGATGATACATGTAGAAAATAACTTGAAAGTAATTACTGTTTGCGGTTCTAGTTGAGAGCATGTGAACCTCTTTCACGTTCTAAAAGATGTAAGTGTAGCTATCCTTTGCTGCTGAAACGAAAGCAAATGCCGTGTGAAAGACTCCTGAGAAATAATCTCATAAATCAAGATTTCTGGTTTAACCAGTCACTACTTTGTTCTTACATAGAGCCAGATTGTTTTCTTACAACAAACATCATAACCTGCTTGTTGAGCCGAAGAGGTCAACCCGGTTAAAAGATTTACATACATGCCCACACACAACAAGGTGAGTCATAAAAGAAATCTCCTCTCCTTTTTACGGAAAATGAACAGCCACACAAACAGAGCGAGGCGAGCGCCACACAGAGCGTGAGACTTTCAGTTATGACTTATCACTTGGGGGAGAAAAACAAATAAACGAGGGAATTATAAAGAAACAAAAGACAGATGAGAAGTTACCTGGCACACCTACAAGCTATGCGTCTTTACAAGTTGGGCAACCGTATATACAAGACCACACAGCCACACGTATAAACCACTCACACAAAGAGAGAGTGGTGAACAAAACAAAAAAGAGTGCATATCTGTGTGCGTTTGTGTTTGTGTGCAGTTGAGTGTGAGCCAGTCTCCAGCTGAGAGGGGAAGCAATAGCAATTCCCAGTGACCTGAAAACTAGCTCGCCAGCCACTTCAAAACATAGAGGGATGAAAAAAAGAGGGAGAATGTCAGTGAGCACGAAGGTGATGAAAATACAGAGGGCGAGATTTAGAAATATGACAGAATGACCGAAGCGTAGGAAGGATTCACACACACACACACACACACACACACACACACACACACACACACACACATACCCAGGTGCAGTGAGGGATTACGGGAAGGAACAGGCCTCGACACCCCCTTTGTACTGCCGGCTCAAGTGAAAGTAATGAAAGAAAGATGAGATAGACAGAAGATGGATAGATAGAAAAAGAAGGGATCATGTATGTGGAATCTGCACACACAACAGGACAAAAACAAAAAAAAGTGTGTGTGAGTGCTAAGAGTGACTCTGTAAGGGTGTGTAGATGTGTGGGAGTGTGTCCCCTCTTTGCTTTTGTGACTCCCGAGGTTCCCCGCGGTCAAGAGCGGATCCTCTTTCTCTCTCGAGCCCTCTTTTCATACACTCGTTCACCCTCTTTTTTTAATTTTTTTTTATACACTCACTCCTCGTCCCCTCCCTCTCTTTTAGCGCACCGCTGAATGGCCCTCTCTCTCTGATGAGTGACTGATGAATGAAGTAGCTCTTTGAAGTCAAGAGTCACAGCAAGGCTGGTCAAGCGTGAAGAGATGCCGGACAAAAGATGGCAAGAGGGAAGGGAGAAAGGAAGGAAGGGAGGAAAGGGAAAAAAACAAAACAAGGCAGGAGTGGGGGGTATATTCAACCGGGAAAACGTCAAACAGTGAACATCCATAAAGTCAGTCAGGGACAGAGGCTGAATGCGTGTGGCAGAAAGAGTGTGAGAGAGAGCGTGGTCTCCATTTTTGCATGAGTGCTTTTGTGTATTTGCATTGTGGAGCTCAACATGCAAAAGGCCAGTATCACGCAAGTCTTGACAAAGTGACATATTTCCGGAACTGGCCTTGTGAACTGCAGCGACAGCCCGGAGGTCTTTGTGTTGTTATCTGTCTGAAATGCCTCTACTATCCTTTTATGGCCATGGTCACACATAAGCCAACAGATTGCTTACGGAGAGTTTCTTAAAACATTTTTCTCACAGTGCCACCCTGTTTAATTACTTTTGGTGGTTACTGTTGTTTTCTATGTGAATCACAGTCATTGTTTGGCTTTACTGTTGCCATCTGCAGATGATTAGCCTTTGAGTCCCATGACCATGTTTTCCTTTCCTTTGTTTATATGTTAACCGTTCAATCTAAATATTTCTTTAGTTCAATCCCACTCCCTCTATTGCCTGTTCAGTAAGGATTTCGGATTTCAAATGATGTTAGCGTACATGAAGATTTGTTTTTAACTGAATTCCCGGTTAAAGAAAGCTCAACTCAAGCTGAAAACTACGATTTACACAGGGAACATTGTCTGGGCATGCCTTGCTTTACAATGAGAAACGCACCTCTAAAAGATTATCGGTGCTTAAAGAGGCTCTCTTGTTGTAGGGTAACAGTTGATGGAAACTTTAAAGCTATCACAACGAACTGGCTATCTGGGAATCATATCAGCCTTTGCGCCCGTTAACTGCAGAGAATATGAAATGTAGATGGCAGAAGTTGGACAGGCAGCCACACAGAAGGCTGTTTGATAGTCATTGTTTTGGTTTGATGTTTCCAGTAATTAGAAAGAGAGAGATAGTCAGCCAAGTGAAATTATGACATCAAGCAAATACTAAATGATTTAAATATTGCAGCCTTTGGAGATTTATGGAACCGCTCTGCCTTCAATCTAAGGGAAAAGACATCACAGCAAAACTTTTGCTGGACCACAATGCAACGCCATACAGAAAGACCCAGTGGTTGCCAATCAAAAAGATGAAAGTCCCCATTCCTGGACAATTTCTTTGTACTGCGAAAGAACATTTTTTACTGTTTACCTCGCAATCATTGCAACCACAGAGAAAATGATTCCTGATTTCAGTTATACAACTCTGTCTTTGGGAACTATAAACTGCAGTGCATTGGCCTCTGATAAGCCTTCAACCTTATGGATCTATTACTCAAGCTGGATCATATTTCATGTCTCACCCGTACTTGAAAGGACACCCACCCCCCAACGCAGGGCTGTTCTCAGTCTGAATGCCAGGTAACCTCCAGTTCAAGCATATGAACTCAAAAAGCTTGGTTTCTGTGGCCTCTCATAAGCCTTAAGATAATGGGTGTATTCAGCGTTGATCATAAAGATTGCCTAATCTAAATGGCCAGCTACTTTTTCTGTTTCAACAACGCAGGTAGAGTAGAGCATTCCCAAACTAATGGGTTTTAGACAACGTTTTTCCTATTTGTGTTAAGTTATAACTCATGGAATTGGGAAGACTTGACGTACTTGTTTGTAGATGAATGAGGTAGAAAACAACAGAGCTTCAGTTCCCAGAGGGAAAGTCTTTATATCGGGCTAGTAGGGACTGCTCAAGAGCATTTCACCCATTATGAAGAATGTGCGTCCATTACTTGAAGGACAGCCCCCCTCTTCCCCTATTAAATAACCTTGTCATACAATATACAAAGAGAAACTGGAAAATAAGATATTTAGATAAAAGTGACAGATTATCTAAAAATATGTGGCTTGGTTTGACATTTAGAGCGGTTGATGAATTTGTATTAGCCTTC
Source organism: Dissostichus eleginoides (assembly GCA_031216635.1). Lineage (NCBI taxonomy): Eukaryota > Metazoa > Chordata > Actinopteri > Perciformes > Nototheniidae > Dissostichus > Dissostichus eleginoides. The sequence continues at coordinate 22,899,724 of CM062275.1, forward strand.
CTTCTGTGTATCTACTTTAGCACACCGTGGCTTTTTAAATTAAAGGCACTGCACTCACGTCTGAAAATAGTCTAGCCTGAGTGGGATTAGGTTTTCCCTTCCTATTAAACTCTTAACAGCCAATCTACGTGCTTGTTAGGACAACCCTAAGGTAAAATCTGAAATATAGATATATTTTGTGTCTTTTTCATATGCGTGTCATCTGAATGTCACAACGTTGTACTTTGCATGCAAAAGTGCTCCCGAAAGTGATATAATAGATTTACCTGCATTCATTTGTCAGACTTACATAAAATGTGAAAGAATGGGAGCAGGTAGAGGTTCAGTTTCTCTCTCAAAGACACTGACAGACAACACAAGACTGTCTACAGACATTACATTTGGCGAGGGATCAATCTGATGATTTAAATGTTACAAACAACTTTCTGTGCTTCTCTTATCAGGTTTCACTGCAAATTCAAAAGGAGTTGAGGGGATGAACAGGTTTCAAAGACACATATTCTCTTTGTAATTTTGCAATCACCCCAAGACCGCCAGCTTTTTCAGTCTGTGCCCACAAGGAAAAGCGTCGTGGAAAAAAATAAAGGCTTCACAATTGTACGGTTCTCTAGGGTAAGAGAGAGAGCTCTACACTCCTTCTGTGTTTATCTCAATCTCACATCAGATCAGATCACTGGCAGATAAAAGCACTTCCTGACACATCACTTCCTCTCTCTGGAGGAAGCCGACACGCGCAGGGAACCTGAAACGACAGGGTGGTAGCAGGAGGATGAAGAAGAGAAACTTTTTTTGACAGAGCGAAAGGGAGAAGCGAAGGGAGAAGAGAACCAAGGGAAAAGCAGAGGTGGAGGAAGGAAAGATCTGAGTATATAGAAAGTATAAAAAGGTGAAAACGACATTCTTGTTGCCCGAGGTCCACAGTGCATTGTGGGGTCAAGAGGAGGAGGACAGTGAGAGACAAATGGGTAAAGAGACACTAAGAATAGTATAAATGGATTAGCTCTAACACTGACCTTCATTCAGCAGGGTGGCATTCCCTCGCTCTGTCAATTGCTCTTTAATGCCGTTACAAGAGGAGCCTGTCCTACTTTTTTACCGTTAAGTTTGACCTAACTATGGAACGTGTCCAGATTTCCAGATGAAGTGACATATTTAATGAACTCTTATCTGACCAAATCTGCTGCTTACATTAGACGATTGGGTGCATGTTTAACCGGAGCGCTGGTGTGTGGAACACAATCAATTCAATCAAAAACCCTACTTGAGATCACGTAAAACAGCATTTTAAATTACATTAATTACAATGTCTTAATCACATGTAATAAAAGTTAATGAAAGAACAATTGACAACAATTTTGCTAGCTATAAAAATAACAAGTTTAGCCAGCTGTCATTAATAACTATTGGGATAACTACACATTAATATGGCAGCTGTCTGGTTAATATGTGTGCTGTATGCTCAAGTCTGTACTATTTATGCTTAGCTGTAGTGGGTTTTCTCCAAGGAAGACGCATCACTCAGTATCACAGAGAGGTTACTTCAAGGTTCTGCCTTGAATTTACCAATTATTTTTGTGTTAGAACACATTTGATTATGCTTGGTAGAAACTTTTTCTTGTTTCATACTATGGAGATAACCTATAATGTCTAGAATCCAATTATAGAAAAAAAAAAAGGAAGTAAATCACAAAAGCAATATTGGTCAGAAAGCGTAATTGCTTATTTTCCTCATATCATTCAGCGCCAGGTAGGAAAAGACACATAACAGAACAGCAAGGTAAGCAATAGTGACAACTTCTATCTGCAAACACACACACACACACATCAAATAACCATACGGACTTGCGAAAACAGATCACACAGGCCACACATTCACACGGAAAAACACCCGGACACATGCAACCCCTGCTTGAATGCACAAATGGAGGCAGAGGACATTCACACACACAGCAACTCTGGTGATCTACAGCTCTGCCCTGGAGCAGAGCAGACAAACCAAGTGTAGCAGAACCAAGAATCGCCTTTTTTTCCTTCGCTCTTGTCTTTCCGTGAATGGCATCAGCATGTTATCTCTTCTGGTGGGACGCTCGCATGCACAGACACACACATAGACTCGGACAAAAGACACTGAAAAACTGGGATTGCATGATGGGCAAAGAGAGGAGTGATGGGAAAAAGACAGGCTGAGGCGAGGAAAGATGCAGACAACGCTATCATTCATTCTCTTTTTTGGATTTGGTAAAAGTGAGTCTACTGTGTGTGTGTTCCCAAAGAGGAGACAGTCCCAATCAGTTAAAACTCCACCCCCTAATTCAAAGAGGCATCACGGGATTTGCATTTTTCCCACAATTCAATTAACACGCCTGTCAGCCTCTCCTCTACGTTCACATGCCTCCTCCGTTGGCCATCTCTCGCTCACACACATACAAACGTGCTCCCACAGACACATCAGCCATGCAGAAAATGTATGCATTTATTTGTTTGTTTACAAATAAATGAGATCCGCTCAGACTGAGAGATGAGGAGTAGCTTGCAGGTCACATCCTGTCTGGACTTGTCAGATTCAGGGACATGAAAAGACAGTGCTGTTAATGGATGCAGAGAGCGGTCCCTGGGGATGTCTTTCTCCTTTCTCTCTGTCCTTCTCCGTCTCACAAGAAGGGAAGCAGGGAAAAGACAGGGAGTGCCATCAAAGAATAGGGCGCCATGGGGTGGGGGTGATAAAGTAAAGACAGATACTCAGGGTCAATATGTAGAAAAAAGACCACATGACGACGCAGAAAGGCCAAAACCGGATTTGTAAACCAGGAACTAGGATCAGAAGCAGACGCGCTGACTTTGCTGTTGGGCCCACTAATGACTTCAGCTAGCCTCTTGTCTGATTAATTGCCTGTAATCCCATTCTCATAGATAGCATACCATAGCATTCCTCTGCATCACTCATTAACCACTATATAATTGCCAACTAATCGCTCAGTCGCTTTTAGCTAGCACGGCTAATGCTAGGCTAGGCTAATCAATAGGGGGTAATCCTGTTGGCGGAGCTGCTGTAGCGTAGCGCCCCTCATTACCAGCCATAGAAATGTCTGCTAATCATTCGCCGCATGGTTATTTGTCTACAGGGCCGCAGAATCACTTTGGTGGAGGAGGAGGGTCGGGGGGGACATCTGACAGTCTGCAGCAGAGGGTGGAAGAGACAGAGTGACACACAGAGCCACAGAGGCTGTGTAATGATTAAGAAACACATCAGTCTTGCTTTTCTTTCCCCCTATCTCCCCATCTGTCCTCTGATTGTGCTTACAGCAAGATCCGATCCAGAAAGGATCTGCTCAATGTCGGCGTCATTCAAGTTTGATCAATCAATGAAAAACCCTCTGCGATCCATAAGGGCTAATCAATATTGAGATCTTGCAGGCAGAGCAAAGATAACTCATCATGGACCCCCCGTAGAGACAGCCGTCCGCGGTCAGGCGGGTCTCCTTGTCCTGTCTTTAGTATGCACTGAGGTGAAACAGCTCGGGCAAATCGGAGTGGCCTTGAGTTTGAATTCTGGACAGTTTGATGTTGTTTCTATGATCCTCCTAAACAATGCAAACATCCATGCCACAATCTGATAATCAGCACTTTTAACCACACTTTGGCCTTAGTGAGGCTATATCTGATGAACCATAGCCAAACAGTTGTCTGCTGTAAAATTGCAGCAATCAATACAAACATTTTTATTTATTACATTTTTCCCTGCAATGACATATGGAACAGATAAAGCTATGTGTCACCAAAAGTTATAAGATGGGCGTGAAGAAGGAACTCAGCAACAGGCACAGGCTTGGTCCATGATGAATAACTACAACTCAAGGCAAACTAGAAGCCCTGTGCGTTTGGCCAGGGGGCCGACTGAGTTATCCACATATCCTCTTGAGCTAAATTCTCTCAACTCTGAATTGTGATTCTGGATTATACGTTACGGCGACCTGAGGCTGAACCTGAGATGAACTCTTGTATTCGAGGGGGAAGCAGTGGTGTAGCTGAGAGGGGCCTGTCAACACTCGCCTCAAGCTACTGAGGAGGAAAACACATAGGGGCGATATCTCACCTCTTTAATGTGTGAGATAGCGTGTGAGTCGGCCATCTTTTCAGTATATTGTGAAGGGCAGAGCACAACACTTGAAGAGCCACTTACTTCACTGCACTATCTGCCGTCGGAGTGCTAATCTAATGTTAGATTTATTGCTTAATTCTTTTTTATATTAGCTGAATTGATATGGTTCTATTTGTCACAACATAGAAAACCAATATAATTGTGTTTTACACATATCTACAACAGAAAGGACACATTCTTGGGTGTTGCTGAATATTAAAAAGATATCTGGTATTTTTCCGAAGACAGAAATACTAAAGAGGCCATTAAGGTACCAATGCTCTGCTTAATGTAAACATTAGTTAATAAAGCATTTTTGTTAATTTAGATAGAAAATGTTATTCAATGCCTTTTTTGAATTCCCATTCCTTTCACACTTGACATAAATCTGACGAAGTAAAGTATTAGATCACCACTGGTAAACCCACCGGAGCCTGATTATCACTAAAACTAAAAGGCTTTTCCCTTAAGTGAAGGTGATATGAGCTAAAGCAGGGAATAACTGGCTGGAGGGATATGGGAATGTTTGTTGGGAATGCTGGATCGTGGTGCAATCACAGTCGCAGGATGAGCGGACGTAACCGGCTTTGGAGGGCCTGGCCGGCAGCGCTTAAACCCGGCTAATCTGATTGGATTAACACCAACCTGCCTGGCTCCACATGAGCACGCATTCATACACACATAAACACCAACACATGCACACATTTCTACTATATGCCAATCAGCCTCTGCAGCTTTCCCAAGTTCATCTGGATGCTGTGCTGTGCTGGCTGTCTGACAGCACCATGCTGAGCTACCACATGCACACGCATCCACTCTCACGCCACACACACACACACACACACAGAGCCATCTTGGAGTGCAGTGATTTGTGCTGTGAATCTGAATCAGACCTATTGAAAGAAGAGTAATGCCCAGTGCTTGACAACCGTGCTAATTGACTAGCCCCCTCCCCAGCAATGAAACTAAACGGTCCCCCCCCCCCCCATCTTTTATCTTTTCAATCATTCCCTGACAGCTCTCCTCTTGTCCCAAACTCATCCCATCCTCTTCCTCATATCGTTCTTCATCACCTCCATCTCCTTCTCTCTCCCTCCTCATTGCCCCGCTGTCCTTCCCCCCTCCCCTTTCCCTCATACCCATACATGTAATCATTCATTAGAACCAAGGCAGTTGTCCATTAGGCAAAGCAGCCATTTTGGAAATTGCAGCAAATCTTCCATGAAAAGACATTTCCTCTAATGCGGTAGTCACGCTCGGATGGAGAGGGAGAGGAAGATGGCAAAGGAGAGAAAGAAGACGAGTGGGCAGAGATGGAGGGAGGAGAAAAAGTGAAGGAGAGAGATAGAGAGTGAGCCCCCCGGCCATAAAGCCACCAAGCGGAAAGCAAGCCTGCTGTTTGATTAGAGTGACACCATCAGAGAGGGAAGGAGGGCGGAAAGGAAGGGAGGGAAAGTGTTTTAAAGGCAGGCAGAGGGGATGAAGAAGGGGCGGGAGAGAAAAAGAAGGGGGTGATTTGAGAGGGCCGAGATAGAGGCAGTAAAATTAGCCCCATCACTTCGCTTACTAAGACGCTCTATGACACACTAGGATTAAAAACTGACACTCACACACATAGTCATGATGAGATGTGTACGCAAACACACACGCGCAGGACAGATGGTATCCCCCGTCTGAAAGTGTGGCTCTAATTTGAGTAAAGTGGTAGATACCTCCTTAACCAATTAGAAGGCCCATATCTCCGGCCTTGCATTAGGGGCGGAGTCTGTTTTGTATCACACACTCATTAGGGTGTGTGTACCACTATTTGTGTGTGTACAAGTGTGTCCCATGGGATCACTAAAGAACATTAAAACTGAATAAAGAGGTGGGGAATGACAAATCTACTCTGAGTGGCGTTCTGCCGAGTTATGAGAGTTATTTTCTCCCACAATGCCACTGTTCATCTCAATCGCATCTCATCACCGATCAAAGACAGACCTGTCTCTGCTATTACCAACCATTCATCTCACTGCCGCTCGCTGCTGCTGCTTAATGCGCCTCCTTTTAAAGCTGACACATTTGTCAGCAGACCAAACCAAGACTAATCCATCGTAGCATTTTTTCCCCTTCTACAATTTATGATATTCTCAATTTGAAAAACTACCACATTCAATCCAATTTCCTCTGTCTCGGAAAGCATTTTATGCTCTCTTTGAATAGAAACATTTTGAAAAACAGGGCAATACTCAGTGATACAGACCCATCTGTAGAATCAATAAATAATACAACCATGACAACAACAGGGCCTGCAAAATGTTACACCATCGATACAAAACAGTTCAGCAGTGGGTTTGGACTCAGAGATGTTCTTAGAAGAAAATCTCATAAATGTCAGACTGGCTGTCTCTCTGTTGTTTAAATGGCAACTGGTGAGCTAACATTGTCATTATATTCTGCATTACAAGCCAAACAAAGTCGAGTGTTTCTATTGAACTATACTGTTTTGCAGAAATGTGATAATCGATTTAAGTCGTTTATTTGTCCTTTCACTTGGTTCCCTATTCTCAAATGGGAATATGATGTAATGTCTTGATTTGATTTAATCAGAGGAAACAAGCAATTCAAATGTCTTCATATGCATTGCAAACTGGGGATGTGCACTTTCACTCTTTTACTATTTCCTGCCATTCTTCGGTCATGGTTAACCAATAATGAAAATAATTATCGGCACGTTTTTTTTGACTATCATTGAATGAAAGCAAACCGATATGACGTCAATAACAACTTGCCCAACCACTTGAATCTTGAATAAATGTGTCTGTTCTTGACTTGTTTCCCCCCCCCATATAGATGTTTTTCTGACATCCAGGCATATTTATGTGCTTGAATCTAGCACATGGAAACGGTCCTAATTCACATTTTATTTTTGCAGCTTTTAAAACGTTTGAGTAAAATTCACTTGACAGCTGGATGGGAACACAGCTGCAGAGAGATGCTGGATAGCTCCACACTACTGCTGCAACGTAAAAGATTTCTAGATAGGCTGTTTTCCCTTTGCTCTTCCTCCCAATTAACAACGCAACTACAAACCATTTATCTCCACCGCACTGACAATACGCACAGCTGATCTTAAAGCTTTGTGTACGACACTGCGCCAAGAAATCCCTGACCACCGTTCTGTAAACACAGATGATCTTCTTCACACTTTCTCTGGCCTTTTCACCACAGTGCTACGGCCCTCAAGACAAATGTCCCTAAACAAGCACTACAGTGATACAAGAGAGACAAACAATGAGGGACACAAAGACTTAAACAAACGCAGACAAAGCACATATAGAGAAAAGCAGGCAACGAAACAGAAAATAGCAGCAAAAACAGGAAGGGGAACAGAGAGAGTGCATTTCCAGTTTCTCTTCAAAGCTCCTTATTGCAGATTCACTTCTTCTTTTTTTTTAAAGTCAAGCTTTGCGTCATATGGAGCAGCATTGTTTTTCTTCAGGGGGCTATTAGGCTTGTAGTCCCTTGTTTCTGCCGTCAGCAGAGATAGGGATAGTCGATTATACCGGAGGCAAGAGATCCTCTCCCATGCATACCTAGACTTCTGACTCATATGCACTGTCTTCCTGTTCCTGTTGCCTCTTCAGGTGCACACAGACACAGACATAAATACACATTAGTTAAGGCTTTGGAACCGTGCTCACAAAGTGATGAAAGGCTGTTTATCCTGCTTCCACTGTGATATCTCGGCTCGCCATGCAGAATGGCCGGACACGTTATCACCTCTGACCAGGGGAAACCACGGGAATCAGTACTGACGCCAGAAGCAAATACCAGCGCTAGTGTGTGTGTATGTCCCAGCAGTAATAATCACCCGGATTAGTGCGGAGCCAAACCCCCGCAGGGTCCCCCTCTCCCCCCCTACCGACACAGCCCAGCCCTGTCCAGGCTGCAGAGCTGATCCCCAGTTTGAGCAGCCATGGGAAGCAGAGCAGCCGGCCTGACATCTCCATGCGCCTGGCTGCCAGACAGATAGGCAGAGAGGCGGAAAAAACGTCTTTCTTCCTTTAAATTCCCACGTATTTATAACCCCCTTTGTCCTATTGATCACGCAAAGCCAAAATAAAATATTGAACGAGCTAAGGCAATACAAAGGCACATAACCCATTCAACAAGAATACCCTTTAACCACAAGAGTGCAGTGAAATGGAAGTTGATACAGCCGTCAATATGTCTGGCTGAAGGATAGAATATCTTGGAAACAACAATAGGGAGGCGCGGAAAAAATAAATGGGTTATAACTTAATAAGAATACGTGTAGTGTCTGGATAGCTCGCAGTCAATGCAAGGGATTATTACAGAGCGGAAATGTTGCCTTGATGTATTACACTCTCCATGCCTGAAATAAATTCAGCCGAATCTCAGTGTGTGATTCAGTGGGAGGGCAGCCTGATATTGGCACTTATCAACAATTGTGAGAGGCACTGTAGAGCCTCTGTGGCATTTGTGACAGCGCAATGTGGAAATGTCGATTTGTCTCTCAGCATCTCTCATCAACCCACTGTCTCAGGAAGATGCACAGCCTCATCGAGGTGTGCCTTTTATATTAAAACATAACATAGCATCATAACTCTGTCCAACGCAGTGGGAGAAAACCTTTGATTTGAGAGAACATAGCAACCAATGACATATTTTACGACCTTGTGGGAACTTAATTGTGTTTGTTGATCTCAGCATTTTTCTTATAATACCTTGTGTTTTATCTTTTCTGTTATCACTACTATTCTTTTCTGGTATAAAAAATTTTTTTTTTTGCTGCAAACTCATACAGTTGAAAAATATTCTGTGAGAAGAAATTCTATAAAATCCACCTTTAGATCATGCCTATTATGATTGTCTTTCCAGAAGAGAAAGCTTGCATTAAATACTGCTTTGAACACAAGACAAAGATGTGTAAAAAGTAACTGTCAAGAGTAGATAAATAATATGAATGACCTCATAAATTATATATTAATTGGATTTCAATTTCAGTTAAATTATTTCAATCTAATGCAACAGAAGCACCAGTCACAGCTTTGTGAGTGTACAGTGACCTTATTGTACCCCAAGTACATTTTCTCTACAGAGCCTTCTGCAGATCTCAATAATCTAAAATGACATGATGTAACCTAGTTTCAAAGTTTAAGGGATAAATAATCCTAAAACAATTTTTGTGTAACTATTGAGTCCCAATTGTTGAATACATGTTATCTCCTTAACCACACACTCCACATGTCTTCATAATCTCCAGTGAAGAAAGCTCAGTTTTACCTTAGGTTTTTCTGTTTGTTCTCCTTCTTGTTGAGGACCCCCGGCACACAGTTGGTGAGCTCGGTCCAGTCGGCGTGCAAGCCGCAGCTCCAGCCGGTGGAGAACCGAGAGAAGAGCCAGGTCTCCTTGCGGTTCGGCCGGTAGCAGGTACACTTCTTCTGGCCCGGTCTGCAGTCGCAGGGGACCTCCAGACGGACATTCTGGACCAGGTGTCTGCCGAAGGTAGTCCCCCCGGTCTTCTGGATGTGCAAAAACACTATCACATCCTCTCCCTTGATCTGGAAATCGATCGTCCTCTCCAGGTCCTTGACAGGGAAGTAGTATTTCTTAACGTAGTGGGGGTCCGGAGTGGGAAAGATGTCCCCCTCGTCTTCCTCCGTGAAATAACCGTGCGGGGAGCCAAAATTGATCACCCCGGGAGCCACGTACTGATAGAGAATCAGCATGAAACACACGGATCCGACGACGATCAACAAGAATTTGCTGCTCCTCTCGACCATGTTCCTTCCAAGTACGGTGCCGACAGTACGCTACCATTTCCCAGTGAAGCCGACAGCAGGGAGCGGGGCGCTCGGCTTCTGCATGCTCGCTCTCCCCCCGCCAAGAAACACTCGTTTTCGGGGCTCAAGAGTGGCTCATTCCGCTTCGAGACGTCCGGCGAAGTTGGCTCATCGTTCACCGACACCGTTCAACACCGTGAAAGACGCATTGTAACTCGCTGAAAGCCCCCCGTAGACGACCCTCCCCCGTTTACTTTACTTTGGTTTCCAGTCTCTACACACAACAGGCTCACTGCATCACCATGGAGTTATGTACCCAAGATGCAGCGCGAGTCCTACCTTTTCAACGTCTCTCGCTCGCTCTCTCTCACTGAAAACCCAGGGAAAAGGTCGCTTTAATTTATTGGTTCACACGTAACGACCGCGTCATCCGTCGGCAAACAATGGCAAGTGGACTTTAAAACGATAGATAGATTCATGCTACATTGTGAATTAAATTCTGAGTTGTGAGTAAAAAATTGCTGTTAGTAGTGGATAGGCAGCCCAGTCATTTGTATAAGAATTATGCAACTAAAACAAATTTCATGCTATATAGTTTAAGACAAAACCCAATGCAGATAACTTCTAGAGTTAATGATGCATCTTATATTTTGCAATGAACTTCATCAATTGAAAGTATTACCAACAGACTTTTGGGTGAACCAAGCATTATTATCATCTAAAGCTTATTTTTAAAGGGGTTGTGTAGTGACTTTTTTATATTTTCAGCAATATAGATTACATAACAATGCAAGAAAGATTATTCTATTTTCCAAAAGAGTTCAAAAATATCTTTATTCATTTTGTGTAGAAAAATAAAACTATTGTTATCAGACATAAGCAGTTTTTAAATAGACCACCGAATTTCCAACTTTCATTGACCCCATCATACCATCATATGCGTGTTGTGGTTATATTCAACACAACTGACTGGAGTACAGATAATATTAGTTTTATGCACACAAAATAATTATATTGCTGAATGCAATGTGGAACTAAATGCAGTCCATGTGGATCCATTTATAGAGAAAGCAAGAGTAACAAAACAGATAGCTGATGAACTATTTCCTATGAATGCAATACAATTATTAATTATTACAATAAGACAATAAGACAAGACACCAAAAATATCAAAAAAAAGTAGCAACACAAACGTTTTAACATCAGTTTCAGTGCAAAAAAAAACCCTCCAAACTGTTTCCTTTACAAGAAGTCCAAAATGTCCGACAACCATGAGATTAACCGTATGTTTCACGTTGCTTCCGTTTATCTACCGCTGGTGGTCAGCACTGAGCCCTGCTTCCTCTTCTGTAATCCAGTCCAACAACTTGTCAGGCATATACATTTATGCGATTCCCAGGGGCGATTACTGTCGAAAAATGTTTTGACTATCACATCTACGAGTGAAAGAGAGAGTTTCAACTGCTGGTTGTTGTTCTGATAAGAGTGGCTCCACTAAGCTGACACTGTGCTCTTTTTTTCACCAGTGCCCCCGAGGTTTAGCTCCAATATCTTCAGACATTTGTTATTGCAGATGTTTATTGTGGTAATAGGGCAGAGCCGAATGACTGCCTGCGTGTAATCTTGGTAAGCTACCAGGCCAGATTCCCACATGTTTCTTAAATGAAGCTCAATCAGTGAGATCAGCCCAATCAGCAGACTCGAGGGTGTGAAGCAGCAGTTGGTTGTGGCTGATGGCAAATGAGGTTGGTAAGGGATGAGGGTATATTTTCACTTTGAGTGGTTTGGGTTGACGATGTGAAGTGTGTTTAGTCAGGCTGCAATTGCCCATGTGCTTATTCACAGTTTCAGCTGCCTTGATTTCCCAGTTGTATGTGGATCTCTGAAGGTCTGAGCTCATCTTCTTCCTCAAACCTGTCATAACTTATAATTTATCTCAGGTAGTTTTATAAGAGGGCCAGGTGTTCAGCATTTCCACATAAATACTTTGACCACTCTTTAAAAACTAGTTTCCCTGCTTGTCCTTTTAAATGTAAAACCATAAGTTGTCACCCCTTTATGCATTTCAAATCAGTGTTTATACTCTCTATTTGTAACAATGCTTTTAAAACTGTTGGTAATCCATTAATAAATGCTTGTTGGTTTTACATTTTCTAATAATCCATCAAGTCTGCGGGTATACTTGTTAATAATAATGTGTTAATAAATAGATTTTGCTCCAGTTTTCTTTGTTTTAGGTTATGGTTCAAGGTCAATCACCTATCAGGAATTATTCACATCCTGGCAACCCAAAAGTTGTCCTAATGAGTTGTAGATAAGTGTATAAAGAATTAGATTCATAAGGCACAAGTAAAGCCATTAGTTCCAACTTAAAAAGCCTTTATTAAGTGTTACTTTTCAGAAAGTAATACCAAAGGTTGATCATCTATAAAATCACGTATTGAGCCAGACATGTTGCCAGCTTCCTAAAATAAGAGGAATGCATCAACTCAAGACACATTTCTAGTGTAAACAGATGTTTTCAATCTCAGTCACATCCAATTTTTGTTGATTGAAAGATCCGACTGCGATCAAAAAAGTTCCATATTTTTTATAAATGTCTGGTTTGTGTGCAGTCATCCTCTTTCAATGATGAGGTTTTTCAACAGCCTTTCACCTAGATGTGATGTGTTTATCCTCCTTGTGCTCCTTCAATCTAGTTTCTGAAATGTGAGGCTGCACTGCTCTGTGTTGTTTTTTGTAAATAGAATATAGTTGTGTTTACGTCTATTTGTCTGACATTTTATTTAGACTATGTTTTGTCATTTAGCCTCTGTTGGACAGTTTAGTGCTAAATGCTTGATCAAGACCCAGGTTTACAGTGGATCTAAGAGGTTGTAGGCCTACTAGTAATACACACCGATAAAATTGAGATTTTCTGATTATTCATTTGTTAAAAGTGTCTTTTTTAGATTACATTTCACATATTCCCCAATTCATTAGATTAGACCGACAGAGCCCCTGGCCTGGTATTGTGGGGGCTACGGGGCCCCCAGCCAATAACCTTTTTATTACTTAGTCAGTCAATCCAGACTCCACTTTGAGTTTAGATACAGACAGGAAATCTGGAGAGATAGAGAGATAAAGTGATAGGATTTATTTGATTATTAGCTCTACAGACTCTGGAAATGGTGACTGCTACTCAAACAATTTCCCAGAACACAGGGTGTGTCTTCTGATGGTTTATTTCATTCAAAAAACTGTTTCAAAACCTAAGATGTATAGTTAAAGGTCATATAAGACGTACAGAAGCAGGAGGTGTTACATTTGATAAGCTGGAACCAAAGAATTTGACATTTTTAGTTGACTCTATAATCAAAATCAACTCCATAAAAAGATATCTTTCAAACTACTTTTCTCCTCACCTTTTTGGTCGCATCAAACACTAAACTCCTCTGTTCTTTCTCCTTTCTTGCAGCCATGGCTACCACACCACCATGACCTCACCAAACCTTGAATTTAAAGTCATGTCACGTGAGTTAACAACATTCGCCGATTAACAAACTCCTGCTTGGCTCAGTGTTTGGACTGTTTAGCACCTTGACGGAAAAATACAGTTTTTTCTCCTTTGTCCCTTCCCTTCCTGAGATTATCCCAGCACGACTTGAGCTGAGCGGGCGAGGGCAGCCAGCCAGCGTGTGTGCCGGTCTCAGTCTTGAATAATTCAGCCCTGCTTATTTACATGTTCTTTACTTACACTGAAGCAGCATCCGCCTGTCACACTGCTGTTAAACACACTCATGCTTATGACTTCTGCCTCGCCCCTGGCATTACCAAGTTGTGTTAAATACTGGGAGATTTTTGCGAGAGTGCATGTGTGTGACAACCCTCGCTGCGTTTGTGAGACAGAGAGAAAGCGACTGAGAATATTAATACTGTGTGTTTGTGAGCGTTAACTTGTGTGTGTTTGTGAAGGGATGTTGGCTTGTGTGTGTGTGTGTGTGTGTGTGTGTGTGTGTGTGTGTGTGTGTGTGTGTGTGTGTGTGTGTGTGTGTACTCCCACCATGCGCAGTGTCATTATGAGCGGCGTTACTTAAAGAAGATTGATGTCACAGAGTGTGTTGCCCTCTGGCTCGGGTATAGAGATATGACAGTCTGTTTATCATGAGAACCAGTTTATTGTTGCTTTTGCATAATGATCCTGTTTAGAAGGATATTTTCACACTGTTTCCAGAGGCTTTGAGCTGTGTATTATGTCCTGCCTCAGTGTCTCGTGTATGATTGTTTCTCTTCTGTTGTCTGTTTTGTTGTGCTTAGAATGTATTCCAGGCACATATTTATCAATGAACTCTGTCTTGTGATAATGAAATAAGAGTCACATATATATTTCAAAGAGAAAACAAACAAAAAACTGCATATAAAGTACATGGACACAAATGTATGAGGCCTATCATTCCCACAATTAGAAATATAAATAGAAGGTCAGAGAGATTATAGCTCATTCTCATGTTGACATAAGCTAAACAGAGTTCATCCATGGAGCTTACATCTTTGTCTTGATTTTGAGGAGTCTACTCCCAGCCCTATGTCTGCCCTGCATACACACACACATACACACACACACACACACACACACACACACACACACACACACACACACACACACACACACACACACACACACACACACACACACACACACACACACACACACATCATGCTCAGACATGCCCAGTCTGTTTGTGCATTATTTTTCATTCACCCAGAGGCCAGGACTAAATTCCACTAATGGAAAAACACAAAAAAACAAAAGGCAGTAGGGTATTAAAAGTAACACACAAAAATACATGTTCCTAACTCTGTGGTGAACTTAATTTTTTGGGGGAATTCAGCAGCGTATTTGTTTGTTCTTCTTAAATAAACAGGCAAAAATTAAGTCAAAATAATTAACCAAACTGTTTTCATCATGGAGCCATGAAATGAATTATTCCCTGAACCTTCGGAGTGTTTCAGACACAAATATTTTCTTTGGATTTGCCTAAGGGGGAAGTGCACACTGTGGAAAGAAAACAAAACTGGGCGCCATCTATTTCCTACATTTCTGAGTTTGTTAGTGTTTGAGTGTGTGTATTTGACAAACAGCGTACACTAAGGAAGTTTGAGTGTGTGTGTGTGTGTGTGTGTGTGTGTGTGTGTGTGTGTTATTACATGATTTGAGTTTGTGTACACCCCCGTGTGAGTATGTATGCTATTGGAATGTAAATGTGTGCATACAGGGGTGTGTTTGCATGCTTTTGCTTTACATGTCAGCGAGTTATCTGTGCGTACAAGTGAGTTTGCATTATTATGTAAATAAATATAGAATAGACTTTGACACTGGAGACCATATCAAGAAAGCTGCAGGCAGGGTGGTATAGGTTAAGTCAACAAAGTATTATGGGAAAGGTCAGGAAAAGATTGTTATTCAGTAAGACAATTCATGTTTGAAATGTTTATTAACAGCAGCATATGGTCAGAGTTTGGTGTCCAGACTCCAGCCTCATCACTCAATATTGAATAGTGATAAAATAACTTTCCCCATCCTACAGGTGGATTCTTGGGGCTGTGGTGGGGCAGAACATCTGCACTAGTGCAAAATCATGGCATTATTGCAGAGACGGCAAACCGTGCTGCCTAAATAGAGGGCAATATTTAGGAGAATGTGTTTGATTGGTGGTATGAAGGGTTAAAGCATGCCTTTCGTATGTGTATTATTGTAGCTCAAGTTGACTGCCTTAACTAGCTCACCGTCTTCGCTCCATTTTTGGTTAAATGTTAAACAAGTCTTGACTTAATTGGGCAAGACTTGACCAAAGACAAACCAACAAGTGCCTTAACAAGGAAATTGAATAGATACAATCATTATGCTGGTCTGGTCAAATGATCTGTTGTTAGGTCTAGGGAATTAATTAAAAACTATGACCGTACCAGCAAAAAAGATGGACTGCAACATTCTATAAATGCATTTTGGTTGAAAGAAAGCTGACCTTACTTGAACTTTATCTTTTCATTCGATCCTCAATGTGGTTTTCAGTAAAGCAGGTGAAAAGAAACCTTTCACACTTTGAAAACCTTTGAAAGCATAAGTATGTTCCAAACAAAGTGTTGAAACACCGTCCCTCTACACTGCTCTGATTTTGGATTTTGGGGGATCTGTCTGGCAGTTTTTGTACCTTTTGTAAACCAACAATCCGACAACGTGCCCCTAAATGCAGCAGTTATCCAGGTGTAGCTTTTGAACTATTTCCATTTGTACTTCAAACTCTTTTTGTTTGTACAATTAAGTACAACACGAAGAATGCCTCTGGGGAGCGATTGTACAGATCATCCCATCTCGCCTCTCTCAAAAGCAGTCGCCCCACTTTTGAGTTTGGCCATGTACAAACCTTATCGAAGTAGTTTTGGTGACACTATTTTGTTCCAAGCATACTCCAGCCTCAAACTTCCTCATGTTTTTTGTTTAACAGTGCTCAAACATTCCTCTGTGTACACGCACATTTATGAGTGCGCGTGCATGAGTGTGCTGTATTTTTCTCTGCAGGGTTGTTATTTTCTAGTGACAAGTTGACCCTTGAACATTTTGCTAGAGGACATATGTTTTCAATGGGTGTGTCAGGTTTAACTCTTAATTCTCTCTCACAGACATGAGGGATTAAAGTCCATAGGCGTGTGTGTCTACAGGGAATTGGATTATCTCATGTTACAAGGCAGTTGTTAATGATTAAGGCTGTATTTAAAATGCTGCGCATAACCACTGTCTAATGTTTACTGGCCACTGAGCGGGTATTGATTGTGGAGATTACTCGGGCTCAATAGCTGATGGCTCACAGGAAAGATTGAATTCAAAAGAGTATGTATCTAGAAACATTATCACCAAAGCTGTTATTGTTGGGCATGGCAAAGATATTTACTTAGAAAAGTGAGTAAAATTGTTTTCTAATGGTATTTTTAATTGTTTAAGCAACTTTACTGTTGTGCAAAAAGGTGTATCTTTAAAATAAAGTAAATTTCTATATCAACTTTACTAAACAGTGGTCACCCTGATGTGAATGCAGCGCAGACATTATTCCAACTTTGGTTAAGGAAATGCCTTGTGATCGGTGAAGAATAATATTGCAATCAATATCAATTTTCTGTCAACATTTGCCTTGGGAAATGTAGCTGTTAAAATGGCAGAGGACTCAAATAACCAAAGCTTTTTGTTTGAGTGGAGTGTTATCTGATCTAGCTACTGCTCCAGTTCTTGGAAGACAACGGACGGCTAATGGAGGCCGCGTAACCTCACACTGTCTCACTCTCTTTCCTCCTTGCTCTCCCCTTTCTCTTCTACCACTCTCTCCCCCTTCACCTCGTCCATTCTGCCTTTCATTGTAAGCCACATAAGGTTCCCACAGAGAAAATAGACACTATCCTCTGTCACACCGCTTATCTCCTTCGAAATAAAAGAACAATAATTACTGGGCTGTTTGTGGTTTTCAACTCAGAGTTCTGCTTTTCCTCTTCTACTCTGTTTCATCTGTTTCATCTTAGCCTGGACCGGCCTCTACCCTCTAACTCAACTTCCGCATCATGTCAATTAAAAATTATTGGCCTGACGGATTGGCAAATAAATGTTGTTCCAAAGATAGCTGCAGAGTCTGGCTTCTTGCCTTTCTGCAATGAGCAGATTGTAACCAAAGCTCTGTTTCAATTGTGCAATGGACCTGCCAAAGTATCATCTCTGGACATGAAAACAAATGTCCGCCTCTCAGAGCGATTCCAGTTGATCAGGGTCAGCTGTGCCAGGATGCAGTACCTTCAATTTGGGTAGTTTTAAAGTGTTTATGTCTAAGGCAAGATGATGTATCAGTGGGATTTTCTCTGACATCTGAAATGTCATAGTTGTCCTCAAAACAACTTAGAAATCTCAGACTGCAGTCCAAACATTGTGAAAATAACAAGATGGTGATGTGAATTTTGAGGCTTTTTCCTTTTTGTTATCTGGCATTTGACTAAGGAATATTTCTACATTTTGGGAAATACACTGTAAATACACTGTTGTTGTTAAAAGGTGACAAAATACCCCTATTAGCATCTCAAAAGCTCACTTATTAACATATTGTGGGTTTAATCCATTCAAGAAATTGCATGTTGTGGTTCTACGAGTAGTTAAATAGGCTCATGGCTGTAGTTACATATTAAACAGAGTGATTTTGATCTTTTTAAAATGTCAGTCTATTCCTTTAATACGTTTGAGCTTCCCAACAGCACATGAATACAGTAAACATAATTAAAATAACAATATATATGTCTTTTCATTTTGAATTATTATCAATCAGCAATTTTCCAGCATCTGCTTATTGATTTTTATGTAATGAGTAGAAAACAAATGCAGTGTGGAGATTAGTAAATATACAATCATCAGTGTAATAATCTATAATATACTTGGGGAAATGGCTGGTACTGAAATAAAGTACACGATTAGTAGTAAAAGGGCATACATAGTGGTATGTTGCTTTAAAACAATGACAAGGGCTTTAGTAACCCTTTTAGGTAGGGTGACATCATCTCAATCACACAGGAAATAGAGCAGCAGATGGATCTTTGAACAGATAAAAAGCAAACATTTCCCCCTGTAACATTTCATCTGTTTATTTCTTTTTCTGCATTTTGTCAGATGGACGCAGAAGATAAAACCCATGATGGGATACTGAAAGATGGAAGCCAGAGCGCTGAGCTCCTCCCCTCCCTCTCCCCCTCCCCCTCCTCCCCTACCGCTTCTTCTGCCTCCTAAGTATAAGCAGATTAAAGTTAATGATCTAAAGTGAATTAGATATTTAATCATCTTATCATCTTAGCATAGTCAGGTCATAACTCCGCGCTGATCTGAAATCCCGTCTGTTTGACAGCGCACAGCAGACGAACAATAAGCCAAATTCAGAGGTCGGTTCGTATCAATTTGGAGATTGAGAAATTAAATTCACTCACGTCATTTTTTCCCCGTGCATTTGTATGAAGCAAAACCTGTGTGATTGAGGACAAACAGCAATGGATCGGCACTGACCCCAAAAGATAAACACAATAACCTGAAAGATGCTCGACTGATTCATATAATTGTCTTCCTCCTTTTTAAACCTCTCTCTTCATCCTCCTCTTTGCCACTCTCTCTATCACCCTCTGTCTGAACTCTCACTGATTGAGGTGCCAGCACTTTGATTTTGCACACTTGGTTGCCCCTCTCACACACTTGTGCACACACACACACACTTTCCCTCTCAATTTTCCCTGGTTGAGTTTCTCCCTCTTCTCGCTCGGGGTCAAGGGGCCCTCTTTAGTTGTCTCTCGATCCTAATTTCATTGCATCGTGTCTTTCCTCTGTCGATACACCTGAATTAGTTTACATCTGCTCAGCGCTCCCCACTTTACATCCACTCAGCCTGGATCAAACTCTAAACATTGGATTGTGGTTGTATTTACATATCCGTGTGTGTGTTTATGCTCACATTTCCTGTAAAAAAAAAAAAAAAAGGCAGGCGTTCTTGAAAGCTCTACTCGAGGAAAAAAATAAACTGAAGGCTGTCATGTTTGCAATACTCAGCTGTGAGTCATATTTCTAGTTCACCATGACCGCCTGTCTCTGGCTGTTCAAGGTTCACGACCAGACAGATCTGATGATGAGGTTTTGTTGTGACAGAGGGAAGTGAGGGGAAAGAGAGACAGACAAAGGGTGAAACATGGATGAAAGATGGAGGGAAATGCAGGAAAAAGAGTAGTCCTATTTCTTCATATGGCTGCTGGTCCAGTTACAAATTGGGTGAGGTAGGTTTTCAAAGAGAAACGCTCTATTCGAGCAACATCTGAGGCCTACCGCGCTGCCTTATGACTATGGAAGATCACCGAGAACACAAACATCAAAAGAGCTGCTGCTTGTCGGCCAGACGCCAAAACAGCATGTGTGTCTGTGCGCACCGAAACTAGTGCGTGCACCTCACACAGTTACGCAGATTGTCAACCCAATTTTCAGGCACACACATGCTCATTTGAAAAAGAAGCCTCACACTCTCACAGAGGCGCATTTTAAGACATTTACACACATTGGTGTACAGTGGAGGCAGCATCCCAGTGGAACGTTGTGAATTTGTCTAAATGTCACATTACTGAAGCAGCCACATGCGCCTTTCCTCAACAGCCATTCAGATAAAAGGAGGAAGATGAGAGAATGTTTTGGAGGAAGTGAGGGTAAAACAGGAGGAAAATAATATATTCATACAGACAATTTGATGAAATTCTGGTTTATGTTGTGTCTCTGCAGAATTTGTCTTTAGTACACCTCTTTGTGGTTTTCTTTCGCCTCAGTATACACTCTATCTTCCTTCCTACTCCACAAGAGATTGGCATGTTCAGAGGAAATTAAAGATTTTTACTGTGTCCATGCTTATTTTGTTTATTTAGAGCGGCAAGGGATTTTTTCTCAAATCATGTACTAGTTTTGTGTTTTTGTTAAACGTTTGTTGTTGCAAAATAATATGTCCCAGTCCATAAAACAGCATGTTGCTACACTTCATTATGAAAGCAATACGGAAATAATCAAAACTGTGGTTTCCCTGTAGATAAAGTAAATGAACTTCTTTATTGCCATGGGGTAGACTTCATTTAGTCTAGATCAGGCTTCTGTTTACTCTGGTACAGAATGAAATACATGGTCAAGGCCATGGGCCTAATTTATGTAACTGTTGTTTGTCTGCCCACATATCCTTAGGATTCGTCCATAGTTTGTTAATTTTGAAATGTTCTTTAGAGAAGATAAAATATGTTTGTTATTGGTACCGTATGAACACTAGCACTTCGGGATTTGTCTTCAAATATGAAGTGCGTTACAAATAAAACCTATTATTATTATAACACTCATAAATATAATATTATTATATATTTATCAGTGCTAATCAACATTTTCCTTTATATATTCAAGTCATGTTGCCGTACAGCAGAATAGAACAAAACAATTCTACAACACAGAGGGACCAATACACTCAATCATTTCAGTTGTTTGGGAACTGTGTGTCCCCATACTGTGAGCAGTTTGCTGCACCTGGTAGCCAACAGATGTTTTTTGGTGCCCGGTTTTAAATCAAACCCCAGCTTTATCTTCTTCACACATGTGCAGTTTGAGTTGCAATAACTGCACTGGTGACATCCCGGGTCCATGAGTCCACTGCTCGCTCTTAAAAAGATGAGTCAGATATACTGTGTACCTATTTTGTTCTCATTTAGTTTTTTTATTGACAAATTTAAGGAAGTAAATATTCATGAGCACATAAAACAAACCGTAACCTTTTAAGTGCTACCATGAATCATGATGAAGAGGGGTCATTCCTTATGTTGAGGTTCACCTTTCCATTAGGTTCAGTCAGAGTTGATTAGCACTGATGGATATCCATTTGTCAATAAAAAGCATGGCTGCATTCAAATGACAGTTAAACACCCATCGACCAGACAAAGAAGAAGCACGTCTGGTCAGTCATTGAGATAGATGTATAAAATGCACAATCTTTGAACGACTTTTGGCATATTGTAAATTGTAAAGGATATCCGTTTTGTGTGATGAGGCTGCTGCTCTAAGAGTTTTATTCGGACTGATGGTGCAGGACGAGGACAGGCTCTGCAGTGGGAGAGTTTTTTTTTAAATGCGGTTCACATGTGTTTGAGTTTTATAAAGCCTACTGCTCAGCTGTGAAAATTGACTCATTTAGTGGTTCAACTTGACAGTTTCTAACAGTATATTCACAACAAGCTTCGTTTGGTCTCAGCTGGCATTCAGATTGAATTATTTTGGATGCAACAGTGCACAGCTACAAGTACTCCCTCTCCCTTTCATCCTATCAAGTTGTTACTGCAGCGATACTGTGGCACACAGTTACAATCTCTCTGAAAAGCACACATTTAAGTGTCTGCATGGCCAAAGCGTCAGGCTTCTCCAGAAGAAATTCACCATGTTTTCTTTAATCAATCAACATGTCAAGGAAAATTAAAGTATAATAAACCAAGTAAGTGCCTTTGTTATTCTGAGCTCCCAGTAGTAACCTGATTTATGTCAAGAAAATGAATAACCTGATTACCATAATTGGGCAACCCACAGCTACATTTCCAAGGAAATCAAATGTTATGGTCATGTATATGCCTGACTAGGTTTCTAACTGGGTTTAACATGTGCACATGTGTGACAAAACTACCTCACATAGAGAAAGTACAAATGTAGCAGCATTGCAGAGGGAAACAAAATACAATTCTGTGACGCTGTACCCAGAATAATTCAACACAAAGTCTGACTAAACTGAACAGAAGGTTATCTGTCAAATGTAGACACATCAAACAAAAAGTAAAAGTAACTCTTTAGAGGCTGTCCTCTCGCTGTGCCATCAGTCCAAATGCTTTGTTCATGATAAGAGGAGAGAATTGATTACCAACCAGCAACATGAACACACAGGTATTACTGTAACAAGGTGACTGCAATGCATCAAAACACATCGTCTGATTCACTGCTATAACTTGGTTTCTAAAGCAAATTGCCAACAATATAATTGCCCTGATTAAATCGTGGAAAACATAATTATTATATGATTACATCAAGGTTTTTTGCGGCTTCATTATGCTCTGTATGTGTATTATTGCTGTTACTGTTATTTCAGCATTTTATAGTTCTGCCATTCCATTGAAGCTTCATTGAAAAGTAAAAACGCAAATGTTGAAACGTTCGTCAGAAAATAAGGATGACAACAGAATTTGTCCCTCTTTTTAAAAGCCTTCTACGTGTTTTTTTCTATGGATGGATTTGTCCGTCAGCTTGTTTGTCACCACTTTGGTGCAGACTGAAATATTACCTCCTATGCATTAGCACGTTAGCATTATGTCTCTAAACATGTTAGCATGATGACGTTAGCATTGAGCTCAACCTCACTGAGGTGCAAACGCAGCACTCATTGCTGTTACTTATCAGCGTCTATGTGGAGTCGTCAAAGCACCAACATAAGTTTGACAAAGCGCTCGACAAGTTGTCAGTTTATTTCGGCAGGGCTGCACGAGTCAATCACTGCTACAATTTTGCATGATGAAGGCAGAAAAACACGACTGGCATTAGCGCCACAAATCAATGATTACTCTGAGAGCAGCCGTGACAACTGCATAACTTTGATCTGATGTCTTTGAAACCAGCTAAATAACTTGTATTTGACTTTGATAACCATGCCTGTGTGCTGATCTCTAGTCTGTGACTTGTTTTGATAAGTGGTCAATTTATGACCTCTGTGTCTCAATGAATAAATGTTCTTCCTTTTTCTTTTCTTTTTCCCATCACCTTCTTGCTCTCTCACTCCTTCCCTCCTTCTCTCTTCCTCTCGATGTCTGTGCTGTATGGATGAGTAGTTACATCATTAGTATGCCATTAGCTCTGATCATTGATTCCTCCTGCAGATCTCCCCCTCCTCCCCGTTCGCTGACACGGAATTCTGAGGAGATCCGTGAACTTTATCACCTTCAGCGTTCCGGTTTCCTCCTCAGAATTCCCACTGGATCAGCACTTTCCTCCCCTCCAGACCTTTTCTAATTATCCTGTTCCTGCCTTTCAATAAATAATTACAATAAAGGTCATCAATCAAAAGCGAAACATTGATAACTGAAAAGAAAGTCCAATATCCCGTTGGCACAGCGGTGCTGCTGTCATAAATACGATGAAGGACTGTGCACGTTAGTGTGTGTGCATCCTTGCGAGTGTGTGTTTGTAGCGGCAAATAATTTTCACATAAATCATGTGCTATGAGATAGATGAGAAGGAGCAGGGAAGCCAGTGGACACTGCATGTGTGCTGTGATTGAGCTTTATGTGTTTGTGTGGCTCCGAGGCATGTTTGTGTGTAGTTTTCATATGATAAAGGTGACAAAAGTAAACAAAATCTGATCAAACTCTACGCTTTGACCAGGAATTAAAGACAGGCTAAGCCCACACACATTGCAAGCTGTACTACCTTCTGATTAGCACACACACACACACACACACACACACACACACACACACACACACACACACACACACACACACACACACACACACACACACACACAATGTATATGCTGATGTTAGTCTGCAGCGGGAGCCGTGGGGTAGTCTCTCTGGTGCCAGTTATTGGTTGCTATCTTTTTCGCCTAGAGGAACAGCGAGGCAGCCAGTCCTCCCGCCAGGCTCAGCCCAGAGAGGAGCTTTGATAACGAGGGAAAATGTGAGCCATCCGCGGCGTCAGCCTGAAGAAACCGCTGCCTCGGGCCCCTTCTGAGCTGAAGCTGCAGCCTAAATGAGTTTCTGTGCCTGGCAGCTCAGTAGAACTCAACACTGTTACACGCTTTTGGTCTGCACACACACACACACACACACACACACACACACACACACACACACACACACACACACACACACACACACACACACACACACACTTATTCTCGCATGCAAACAAACACAGATTAATGTGCACCTGCACCCATGCATACACCTGGTCACCCACTTACGGAGGCAAATTAGAAAATCAGAGAGGTACATTGTCTGTTAAAAGAGTAAACAGCCTCGCTCGTTGTGTTTGAACGTGGGAGCCCATATGCATTCATTATCCTGTTGCTTCTGGAGGCATTGTGCTCTGCATGTCAACACTCCGCCACCCCCGTACACTCATCATAATGCAAAGCCAATCACATGCACACACATGCACTCACAGCTTCAATGACTCCAGAAATGACTTGCATTGGACTTTAAAATATTCTTATCCTTTTCTTTTGCCTCTCCTCACATCACTTCCTTCGCTCTATCCGTCTCCTTCTTTCCCATCTAATTGGTCCAAATACACGCCAGCGGTGCCGCAAACAGCAGTAAATTAGTTTTCATCAAAACGCAATTCCACCTGAATTCGACCTGCAAATGTGCTGAACACACAAAGATAAAGTGGTTAGCTTTTCAGAAGTGTGGAGCCAGGAGAGTTGATGGTTAGGAAGACACAGATTTGCTGAAATGGAGATTTCTTCTAGCATGGGGTTAGTTTTTAGGATAGAAAACAGGCTTTTTTTTATGGAAAGGTGCTGGGTAGAGCAAGGCATATCTGTTTGCAGGAGAGCAAAAGGGTCTCTCAGGCGTCGTTGAAGAGACAGAGCGTGAAACAGTTTGCTAGGCATGTCTAAAGATAGAGAAGAGCTGGAGGGACGGGAAGAGAAGGTTGTCAGTGGGTGGTTAACCAGCCAATAACACTGCATTTTAAACAGGTGAAAAATGCGTCACATCGCAGATCCTCGTGCAAGTTGATGATGAATTCTTATCAGCTGCTGATGTAGATGTTATTTATTGTTAGGCTTGGAGTCTCACCTGATGACATTGATAATGACGGCTTAATATTGAGGTGTTGTTATTGTGTCTCTCTGAATGTGGAGTTTTTCTTCTTGTATCATGTGACACACCACAAACAGATGCAGGACTAAACCAGAGCTGGTAAGAATTTTTTAATAATACTGCACAAAGCTGGATGATGATTAGAGTCAGATAAATAATACAATTTTCTTTTTCATTTCCTGCCCTTATTTACTGCTAAGTGACAATGTTTCAAAGTCTCTGCTTTCAGTTATTTAAGTTAGAGTAAATTACCTCTATTTTAGTTTTTGTTTTGAAATAATTTTCCAATCACTCCAACGACATCTACTTACGGTGGGAAATCAGAAAACAGATCTATTGCCCAGGAGACGATGACCAAAACTCAGTATTCAGTTATTTTAATTTAGAATATATAACGTAACAAACATGACTGTAAGCCAGACCATCATGTTTTACAGAACCTTACCAAGTAGTTTAGTCAATTGTTGTTCTGTTATGTTTCTCAATGCAGTTTATTTGTATGTGAAGCACATATAGTAATATGAGTTAATGACTAAACAATCTCAAGTCCATCCAATGATGAAAGCTAAGAGCTCCAAAAAGTACAACATTAAAGTAGACCTTGAAATAAGATTTTTACAATAAAACAACTAATTTACTCCTTATAATAAAGTTGGCAGTTTGCTCCATAATGAAATCAATCTTTACTTATAGCAATCAGTATCGCAAATGTAAGTGTTGGTCATACATACTACTAATTATACCTAAAAGAGCCCCAAACCCGTTATATCATAATGCAACTGATACTTTCTGGCTGTATGAGAAATTCCCTTTACTGTACTTCCTTTAAAGGCACAAGGCAGGGGGAAGACAGGGTGGTAATGTTGCTAACTGACATCAGACAATATTAATGGCTTGTGTGTGTGTGTGGGCATGTGTGTGTTTATGTGTGTGAGGCAATCTCATTAAACAAGGTCTTGGCGCACTTAGTGTTTACAGACGATTATACTCAGACATCAACACTGATTGGAATAGATAGGTAATTGCTCCAAACAAGGTGAAGGGAAGTCTCTCTCTCTCCCGCACGCACACACGCACGCACGCACGGACGCACGCACGCACGCACGCACGCACGCACGCACGCACGCACGCACGCACGCACGCACACACGCACGCACGCACGCACACACACACACACACACACACACACTTTTTGTCACATGATATTCTTGATACTAAGTCATGTTCTTCCCCATCTCTCATACACCTCTGCAATCTTCCCCTCAACTCTCCTTTCCTGTTTTCCTCCCACAATCCTAATCCCAAGGAAATTACTAACACCTGTCAAAATCTATCCAAGCTGTATAAGTGTAGTGACACATTGCAGAAAATGTCACTACATCTTCACGTGTGAGCAACACACACACACACACACACCACACACACACACACACACACACACACACACACACACACACACACACACACACAGCACAGGTGTTTTAGTGCTTCGTGGAAATAAATACATTTCTGTGATGTAAAAAGCATCCCTTAAATACGTCTGAGCCGTTTTCAACCTGCAGACTGCACTGAGTGTGTTATTGAGTGGTTAAATGCACTCTATTGTAAACTTGTGAATTACTTTCCCATAATGCACTCTGTCAGCCTGACCTTGGCAAAGAGACTCTGTTTGCCACCCTATAAAGCAGGCTGTAATGTGTTGGCCCAGTCTCACACACACAAGCGCACACAAACACACACACAAACAGAAATGTGGGAAGTATATAGGACCAAAACGAGAGGTGATGAAGAAAGGAGTTGGGAAAAAGTGGGGACCAAAGGCTCAATCACACCAGAAGTGGCAAATGTTGTCGCAAAATATGTGATTCCTGAGCTGAGATTTGTGGGACTTGCTGTAGTGGGAAACAAGCTAACACTTATCGGTCACAACCTCTCTGCACCATTATTTCTGCATCTAAATATTCAGCTATTTACTATTAAACACTTTATTTGAGCTGACGGCTTTAACTTATCTGGTGTTCAGGTGATCCATCTTTTATTTAAATTGAATTTCCAATTTCTTCAAATGATGTGAGCTACTACACAATCTTTTCACATACCCCCAAGAAACTGAATGAGTACCCCCTGGGAACAGGTACCCCTGGTTGGAGAACACTTGGTTACCACTTTAGAAATAAGCCCCAGGACTCCATTATATTATTCTGACTTTTCCTTTTATGCAAGCACTTACTACCCTGGCTGAGCTGGTGCTCATTTTTAAACAAATTTGTCTAATAAAATCACAAAATCATTCAATCAATCAATCCCCCTGGCACATCAATTCATTCAACAAAGAGCTACTGAATAAAAGCACTCTTAGCCAACAACTCTCTTAGCCTGGACAACAGGAACAGAAGTGCACACAGTTAATTCAAAAGGCACATTGGTCTCCTAACTGCCTGCAAACCAATCCTCTTTTGTGGAGCAGTTTATAGTCCAACAGAGGAGCTTCAATTTAACTACAGGGTTCAGCATCACTAAAAAGCTGCAGTAGCTTTCTCACATTGGGTCTCTCTGGCTCTCCTTTTCCTCAAAGGTCAGCTGTCAAGACACCTTGCTGTTGGTCAATGGAGCAAGTTTGTGTGTCAAAGTTCCCAGAAGTTGAAAACGAATTTTGCTCCAAACTTTAAACACACTAGAGGTTACACCACATACCACAACAGAAGAAAAAATAGACTAGAAGCACTCAGGAAGTCCTTTTTAGTTTTTATTCTAATAGTTATTCATTCTTTTTTAATGCTGTCATCTATTTCTACTTTTTCTTCTTCCTTCTTTGATCCCTCTAATTTTCACTCAAACTTTTTGTCTTTCTGTTTCTGTCTCTCTAGGTCTTCGCATTTTTTATTCCTTGCTCTTTCAGTGTGTTTTTGATTAATATTGATTTAGATGTTATAGTAGGCTACAGAGACCCCACATTTCAATAACTTCTAATTACTCGCACACACTCGCACAAAAACACCAGCTTCGATAAATCTAATTGCAAGTTCCAGTCAGAAGACCCCTGAGTCCCAGCCCACAAATTACAACAGAAATCTGACATAATCAATACATATGGCTGCCATTCTGCCCGGCTGAGTTCTTGTGAAATGAAAGATGTAAATAAATATTGTGTTACATTTTCATAGAAGCCCTTTTTTTCCTTCCGCCTTTTCTTTTTTACTTCTCTTAAGTTGCATCCTTCTTTTCTCTTCACATCCTGTCCCACAGCCCACCCTCCTGTCTCGACTTTGTTTCAGCTGTTGATTCCGCATCAATCACTGCAAAATCTAATTTGTCAAACCTCAATCTAGCAGGGCCCTCAACCCCGTGTGGCTGTCTGTTTGTCTGGAGCCCCACAAATGAGATGTGTGATAAGGCAACAGAGGGAGTTCTGCCGGGAATAAAAACAGACTTTTGCACTTTGAAGTCAGAGCGGATCAAAAACAACAGAGGGCTCTTTGTGGTACAAAGGGAGCATTTCTCCCCTTCATCCATCTTCCCTCGTTCCTGCACCTTTTCTTTGCAACCAGTCTGTCACTCTGTGAACTGTCACATAAACAGGCCCCCAACCTGCTCACCCACCTGCACTATCGACCTGTCTACCTACCGCAGGGAAGAGATCTGACTGTGTGTGTGCACCTATATATTCACGTCCCTTGAGGGGTTTGTGGTAGGCTGTGCAATTTGCGCAAATCTCTACGTCGAGACACAGCTGATAAGAACATGCAGTATCGTCTGTTTGTCTATTTGTCTTCTCATTTTTGAGTCGAACGCTTTTAGTTCCATCTCCCAGGCAATCTTCTTATCCATTATTTTAGCACACCCAGGCTCTTCCTGTCAATTTGATTTTTGCAGCATGCGCACGCCGCCAAGTCTGGAAAGATGTCGTCACTGTCAGTGCTGATGTTAGGGACGTACAGTACATCTTGTGTCCCATCAGCACACAACTACCCTTCATCACAGCCTCCCCTCCACCGGTCCCATGTTCCCGACATGGGAATCATTTGTCTTCACTGTGTCCGCCGCGATGATGTGGGATAACGTCGGGGGCCAGTGGAGCAGACAGGGGAGTATTGGTATATCGATCCTCCTCCGCTCTCCCTGTCCTCCTGCTGGAGTTTTGTTTCTCTCCTGCCTGTGTGATAAAGCGACTGGTGCTGATGGGGTTTGGCTCCATACATTGTTTCTTATACCTTTTGTGCGTGTGTGTGGTGTGTGTGTGTGTGTGTGTGTGTGTGAGATGAGATGAGAGCAATTTATTTGTAGCAGGGAGTTGTTTGTGGCTATAGGAGTGTTCATGTTCCAGTTAACTCTGCGCTCTTGCCATTCATATCCAGTTCCCCGCAGTGTCTGTTAACACCAGTGTTGGAAAAAGTACTCAGATCCTTTACTGAAGAGAAAGTACAAATACTGTGTTCTTAAAATACTTCATTACAAGTAAGAGGCCTGATTTCATAACTTTACTTTTGTAAAAGAACTAATATTAGCATCGAAATACTTAAATTAGAAAAAGTAAAAGTTTCAATTCTGCACAATTGCCCTATTCAGGAAAATATAAAGTATATAAGTATTATCAGATAAATGTACATCAAGGATCAAAGTAAAAGTACCTGTCATGCAGAATTGATTTCTTTGCAGAATTATGTTATGATGGGTATTTTATTCTCCTGTTACATGTAGGAGCATTTTAGTGTTGTAGTTTGTCAGTTTGGACCACATTTAGATACTAAAGTACTGTGTAGTTTAGTAGTACAGTACTGCATTATACCATATCAGCATATGAGTTGTATATGTACAAAGTGACTAGTAACTGTGAGTGTTGAAATAAATGTAGTGCAGTAAAAAGTAGGATATTTGCCTGTGAAATGTAGCGTAGTAAAAGTAAAAAGTATAGTTTAAATGGAAATACTCAAGTAAAGTACAAATATGTCAAAAAATAACTAAGGTACAATACTTGAGTAAAGTGACTTGATTAAGACGGTACACTAATAACTGTTGGTCAGTCAGACGCACATTACATACAAAAAAACTGCAAATAAAACAAGTATAGAAAGGCTTACTCAAAAAATAATTATACAACTATTAGAAACAAGTTCACAAGTTCAACAGTTCTGGTTTATTTAAAATTGGATATCATTTTTAGATAAGACACCATTAACAATGTACTCACCAAGATAATTGTTGAGATGTGGTAACACACTCCCACACTAGAGAAAAGACAGACATTACCCTAATTGCCTGCTCTTAAAGACCCACTGAAGTGTGCGACGGTGCATGATCTTTTATGCTAATACGTATAGTAATGACCAAAATTGTCCATTGGAACCCATATCAAAGATGTTGGAATAGCAACGAATTTGACGAGTTTGAATTTTCCGCTGGGAAATTCGCAGTCGACCTCCGCCTTCGTGGGCGTGGCTTGCGATCTACTGCGTGACGTCAGAAGATGGGCCAAGCCGAAGTGTTTACATTCACCACCATTCATTTTGTCTCTATTTCAAAGTCGAATTTACCAACGTTTTTGAGCGAGTATTTGATTGGAAAGTGTTTCGCAGTCGACTGGAAGTGATTGCCAATCGAGAAAAGCTGACAATGGAGGCGACAGTGACGAAAAAGGGAGGAAAAACACACGGGAAGCGATGCATTGCCGCTGGCTGTGGTAATGTGAAGTCTGCCGAAGTGGCGATGTTTCTGTTCCCAAAAGATGAAGGTGAGTGGCTGGTGTCATTGTTTCGTAGATTCGTAGATTGTTTATGAAAAATAAACGCCACTGTGTTTGTGTTAACTAACAAGACTATCATGGCGGCGGCAGAGCTCAAGTCGAGTTTCTCCGCCTGGAGATTCTCACTATTTCACTTTTGTCGAGCACAAAGAAAAGAAGGTTTTAGTTAAATGTAAGTTGTGTCTTGGCGGGTCAAAGATCCTATCGACTGCCCAAAACAGCAATTAAAATCTGTTGAAACATCTGCAGAAAAAACATGCTGGGACGAAGCTAGTAGCGAAGCTAGTAGCTAAGACCACAGACCCAGACTCATCCGACGCCATTCCAGCTCCACCTAAGCAACAGCGGCTGGATTGGCACTTTGAAACATATCTTTGTGTTTTGTTTGTATAGACCACATTGCTTAGCAGAGTTCAGTGATGCAAATGCATGTCAAGTTGATCAACAGGTTGTATTATTCTCCGATGCAATAACAGTACTGAAATGAAGGCTACAGTATAAGGGCATTAATGGGTGCCCTTTTCTAAGTAACTAAGAAGTTACTTTTTTGGTG
Source organism: Dissostichus eleginoides (assembly GCA_031216635.1). Taxonomy (NCBI): domain Eukaryota; kingdom Metazoa; phylum Chordata; class Actinopteri; order Perciformes; family Nototheniidae; genus Dissostichus; species Dissostichus eleginoides. The sequence continues at coordinate 22,931,361 of CM062275.1, forward strand.
TAAGTAGTGAAGTAACTAGTAATTGTAACTACTTACTGGTTTTCAGTAACTAGCACAACACTGCATGTGAACATGAATGTTGCATCATGCTATGAACAGATGAATGTATGATCAGGTGACGGCCAATCCTGTGTGTAGATCTACTCTAGATCTATGACAAAATATTGTCCTCAACTAATTGACTTCCATGGCCACTTTCCTCATCTATCCTGTCCGAAAAGCTGTCAAAATCACTCATTTCTCTCGCACCAGTATCACTTTCCGAAGGCTCCGCCATGTTTACAATCACAACTGGGCCCATCTTGTGACGTCACAGCCGCTATCGTCTGCAGCAGCGGTAGGCTCAGACTCTGAAAAATTTGCGATGTTTATCTCGTCCCTCGCACTTCCTAAAAAATTATTTTAGCCATGAACAGGTACAATTATATGTAAGAAATGAAACTGCCATTTCACTTTGGCGCAAAAAAATGCACTTCACTGGCACTTTAACATCCATCATAGTTTGCTGACATACTTCCTGGGTCAAATGTAACTAATGATACTTTTTTGTCCTTTGCAACAACATTTCCGGTGCACTCGCTTTTGCCTCAAAATGAAGTGTTTTTCATATTTAAAAATGTCACTTTGAATTACTTTACTGAATACAATGTCATTATTACTGATAGGGATATGAGCAAAGCATGGGAAATAAGTTGATATAAATCTATTTTTTTATTTTAATACCATAAATTACATCATAACAAACTACAACAACAATGAAGAAGGAAGGGGGGTGGGATAATGGATCACAGATTAAAGGTTGTTTTTTTTGTGCGGTGTGTGGTGGAACATTACGGGACATAATTCACTGTGGTATAGTGTGTTGCACCACGGACCTGTTAGAGTGTACCTGGTGTTGTTGTCATTCTAGCTTGAGTAGCATGTATGCAAGTTATTCTTCCTTTCTGTAAACTTAATGGAAAATAAAGTGTGGAGTTCCATACTCAACACGCCTTCTCCGACTCCCATTCATCGGCTCTACAGGTGTAAAATAGATGGGAGAGAGGTTAGCGCTGAAAACAGAGGTAATATAGCATCAATATTGCAGCTGTTTCTCCAATATCTACACTGAAAGCATCGCACCCTTCTGTTTTCTTGGCTGCTATAGTGTGGCCTACCATCTGTATAACTCTCACAACTTTTCCTCCACAGAACTGGTGCCAAAGAAATGATGCATGAAGCGTCCTGCCCACAGAACAACTGTTACCCTCTGGTCAAAAGAGTAAACTGCTCTGTTTGCAGCATGCAGATCTCAACTTCAAAAGAAAAAAAAACGTTGTTTAATATTTTACTGCCATGTTTGTGTGTGTGTGTGTGTGTGTGTGTAGCTGCCTGTATTGCTGTGGCATACATGTTCTTCTGGGATAATCATGTAGAATAGCTTTTGTCTGGTGGATTTATTACAAAAAGCAGGACTGACTGGGTGATAAAAGACAGGCGTTGTGTATTATCACAGAGCCCTTATTATCCCTCAGGCCAGGCCTCTGTTGTTCTGATCCTATCTGGTCAAAACTGCTTACTTTGGCAGTGAAGGGTTCCAGTTTCTGCCGAGTGACTCCTGGTTGTTATGGAGCTCAACACACTCTTATGGAAAGAGACATCTGCAAAACAAAAACACACCCTGCTGTCAGGGAAAGATTAACACATGATGGGTGGGAAGAGGTGATAAACATCTGCCGGAAAAACCAGAAGCCACACACTCTGCTCAGTAGTCCTATTCAAAAACACACATATACACATGTACGCAGTTGGTGTCTGCTGTCTCCTAAAAATCATGTATCTTCAAAATATAATTAATCTTGAATATACAACATATATTGGAGTACATTTCCTGGTTTTCAAAAACACTTCTTTAGCTAAAGTGATCTGTTCACAGGATTTTTTAGGAATTTTTTCAACCTTAATGAAACTGTTCATTCCTAACTTTAGCCTACTTGAAAAATTCACAACATTTAGAGGTAAATGTTTTTAGTGGACAGCTAAAGTATCCTCAGACAATAGTTTTTAATGTATCTTATTAAATGATTTAGCGTATTTTCTCATACGAATATTCAGCAACAGTAGCAACAGTTACACAAACGCAGCCCCTAATAAATAAATAAATATATATATATATTTATAACTATAGGTTACTAACGTAACCCCAGTTCACAGAGTAACATGAAGTGAGATGTCTCACTATGGGATGCGCCTCAACGCGTATGCATCAGAAGCATCAATCTCATTACGCCAATCCTGATTGGCTGGTGATCTTGACGACTACGTCAGGGAATCCACCCACCCTTTAAGTAGCTTGCGCTACGTCGCAGCGTCATTCAAAATAAGCACCTCTTCTCGCTTCGCCTCAGCAAGAAGGGCCATCTGGTGAGATATCTCACTTCATGTTACTCTGAGAACTGGGGTTACGTTAGTAACCTATAGTTCTCATTCATAACACTCCGTTCGATGTCTCACTATGGGATATTGAGACTCCCTTATTGCTAGACATGCTTATCTCGAAAATCACCAAAACAAAACAGTACTTAACAGGTAGAACCCTGTCCTAACACGGGGCCCAGCACTGCACGGGCCACACTTGGAGCAGAGACATCTAGTCTGTAAAAGCAGACAAAAGTGAGCGGTGAAGACCCGCTCGTCGCTGCACAAATGTCCTGAATGGAAACACCCTTGAACAAAGCCCAGGATGTAGCCAGTCCACGAGTAGAATGAGCACGCAGGCCCGTTGGTGCCTGCAAACCCTGACTCGTATAAGCCAGAGCTATCGCTTCCACAATCCAGTGGGAGAGCCGTTGCCTGGTAACGGGCTTGCCCTTATGAGGGTTAGCCCAGGATACAAAGAGTTGGTCATTGCATCGAAACTCTTTTGACCTGTCCATATAGGTGCGCAAAGCACGAACTGGGCACAGCAAATTCGGCCGCTGTTCTTCAGAGGAACATAGCGGTGAAGGAAATGCCTCAAGGTCAATGGGGGTGCATGAGTCTTCACTGACAGGTGTTTCATGTCAGCGTCTTCCAGGGGTTCAAATGGAGGTCGAGCGAGCCCATCTAAAACCACTGCCAAGTCCCACAGGGGCACCAGTGACCTGGAAACGGGGAGGAGCCTGCGAGCCCCTTTCATAAAACGGCAGACCAAGGGATGTTGGCTAGCCGTCTTTCCCTCAAAGCCCACATGGCATGCGGCAATAGCAGCCAGGTGCACTTTGATCGTGGAGAAAGCTCTGTGTTTATCAATCAGGTCCTGTAGAAATGATAGAATCACACCGACAGGGCATTGAAAAGAGATGTGTCCCTTTTGAAGGCACCACTCCTCAAACACCCTCCACTTACAGTCATAGAGAGACCTGGTGGAGGAAGCCCTTGCACTCTGAATAGTGTTTATCACCTTCTGAGGAAGCCCCACTGTACTCAAATTATACCACTCACGGGCCAGGCCCATAGTGCCAGGCGCTCTGGGTGTGGGTGAAAAATCATCCCCCCGCCTGAGATAGTATGTCCCTGCGTAACGGGAGCTGCCACGGCTGCCCGCACAGCAGCTGATATATCTCCGCCAGCCAGTACATTGCAGGCCAGTGCGGAGCTATCAGGATCAGTGTGTGGCGATGTTCTCTCACTCTGGCCAGAGTTGGAGGTATTAGAGCCAGGGGTGGGAACGCGTACAGAAGGACCGGGGGCCAAACGTGTGCGAGCGCGTCCACGCCTAGCGGTGCGTTTAGATCGCGCATTGAAAAGAACAGCTGACATTGAGCATTTTCTTTTGATGCGAACAGATCTACCGCGGCCCGGCCGTAACGCACCCACAGCTGACTCACAATCGTTGGATGTAGAGTCCAGTCTGCATATAGTGGTGCACCTCTGGACAGCAGATCTGCCCCGAGGTTCATCACTCCCGGTACGTGCGTCGCTCTCAGAGAGAGGAGACGTCCGCAGCTCCATAAGATCAGTTTGCGTGCCAGCATGTGTAACTGGAGAGAACGCAAACCCCCTTGGCGGTTTATATACGATATTGTGGTCGTGTTGTCTGTCCTCACGAGGACATGATGTCCCCTGAGAAAAGGCAGAAAGCGTTTTAGGGTGAGAAACACCGCTAAGAGCTCCAGATAATTTATGTGTGACCGTTGGAGGTCTCTGCTCCAGAGACCCCTCACAGGTCGACCTTCGTATATACCCCCCCAGCCCGTCAGACATGCGTCCGTGGTGACCACTTTCCGCGATAGGACAGCACCCATAGGCACGCCCCGTACTAGAAAAGTCGGGTGCAGCCAGTGGCGCAGTGCCATTACGCATTCCACAGTGACCATCACTCTCCGCGCGCCATGACGCACGGGGTCCAGTCTGAGGGCAGCTACCCAGCGCTGAAATTCCCTCATGTGTAAGCGGCCCAGTCGTACCACCAGGATGGCTGACGCCATGAGCCCCAGTAACCGCAGACATGATCTGAAGAGAACATATTTGCGTGGCTGGAAATGAGCGAGGCAAGCCCTGAAGGCTTTCACTCTCTCTGCTGACAGGCGGGCTGTAAAGGGCACCGAATTTAGACGTAAGCCCAGGAAGAGTACAGTCTGGGCTGGGGACAACATGCTCTTTTCTGTGTTTATTACAAAACCCAGGTCGAGCAGGTGTTTCACGAGGGTATTCGTCTGCGTAATAGCCTCCTGCTCCGACTGTGCAAGAAGGAGCCAGTCGTCTAAATAGGTTGCCAGGCGAATGCCCTGTTGTCTTAAAGGGGCTATTGCTGCCTCCGTACATCGTACAAACACCGAAGGGAAGCACTCTGTACTCGTAACAGACACCCTGAAAAGCGAACCTCAGATATTTCCTGTGTGGATAATATACTGGGACGTGAAAATACGCGTCTTTCAGGTCGATTGATGTGAACCAATCGTCCTGACGTACGAGACGCAGCAGAGATGTGTGAGTGAGCATCCGGAATTTGTATTTTCTGAGATACTTGTTCAGAGCCCTTAAATCCAGGATAGGGCGAATTCCGTTCCCTCCCCGTTTGGGAACGAGGAAGTATTTGGAATAGAAGCCGCTCTGACTCTGTTCGGAGGGTACAATGGATATGGCTTTCTTTTCTAGTAGCGAGAGAATCTCCTGCTCTAGAATATGAGCCGACGCTCCCCGGGCTTGTGAATGCACAATGCCCGAGAAGTGAGGGGGGGTGACAGCGAATTGGAGTCTGTAGCCCCGTGATATCGTCTTGAAAACCCAAGCAGAGCATGTGAGCATCTTCCACCTTTCGCTCTCAAAGCGAGTGGAGACGTAATCATTCTCTGTTGCTTGCACTCTGTGTCTTTATTGGTTGTGTTATGGGGCCCTCTAGTGTCTGAACACGGTGGCATCCCAGGCTGACAACCTCGGTCGACACTGCGCATGCGCGCGGCGATGATGCGTTCACAGACTCGGTCACCGTCCGCATTCCGAGAGAGGCAACAGCCACTCTCAGAAGCGGAGCAGTCACCTGACTGTTTATTGTTATCATGTTTTCTTTTCATTATTTTTGACTGCGCCCTTGGCTTTAAGCCTGGAAACGACAGTGGAAAATATTTTATTGAAAACATGACATGTGTTTGTGCGACTTGAACAAGCAGCAGGAACTGCTGCCTTTGTTGTGAAGTCTATCTCCCTCATGGCGCGAACTGGAGGATGACGTTCTGACATCACTCGAGGCGGCGGGAAGACGGGGGCGTGGTTGCACCCCGGAAACACATGGCTTTGAACACGTGTGGAACACGGTCCAGGGCTGAAAAACAGGGAACTTCCAGCCCTTTCCCGAGGAGAGGAGGGAAGGCTGGGCTGCTCTCTTCTCTTTTCCTCACCGATGGCCGAAGGTCTGGGCCGGCTGCGCCTGTGCGGCTGCTGCCGGAACCGGGGACTTTCTTGGCCAGCTCGTCCTCGCCTCATGTCTGGGCGGGAGACCCGGGGCGGGCTGTGGCTTTTGGGGAAGACAAAGCTGGAGAGCCTCATCCTCCTTCTTTTTAGCCTCACACCGCTGCTGCATTGAAGCCAGAGCGGTGCCAAATATGCCCTCGGGGACAATCGGCACGTCCAAGACGTCCTCTTTTTCCCGGTCCGGAAGGTTCGTCAGGTTAAGCCACCTGGCTCTCTCCTGCACCACCATCATCCCCAGCGATTTGCCCGTGGCTGGACTGCACAGCGCTGCACACGGAGGCAAATGTCCGTGATCGCTGTGATCGTCCCACACGGCCGGCTCAGGTTTGTTGTCATGTCTTCACAGAGCTCCGCCTGGTAAGCGGTTAGCATCGATGAGACATTGAGCGCCCTGACGGACAAAGCTGCCGCTTTGTAAGCCCGTTCGGTCATTGCTGACTGGAACCGGTCCGCTTTCGTCGGCAGCGTGGGGTTCCTGCTAGGAGCCGAAGACAGCCGCGGTTGGAGGTGGGCTGCCACAAGCGGCTCCATAGGCGGCATGCGGAGCAAGCCGAGCTTCTCCATGCCCTCAAAGTCCAGAGAGGAGGCTCCCTGGATTGGGGCCTTGCTGCTGAAAGGGCGGTCTCTCCACGAGACAGACACCTCGTCCAGCAGCTCTGGAAAACCGGGAGAAGTTGCCTCGTCAGCCTCGCGGCTTGGGGCAAGTTCTTTCCCTCATAGCGAGACCTGGAGGTCTCCTTGGCTACTTCAGGCCAAGGGATGTCCAGTCTGGACGCAGCGCGTTGACACACGGCCTGCAAGTCCATGCTGAGGCGGGGCAGAGATGGCGCGCTTTCGCCTGGGGGAGCGGACTAAGCCTCCGGCTTGGCAGCCTGAGCAGACGAGACGAAGATGTCATCTTCGTCTTCGTCCGAGTCGGATAAGAGGAACTCAGAGGTATCCTCTTCATCCTCCTCCACGTAATCCAGCTCCAGGACATCCTCCGCGGGTGGAACCACGGTGAGGTCCAGTTGGGAGCCCAAGCTTGTCACAGCACGGGGCTCCCTTCCCGCGGCTGCCGCCACCATGCCTCGATCGCCGGGCGGCAAATCGACAGGCATGAAGGGGTCTTGTCCCGACAGGCTAGCTTGGCGCGCTAGCCGTCGGCGGAGGCTCTTGGTGGTGAAGCGGGCACAGTGTCCGCACGCACCGGGGGCGTCGATAGCCTCCTGGGCATGTTTCAGCCCGAGGCAGGACGAGCAGACCTGGTGTGAGTCCGTGCCTGAAATTTTGAGCCCGCAGCCGCAGAGCCGAGCCTCCGAACCTCCGTCTCCTCTGGTGTGAGGGAGAGAAGGGTCCATCCTCGCTCGCCGAGGTGTCGGCGTGGAGGGACAAACTAGTAACAGGTATGTTACTGTTTGAAGGAAAAATCAAAACCTTACCGTTATTCGTGGAAGAAAAAACGGCAGGGCAGATTTCAGTATTAACTGGTGTGTTAATAGATGAAAATCCCGTGCGAAGCAAAAGTAACCGGCAAGCGTCCGGCGACCGAAGGTTAGCTTTGTGGTTCAGTCTGTGGACAGTTAAGCTAGCCTGGCTACTGATATTCTTTTGAGATGTGCTCCGAAGCGAGAAGAGGTGTTTGAATGACGCTGCGACGTAGCGCAAGCTACTTAAAGGGTGGGTGGATTCCCTGACGTAGTCGTCAAGATCACCAGCCAATCAGGATTGGCGTAATGAGATTGATGCTTCTGATGCATACGCGTTGAGGCGCATCCCATAGTGAGACATCGAACGGAGTGTTATGAATGAGAACTACTTTGTTTGATTTAGTGAAAGATCATGTAGGTGAAAGTTTTGAGTATTTGGACCAAACCATCCTCCCAAATTTCCTCCCACCGCGCTCTTTATACTGACTTACTTCATGCTTACTGACTAACAAATACTTGGGTTGTATACAATTTATACTGTATTGCTTTTTATTTGTACAACAACAAGCAGCCTATACACGGTAATGCAAAATCTGGCAGAAATCACATAAAAGATGTAAATCACACAACATTGAGGCACTGCTATCACAAATATACAACCATTTACACACTCACGAACACACACACACACACATAGCGAACACGTTTGTAGTGGAAAAGCTGATTGTGATCTGTGACCACATGTGGTTTGAGTGGTTCTTAACACACCAGCACATCCAGAACAAAGCAGTAATTCAAATCTGTTCCCACCTTCTACCTTGCAGAGCCAAGATGCTGCATATCATTTTTTTAGGCCCTGTGACACACACACACACACACACACACACACACACACACACACACACACACACACACACACACACACACACAAACACACAAACACACAAACACACACACACACACACACACACACACACACACACACACAACCAATCCACTCCTCAACACCACCAAAAGTAATTTGTCACGTTCATGATGAATTATACCCTCTCCAGTTCATAGCCTACAGAGGTTATAGAGAGAGAGAGACAGAGTGTGTGTGAGGGAGAGTAGGTGGAGAGAGGGTGGAGAGAGGGGGTTGAGCCAGTTGTTTACAGCTGTCATTTGTATGTGATGCTAAGAGCATACAAATGAAAGGGACAACATTTCAAAATGTCACAATATAAAAATATCGTAACATGAGGAGTGTTGGTGCGCAGAGTGGTAACTGCATGGTATTTGACGCTGTGGGTGGTAAACTGTGGGGCTTTTATAGGGTGGGTTGAATTGAGAATCAAATTAGTCCTTGCTGCTTTCAAGTGAATCAAACCTTTAATAGAAAAGGCCAACGATCACAGTCCAGTAAAAAGGTCGGCTCAACCAAATGATATAAAACAAACTGTTCTCTCACTTCTACTGGTGTATACTTTGCTTTTTCCCCCCTCTGGTTGGATATGTCTGTCTCCATCATAGTACTATTTAATGTTCTGCTTACAGTATTGATATATTAAATAAAAAATACCAAAGTAAAATCTTGGCCTATTTCCCACCCTTTAAATCACCGCCCATGACTTTTTTCAGAGATTTAAAGTGGTCTGATGTTGTGCTTACAGACGGATGTTTCTGATGTTGGGATCATGCTGAGATAAAGATGTGAAAGATTTCCATTTCTGAACTCGCTGGACAACTCAATTTGTGTAGTTAAATAGGGACTATTTGTGCAATAATATAGAACATATAGAGCTATATCCATCAAATGGGGCTTTTAGCATCTAAAATGACATGCAGCATCAATTATTTCTTGGTTTTTAAGGCCTTTTTTATAATATGATGTCGGATATGAGCTCTTAGAGAAGCCCAGTGGTAATTATGACTTGGATGTTGACATAAACAAAAATTTGCATACTGTATTTACAGCATGATTTCATACTCCGACATGCCACAACTATGACAACTAGCACAGATTAAATTGACGCAAATGTACAGCCTGTTCAAATCCATTCAAAGAAATACAAAATCTTGAATTTCCATTTTGCTTCAATTGATATGTTTATGTTAATTGTAACAAATACCGCAACTTGTACATCAATTGGATGAGTGATCCAATTTTCAACAAGTCAATATTGTGTGTATTCTGCACGGTTATTTGAAATAGAAAACTAGGCATCATAATGGTAAAACAACTGATGATCAACATCTCTCAATATTGAAAGGTATTTGACTTCAGTTACGCTTGGATCCACAAACCATCTTTTCTTTGTTAATGTCTGCTCCGCTGGAACCTTCTTCTGTTTTATTGCAGTGTTTTTTTGTTTTGTTTCAATTCCCTTGGAGACCTTTGTATTGGCTTGAGATAATAAATCCTTAAATGGGTTATCTCAGAACCTGTATAAATATACACAAACTGTTTCCATATTGTATCTGTGCTTCATCAACAAGACTTGTGCTATTCATATAAAAACTTATATAGCCATTTGGTAGTTTAAAAAACACCCATGTAGGACCAAGCAGAATAATCTTAAAGGTGCATTGGTCCCGGAGGCGCAAGGTGGAAGAATAGGGCAAATCTTAGAATAGCCTCATGCAGTATGTGTGTTTATGGAGGCTGAATGCCCACAGGAGCAGCATGAGGCATGGATAGAGACACAGCCGGGAAAACTCATCTGTTCCTTGGCTCTTAGCTGTTCCAACACTCATAATGCCTCCATCCCCTGGGTGGTATTGCTTCTATAATAGCCTGCAACTATGCAGCAATGAAAAACAACCTTGCTAATTCTCACACACACCATGAGAGAGAGAGACCCGTGGAGGGAAATAAGGAGGGAATGAGAGAGAGGGGGGAAAATCCTGTGCATGTATTCCCAAGTCCAACAGACCTCTTTTGTATTCAGGTAAGTTGGCTTAACTGAGCAAATGCTGATAACTCCTTGACACAAGGTCACCCATTATATACCATTAAAAAGAAAATACAGGTATCTTCAATCCACGCACAAACAACCACATTCACACACACACACACACACACACACACACACACACACACACACACACACACACACACACACACACACACACACACACACACACACATATACACAAGTTGACAGGTCAACAGAATTATGTAAACTACTTTGTTTCATCTTCATAATCGCCTGAGGGCTTTTAACAGTCAGGGTCACTGACACGATTATCCTATTATATTAGATAAGATGGGGAGAGGCATTGTGTGAGGACAGACGGGCCGGAAGGAGAATATTAAAAAGGCTCAGGCATGCAGGAGCGTCTCCAGGTACAGTAAGAAGGATGTGCAGGTTGGCAGGAAATACAATGGATTCCTCTGTGGCTGCTCAGAAATTCTACCTCAGAAACAGGTTGGTGTGTGTGTGTGTGTGTGTGTGTGTGTGTGTGTGTGTGTGTGTCAGAGTAAAAGGGAGAGATGGGATGAGTCATGTGGAGTGACAGTAAGAAAGGAGTATTTCAAAGTGAACTTTGAGTGTACATCTCATATATTTTCATCTGGCCTCAGGGAGACTGGTGCTCTACTTCACTGTCAGCCACGACAGATTGCACTGATTGGCTTTGTTCGCTGCTTTGTTCGTGTGTGCCTGCATCATGGGTTCACAGGTGATGCATTTTTCAACACATGTGTGTAAATCTGGCACTATTGTATGATGTCCTTATCTATATCCGCTGTATTGTTTTATCTAAAAGTTCACATACTACTAATTAGCATGCTCAAAACCATGGGCATTACATTTTTTTTTCTTTGTTTCTTTAACTTTGATCAGAGCAAGGCTAGCTCCTTACCTGGTTTCTATTTGTTATGCTCAGCCAAGCTCACCATGAACTGGTATCTTCATAATTAACAGAAAAACACTAGAGTCATATCAATCATTTAATCTAACTCAGCTGGAAAATGGAAAACTAATAAGGATATTTTTCAGCTTGCATATTTCCCAAATGTTGAGCCATTCCAAAAAACATTAGTGCAGTTTTAACTTCTTAAACAGTTAGCAAGTCATCATTATCAAGTTTAATAATCAACAATCTCCACCACCCATTGTTCTGTGCAGTAAAGTAATATGTGAACTGAAATAAATGTTACTAGTGTTTATATTTGAGGGCTGGAATTTGTTTTCTCACAGATCTATTTAGACAGGGTCACTCTAAGATTAAAAGTATTAGCAAATAATCCAATTCACGAGAGAGTATTGTGCCAAACTTTTACAGCTCACCTTGAAATATTTTGGTTTGGCCCCGATAGTAAAGGTGATTAAATATAATGACTTTGACAAGCATTTAGTTGTTAGGAGAAAAATGCCTTTAAGTTTGAGTGAGAGTCTGACGATTGAAGCTTTATAAATATGTGAAATCTCCAGATATTTTACGTTCTATATCCTGCTTTTACACTTAACATATTTTGCAGGGAGAAACTGAAAACAATAGAATAAATCAGCACACATGCATATCTCAGTAAGAATACATTTGGCGGGGAAATGGAGGAAAAAACTCTCGACACGTTCAAAACCTAACATGACAGCACCACATTCTTTCTGGAAACCCTCTTGAGCTAAATAACACAAAAACACACACTGGAGTCTCCTTTTTCTCACATTATCTTTGGAGTCATAACGCTCAGGCAGAGAAAATGAGCAACAACAAAAGAGGCAAACCTAGGTTTATCACCTGCTTTGCTGCGCTCTGTAATGTAATGCAATTCAAATCCCAAGCTCCCCTGAATACTCTGCTGCATGGCCGCGATCCAAAGCAAAAGTCTCCTTCACTGTACCCTTGACGCCATAACCCTAATGGTCCTTTTTTCTGATGACGAGGCGGGGAACAGAAACTTCTCCTGACTGGCTCTCTGATGATAAGTTTTGACATGGGCGTTTGCTCAAGGGCAGCAGGTAAACTGAAGAGGGGGTGTGTACAGTATCATTGGTTTTTGCAATGCATCCCACTGTGTCGCTGGTATGTTTGGCATGCTGCAGTGCATCACAATTAGACTAGCCGTCACTCAGCCCTGTGCTATGAGCCCGCAGCATCTATTCAATCAAATGAGCTTCTGGGATCGGCGTGCCTCTAGAGGAAAGCCCTGAGCATAGGAAACATGTCAGCCTAATGTCTGACACACACTTTATCCGAGTGATCAAGCAGCCACAGAGATAGCGACTGCGCGGTGGCTTCAGCATGCGTTACTGTGTGTGTGAGTGAGCGGATCAGCATTGCAGAATACTTGACTGGAGACAGAGTTGCTGCGTAAGAACTTCAGCTATTGATTGATGATAATGAGTATCGCTTAAGAACACATGATGGGGAAGGGAGAGGAAGTGAGGAGAGAAGGGGACGAACTGAAAAATGGAAGGAGAACAACATAGAGGAAGTCGTGTCAGAAGGTGAAAAGATATTTAAAGATGGAGCGAAAGAGAGGAGGAGAAAAAGAGGTGCCGGGTGAGGAGGAGGAATGAGGGAAAGGATGGGCGGAAATCAGGATAAAAAAAAAATCGTGTTTTTGCAAAAACCCTGGCCATCTGGTGAGATGGAATTACATTAGGGATGCACATACAGCCCTCATGCTCCTGTCTCATCAACACATAGCACGGCTGAGATGGTGTATGTGCATGTGGGTGTGTGTGATCACTGTGAGCACACAAAGTGAGGTTCTGACCTTGAAATGTGTACCCCTCAATGTACACATATCAAGCATTGATTTACAGCACTTAACTCTTATCTGATCAAGCATTTGCCGCACAATGGAGCATGGGATCTACGGCTATAAAGTTTAAACAGTCCAAAGAGGGGGAAAAAAGACATGAAGAGGCCTGAAGGGTGCCTAATGTTTGCAACTATTACCTCACATAAGAGCTCTTCCACATTCCCATTTACTCAATGTTTCATGCATGAATAATCCAATACAAAGAAAAGTGCAATATTTCCACCAGGGCCCGGCTAGATTAGCAGGGGGGGGGGGGGGTGCTCTGTCCCCCTGAGGACTCCCGGGTTTCTCCCAGAAACACAGAGCAAAAGTAATCAGACACAAGACACATCTTTCTTATCTCCAGCTCACTCCTAACAAGCACATAATTGCTAATATCTTTGCTGAGCCGGAGAACGAATACCCCGGAGACTGGCTATGTATATACACCGTTATGGAGAGATGAGGATGGGTTGCTATAGGAACAAGGAAGCCTTAATGTGGTAATGCAAGGGGGCAGCAGGGGGGGGGGGAAGTTACAAAAGGTTGAGAGTCCTGAAGAGCTGTAAACTACAGTACATGCCCCTTTTAACTGTTTTATGTTTTGTTCTTGAATCACAATGGATGTAATTAGCTGTCTTTGAATCTCCTTAACAGGCAAGGCTATGTAATGCTAAAGAAAAAACAAATCTCTGCAATTTAAACCAAATTAAGTACCATTATTAAACAGGATATAAAGTAGTGAATAGGTATTTACTGCCATTACTGTGACTGATTTGAATCACATATGGTGCAGCAGCCAGTTGTTTCAGAGGCTTTAAAATAATATACGATTAATATCCTTGACCTTAACAGTTGAGATAAGTACACCTGTGTCAGGAGGTTCAGACATTTCCTGCCAAAATTATCCATGTTATAGTTTATAAAGTACCATTCAGGCGAAGGATACATTAAAAATTCAAAGGCACTGAAAGTCCTGTAAGGTCACTAGTAGATATTTTGGCTACTGTAGTGCCAGAAAGCATGCCAGGGACTCGGATAATACCCTGGCCATTACACTTAATGTAACTTCAGTTAGAGACACTTATGTTAAGGACCTGAACGTTTAAGGCAAACTAGTGGAAAGTTAGATTTTGTGGGAAATGTTCCACTCTTTGAAGGAGTCCTCAAAAAAACTGCAGCAAGTATTCTGCAGAGAAACCCAATTGCCTCTTAATAAACTGACATATATTAACATCATATTTTAGTCCACTGTGTGGAGTGTACCAGCAGAGTAATTGCGTGAAGTGTCAGGTAAAAATGCCCACACTGAGCACCTGCATGAATATGAAATATATTCAAAACTTTTACAGTGTTTTCAAACATTTACATATAATTCAACATTTTATACAGTTCAAGTTCCCGTATCTCACCCACTCCATCTCCTGGGCCTGCTAACACCTACTAACATACGTAGAAACAACTAACCCGATGTCTGAGAGCTATCGTATAATCCTCTGGACAAAGCAATGATGATGTTAAAAGTCCAGATGTCCAAAAGACCTGGCTTCTTCTTTCCCCCTAGACTTGATTTGAATTACTCCAAAAACAAGAGGTCCCAGAGCACGGGTCTCATTCACAAATGATGACAATAAATATGAATTGCTTATATAACATAAATATTTAGTTAATGGGTAAAGTAGTAGTAGCTGCAGACAGTTACAAATGCATGCCAAAACACGACCGAACCTATAAAGCTTAGACCTGCAGAGATTATGCTGTAAATAAAAGCAGAAAAAGGGATCTTTCAATGATTTTACAAAGTTATGATTATTGGTCATAGACTTCTTGCTGCCTTTATGAAAAAATAAAGTAATAATAGTAATATAAGTAATAAAAGTAATAATAAGTATCAGCTAAACACAGAAACTCAAGAACTCCCAAATGAGAACAATGAAATTGTTATACTAAAGTCAGGTGATGTTATTGAGCAAAGTGCACGTACTGTAGTGAGGAGGTCAGGGTGAACCGAGGGTCAACTTAACACACACTTTGTTGTTTGTTTTTAAAGCATGACCACCCGGGTCATTCATTTACTTTAACCACGTGTGTATTATTGGAACCATGATGAAGAAGGTTGCTTAACCCTAACAAAATCTTCATTGCAATCCAAACAAATGATCTTTCATCAGGGCATGGACAAACAACTGGGCGAGTCTGAGCCAGAACTTGCTGCAGGAATTCAGTGAAACGACTAAATATTGACATGAATCGAGTAAAGATATTCATGCAACTAATTATGATTTGTTGTAATATAAATAATAAGTAGTTAATTGTTTTCACCATGACATTTTTTTCGTGTTGTTAAACAATAAAATTAAACCAAAGGTCCACAGGGGAGTTGAACAGCAGGGTTGTGAGAGAGTGATAGACAGCCGGTAATTAGGGATCAGAAATAGAAACAAAGTGAGCAGGAGGAAAAGCAGCGAGGGGTGACAAAGACAGACAGACTCTAAAAATACATGTTCCTATTACTGTTCATATCGAAACCACAATATTTTACACTGCCTCCAAATTGTGCTGCACATACAAGCTTTTTTTCATAAAAGTCGTTTGTAATAAGTCATCAAAATACATCAGTGAGGCTTTTATTGAATTGAAAGACTGCATCGCTCTTTCAGTGCTTTACTGGATTACCAGCCAGCTATCTGTAATGTCAGCTTTTGTACTGCGACATGAGAGACAACAGAGGCCATAGCTTATGTGTGTGAGAGATCACATTATGTTGGCCGAGCTCTAATCATTCTTTGATGCCGGAGGCGCTTCATTCAGCCTCCCCCTCCTCCCCCTGTCTTTATCCATCTCTCTCTCTCTCTGCATGTTTGTCTCTATCTTCTGCTCTTTATCTCTCGTTTCCCTCCTCTCTGTCTCTCTGTAATGGTATTTCAATAGGACAGATAGCCACAGGAATCCAATGTGCATGCCGTCTAATTGAGTCTTTAATAGGATGTCTGATGTCTGCTAGCTGCCAGTTCACACTGAGAGGGACGGAGACGCACTTCAAACAACACCACCAGCTGGACCTATCTTTAAAGGTCAGCCTATGTTGCTGGATCAACAGCATAAACAAGACGTTTTTTAATTAAATACAATACAAATGATTGTATTTATTTTATTGTTAACTCTCAACTGAAGAAATACCTAAATATATGTTTCTTAGAGATGCACAGTGAGTATGATTGTGAGTAGATCAGAGAATCTGCTTATCAAAGAGCTGTGTTCATTCAAGTTTTGGTGCATTGATTTAAATTGTTACTCCCATTTGATCGTCTTGCCAATCACAAAGTTGGAAAAAGAAGTTATACGAAGTACTATACTTTCATTACAACTGTTTAACATCAAAATTAAACTTTTTAGAGAAACAAACTGACACCAACTCAACAGAATGCTCGTATTATGTATCTCTGAATTCAATATTTAACATGAATTTGAGCTCCATGAAAAAGCTACATTTTGGTTGTGTCGAAAATCCCTCCATTGTTAAAGTAAATCATTCATAGACAATAGTCCATTTATAAATCCCAGTTTTATGAAATATCACAAAATGTACTGTGGGATTTCCGATAAAAGGATAATAATCCATCATCATCTTTTCTTTCCATCACTTTGGCATGGTCTGAATACTACAATTCCCATAATCCTCTGCCCCTGTTGGAGGAGACTACAGTCAGAGGTGTGAATCAGAGAGATAGTGAATTTGTCGCAGTCGGGAACAAAACACAGCAGGCACATTGCAGCCTATCTTGGCATGTCAGTCCACCTGCAGATTAGTGGAATAGTGTGAAACCACTGGGGACTCACTCTATTAAAAACAGATCCACGGCAAAACTAGAGGTCAAAATACCCCCCGGGGAACATTAAATGTTGATCTTTCACTTTGTTTTCCAGCCATTCGGGATATTGAACTAATTCGACAGTTAGCCTGTACTTATGTGAATCCAATTTATCTTACCTGTGGTTTAACTCGATTTTGATCTTTGTGTTATTTGTATTATCTGTCATTGTTATTCTCCAGTGGTTTATTTGCTCAGCAATTGCTTCCAATGAAGACATACAGTAGGAACTATGTTAGGTTTGTCTAGCTGTAAAAGCTCATTGTAAATTATAAATAAAAGTAAATCAAAGCATTGAAGTTCATTGATGTGTAACTATAGTTTGATAAAACAATCCCAATCCAAAGTGACTTGTGTACCTTTTTCCCCAGAGCTTTATCACACCTCTTCAGCAGTGCATAGCTTGCTCTGTTGTTAGTTTTATTTGTGTGATTTGGTTGGTACATACATAATTGAAAAATAATTACAGTAAATAAACCAACACAACAATTGCAAGCAAAAGTAAAAGAAATGAAAAGAGACTGTCAGTCTTTTTCCAGGAGTGAATAACAAGACAACCTACAGGATCCATATTTTGGTCCAACAACCCAGACAGATATTCTTTTGGTTGTTATATAATGAGGATGACTGTGAGGGGATGATTCAGGTTTCCAGTCTTTTTTTTTAAACACGCTTTTTCTGGAAAACTCAGATATTGCACTTTGTGTGTGTTTGGCTCATTAGTCTTTCTCTCCTCTATTTCCCCACAGGTACGATTGCTTACGATGAGGTTTTGAAGACTGTCTATTGTATGTTGATTTGTATACAAGTCCTTGTTCCTGTGTGAGATTATGTCAACCTTTGTGTATGTGTATGGGTACCAGCGCTGCAGGGCCGTGACTTTATTCTATCTGCATGACGCCGGGATAATTAACATCTTCACCTGGCTCCTGGTTTGTTCGTTTTAAAAAGCCTAATTAATCACAGGGACAACGTTGGGACTGGAGTCAGAGCCACCAAGCGTGAAATTACCTCTCAGAGACTGGGCTCAAACGTCCATAAACAGTGATCCTGCCAGCCTACCCTCTGTACGTAACTCTTTATCTCATACGGCCGTGGAAGGAGGGAGAGGCAAGAAAGAGCAAGAAAGGCCAGCAGAGGTGGGAAACAATGCAGATGACTAAAAAAACGAAGCAGGCGATCCGGGGGAGAAAAGTTTCTTAGTCGGGGGCAGAGTGACGGTCCTGCTTTGCTGCGTATAATAATATTAGCTGGTGGGCCAGGTATCTGGAACACCTACTCTGAGTAAGCTCTATGGCCAAATCAATAACTTTGAACTTCCCATCCGAGAAAAACTCTTTACATCAATAGACGCTGTGATATCCCCCTGCTGGTGTTGAGTACAGCATCAGTGGTTCTGGGAGTAGTTTGTATGAATCATACACGACACCCACTCTCCTAACCTCTCCCTCTCTACCTACCTGCAACCCCCCCGCCCACCATGAACCGCCATCAGCATCAACTGTCTTTGTACTTAACCTCACACATCACAGCTAACTCGTATATCAATGTTGTGTTGAGACAGCGGAGAAGGGATACGTGTCTATTTCTGGCTCAGTAGGAGTGGATGATGGCCATTCTCTGTGTGTGTGTGTGTGTGTGTGTGTGTGTGTGTGTGTGTGTGTGTGTGTGTGTGTTGAACTTGATGGAGGTGTATGCCTCATGAACACTGTGGAAGTACTGTCTACATATTCAGGTCTGTGAGGCTAAGTCACCTGACATCACCTGTATAGACACCTGCAATGCAAAGTTATAATCATATTGATAATTTCTGTTAAATAATATTATGATTCTCCTGCCACGTAGCTATGTGTTAAAGAGGCCCTCTTGTGCTCTTTTGGGTTTTCCCTTTCCTGCAGTGTTAGATTTGTTTTGCATGTAAATGGTCTGCAAAGGCGTAAATCCCCCCCTGACTGAAACGGCTCCATTGCACGCCTATGTTTACTTCCGTAACATAATGACGTCACTATGTAACTGTTGGGGAAATATTTTCCTAGGCGCATAACTTTGACCCAGTTTATCAGTTTGTACAATGAGCACAGACCAATCTTTGGCTGCTGTGCTCTCAGTGTTTTGTCTCCCTCATCCTGCCTGTTGGCGTCAGCTGGTAGAGGTGTTATGGTTTTATCTTGTTATGCATAATGTTGATTATTCTCTCAGAACTAGCTAAATACATGGGTCTGGGGTAGAGATCTTCAGAATTGGTTTGGCACCGTTGTGTCAACTCGTGGCACAGCACATGTCTAGTGAATTCTCCGGCCGAAGCTCCAAATAAACCTTCAGTGTTTGCCAAAGCTTCTGCTCTCCCCGTGTCTCTCTGAGTCCTGTCTCCATTGCTTCAGAAGTTTCCATCACAGTAACCCTTTGGCTTGTATTGGCTAGCGCTCCAACACATTGTACGTTATAGGCTAAGGGGCGGGACCAATCACAACAGAGCCGGCCAGCTAACCAATCAGAGCAGACTGGGCTCTGGTTTCAGACAGAAGGTGAATAGAGGTGCTGCAGAACAGGCAGTGTGACAAAAGTAAACATTAAAGCATGTAAACATGTCACAGTGGAGGGAAAAATACACAAACCCCAAAAATGAGCCTTTAATGAGAATAATGGGACGTCTTTAAATAATGTTTTTTGTCTCCTGCCACATAGCTATGTGTTAATATTATTTAAATGTATTTTTTGGGTTTCATCAGGGTTTCATATCCTAACAACTATGCACAGTTTTGAGCTTTATTTGGTTAATGAATGTTTATATATTTAGGATAAGAGTAGAGTTTGACACCAAGAGGACAGAAATGTCAAAGAATTGATTCTGTTGTGTGTTTGTTTCACAGATTTTACGTTAACATGCTTGTTCTTAAACTCAAATTAAAGGTGTTAATATTCAAGACAGTCACACGTGTGAGGAGTGTGACAAAGAAAGTGTGCGCCATTATCCCCATTTCAACAATTCTTTGTGACTTGCCTCTATGACCTCAGGCCACACTTTAGCTTTTAGATGTTTTAAAAGTCAGTTACAAACTAAGTCAGTTACAAACTTTTTTTTTAAGCATACGCTACAAATCACATCCACAGTTTTATTAACAGAGGTTCAGAGGAGGATTGTCACCTTGTTTTAAAAAGTAGAACTTCCTTCCTTTATTGAAGCTGGAGCCAAATGCATTAAATGTGAAATGATTAGGATAGAGATTAATCTAAATTTATGAGCTGAGATGGAAGCAGAAGGAGTTATTTTTTAAGAATATTTCACCTGGCATAGTATGCCTTTGTTAGAGATCAAATAGTAGAAAGATGTCAGGAAATGATAGGAGAATAAGAAAGATGGGAAATGACTTTCATCAACAATCTGCTGGGAGCCGGAAAGTGCTGATCAAGTCCAGTTCAGCGGTTCACCTTTCAATTCTGGAGCTATTTCTACACAATTATCGGATGTTTTTATAGGACGTAGAGACAATGGTTTGTTATTCAACCGCAAAGCTTACCGGGTAAATATTCAAGGTTTCTTTTGGCATTAATATGTGTGGAAAGTAAAAAAAACATTTAAAACATGCAGACACACACACAATACTAAAAGCTTGCAACATACACTTGCGCCAAGCAGACACAAAGTGACAAACACACACATAGTTGCAGACACACAACATTGCTTCAGGTCAGAAGGGACTAACATTTCAATCTTCTGAACAAATGTGTGATGAGCTGTGTGTATTCCCGGTCCTGTGGGAACTGGCACAGATAATTAATTTGGTTTCATAAACTTCTGTAACCATGTACTGGGGGACTGGGAGCTCAGAGTAAACAAATATTTGAATTATTACATCCCAACATCTTTATTCCCAGGTAATCCGCATGGGATAATCATGTGTGAATGCCTAGATGTGCGCCTACCTATATTGTGTACAGTATGCAGTGCTGTGTGCTCAAGTAAGTGTGCCTTTTTTTTAAAGAGAAGGTATATATTTGCTGCTGCTACTGAGTTCCCAGGGAAATCAGAGCACATACAGAAAGAAAAAGAGGGAGGGTGGAGGTGATACAAATACATACATTTGTTGAGAAAGGGAGAAGAGCCGGTAAAGGAATTAGGAGAGAGGAGGGAGAGGCAGAGTAAAGGAAAAAGGAAAAGGAAGGCAGAGTTTCAGGGAGTAAAATGTTGACGCCAGGCTGCTCGCTGGCAGCTGACAGACGGAGAATGTGGGCTGCTTTCTGGGTTGCAATCAAATCCCTATAAACAGAGTGATCATTCACTCTGCCTAAACTCCACTGCATTACTGCCAACCAGCGAGGACACATACTTTCTTCTCACACATGCACACACACATGCCGTTGTCACAACAGAAAGGTAGCGTTTGCAGTCAGTGCACGTTGGAAATCTTGCACACATATTGTGTATTCATGAATAAATTGTACATAAATGCATTCAAACAAGATCGGAGAGCAGAAAGTGATGAGTGGAGGAAGGAAATGACATGAAATATAAGAAAGAGACAGGAAGGTGTTGAAAGAGATTACATTTAATCCCTAAATATCCCTGAGGGGTCAAGAGGGCTCCAGTGTGTCTTTTAGGTTTAACTGTAGAGAACGGCAGGATATTTTAGAGAGAGTTGTGAGTGTGTTGTTAACGTCTGATAAGCTCCTTAGCAAAATAATATTCAAACAAATTTCAAAACTTTTCAGGCAAACAGTTTAGAACAACAGGATAAGAGGAGAATATTTACACCCCAGGAAGGAATTTACCTTTTGATCTCAGTAAGAGGTGACAAACACCTGAGTGTGGGCTCAAAAAACAACCACGTTTGCTTCTCTGTTTGCACAGTCACAAAAAAGAAAAATCGTTGGGCTGCACGTCAGAGTCGATCAAGAATTTCTTCCATCTCAGTCTGGAGCAATAAACTGGAAGCTTACCTGTGCACTTACTCCACTCAGAGGGAGAATCAGCGAGTATGGAAACACCAAGTCAGGGAAAAGAAAACTCTCATTGACTCCACAAGCTTCTTAATGCGTCCGCCTCAAGGTCCTGCTGTTCTCCACCAGCTGCTCGCTGTACTGTATGCCTCGCAGCCATCAGAAGTCGATACAGCTACTGTACTGTGAAGTCATGGGGTTTGTTTCCTCCATATCTGCCACAGGTTGCTGATTATGTAGACTCTTGCTCCTGGACTTGTGTGTGGTTCTTGAAAAACAGCCTGAATAAAAGGCCTGAAAGAGCTTTCTGACTGATGGATTGTCTGACTGATACCAGTAGACTCTGCTTGTCACAAAGACTCAGACAGACGTTTGCAGTGACAGATTGACCACTCAAAATATTTCAGATTGAGGAAAGGCAGGGGGAGTTTCTGCTTCTAAGGCCTATATTTAAATCATAGTCCATATAGTCTACATAAGCACAATGTAAAGGGGGCTTTCTAAATCTGGCAGAGCTGGCGTTATAGCTGCCTGATTTGGCACCCGCCCCCCCTCCCTGTAACTTTCGCCAGGATGGTCATAATCTCCCCAAAATCATACTTGTGTTAGTTATTCCCCTTTAGTTTAAGCAAACAAAAGCAATTTACTCTGAGCCTAGCAGGTGAAACAGTAAACAAATCTCCTTCCAGATGAAGCATTGACACCTCTATTCTTCAACAGTGGAAGAGTAGCTGTGCACGGTGCGGGTGAAAACATGTCAAAAGTCCTGTTAGCAAGGTTATTGGGCCACATTCAGCTGTTCATGGATAACCATTGATTTTCACAGATGAATGATGACTTCTTGTTGATTTCATCAGCTAAAGCTAACATAAACTAATTAAGGCTTAGGTTAAAAAAAAAAATCAAACAATATCCCTGTGAAAGAAGTCACTTGAATTGAAGCCTGAGCTAAATGTCTGCATCGTTGAAGGCGAGAAGGAAAAATTAAAACAACAACGCTATTTTAATATGGGGTAGCCTAGTCTAGTGCATGTTAGTTGTGTTATTATAGTGGGGTGAAAGGTACTTTGCTTCTGTGTTGTGGTGTAGTTGAAGTATACTGATGAAGCTCAAGTACCTCAAAATAATACTACCTTACAGTAAGAGAGTAGATGTAATTAGTGACTTTCCACCGCTGCCCAGAACACGCCAAGACATGTTTTCCTGTTTATCAATAACATGGTGGCTGTGAGCTTCTCCAGCACCTGTCCCTTAACATCTTTCCCTCAAGGACATGTTGAGCATGCTGATTGATTGACAGACCGCGCTCCCACACCCACAGTGACACCTGCACTCTGGATGTCACTTCAACATCTGCTCCTGTGCTGCTAGAGCCACCACGGCAGCCTACAAAAACATATCATTTTCACAAAAAAGCAGCACTTTCAGAAAAGAAAGAACCCCCCCACACAGACACCTCTCTTCCCTGTGAGTGTTTCACTTTAAATATAGAGGATTCTGGGTTGTGGATTCGGGCCGGTCCATCCGTCTCGCTGTCTTTGGGCGCTGCGGTGACAACGCCTCCATTGTCACAGCTGAGTAATGGTTTCCCACTATTTGCATTTTTATTGATCCTCCAAATTGCAAATAGGTTTCTCCTCCTTCTGTCTTTGTCTTTGCGTTGAGGAGCAAAAAACCCCTCATTTGTTCAAGCAGGCCCTATATAAATCACTGTAGCAGAGTGAAGTGAAGTGAACTCATCTCTGAATAAAACATCAGGTTGCGGACGGAGCACACTGGAAGCAGTTCTCTCTCATTTTTTTCTCGCTTTCAAATTTGCTGTACCCTTTGCCTCTGCACACTGCAGAGCTGGAACTAATGCTGAAGTGGGAAACGAGCATGTGCTCACACAGATTGTATTCACAGCTCATGTTTTGGAGTTTCCTCCTTTAAGCCAGTGTCAACAACATACTACATGCAATAAGGGGGTGCAGGGTAATTGGTCAGACACATTGATTGCTGCACAAGTACAATATAGATTGGGCCATTATTACAGTCGCTACACCGTTGCAACAAACAACAGTATCTGCACTCTTTATGAGAGTGCAATTACTTATAAGTCGGTGAATTACTGTGAAATCCGAGTCTCACACCTCTTTCCCTTTTCCTTGTCTCACTTTCTTTCAAAATGAGCGATTGGGAGCAGATGACATTTCATTGTTTATGTATTTATTCATTGTGAAGCAGGGATTACTGGCGTTACAAGGTCATTCAAACAGATGAGTGAATACTCTATTGACGGAAATGTAAATACGGGCTCACACTGGGCTCCAGTCACACAGCTAAAAGGAATAGCAGCTGTCTTCCTTGTCCTTCATTGTCAGCCAGAGGAGCAAAAATGTTTTTCTCAAAACTGCTGATTAAGTTGCTCTAGCCCACTAAAGGGTCTGGGGATGTGGGGAAATGGAAAACCACAAAATGAGATGTTGATATTGATTCTACAATCTAAAACAGAGGGCACCTTTGAGTTTATATTAAATAAAGTGACAGCCATACAATAATACAATTTACACCTGTAACCTTGGTTGTAAATATTATGAAGTTTCTCTGTAAAATCATCACGCCTGAATGTGAACAACAGCCAAAAGCGGATTCTAGGGAACACTTTTATCAATTATGGACCTTTTTTCCTTTAACAACAAAACACATGGCATTTTATAGTTCAATATAATTTATTTGTTAGGACAGGGTTCTTATTTATTTGTTAGGACTGCAGCCAGTATAAAGTAGGCATTTCTTTATCAAATATCTTTATTGTAAAGGCTCCAAACAGAGGTTTTGGTTTAAATCTTTTTTCCCAACTGAGGTAAATGACCTGAAAGTATCTAATTTGCAGCGATGATAAGAGCTGGATGAATAATCTAAATGCTCAGGAAAAGGGCTTTGATGCTATAGGTCCTCCTGAATTGTCCTTTATATATTTCCTTATCCTCCTGATGTTAACCACTGAAATCTTGAAAAAACACAAGACCTACATTTGTTTTTGTTGCTACTTTACTATTCAGGTGCCCAAAGATGTTGGCATGTACTGTCAACATTTTGGATAAGATTGCGAGTGGAGTTGTGTAACAATCAAGAGTACGCTCCAAGTGATACCCCTCCGCCCCTAGCTGTCAAATCTTTTTTAAAAGAGGATAATGCTGGCGATTATCTCTATTAGGTTTTCTTTCGTAAATCCCACGAATAAGATGTTGGCAATCCCATAACACTTTAACTTTATTGACTGTCTGTTAATTCCTACTAAAATCTTTGAAAAGATACCACAAATATATATACTGGGACTCTGGGATTATTGACTTGGATTATTGACTGGCATCCATTAGGTGCATTCGTTAGTTTTATGGCAGCAGGTATATATATGTTATCGATTATAATACACTACATTGCCCAGATTTATTTGAGTACATAACATGTCACTCAGTTTAACAGAACTGCTGTTTGATGTGTTAATCAAAGTTTTTCGTCACCAATTGAGGTCATTGGCAAGTTATATGAAGTTTTGGTCATAATGCTTGTTGTTGGGAACAAATCACATCTGGTTTTGGCCTTTGGGATTGGCTCACAATAACCTTAATATAGATTTACAGATTATATCAATGTAGAAGTGATGTAAAAGATGTTTTCGTGACAAATGGGCTGGCATTCTGCCTACGTGAATTGGAAAACATCCGAGCTAACTATTTAACTGAAAAACGTTGCATTTACGTTTTTTTTAATTCTGTCTACCCTGCTTATTTTCAGCTCCAGCAGTCCAGTTGAGCTGCAGGTGTCAGAGGTGAGAACACGCTAAGGTTGTTCTTCCTGTGTTTGTGAAAGGGGCCATTGAGACAGATTCAGAGTGACAAACAAACTCTGCTATCCTTCCTGTCTACTTTTCGCTGATCCATCCATCCTCTGGGCCTCCGCTCCTCACCAACACTGTTCTGTCAAATCCTGCTAAGCTCCTCATCTCTTCATCGCATACTTCTTTCTTTTCTCCTTCATCATCTCTTTGACACTTGCTCAGAGGGGGTAAAATGGAGTCATCTGTCTGTCTGTCAGAGTGAAAGGTCATTAGGCGGTGAGGGGGAGAGGGCAGGACGGGATGAAGGACACCTCAAAGGTAATCATGAACATATCTGCTTTAAGACTGTGTTTTAAAATAAGAAATGCCTTGATCAATATAGTTCAACTACTATAATACATTCCTGCCCTTTAAAAACAATATTCCTATTTCATTTAAGCAGAAATAAGGTGTTATTCCTTGTGTAAAATTAGAAATTGGCAGATTTCAGTTTCTAATTCTGTCAATGTCTGCATGGAAATACCTCCTGTGAGCCTCATAAACAGTTTGTACTTAATGGCCCATGTGGTGTGTGTATTTTTTAAAGGCCGTTTCCAAATAAAAGAATGAACTGTGAAACCCAAAGCCTTAAAAGTGATCTCTGAGAAATATAGCGGTGGGCAAAGGCTATCTGTGAATCTGTGAACCAGGCTCAAAATAAATGTCTGAAAACAACATGTCAGGGATAAAGCTTTATAAAACGTATTCTGGGTTGTCTGAGCCATGCCACTTTTCAAACGTGCATCAAAATATACCGCAATTTGACTAGATTTCAGTTAAATCTGCCAAAAAATAAAAAGGCTAATTTATATTTGTGTTTATCCACTAATGTTATGCAAATATTAGGAGTTTATTGCATGGAGATAGCAGTGTTGGGTGCAAAATCCTCAGTAGGGTGCCAGGGAATCATTGATGGCAGTAGAAGACACATTTTCATCACCCTTTCCACCTCACTGAATAATTTCTTACGCTATTTTAACTCATGCACAAATTGAAAATGTGCATTAAAACCATTGGCTGGAAACGTTTTTACAGTCTAAGAGGAGTACAAGGACACTTTCCATCATTGTTAATGGCAGACAAATGTGTGTAAGTGACACTTTTGGAAATGTGGATTCACCCTGCAATCTGTCCTCTGTAAACATGGACAGCTAGATGTGGGTTATCAAATATTTGTTCTGTATCATCCTTCAAATAAAAGTACTGGTGGAAAATGGAACAAAATGCCCGTGGCTCATTGGAACGTAAACAGCAGATACAACTTTCACATCGCCTCCTCTACAAAGAGGATCAGTGTGATTCCCTTCAGAGGGAGAACGTTGAATTCAGCCCCAACATATGCAGAGCACTTCTGATATATCACGCTTACATGGGTAAATGTGTTGCGTAACGAGTAAACCATCTGTTTGAGAAAAACACCAGATATTACTGACGTAAAAAGAGGATATGACGTATACAAATTAATTGAATTAAGAAAGGTCTGTGAAAGCAGAGCAGAAAAAGAGGAGGTGCTGTCGAACAAGAGACTTTAGTAATAGGAAACCCTGCCGTTTATTTTATTCAGCCTATACAACAATAAGGAAACACATGAGCGCATACTTCAGTTTAAGAAAGTGGAATATAATATCTGAACTAAAAGAAAATGCTCCATTTTATCTCACAAAAACTATTTTATGAAGTTATAGGTTCACCAAAAAAGAACAAATGGACCAAAGAAAGTAAAAAAAACCCTCTAAGTATTAGCCTACAGAACAGTACAGCTCAAAAAGAAGAAATACAATCTGATCCTTTTACAACAACCACTATATGCTCTTTTTTTGTAACATTGTTTCCTGCTGATTAGTCTATTTTAAGTAACTGTAATGGAATACAGTTCCTTTGTTTTGTATCCTGATTACATCATCCTGTTACATGTAATCCGTTACTTCCCAGGCTTGGACATGAGTTATAGGGCAGCCGGCTGAAGGAGAGTAAGGAGAGAGAGTGGGTGAAGAGTGGGAGGGGGTGATTCCTAATCTTGTTGTTTTTCTGTCTATGATGTCTCCTGTCGAGCCCGGTTCGCCCCACGCTTGTCTGAGTCCACCAACACAGCACGCCACTCTCTTTTCTCATGCAACTCAGCACTATGTCAACCTGCGCCGTCCCAGCAGCCCCCATCAACAACTCTGTTCACACAAAGGATAACACTCAGGGAGAGGCTTGACAAACTGACACACACACACACACACACACACACACACACACAAACACACACACACACACACACACACACACACACACACACACACACACACACACACACACACAATGCCCACACAAACAGACACGGCCAAAACTGCAACCCAAGCTACTTTTTCCTAAATAAACACACTTTTTTTGCAGCAACAAAATCTGATAGAGCCAGATGTTGTCATTGCTTAGTAAGAGTGTTTGTGATCCAGGAGGAGAGAGGGAGAGAACAACAAAGACATTAAGATTTACCAGACAGATAACATGGGGGGTATGAGCATGTGAATTACAGAGAAAAGCTTTATCAGCATTCACTATCTTCTATTACATGCAGCAGGGGGAAAGGACACTTGGATATCTAATGTGGATTTGATTATTACCACAACAACAGCCCCTCCTACTGGTGGGCAACAAAACAGCAGGTGAGTTTGTGGTCAATGATGACCTGAAATGAATCCACAGGTGTGGGGCGGTTGTGACGCACAGGAAAGGAGCAAACATATTGAATTTACCTGTGGGAGAGCCATTAAACTCCTGAATCACTAATTCATGTGTTTAAGAGTATTCTTTTTATACCCATTTTAAATTAGGTAATTAATGCATTCCTAATTGGATTTTAAGGAACATAAATAGAATGTATATTAAGGCATTGTGATAATGTAGTATGTTATTTTAATGGGAATGCATGGATAGAGAGATAAAAACACCACAAAATGTATTAAAAAAACAACAAAAAAAACATACCTCAATACACCTTAATTGAGAAATTAATTCTGAGTGAAAAGAAGGATTTCATGGATATGGCTACATTTTTCACCTTTAAAAATCCTTAAAACTGTTTATGTAATGCATCACATATACCTAAAATGTTGATTATAAATGCCTGTATTAGACATAAGCCCCAAATTAGAACCTGACTTGAAAAAAAGATGCCTAAAGCTTTATTTGTCACACACACAAACAACATGTGTACATAAACAGTATGAAAACAGTATAATATCTAAAAGAGTATAAAGGGCAAGCCATACAGTCATTTGGAGTCATATATAACGGAATACAAATGTATACCTAAGCCAAACGTAATTTCACCTGAACATGTTTCACACTTTATGTAAACTGAATCCCATTTCCTAAACGAAAATCTCAAATATAATTTATCTTTAAATATGAGACAAAGGGCAACTATTGAGCTGTTAACCAAACAAAATGCATGCATAAATGCCCTACAAACTCCACAACTACCAATACAATTAGACTAATAATTACTTGTAACAGTGCAAAAAACGGACAGGATGCAATGTAGTAAATTCAAAGTTGTTTCTATATTATTTCCTGTCTTTTTCCCTTTGACATGTCACAGTGTGAAAAACAAAAGTGTAAATAAGGAAAATAATAATGACTGAAGTCTATTTAGCTTCTTGTATTGTTGATGCTGGCTCATTCTCATTAGGACAATATAAAAGACCTCAGCCATCTTTATTTTGTCACACCTTTGCTTGTTATACTATGACAGGTCAAAATGTCTGCTGTGAGAAAGGCCTATTCAGTTTTAGGTTGAAGAAAGGAAACAAAAAACAGCCACGTAGGAAATAGGCAGGGCTTGAAATGACTTCACTGATTAAAAGAAAAAAAAAACACACAATAGTCTGATTATCAACCACCAATGTCAGTGTGACCTCAGGCATCAGTAGAAATATATAACCAATAGAAACGAGCGCACCGGGAGCAGCAGCGCTGCTTAAATGACATCAGCGATCAATAAGACACTCACACCTGAGTCCAACGAGCCATCATGGAAAAGTGTGAGGCAGGAAAAGTTGTTATCTCTTTACTCACGCTACAACTGTCAATATGTTTCCTTCCCCTGTCTTCACGATTATTGATTTTGTCATCCAACAGAAGTCAGGAAGTTTCAATCTGTCAGCTTAATCAGATGCATCATTTAATGCAGCTTGGAGGCAAAATGGGAAGATGGGGAAATTGACCCAACGAGTGGATATGGTCGCTTGCAATTCACAAGTATTATTACAAGAGATGGAAATTCACTTGTATGCATTGCACATAAGAACCCCCATTAAGGCCATCAATGAAACTCTGTAAATGATTTATAAATTGGCCTTTTGTACAGCTATGTTGACTTGTCATAGCCGCACAGGTGTTACTAATAATCTTAACAATCTGTCCCACTATGTAATAACTGTTTCACAGTGAGCCAGCAATTGACATCATTCATTTTATTGTTCACCACTTGTGTTTTTCCTATTGTGACTCACACAAATAAAAAAAACATAATAGGAACTAATTAAGGATCATGAGCCATTAATAAGAACAACATTTAAGTTGCCAGGTTCTGAAAATCCCCTTGCTCTTTTATTCTCTTTGATTATCACGACGTGAGAAAAAACAAACAGCCTTTAATTAATGACTTATTTATCTGTGCAGACAGATGGCTTTTCAGAAAGTGAATAGGCCATATCCAAATGGTTACAACGGTCTCTCCTTAAGTCTTCTTTGCCTCAGGCTTGCAATTATAGACAAGTAAACTAATGGATTGGGGTCCAGATGCTCTGCGAGTCGGTCGAACTGTCTGCAGGGCTCTTGCTGCAGGTGAATTAAAAAACTTGCTGAAGAGTCACAGAAACAAGAGTTGAAGAGGATTTTAACAGGATTTTTCCACAACCTGGCAACTCTTGTCCTTATAAATAGTTGAATACTAATCTAAAAAGCATTAATAAATTATGAATTGCCTATTTATAAAGCAATTAGCAATGACTTTGTACCTTTATTTTGTTTTTCTTTTAGGGTGGGTTCCAAAACAACTGTACATTTGCTGACAGTGAAGATGCACATTTTCCCTTCAACCAGGACCAACATCCTGCACAAAGCTAGTCCTTTTTGTAGAGAGATGCTGTAAAAAGACTGCACTAGATGACTGAAGTGTCTGTGTGGTCCTCAGATAAGCTGTCAACACATCACTGGCTTGTTTCTCAGTCTTTTGATGTTTTCAGCGCCCAAGGCTGCAGCCCTCTTTAAGGAATAATCAGTGACATTTAACTGCCTTGTTGTACAAAATGAACACAATGCATCAGCGGGGTTTGCAACAATGCCTGATGTTCATCTGCCACATCTGTACGAGTCTTCTGGATCCTCTTCTTTAGAGGGAAGTGTTTACTGTGAACATTTTAACCTTGGAAAAAAAGAGAGACTCTACCATGGCTTAGCCTCGCTGAAATATCTTTCATTAAAGACGACGACACAAGTCAGTTCTATTCCCCAGTGATCGCGTTATCTGCTGAAAAGAAGACTATAATTTGGGCTGAACAGGATTCCAGCAGACAAGACACGATAATAAAACAGTCTCTGTCAAAGCTGACACCTTCATGGAAATAATGGGACACATCCTCGCGAGGAACACAGTAACTGCAGGAACTCTGAATCAAACAGTCAATGTATCTCCCTGGCAACTATAATCAGGTTTTGAACCCACTTCCCTCAGATGCAAACCTAAAAGAAAACATATCATGACACAGAAATGAATATCTGTGTGAAAGTGAATCTTCCCCTTATGGAGGGCGAAGAGTGCCACTTACTGGCTTCCACTGTGAATCAGTTGAGTAAAGTGACAACATTTGGCAGCACAATGGCAGGTCACGAGAGATTTCCCCTGGTATAGCACATCCACATCTGCAACCTGTCACCGTAACAGATGTTCCTGAAGAAGTGGATGACCTTGAGATCCATTAGATCGTTTGTGGGGCCCTTGGCACACACTGATGCGTCATACAGACAGAAGTAGGAAGATGAGGCAGAAGTGCTGAAATAGCTTCTTTGTACATGAACTCTGATGGGTGCTAGGGTTTTCAATTGACTCTTAGTAGTGTTTTAGTACAAACTGTCAGTATACTCTCAAAGTCTATTCAGGATTGTGAACCATTCTGATTCCTCTGCTCGGAAGAAAACAACAAGATAGGCAAGCTTTCATTTGTGGATAACACTAACAATCACAAGAATTCGAAAAACTGCTCTTGAATGCAACCTCATGCCTGCATTACTTTCACCGTGACCTATATGAGCAATGCTCCTATCACATAAGCATCTTCAAAGCTATATTTCTATGACATAGTAACAGGTGTTAACAGGTATCTCTGAAAGCAGAGCACACTTGTTTTCACTGTGTTTTCATGTCTGCCTATTGGTGACATTTGTTCAAAGTATTACCTCCCAACAGCTTTGTTACTTCAGTTCACCTGGCTGCATTTGAACTTTGCTCGCCCTCCACTGCTTAGCATGGCTAGTTGATTTGCATTATAATTGTACAAATACATCCACTATGTATAGGGACTATGTTTGCATGAACGTGTTAATGTTTGCATAATTAGCAATGTATAAACCCATTAACGTGGACATATATTTGATTATATATATGATTATATACTTGAAGTCCTCAAAGAAGGCGCTGGAATCTCTGAACATTTTAGAATGAAATCAGCGTTTTTCAAGGTCATTAATGAACTTTCCAGCTGAACCATTTATGTGGTGCTTCTTGGAGCTATGGTATTTAATTTGTAATATATTGAGACATCATGCTCCAGAATCCGTTCAATCCATTGTATCAAACCAAAACCCTCCTTTAAACTGTTGAAGATAATACATTGGCATATCGTTTTCAACCTGTCTGCTGAATCAACTTATATTACAAACCCCTATTTTGGGGATACTTTGTGAAGATATTTCTCATTCCTTTTTTGTTCTTCGTGTGTTAGTTTGATATTGATTCACATCAGGACACATCTTGATGCTCGTGTCTGTCATATTGGCTTCTTGCATGGAGAGAAAGTGTGAGCTGTACGGTGAGGATGGTTAGGAGGATGTAGATAAAGACAGGGAGACAGAGAGGAGGGAGTGGCTGTTAGCAATTGGACAAGCACTTGACCTTTTCCGCTTTTTTTCCACATACACACAAAACACACACACACACACACACACTCACAGAAGCATGCTTACAAGCACAAACACGCACAGGCCCTTGGGGTGTGTTTAGCCCTGAGGTTGCCATCTGTACCTGCCTGTTTGGTATGCAGTGGGTTCTGCCCCCAATCTCAGTGAAGCTTATTCCCTCTTAGCATACCTGCCTCCACTTAGCATGTGTGTTTGTGTATATTTGTTCATATGTGGGATCATTTTTTAATTGTCTCTATACATTCATTTGCACTTGTTTGCTTTTATTTTTGCTGAGTGGCTGTGCATTTTGCAGGCTGTGTGTGTTGTGAGGGATCTTAAAATATGGCGCTGACTTTCTTGCGGCAGCAGGGACTAATCCTTCAGTTTTGAGAGACCAGCTGTTGTGCATGAGCGAGCTTGTCTTAAAAGCTTTATTTATCCCAGCTAAGTGTGTACTATTTCATGCATGTATTTTATGACGAAATCACATGATGGTATGCACGTACAGTAGAATAACAGATCCTGATTATTTAGTGCACTCTGTTATAAGTGTATGGTGCTGTGTGTTCTGGGATCTTGCATGTGCTTTAGTGGCATGCAGTGAGAGCGCCACTCCAAGGCTGAAATTAACTGAGAAAATGGAGCGGCAGTATTTTCTAATTAGTGTTAGATTTTCAGCATTGAACGCTTGCGTGAGAAAGGCTTGATGAAAATGTTCATATTTGCCTCCGATTCCACGTTCCGTCCAAGATGTTTAAAACTTAATTAACAGATGATCAATAGTGTTTACACTGTAAAGCTACTGGGGCAGATTCTAATTAGAATATCCATACATTATTAATGACATTAGCAAACTCTGAAATTAAAAGGAGACAACTGCCGCGTTCAATTAAGTCAGCTCTCAAAGAGAAAGAGAGGCGGCAAAAGACTGGAAATGAAAGAGAGTGAGTAAGTGAGCGAGGCGTAGATAAAGGAGCAGATAGATGGGAAGTGATGATAATCAAAGTCCAGCCGAGTCAAAGGGAGTTGCTCAGGGTGGCTTAAGGATATGACTTAGATTAATAAGAATAACTTTGCTATATGATTCCAGAATAATAATGATATGTTATATCACAGAGAAATGCACGCAATGACCCAAATTACTCATAAAGCTTGTGGAGGCAGAATATATACGACCACAGAGCCCTTATAATAAAATATATGGGTCTGAGCACCTCTACAATAAAGACAAAGGTGGTTAAATAACATGAGCATACACCAGCAGATGAATACCTTCAAGGGTAACTATGATCTTAAGCAACTTGGGTGTTGTTTTTATAGTTTTGGCCATCAAATTTCCAATTATGAAAACACCGTAATCATTAAAATTATTGCTGAGATATGGAAACAAAGAGGAATTTAAAAAATGTAATGATCCAGTAGTTCTTGAGTTCTCTCGAAACCACACAAGGATACCTCATGGCGTCCATATGGAAATTAAGACGCTAGTTCTTCCGAAATCCTGCGGTGATAAAACAAACAAACAACATGTATTTTTGGTCAGAGTCTTGCAAACCTTTACTATCTCAACTTTACTTTTCAGGTCTCTTCCCAAAAGGGCAATTGACTTCCTGTATGCATTGGCACTTAAATCAAGCATTTAAAAATCATCCATTTATTTCAAGGGATACTGGGCTGGAAAACTGTGCACAATGTAGCATGAGCAAATAAATGTAATAAATTACATCTTTTCATGAATTGTACATGTCAGGCACTAAGATAATGAATATGTCCAAAACTACACAGGTAAATAAGACACAGGTTGTCTCAAACTGTAAACACCCTATGACTCCTCCATCATAATGAACACACATTTCAGTAGTTGAATCAACCTCAATGTAAAAGAGAGACTGTGAGATCCACGCCTGAAAGTGACTTGTGAAGATCATCTTAAGTTCATCTTGGTTCAGCTGCAGCCGTTTGAGTCAGGGGAGTAAAAAAGAAACTTCTGAGGATAAAATAGAAGAAATTCCAAGTTAGCTAATTACAAAAGGAGCTTAATCACTCATAATTAGCCTTTTCTATTGTAGTATCGGGTTATCACAATGTCATGTCAATGTACTTTTAAGAGGGAAGTGGAGGAGAAGTGGAAAGAAAAGCGGAGTTAGAATTGAAAAGAAGCACTTAGAAACTCAGCTGGGAATCCACTCGGATCATTCAGAAACATTTGGTCCCCACCAGTGGTCTCAACAGCCATTATACTGCGTTGACGTAATATGGAAGTTAGACTTTCAAATGAGAAACCAGAGAGTTAATTTATCAGCGGGTAAATTCCTTTTGTTGAAGTTCAACCAACTTAGGTCTCATTGCACAGTTTAGCAAGTACGGGAAAAAAGGAAAGGAATAATTAGGACCAAATCTTTGAAATAAAAAAGGGTTTTAAGTTAGGCTGCATCTCAGATTTATTTTCTTTTCAATTTATCATCGTTTTCTGAAAAAGGGCATCACAGTTTTCTACAGTCAGAGCAGATACAACAAAACATTTAACTAAATCCTAAAGTGTACATGTTTTTACATTTATCATCCCTGAAACCCAAGTACCTCTCTCATCTCAGGCTTTTCATTACATCTCCCTCACCATCATGTACATGCTCTTGCCTTTGAAACTCAACAGAACTCTTAGAAATTAACATTCCCATGAAAAGCCTTTCCAATAATGCTTTTTTAATTGGTCCTGCATAGATTAAAAGAGTCCTTTTGAAGCAGATCATACGACCCTGAAGCTTCAGACGGAGGATGAATTGCTGACACTGTACATTGAGCATGGTAAGCACAGATACGATTCTCAGTGTCATTCATCAGAGGGTAATAGATGTGCCCAGTAGGCCAGAAAACAAGAGAAAGCAAAGAGGAGAGAGGCAGGAGGAAAGCTTTCATTTCATCTGTGATGAAAGACAAGGGACACAATATCAAGACGTTTGGGAGGCCATCTTTCACCGTCTCTTTACTGTGTGTGTGCGTGTGTGTGTTCGAGAAAAGGGTAATTTGATTTTCTGTCCCTCATATTCTGGCAAAATATCAGGACAACCAGGCAATCTAGTCCACTGAGCATCCAGTTTCACTCAAACTTCAGCCTTGAAACACTAGCTCTGTCTCTGTTTCTCTTTTTCTGCAGCAGAAAATATTGGTGCATGAACACATATGCATGCACATACACTGAAACACACACACACACACACAGACACACACACACACACACACACACACAACACACACACACACACACACACAGTCTGATCTACGTAATTAAGCTTTCATTATTGATTCTTGAGGCGTTTTGGCCCTGTAACCCAATGCCAGCAGTAACATTTCTTGCATTTATGACACAAGCAAGTGTGTCTGTCTTATTTGTTTTGTGCGGGTGCGTGCTTGTGTATGTGTGTGTGCATAGGATCGTGTTTCCTTGGATACACTGATGGGCTCTCAGACCGCTTGTAGCGGTCCATTAGAGATCAATGGGATCCCTGCTCCTAATTCCTACTATCAGGGCGCCTCTGATCTTTATCTGCTGTGTGGAAAATGCAGTCAAAGACATTTCATCCCGTCACACACACACACAAACACCATGCATAGAGTATGTATTTGCATGAATGGACTCATAGGCATGCTTCCCAGCCATGTGAGGATATTCTCACCCACACAGACAGATCTTCCTGGCGTCAGGTACATGTGTGTGTATGTGTGTGTGTGTGGTGAATGAGGAGGAGATGAATGTCTATTGAAGTCTTAAGCAGAGATAATCATTTCTGTGAATGGGCCGTGAGGTGATGGTGGTTAGACCGTGAAAGCCAAAGCTCCTGAGCTCAGAGTCTGTATCTGGAACAGACGGGAATTGCAGTGGAGGGAATAGGTAGGGCTCCATTTCCGAAAGTCTAAAATCCTATTTTATCTGAGCTTAGGGGGACATTTTGGATTTTTGGTATTACAGAAACATATTTTTCCTAAATGCAGTTGGGAAACATATCCTTTCATATCTTAAGATAGGCATTTATCTATTACAGAACAGTCCTAACTGAGGCATTTCCCAGGTTAGGAATCAGGAAAATACATTAAAATGGCATAAATCCTGGCTTACATTCCAAATAACTCCCATTGGTGCCATATAGTCTGTTTAAAATGGTTTGGAAAAGGGCAGATACTTTAAAGAAATACTTGGCTGGTGATTGGATCAAACATCAGTCAGTCAAACTCTGGCTGAAATTAGACGGGAGAAAAGCAAAGTCCTCTTTTCTTAAGATAAGCAATAAGAACAGTTATTTTTATTCTTTCAATTAAGAAATACTCTCTAGATCTGATATTGACTCTGATATTGACATACTAACACGCACATCTAAAGAACGTCCAAGCTGCCAGTAACTCCTAACAAGACGCTAATGTGTCGGAATATTGTAATGTAAAAAATGTAATGTATTAAGATAAAAAAATACAGGCAGTTTTGCGTGTATATTTTACATAGATTACATAGATTATGGCATAAATGGACACATTTCGAATAAAGAATCACATCTTCAGTTTTAGTTAGGAATTATTAATGTTGACAATGTCTGAGATAGAATAGGAAACAGTCATGAGTTTAGGAATTGCTTCTGTAAATGGTAAAAGTACTGCATAGTGCCTCATCCAGTCTTTTCGACTCCTCAAAGCGCTTTATATATAAAAGTAATCCTTCAACCATGCATACAGAGGCATCAGTCTCAAATATATTTCCTATCTTTGAAACATATGTTGGGACAAGCAGTTAGGACTCCTCTGTTTTGACAGCCCTGATTCTCAATGTTTCTTTTTTTACTATTTTAATTGCCCATTTGAATGATGATATCTTTAATTTCCCCCGGGAAACACAGACATCTAATCCACTGATATTAACAGTGTTGAGAAAAGTAAAGTAATTTGGGTATTTGCAGAACTTCCTACACTCTGTAGATTGAAGGATTTCCTGGCTTGACTACACTCTTTACTCATGTGTTGGTTCCTGTTTGTGTGTCAGCTTGTCGGCGTGTACTGTTTCCTTATCAGTTGTGTCTTGCATCGTGGGGCTGCTGTTGTGCTCCTGGCTCCTGGGTGTAATTTGAAGAGGTAGGTTACTCTCCTGGTAAAGCGATACAGCGGTAAACGGCATTGTTATACGGGAAGCAGAGGGATAACGGAGCTGTCTAGATTTCACCGACGATCTCCAGCTGCTGTTATCGCAGAGCAGTGTAATGAAACCTTTACTGGTCAGAAACAGCGGGGGACATCCTTCCTGTCTCCCTCGTCCTTTTTGTCCTCGTCTTGTTCCATCCCTGCAACCCTTTCTCTCGAAACCTTTCTTCAGCATCGACTCTTTATCCCTCTCATCCTCCTTCTCCTCACCATCGCCCATCATCATCTCTTGTTTTTTCATTTCCTCTCCCTTCATCTTATCCTGCTTTTCAACACCCTGCATCCTTTCCCCTCATCTTTTTCTTCTCCCTCTTTCTTGCTATTCATTTTCACACTGGCACTGACTGTTTTGTAACCAGCAGGGAAACACAGATGATGAAAAGCAGGAAAAGATACCTGCTTCTTTTTGATCTCTTTCACTTCATCTTGTGCAATTTTGTGCTGCCCTTTTTTCCTTCCTATCAGCAGCTCAAAAGACTTATTATCACGGACATTTTATCAACCTCTGTGGAAATGTCAAACACACATTTGTGAAATTACAACACAGTTATGTCTTTGGTGGCACATCAGAAGCAAAAAATAAAATCCTCAGAATTGTTTCGCTTGAGAAACCCCAGATATAAGCCTCTCAACCAATTAAGTTAATAAACGATGCTCACAATAAGACTGGCCTTTTTTTGGTTGTTTGCTGCTCTTGGTGAGCTTTTGAAGGCCCCAAGAGGTCTTGGAAGTGTGGGTTTAATTACTTTTCTTTTCCGGTCGAGCAAATTAAAGACAGCTCAGGAGAAACCCTCATCAGGTAATCAACTAATCAGCTTCCCCACACCACACCCTCCCCCCACCCTTATCATTAGAGTGCATTCCACCCTCATTTCAGCTCTCTGAAGATCAGTCAATCACACGGGCTAAAAACAGAAAAACTGTTCTCCCCCCCTCAAAAAAGAGATTTATTGATAGCTTTTTCTTTGATGGAGAGCCAAAGCAGCACCAGAAAAAGGGCCCATTCTCTCCTTGGATGTTTGCAGGCGTTGTTTGGAGGGCCTGGGTGGTAAAAAGCCACAGAGGTCCGCTGGTCGAGTGGTTGGTGTTTACCCCAAGGGCAGTGAAGAGAGGCAGGCTCGGAGGACCTGGAAACCCCCCTCTTCCTCCCTCCCTTGCCCTCTCCACGCTCTCAGCCAAGCAGAACAGCGGCGAGCTTTCACAGCAGAGAAACCACAGAGACGCAGGAGGCTGATAAGAGTCAAACAAGCCATTGAGTCACAGTTAAAAGAGAAGTTTTTCATTCCTCTATAAGTGTGGGAAAGGAGTTATGCCATGGGAAAAAAGATATGTGATGGGAAAAAATGTCTATGGTGCCGCAGAAACAAAAGAGATTTAATTAAAAGTCGACTCTTGATGGGGTTACTTTTGAATTGTAAGATTTTGTTTAATTCTCTTCCTTTAGTTTGACCTTGAGTCTCCTTGACTGCACCTAACCTCATCTCATAGCAGAGATCAAGAAGTCAGCACCGTCCCTTTTTCTTCATCTATCTCTTTCTCCCTCCTCTGTCCACCTCTCCATCTGTCTGCCCCTGGCCTCCTTCATCTCCACCCTTCCTCTCCCTCTTCCACGGCCTCGCTGCCTCCTTCTGTCCTCTCTTTTTCTCCTCCATCCTTGTCCCGAACAAGACTGATGAAGAGAACAACCGATTCTTTATCGCCTCGCCCTGATTCTCATCTCATCTCTAATCTACTGGACCCAGCAATCCCCCCATTCAGCTCTGTTCAACTTTGTGGTATTTCTGTGTGTGTGTGTGTGTTTGTGTGTGTGTGTTTGTGTGTGTTTCAGATTGATAAACTGATAGCATATCTCTCTCTCTCACAATGGGCCTCATAGACTGTAATAGTGCTTTCTTTCTCTTTCCATCACTCTCTTTGGCTTTGTGGCACAGTCTGTTCTGCAAAAGTAGTTTTTACATCACTATTTTCCAGATTGGCCAATTTTCTTTCTGATGAGAGCTGAACATGTGCCTTATGAATTCTCTGAATGCCATATTGGCACACAAGCTTTGCATTGGTTTCCCTTTGACACAGAGACAATCACAGCTGGGTTTCTTTTGTGTTTCACTCCGGAGATGACAATTATGCTATAAAGTAAAAATACCTTCAGTCTTTTCACTGATGAGCTTGGGAAATTATTGTTGTCATCGGAAGCATTTTGCCCATTGTAATATTTTCATTGTAGTCAAACAATCTAAATTTGCTCTCAATGCACAATCAGGGGCTCCGGCTAATGAATACAGCTGCCTTCTCTGACCTTGGCAGAGATGAGTGAGTCCCTATTGCCCACACATGCCTGATCACACACACACACACACACACACACACACACACACACACACACACACACACACACACACACACACACACACACACACACACACACACACACACACACACACACACACACACACACACACACACACACACACACACACACACACACACACACACACACACACACACACACACACACACACACACACACACACACACACACACACACATTGAGCGGCCTCGCTGGGAACACAGCGAGGTAAATGAGTCTCCGCTCAATAGTCCAGGCCTCCAGTGGTACAAATTATCATTGTATTCATGAGCTGACAGACCTGTTACAGCTGAATATCGGTTCACCCTGTGTGTTGCTGGCAGTTACAAGTACAAATAGTGTGTGTTTTTTCAGCTAATCAATTTATCGAGCAATCCATAATGAGAAGGAATGCGTGTGTTTGCGTCAAGCACACTTACTCACACAGAAACTGTCAGTGTCCGGAGGTCAACAGGAATTATTTATGTAATTTAGCTGTTGTGTAAGCTTATATTTGTTAAGCGTTGTTAGCTCGCTGGGGAAGCTGTCATTTACAGCGCTGCCTGTTCCCGGCTCGCTACAGCCTGTGGCGCTCATCTATCCATCAGGAGAGAGGGTCAGGTCTACAGTATTTGTTTGTTTAAAGAATATCCATTTCAGCAGGCAAACAGAGCGTGTGTACATTAGCTATTTATAACCCCGCATGAGCATAACTGTGCCCCCCGGACACAAATGGCCCACGCCCCACGCTTATTGAGAGCTGTTCATCACGCAATGGATTCATAACAGAATCAAAACATTTTCATCTATTAAGTGTGTGTTTTTGTAAGTGCCGGACCAAAGTGTGTAGTGTTTACAGCGTTGTATGTCTAAAGTATTTTCCTTAAAGCCTGGAGTAAAAATGTTGTTGTGCTTTATTCAAGGATTTGAGAGAAACTGTTATGATACAGTATATGGTAGATGTCGGGGAGAGTGCATAGAGTAGAAGAGTGGTTTGGGTCAGTAAAACAGATCTGGAGAGGATTCTTTTTGCCTTTATTTGAGAAACTCATGACCTTTTCCCTGCAAATA
Source organism: Dissostichus eleginoides (assembly GCA_031216635.1). NCBI lineage: Eukaryota > Metazoa > Chordata > Actinopteri > Perciformes > Nototheniidae > Dissostichus > Dissostichus eleginoides. Next base: position 22,972,876 of record CM062275.1, read on the forward strand.
CTTTCCATTGTGTATCTTAACTTCCGTCTATTTCACTCTGTCTTTCTCTGCTCCTGTCCATGACTCATCTTCATCTGTCCTCATGTCTTGTATTCTTTCTGGGAATTAATCTTTCCTTTCAGTTGAATTTCAGGCTCACTCACTTACTTACTTACTAGACATTTCTATATTGAATTAGAAGTACACAAAGTTTGTTTGGAGCTCTTTTGCTCCCTCTGGTTTTCCTAGAATTGAAAATATAGATACATAATAATCACTTGCTTTCTTATAACTATCTATCTAACTGTAACTAACTATTATTTTTGATTTCCGCAGGAGAAAAGGAGAATAGTAGAGCATTTCACCAATTTCGCTAATTTATGCATACGCACAAGAATTGTGTTATTATTTACAGCACACAGAGACATTTCTCTCTATCTTCACTCACGCAGCACAATACAACACATCACTGTTTATTTTTTAGCACCAACTGTGTATGTTTGTGAACTTTGGAGGAAAAGAGAGCTGGGATCTCACAGTAATGGGATGCCACCCACAAAAGCTTTAGTTTTAATAGCCGGTTGGTAAATAATTTCAATGCAAACACTGGCAGTTGGCCTCCAATCTGCTCGGGACAGCTGAGAAAATATTCACACTACAAAGAATCTTTTAATTCCAATGCTTTGTTCTGGGGATATCTTCGTCTGTTATTTAACTTGACAGTGAAAGCAGTTTGTTAATTAAAACGATAGGTTTACTTTTTAATCTTCTTTTTAATCAATTGATTAGAACTTTAGATGTTCATTGTTTCTGAGTGTGCATCTGTCTTTTACACATTTAAAGGATAGCTGCTATTTCTTTCAAGTTTAACTTAAAACAATACATACAAGCCATATAGTTGAGTTTCTGTAGCTCAAATAATTTCTTCTGTGAAGAGATCTCTTTGTTGAGAGACTAAACTGTGAAAGGGAGTCATACATACACTGAAAGATGAAAAAGGTCTGCCATCTTGTATGGATAGGAGTAATAATTAAAGCAACACATTACTCTTTTACATAGCTCTTTTTGCACACATCACAGTTGCTGTGTACAGGTCTGGTGAGGCATCTCGGACGTTGTACAGTATCACTTTTTGATGCTTTTATGCTAAATCTTCCTATACTTTTATTCCCCATTCTTTGTTCTTTACCTCTTCATTCTTCCAGTCACATTATTCTACTTTCTTTGTTCACTCTACCTTGTTGTTACAGATACCCTCATCTAAAACTGTCCTGTTTCATTTGCAGTCACCATTTCTCTCCCCCCACCCATTTCTCTCTCTTTCTGGTAAGACTTTCTTGTGTCCCTCCTTAACCTCCTCCAATCCCTGCTGTTGTCAGACAGTGCTCCACAAGCCAAGAGCAGATGCCCGGGACTCTGTCCCTGGATGGGGTTTCTTAGTCAAATATATACATCCCCTCGGTGGGATATTTGATGCGATTTGATTTCATAATGCCTGCAAAGGTCCAAATAACACATGCAGCCAACAAGGAGCTGTTAGCTCACAGATGGTTGAAGCATGAATCTGCATTCAAGTCAGTGAGAGGCTTAAGGCTCCTCATGCCTGCTCACGATAAACACAAGATGAGTGTGAGCGTTGTGTGTGTGTTGATGTGCATTCATTTGTGTATACGTTAATGTTGGAATGTGTATTTGGAAGTAATCGGTTCCAAATGCATGCATTTAAAAATGTATGTGTGCCGTGTGTCTGTGCATGTGTGAGCGTCGTTGGGTGTTTGCCGGGCACAGAATCCGCTGAATGCCACTGGAATGAGAATAAGTGTGGCTTTGCCATGGCAACAGACGAATGCCAGAGCAGACGGGAGCAGCAGAATAAAGCCCAGCGCTCATCACAGCAGGAGAAGAAGAATGAAGGACCCGATTAAACACCACCATCTCTCCTCCTTTTCATCTTCCATTTCAGTTCGCCGTCAGACGCCTGCACATTCGTGTGGGCTCAAATCCCGTTACAAGTTTGCAGTTTGTGCAGATTTAAATGTCTTTGCATGGTCATGCAGCAAACGTCTGTATGCTCAATGACACAAACACAGACGCAATAGTATGCCAGAAATACAGCAATGCGCAGAGAACATGCTGGAAGCCGAACAAGTGATGCATCACCACCATGAGCGCTGCTCGGCATCAAGGTGGATGTCAACTTGATAAGTGATTCAGAGTTTAAACTTGTCTTCTGTTTGCATCACAGAAATATATGATTGATTGATTCATGAGCGGCTGATAGAGTGAAGGCCACACACACACACACACACACACACACACACACACACACACACACACACACACACACACGACTCTTGACTAAGTGCAGTGATTGATAGCTTCCCATGCACACTACACTGTAGTTGGGCTAATTACTAAAGTGTGAACTCAGTAGCAGTCTTTTGGCTCTATCCCAAATGTCCCAAACACTCTGGGCTAATCCCTTTCTTTTTACCTATTTTTTTGGGGTCAATGGGGAGGTCTGCACCTTTGTTCACTGAGACAGCAGAAATACATGGAGGAAGAAAGAAAATGAGGCCACAGGGTTGAATGTCACCTCAGGTCAGCAGGTTTTTGAATGATGAGTCAAGACCTTTTTGCCCGTCTAAACACCTCAATTTTTATTTTCTATTTCCTAAATCGCATGTAAAAAAAAGTTAGAGGAACATTTTTCACGAATACAGATTAATTTATATGTTTGCATGTTGGCACACCTCTTTCCTAATGATAGTTTTTTTGTTTTAAAAGTGTGCGTCACCAGCCTCACTTCTCTCGTTTCTTTCCCATACTGTCCCTTTTATTTCTGGATTTAAGATGATGAAAGGAACGGGGCCTCCCTGAGGGCGAACCCATCCTCTGTCTTTGTACAATGATATTAGTTTGTCCATTAATATTAGCAAAAAGGAATTAACAATGGCGTCAAATTAAAAATGATCACTCTGTGACCTTGTAAAGACAATTATAGTCGCTCATTCCTGTCGCGCTGATGAGTTTCTTGTAGGTTCATCATCATAAGCTAAAGAAAGCGCTACATCAAAGCCAGTGAGTCTGACGCTTCTTAAATGAAATTCATATTGACGTCCATGATGTAGTGACCGTGAAGAGTCGGCTAGGGGTAAGAGCTAAACAATGTCCAACCCAACAAAATGTTCCCCATGTTTCTTCCCCTTATAGTTTCTGCTGTCAAAGAAATTATCCATGTCCGTTACTTTTATCGTATCTATTTTTAGTTAAGCACAGATCGAATTTTCTGGTAATTACATGTGGCAATGTTTCATCTTCCTCCTTCATCTTTCTCGCGGGAGCCATGACAAAAGTTTCCCTGCTAATAATGGATTTCTCATTGGTACTGATCACTCGGGCAAACGCTCCTCCTGAAATGAATCTGGCTTAATATAAATGGAAATATAATTTATCATATTCACTCTCCACCTCCTATGGAATGCACATACATCGAGGTGGCCCTATTTCTGGAAATTGGAAAGGTATTCTTATAATGATTTCATGTCCTCAGCTTTTCACCTTTCTCCTTCCGAAGCACCCTGGAATTTAACTTCTAATGTGAGAACGATGGAGTTGTGATAATAGCACACTTTCATTTCATTTGAGACAAGAAGACTCATTACAGGCCCTGACATGTTTCTCGACGGGGAAGAGAAAGCTTCCTGTTATCTCCACATCCCCGCGTCTCAACAGTTGTCAGTCCCAAATTTCCTTTTAATCATCAGTTCCATCGTCTGAGATTCATTAGCGCGGGGCAGCGCCTCACAAAAACTCAGTCAAGCATCGCTAAGTACAACATGGAGACCCGTCTCAGTTGCTATGAGGGTGCATAGGGTCTTCAAACGCAGAAAAACTCATCTATTCAGTCTCATTGCAAAGCATTTAGGAGCAATAAAAGTCAGGAAAAGTTCCAAAAGTTGTCTCTGGATGTTTAATAACCACAGCTCGTTTGAATAGGTGTTTGTGTTAGAAGACTGACAAAGATGAATTTAATTAAATCTCACAGGAACTGCCTGTTTTTAAACCTGGATTTTGTTCTTGCAATATCGTCTACAGTGCAACCTAAAAGATTAAACAGGCTATATTACCATCATCTCAACCTCCTTATTCATACTCAGTGTCCTTTGAATCAAAGCCAAGCCTTATTCTCTCTGTAGGGGTTTACAATAACATGAATCGCAGCCTTAATAACCCGCACAGGTCAGCACAAGCAAACACACTCCTCTCTCCCCTCTCTTTCTCCCGACCCATTTCTCAGCTTCTCTCCCCGGAGCATTAAAACAGACAACAGACCTTGGTTAGGTCATGGCCAACACAGACCTCATTTGTCACAGAGGATGAGCATCTATGAAGCTGGATTGTTAATTATAAGAGCAAAATAAAGATGTACGAGGAGACACATACGCACACAGCTTAGGCACAAGCTCACACCTTGAAAAAGATTTGCATTAGAAAGTCAATTATGTAAGCATGCAAACACACAGACAAACACTTGGTTGCCACACACACACACACACACACACACACACACACACACACACACACACACACACACACACAGTGCCATTAGGAGCTGGATAAAGATGTATTGGAGCCATGTGTACCGTGACTCATTCTGCATTGCATCATTAATGGGTCTCAAACTGTGCAGTTTAAGTGGGATTAGTTAACTGATTAACACAAAGAGCACTTTATGTTATTAGACGATGGGCAAGTGGTTGAATGCTGGGAATTCTCATTAAAAAAAACTGACTTTTCCCAGAAAGAAAAAGCTGTGTGCAGTGGATTTCAGTAGTGTACTGTATGCCTGCGATCGCTTGTGTAATTCACATACTGAAGGCCAATGTAATGAAACAGAGATGCCTTCAGCAAACCTCTTTGCAGTGACAATGCAACTGTCATAGCTAGGCACTTAGTTCTGACCTTGAAATGCTATTATAGCTTCAATGTAAGTGGATCAACATTTTAGAGACAGCAGTGGGCAGTTATTCGTCCTTCTGTGAGGATTGTAGTGAACAAAGTGAAGAAAGAGCCTGCCTTCTAATGTTCGACATTCGGACAGTTTCTCCTTGAAGGAATTGATACAGCTACATAGTTGTACAAAAAGATAGTTTAGTTATTACCTCAAAGGAATAAGACTGTAAGGAGATCCATTTTAAGCTTCAGTATGCACAGAATACTTTAATGGTATTTGTACTTCAGGGGTTACAGTCAATGGAATTATCTACAGGAAAATTACAATTGTTTTATTCATATTTTTCACCAAAAGAAAATATAATTACAGATAATAAAGTGGCAGAATAACTGTTACCTTATTTAAGTGTGAATTATTGTGCATGGCTGTTGAAACTTGAATAATTGACAGAACATCTATTTCGATGTATTTGTTTACAGAATGTCTTGTGGAAGGTTAATTAAGTTGATTCTTCATCTCTCTTTTTATAGTCAAGGCTTTTTGAGTTAGGTTTCTTTTTAAATTGTTATTTTCTTTACTGTGTACATGAGCTAAACAAATAATACAGTCAAATTAAAACTAGATGTGTAAAGAAGAAACAAAGTTAAGTGTGCCTGAGCACACAGCCTGTGTGTGCTCAGGCTGAGTTCCACGAGGTCTCGCTGTCTCGCAGACCCCACGCAGCAACCAGGAAACGACACCAGTAATACAGCTCACACTGTCCGCTCCTCGAGCCTCAAAGGGCGGAGCAGCGAGCCCCGCAACGTCCCGCCAACACGGCACCCAGACCCCACGCAGCATTCTCATCTGTTTGTCATTACTGGTGTCATTTTCTGGTTGCTAACAAACGCCATTGTAACACATAATCACTGATGTTCCGCTGTAATGGTGGTGGACTCATCAGAACAGAGTGGGCGAGCTGACCAATCAGAGCACAGTGAGCTCATAGGAAGGGGGGGGGGGCAGGAGCTCCAACAAGCCGTTTAGGACAGAGAGTGAATACACATACTATACAGAGATGCTGTATGAGAAAAGCAATTTGATTCTGGAACATTGAACAATGTAAATCTATTCTAGTAGACCTCAACAATGGAATTATGATCAGTAGAAATGGCCATGACATGGGGCCTTTAAGTTGCTTCTCTTTGGACTTACCTGTGCTAAAGGTGTTGCTGCTGGTTGGACATCTTGTCAGGCCCAAGCTAAATATTCGGCCCTTAAAACCAGTGTTGGGACTAACGCGTTACAGTAATGCGTTACTGTAACGCCGTTATTTTTGGCAGTAACTACTCTAACGCATTATTTTTTAAATTCAGTAACTCAGTTACCGTTACTACATGGTGCGTTACTCCGTTATTTTTTTTATATAGTCTCGGCTCCCAGACGTTGGTGAGCGGCGCCAACCGCGAGGCGAACAGGGAGGAGAACTGTATAGATACTTCCTGTGTCACATGCGGAGACGCGCTGTGGGCGTGTTTGTGTTTATTAACAAGACTATCATGGCGGCGGCAGAGCTCAAGTCGAGTTTCTCCGCCTGGAGATATTCTCACTATTTCTCTTTTGTCGAGCACAAAGAAAATAACGTTTTAGTTAAATGTAAGTTGTGTCTTGGCGGGTCAAAGATCCTATCTACTGCCCAAAACAGCAATTCAAATCTGTTGAAACATCTGCAGAAACAACATGCTGGGACGAAGCTAGTAGCTAAGACTTGATAGATTGTATTATTCTCCAATGCAATAACAGTACTGAAATGAAGGCTATAAGGGCATTAATGGGAGCCCTTTTAGTTTTTTTAACTAAAAAGTTACTGTTCACAGTAACGCATTACTTTTTGGTGTAAGTAATCAGTAAAGTACTGAGTTACTTTTGAAATTAAGTAATTAGTAATGGTAACTAGTTACTGGTTTTCAGTAACTAGCACAACACTGCTTAAAACAGAACTCTTTAATACAGGAAATGGCCAAACGGACTGTACCAACTGCTTGCTACATTATAGGGGGGGTTTGTTATTTGTCGTTTCTTAGTATTTTACTATATTCTATTTAGTTTATTTATTTAGCCTACATAACTTTGTTAGTGCTTTTGTTTTACTTTATTGGTAAACAAGTGAATATAGTTTGGTTTTATACATAGATTAGGTGTAAGTGTTTGTGTTTTTGTAACCCCTTTTGATTAAAATATGGTCTGATCAACCACTGTATATATGATCCCCTTTCTGCTCGGTGTGTAAAGCTACAAGCGCCATACTGGACGATGCACACATTGTAACAAATCAGAAACGTTTGCAAATATACTCCAACTGTGTATGATGAAGAAAGAAGGGAATGAATTACATGAATTATTAAATATTAAGTTATTACATTATTGCATTAGGGAATCTGCTAGGAAAGACATCAGAGATGGTATGCATCTTCCTTCATATTAACTTCTTATGAGCAACAGCAATATAAGTGAGAATTTAGATGTGTTTGTTTAATTTATATATTTTTGTATATGTACTGCTCCATACTCCAGTTCAGTAGGGGGCGGTAAAGCACCAAATAGTTGATTGCCAACCACCAATAAACAAAAAGAAATGTTTGTAAACTTGAGTATTCTGTTCTGGTGATGTTTAATAGCCTGAGTTTATCAGTGAAGTGGAGCTAATGGCATTGTGATTTCTGCACCTAAATAGAGTTATATTGACCTTTCAGGATAATAAATTACTACAGCCTCCCAATCTAATGTACATATCGTTGGAGGCTTTGCAGGTGAAGTGACACAGAAATCCAAGTACTGGTGAGTACAAGTTGTTAATAATCTGGATATGGTTCAAGTCTTGGTGTCAAGATAACTTCAAAGGGGACTGGGCAGAAGTGTCTAAAATCACTGCATGCCAAGAGCCATATAACCTGCACAGCAAATATTTAGTTCTTACAAGTAATAGTAATTATGTGGCTCTGGACCTAAACACAACATTTTTTTCCATATTAAATTATTTTTTTATTTTGTAAAAAAGATCTGCAGTGTGTTTTAAATGTTCTTGTATTACAGTGAGACATTTTCCTGGAAAAAAACAGCGGTATGTTCCTGGGAAATATTTAGTGTAAAAACACAGGAAAACCAACTGGCACAGTAACTCACAGGAATCTCAGAGACAAGCTTACAAATGGGCTGACAGAAAGGCTAGACAGAGATACAAACAGACGGAGTGACAGCCAGTGAAGAAACCAGTCCGTCAAGCAGGCTATCTGACTGCCTCGCTGACTGAAAGGCAAGTTAAAAAGCTGCAGAGACGGAGAGAAATAAGTGTTGAGAGCGGCACCCAGGAAGAGTAAATAGCCGTTGTGGTGACACAGTGGGGAGGTGGCCGGGTGGAGGCGAAATAGAGGGAAAGAGATGGGGCGTAAAGAGAACAGGGTGTAATACTGAGGGGTGCTGAGGCGGTGAAATGGAGGGGTTTGAACTGCTGATGTAAGCGTGGACACACTCTTCCTTTTTTCTCTCGCACACACACACTTACGCGCACACACAGCGCTGACAAGCTGTTTCTACCCACGGGAAGCCATTCAGGGTTCAGGGGTTCAAATGAAAACTGATAACATCCACTGGAGGTATTGCTCTTCTTCTCTTTGGCTTTCTCGTTGCAGTCATGGTGTAGTATTTCTTCCATTTCCTTGCTTCTACTGCCTTCCCCCCTCAACCTTTCTTCCTTCCCAACTTCACCCGTACCCCATTTTTCCTCAGACAACCCCTCCCTCTGGATTACACACTGCTCCCTTTTAATATTATCAGCTACAGTCTGAGGAGTCTCACTGTGCCCTGAGTATCGCTCTGTGTCTGGAGAAGCAATTCCATATTCGTTTTAATCAGCATTCAAAGTGCCAGCATTTTCTATTCATTCTAATCTGTCTTGAGCATTTTAATAAGGACCTCAGGATTTTGTTTCATCGCCTGCACTGAATGTTGTGCTTTTGAGGAATCTCCCAGGGTTAGTCTGCGTTTCTTGCCATCTGTATTTGGTATTTTTTTTCATTTGGGGCCCGCTTGTATCCAGTGACAGTGGTGTTGCTTGTGAATTCTATTTTATCAGCCGTCACTTGATGCTTTTCAGGTCGGGAATGTATTAAATTGTGAATTTGACACAGCAGAACGACTGCGTTGGCTGTCGGAGTATCCGTTTCATCTCAGATCAATTATCAATGGGAGACACACAACAATGGGATGGTTAACTCCTCTGAAAGCAGCCCCATCATATATTTATATCACAAACAAAACCCCAAAACACAGCTGCACTGATGGGTTTTGTTTCCAGGTTGCGAACAAAAATCCAAATAGCAAAGAACAGGATTAATAAAATATCAATCACGGGTGCCCTGAGAAAATGTTGTTTCATTAATGAAACTGACCGTGTCAGTTTTGTTTGTGGCCCCTGGTAGCTTAGCACAGTGGAAAAGACACAGGAGATGTACAAGTTTACAAACTCTGCTTGTTCAAATTCAGCCCTGTGCTGCTTCCAAGTTGTTTACAAGGAAGGAAAAAAAACATCTGTATCCACCAGAGGAGTGCACTGATACTGTTTTTCATCAGAAACAAGTTGGATGAATCAATTATTGACAGCTCTCCAAAAGCCTGTATACATTTTAGTATACAGTACTATTGAAACAAACATTTGGGGCTTTGGTTTAGAAAGTAGTTACATCTTAGCTGCTTGGGGGAATTAACGGGACAGCAACAAATGAAAAAGAGTGGGCGAGAAGATGCAATAATGTTACGGAAATGTATTCTTGCAAAACAATCCCAACTCAGGGTCCACTTAATGCGCGTTTCCACTACAGCGCGGAGCCCGGCCTCGCTCGGGCCTCGCTCGGCCTCGTTAGGCCTTGTTAAGACCAGCTCACTTGATGGCGCGTTTCCATTACACTTTAGGAACTGGGGCAGTAACTATAGTAACGCAGTGTAGGCGGAGCGATCGGCTTTTTGGTGGGCGGAGTCACGCTGCTTAAAACTGCCGTGACGCCATTTTCAATGCGAACATAAATGTAAGGATAAAAAAGACTTATTTGTTAGAAGTGAGCTTTAGAACAGATAGGGACACAACGCTTTCAAGCAAATAACAGAGCGTTAGAAAAAACGTAGCATGCAGAGACTCCAGTAACGCCGTTGCAGAGTCCAGGCCTCCATCCCTCCCAACGCTAGCCGGTCTATGGCCGTAAATGGTGTCCATTAGCTCAAACCACTTCCAGTTTTTTCCTACTGGCACCACTCGTGTTGTTATTATCTTTGACCAAGCGATATTCACTCTTCATCTTTTTGAGTTTTTCCCTACACTGCACGACAGTCCTCGAGTAGCCGCTTGTGGACATCTGTGTAGAGACCTCCTGAAATACTTTAATATTGCGAGTTGTCCCGTCGAGCTCCCGCTGGATCTTATCATCTGCAATGTAATGTAGGAACGTCGTCACTTCCTCGACCAACCACGGCGTGCTTTTCTTTGCCATTATAGCTCCTCTGTTGACAAAAATGCTGTTTATAAAAATGCTGCAAGCTTCGCTATATATATATGCGACGCTAGGGATTATCTCGCGCACCGATTGTGACGATTCTCTCTGACCAATCAGCAGTCGAGAGTGTTGACGTCACAACTCAGCCTGGTTGTTCCTGGCCCTAGAACCACGATTTTATGAGGCCAGAAAAACTGTGAATTAGGACCCGCCGGCCGGTACTAGGCCAAGTGGAAATGCAACCAAAGTCGGGCCGCTGACGTCACAGCCCTCTTAAACCGGGCTCCGCGCTGTAGTGGAAACGCGCCATTAACGGCTTCATTCAGGGCTTTCAGCATGGTCTTCATGAGTGTGTTGTTGTTATGGAGATAGTTTTGTCCCACTTTTATTTCCAACATCATGACCAAATAAAACTAAGGCCTACTGTAGAGGGCTCTTTCCCATTAAAAAGATTAAAGTCTAAATTGGCAATTGACATAATGTTTGCACCTATTATCTTGATGTAAACATTAATCACATAATACATTTATTTTATTTTGTTTCTTCTCCCTAAAGGACCCGCATTATGCTGTTAGCCACCGGGTCGTGTTCTCTTGGGAAATTAAGGCTTGCTTCATTGTTATAATAGATATAATTATTTTGTGGATCTAGTTTGTAAAAGTGTGTATTTATTTGTTAGTTATTTTTTATCATGTCTCAAACACCTGTCATCCTTTCTTCTACTCAATCAAGAATGGGGAAAGATAGAAAACAATAAAAATTGGATTGCAAAGTAAAGGTGAAATCTTTGATCTCACCGTCAAGTTGTTATTGTTGTTCATTCGATATTTGCGGAATATTAAGTCGTCAACGATTGTCATTACTTTCTGTCACTTGAAATATCAAATTATTTGTTCAAATGTTATGCTAAACAGGTGTCACTTCAGTCTTCAGCCCTTGAAACCTTTAAAGCTGATTAAATAAACCACGTCATGTTTTACTCATCTACTGATCAGAGCAGGAGTCTTGTTCTCCAACTATTTTTGAACTATTCTTTTGCATTTTAAGAAATAATTTGGTTACAGGGTAAACATTATAAAATGAGATGCAGTTAAAACTAAAATACATTAAAGGGGACCTATCATGCAAAATGCACTTTTGTACGTCTTTTATACATGAATATGTGTCCCCGGTGTGCAGTGGCGGACTGGCCATCGGGACGTTCGGGACGAATCTCGATGGGCCGGTACTGAAGTGGGCCGGTCGGACGATGTGGGCCGGTCGGATAAGTCACTAGCACCCCCCTTACTTGCGGTACCGAGGTGGGCCATATGCCAGGCCTGTAAGTGGCGCTGTAGTCTGCCACAAAAGCAGCGAAGAAGACTTCTCAGAATCAGCCCTTGCAAAAACAGGGCTAAAAAAGAGCAAATAGAGCGAAATGAGGCATGGCTAAAATGCATGATCTGTTTGGTATTTTGAAAAAAAAACTTCACAGACATGTTTTATATAGGTATGGCCCTACAATATATTATTCAAATATAGCATGATAGGTCCACTTTAAATAAAACCCACAAATAAAAGAAAAGAGACAATTACTTATAGGATATACTGTAGCGTGGACGCATTATTTATACACATAAACGTACATTAATTGTCCCATCTTACCACTGGGTCATTAGTAATGTTTTGTGTTCTGTATTTCTTCCATCTCACATCAAGGATATTAATGTTATTTCTAATTTTTTCATTGCATATTTCATCTACCAGTTTCTTCCATACTGAATGTTTAAAGTTACTATCTTTTAACCGGTTCCTTGTAATTTTTTTAATAAGTGCTGCTCTTACAACAAGGAATAAGTAAGATTTATTTTTTACTTTACAGAGCATGACTCGTTTTTTTGGACTATTTTGGTCCTAAGTTACTACTCTGTCTACTCTAGGACAGAAGCAGCGTGTTACAGCACTCACCATTTCCTGTCTTGAACTCGATTGACTGCTCTGTACGAGGAGTTTTGTTGCAGTAAAAAGGCCACGCTGTCACTCATGCAGACACAAATTCAAACATGCCTGCACTCACACAAAAAACACACACCACAGCAACCTCACTATGACCCAGGGAACGTGTTTGTGCGTTTGTGTGTTACAAGACCAAAAACGATGGGAACTAAGTTGTCTAAAAGCCCTGCTGGGAATCATTGGAGCGGTCATCCATTAATGCTATAAGTCCCACTTTCAACAACATAAACACACACATGCAACATACTGTACCAACACAACACTGGAGATGCAGAACATATTTTTACACTTGACAAACGCTCCTCACACACACACAAATTGAGAGCTCAGACACACACTCAGACACCATTACTACAGTGCTTTCAGAGCGTATTATTTGCGTCCCATTACAGGGCGGCAATCATTTGTCCTCCCTCTCTCCTGTCAAGCGTCTTATTTGACAAAGACGGAGCAAATGCGGCACTCAACTAATGGGTGAATCATTCAGATATTCTGTTACGTGTCACATTGATGTTTGTACTTAGAAGACATTTACTGTAATGTTTATTTAATGGATGCATTTGCTGCTTTTTTTGTGTTGTTTTTAGTGCATTGTGTTTTTCTATCTACATTTAAGGATATTGTTTTTGATCAGGTGCAAAAAGCTTCCGTTCACCTTTTTTTTATTTTTAGAAAAGCAATGACAAGTTGAGCAGTTGTGCCCTGACAGCATCCTTCTTAGAGACGGATAATGTTTTGGCTTTTTTCTGTTTTACTTGACATGCTGGGATTCATTGCGTGGAAGATGACATGAGGTACATTTTGAAAAGATATGTTTTCTACAAAGCAAAGATCTGACTGACTGTTGAATGGCGCATGCTTTCAAGGTAAAGAATGACTGACTGATGGATAGATTGTGTTTTCAGATTTCCAGCTTACAGTGTGTGCTTTCAATGAGTGGCCGGTGGATGACCTCACAAAAGCATTGATTGGCGGGTGTTTGAAGCGTTGGGATGTTTTGACACATAGTTGGGCGTGTTTGTGAAAGAGGCGAGAACTAAATCTGTGAATCTTCCAGTTTTCTATTGCTCAGACACTATAATAACCTCTGATTATGAAAGAGACCCCATTACATGTCCAGTCAATACTTCACAGGAGGATTTGAGCACATCTGCAGACTGATTTCCATTCATTCGCATTCACAAAAGAACCATATGCTTGGTTTGCCACCAGCTCCCCTGCAGCAGACTGTGTGATGTTGACTGAAGCCACCAACAGTAGCTTCACACTGCTTTGAGGCTGACGCTTGCGTACATACTCTTTCATGTTTGTTTGTTTGTTTGTGTGCAAACTGTGTATTCATAGCTTTCATATATCCTGCCGCCTTTTTTCCCCCCTCCCCACTGCTTCCGTACACAATTAAAAATGGATGAGAACTTTATTTAGTGAGAGGCATTTCACTCTGCCAGCCAACCGTGGTGGTGTTCAAATGAATGAGCTGTGTGTGTGCGGGTGTGAGTGACTTTGTGTGGTTTCCTCCTGAGCCGGTGGGGGTGATGAGACAAGTGGATGAGGGGTTACCGCTGGGTTAAACCAGTCTACTGTCAGGTCACACAGAGTTCAGCAGCTCAGAGGCTAGAAAGCATGCAGACAGAGGCTCAGGTAGACGGGACTATCCTTGTGGTTAGACAGACAACACCGCAGAGGTGGAATTCCCCCACAGAGACCGGGAATTAGACCAGAGGATACTGGGGTTTTGGGAATGGCAATTAAATCCGTGGGAAATCTAATCCTTTGAAAATGAAAATAAAAAAAGATAAGAGCTCCCTTCAGGAATGGGAAAACAAAGTCAAATTGTGTACTTTACCAGCGTGACATTATTCGCTTTTCACCACGGGAACCTATGGGAATAAATGAGGTTGAGACACCTGCCTTCCTATGGTTACATTACACGTTAAACAGGAACAAAGGCTTAAGATACAATTATTTATTTAGTGTGTGAGCATTGTCCTTTTACTGAATGGACATTTTTCTTTGTCCTGGAGAATATATGATAAGATCAAAATAATAATAAAAAAGACAACAGCAACAACTCTCAAAGAAAAGATGTTCAGGCCTTTTTCTCACAGCTCCCTTCTGTCTCCCTGAATTTTTTATTTTAGCTTTTGAAATTGAGAACAAACAAACTGCTAGCTGTAGCACTTTTCAATACAGCGACTGTCTGTGCTTGAAGTAAAATAGAAATGTGCTAGTATAAAGCCAGCAACCTACATAGCGTAGATATAGAGTATTTGGGGCCAACAATTGAATTATTAATTAGGCAGCAGTAAGTACTACTTGGTGATTGTGGTAGAATGTAAGTAGGCTAAGAACATTTACTGAAGTACTCAACTTTTCATGGTACTTTACGATACTTCACACTTCTATACTTCTACACTTCTCTTCCATACATTGGCATTATTATTAGAAATATAATCAACTAATTAAATTATATATTATTATATGTTAAAATGGCACTATTTTGTTCATTTTCAGGTTCATATTTGTATTTTGGGAGCAGAGAGTCTGCTCTGATTGGTTAGCTGGCCGGCTCTGTTGTGATTGGTCAACCGCTAATATATGTCCCGCCCCTTACCCCATCACATACAATGTTTTGGAGCGCTAGCCAATAGAACTGCAAGTGTTACATACTGATGTCACTACGTTACGGGCCCCTTTAAGCCACGCTATAAAGTATTTACAATGACCTTACCATCTGCAACATTGAAGCGTTAAACACATTAAAGCACCATAACTTCTGTTATAATATAAGCAACATAAAAATCCTGTTTCTTTTTATAATTATCAGTATTTATTAGCAAAAGTATTAAGTTACATTACCAGTCATATTACTTTCTTTAACAAACTCCAAATCCAGCGCACCAGAAGTAAGTTATGAAAGTTGCCATTTTCCCTAAGAATTTAGACGTCTTTCAACGCCTATTTTGTACCTTATGCTAATTGTCACATTTTACAGTTTTTTCAGTTAGGATAAACGGAGTCTATGTGCTTTATGGTTTCATATCAACATTAAATGAAACTAAAAGTGTGCTGACACACATCAATCAAGCCCCTGCCATCTTTGGAAAGCTGATGCCAATTAAATTAAAGAAAGCAAAATGTTATTCTTTCCAAAGATTTAAAAAACTTTTGTTTTCCAAAATCTTATGCTGGAGTTGTCTCATCACCATCCACGATTTGTTTTGATAGAAATTCATTTTATACATTAAAGGAAAAAGAATAAAGCTCCAGCTCATTGAAAATGCAGCAGCCAGAAATATTACGTGTGCACACATACCTGAAAAACAAACGAGAAAGGTTTTCTTGGGCTTATGATTACTTACCGTCTTTGTCTCTAGTTAATGTGCATGGGGAGGATAGTTATTCACTGTCACTGGAAGTACTTCTATTATTTATTTCTCTTGTATTTTAAATATTATAAACTTCTGTATATGTTACTTTTTGCTTCGAGCATTTGGAATACACTCCATACGCCTCCTATACTGCATTTTTAAGTAAGTTATTTTTTGGTTAATTTATTTTTTATGCAAGTGTCATGCACAAAAGTTTGCCAACATAACAGACATAATGAGAGTGAAAGAACAATTATAAAATACATCCATGCATGTCAAACAAAGTTAAACAATGTAAAATTAAACCGTAACACAATCCATCTCCTTAGAAATAACAGCTACAAAGCAAACTTCAGGAACATCTGAGGCACTCACTGTTTCCTTTATATAAAGCTCCCTCTTACGCTGACTTCATATTGACAATTTTTAACAACAGAGGGTGCTACATAACACACTTTCAGGAAAAGTCACGGACCGGGAAACTTTAATATTTTATTGAAAAAAAGTTACATACAATCGAAAAACAGCTGCGGGTGAGAGTATCAGTGACTGCCATCGATTGATATGATGTTTGGATTTAATATGTAACACAGATAGCCGCCATATCAGTCTGTGTTCTCTGTCTGTGCTTCTTTGGTATATAGCAGCATACTTTTTCTACTTAATTGGACTGATGGCTCATTGATTGTACCTGCGCCTGGTTTATTTTAGCGACCTGCAAGTAGGATTCTTTAAAGGCTGATGAAAAACCAAGGGACTGAAACACTTGTTATTGATTCCAATCTTACTTTTTGTGCAGCTGTAATAAAGCGAGAAGGAAAATATTTTGATCTCAGCGGCATGATTAATTTTTTAAAAAAGCGGTGGTTTCCTTCTCTTTTGTGTTCAGGTAACCTTTTCAGTCTGCCAGTCTGCCACCTACGCAAGGCGAGAAACATTTTGTCAAATATCCTTTGCTATGAGGTCTCTAATTACTTCTTTTTTTTAATTGAAAATAGGCAATCTTCCAGGCTATGTTTTATGCTTCACTGTGACAGTAAGGGTGCCTTAATGGCTATTCGAATGTCACTCACGGCTGTGTAATAAGTACAATTAGCCGCCATGGGACCTGGAGTCTGCAGATGAACAAATATGGAGAGCAGATCACGAGTAGAGAGGAGAGACAGGCAGCCAGGAGGATATAGCGTGATGGATAGAGGGCATAGAACAATGAAATATGCATCATGGCTCGCGTAAATTTTAATCCAAGCTGTTGACTGGAGGTTGACCCCGTTGTGACCCAACACTTGCGGGAGTGAAAATATCCGCAGAGGGAGGTGCGAGGAGGTGGACGGGGGTGTAGTAGCAGGGTGAGGAAATTGTGAGGAAGAATGGAGTAATGAGGCTGGCTGGAGGTGTAGACGGGCAATTTTATCTGTCTGAGTGCCTTAGTGTCTGAGGGTCTACAGCTCTCCTTGAAAAATACCCCTTAACAACATATAACTTCAGAAATGTGTGTACTCAGAGCAGACTTTGGTGTGTTCAAGCGAAATCCTGGATGAAAATACATGAAGAAATGCACATGTTTTTTCCTCTTATAATAGAAGAGTTCAGAGGGAACATGAACAATTCTCTTTCAAAGCTTGAAAACAGCTCTTTAATCTGTTGTGTTATAACGAAAAAAGCTTTTCTGCACACACACACATAAAAGGCTTTATCCTTTTGAGAATAAAGTATGCAGAACATTTGACCATATCCCCAGGAAACCAGGCTGTCACACTGTCTGGCTTTGGGAAAAAGAGATGTTCATATTTGCAGTGACAGTGATTGAACTGCACAGGATGGTAAGGCTAACTTATGTAAATGGTGTTTTTAGCTTGTATTTGTCTTTAATGTTTTATTCAGTATGTTGCTACTGATGCTTGAACTTGTGTCCTATTTTCCCTTGATATTCATTATCGCATTTATCAGGTTATTTGGTTTCTATAAATAGTTGTGTGTGTTTTCAGGCATAAAAAGCAGTGTGCTGGCATTTAGTACTGTATAACTGTGATTCACATCCTTTATTGTCTGATGGACCCCAAAGTCCCATCAGATGAGTTAAAGTAACCCTTTTTATTCAAACGCCCAACATTTTTAGCATCCAGTTTAAACTATTTAAAAATATTGTGAAAGTTACTTTTGTTACAGTGGTTTTATCATACGGTTGTATTGTTTTTTGGTTGATCGCTTTGGACACGTTTGCATATATAGTTGCATTGCAGAGAGCCCAGACAGTCACCTATGGGCTTAGAGATAAGATAAGATAAGATAAGATAAGATAAAATAAGATTAGCCTTTTGTGTCTCACTTGTGAAAAATATGTCTTGTAGGTGACATGGCAGCACACAATATATCTAAATACAAACAATATATACATGTTAAACTAAATGTAACATTCAATGAAACACCTCCACTCCCACCAGCCTCTGTTCAAGGTTCTGTAACTTCTTGCAATCCTCTCAGTCAGCATTTCTTTTATCACTCTTTCTGAAAAGTCTGATCCTAAAGGTTTACTCTCCGTATTCAAAGATATATTGGCTTCCAGTACAGCACTTCCTTTCATAAATTGAAACCTTTGTGATTTACAAACCTCATTACTTGTAAGCATACAAAAGCAGCTACCTTTCAAATTTACGAGGGTTGGTACTTATAGCGGGTTGTAGATCAGCGCAACTTGCTTTAATCCATACACTCTCATGAAGTAATGTTTTTATTTTGCTGTATTATCTGCTGTCTATAACGTTGTACACTGTTTGCTTCTCTCTGTCTTGCTGTTATTACAGAAATGTATTCCAAACTTGTTGTGGCAGACTGAAAACTCATCTGTTCAGTCTGCAGCTTGCCTCATATAAAAGTTGTACTGAGGTGGTTCAATGCACTTATTGTAATTCACTTTAGACTGTCAACTAATTACAAATATTGTGATGTAACATGTCTGAGCTAAATGCCCTCCCTTGACTCGCCAATGGACTCCCCTCTTTAGCTTGAAGTGGACATATTATGCAAATGTTCGGGTGTCACAATGGTTGTGATTGGTCAATCGCTTAGAGATTTTACCTTATTCTATCACACACAATGTGTTGGAGCGCAATCCAAAAGACGTGCGAGTTTTACATAGTGATGTCACTATGCTACTGAAGTAAACTATAAAAACATACAACTCACTTTTCGGTCATAAAAGACTAGCAAGGCCAAATAGAAAATTATAAATGTTGCTGAAAATGTAGGGTTATGATTTATTACTTCTGGAAATGAACCTTTACAATTCTGTCATTTTGTTTCTCGATTGACAATATACCAAAGATCAGCATCACATCATTTTCTAATCACATTTGGCTGTTAGTTTTCCACAATACAATCCTATTTTCAGTTTTCTTTTTCAAATGAGCTTTCCATAACCCCCTGGCAACTACACACATATACCTTGGTTGGAAATCGCTGCTGTGCACTGTAAGTGTTTATCCATAAAAGCCAATGTACCTGTGTCTGTATGTGTGTGTGTACCATGTGAGGTTGTGCGCCTACCTACAGCTTTAACCACTCCCTCAACCTCTAGTGCACCGGTCCGTGGCCTCATTAATAACCCCTGCGTTTCCTGAATAGGGCTCTGGCGATCTATTGCGGTCTATTGCAGTGCTGTTTTTGTTTGGCCCTGGTCACAGTGATTCCTGGGAGATGGCAGCATCATAAATCTACAGCTTATTCATGGAGCTAACCTGACCTTTACAGCAACACGAGAACAGAAGGAGAGGCGGAGAGAGGAGATGGAAACCAATGGAGAATAGTAGAAAAGGCCAGGGGAAAGGGAAAAAGGGTGGGAGGTTATAGGGTTTAAAGGTAGAGCTGTGGGGATGAGAATGATAACGAGAAGGAAGAGAGGTTTGAGAAGAGGGGAAGGTGGAGGAAAATCAAAACCCAGTGTAGGAAAAGAGAGGCAGCTGGGGGAGATGTGAACGATTGAAGAGAAAAGAGGAGTGAGACAATGGCAGTCAGAAGATGGAGGTGGTGGGACCGAGAGGTTATTACTGGATGAAAGCAATCAATGAGTGTGAAGGGAGGGAGGTATGGAGAGACAGAGAGATGGAGAATTGCATTCTTGTGTGTGTGTGTTTTATTCTTGTGTGCCTCAGTCGATGGAGCCCTTCTCTCCCGGACCTCCGTCACCTGTCGAGTCTTTAATAAAGTCTCCATGTTGGGGGTTTCGTTTGCTCCCAGAAGGCACCGCATCTCTCTACATGAGCTGTCTCACACCTGGCCAACAAAACTCAAATGTTCTTTGAGACTAGCCCCATGTGTATGGTTTAAAGCTTTTTAAGTGTGTGTTTGTTCGTGTCTGTGAGTCGCTGCGCTGTCAGTGCATGTGCAGCACTGGATTTTAAAAGGGCACAATGGGATAGAGAGGAAACCACATGACAGTATTGTGATTATTCTTCTCAGCAGAGGTAAATGTGTTCTTTTAGCTTTGTCTACCTCTTTGTCAAGGTTATTTATGTGGCCAGAAATTAAAAAATGTAAAAGACTCCTGATTCAAATATTGATTTTTCCTCTTGGAAATATATGTTTGACAGAACAATGTTCACTTGAGCTCAACTCATAGCTTTTTCCAGAGTTTTAAACCACATTCCAGGGTTTTCTTTTTCTGTTGAATGATAATAAAAACAATTGCTGAACGAATTGAGATGTTGCTCAATATAATTTGATTGACATCTCTAGAACCTTAATTATCTTTTAAGTCAAAATCAAGTTGACATTATATGATTATATTGATAATATAATAAAGCGTTTCAGGAAAAGCGGAAAACTGTTGGGGTGAGGAAAGGGTTGATTTATTATTATATTGATTCGTAAACTTACATCGTCTGAAAAGTTTTAAACAATTTTGGAAACCATCATAACTTTACCTTTACCCAGTGAGTGAACTTCGCCTTTATCTCCTCGCTGCTTCCCCTGCGTCCTCTGCTATACTCTCCGGTCTGGTTGTGTTATTTCGATATTTACTAGCTTTACTCACCGGCCCTGAGAAGTGGAGACCTATATGGAAAATGCGTCTCCCGTGAAAATATCCTGCACGATTGAATCTTAAGTTTTCCAACCCGCTCTCCCCTGTGCCCACTGGGGAGACAAGTATCCATCCAGTGTTTTGAGCAGCTTTACTCACCAAGTCCATTTGTTTTGGAGAGGAGGAGATCTCTGTGGATAATTCAGTTCCTTTACGATCTATCCTAACAATAAAGTAATCGTAATCAGATGAAGGTGACTGCAATGACAAACTCCAACAGGCCGCTGTGCTTTCTTCTGTTATTGCTTTGATTAAGATCCCGCTAGCAGCAGAAATGACATAGGCTACTGTACATCTACACCTTTATGTATACAGTCTATGATCTAAATACACAAATGAATGGTTACATTAAATGCAACCAGAGCACAAAAAAGAAAATGAATAAACATGCTCCACAGAATGCATAAGGCCCCTGGACCAGAATTGTTACTTTCAAAGCTGCTTTCAAATATAAATTAAAGACCCCTTATTTTCTCTGAATTTAATTTATATATTTTTTATGCTGGACTTTTAATTCTTTATTAAATTTGTTTGTAGCTTATTATTGCACTGATGGTTCTTCTCTTCTATTGTCAGATTTAATTTATTTAAATGTATACGACTGTTATTGAAAAATATTTTATAATACATAATATTAACATATGTTTCTAATGCATTTCATTGTCTTGTGTAAAGCACTCTACAAATGAACCTGCTTAGTAATTAAATGAAATTAGAATATTTAATCACGTCATTTAATTTCAACTCCAAACATAACCTGCATATCTAAAATGTGCAACAACCCATCCCAGCTCCCTAAATGTTCCCCTGGAAAATGCTCTTGACACACAAGCCTTCTCCGTGTCTCATTATTATCGAAATGATACGCTAACCATTTGTACCTAATTGCTTTGGCAATATTGTTTCTGAACTTTCATTCCAATTGAGCTCATTAAGCTGAAATTGCATAGAGATTGAGGTTGATTTGTGAGCTTGCAGCACAGTGGACTGATAACTCCATTCCTATGGAAACCGCTCCCTCTCATTGGTATTCGGTTCCTGTCTGCAAAACAGACCCATCGTGGATCCTACGAGTAAAAAAGAAAGAAAAAGAAGACCATTAAGAAGCAATGGCTCCACTGCTGTAGAGCAAAACCACACAGGGACACACACACACAGACACACACACACATACACACACTGTCTTTAACATTCCACAGATGAAACACCATTACATACAGTTAGCCAATTAGCTACCACACCATTAGGTTCAATATCAAGTTAGCCATTGTAGAAGTCATTAAGTGTTCTGTGCATTGGGTACATGATTGAAGATGCTCGCCAGGAAAATGGACAACAGTTTTTGATTTGAAGTTGTGTTTATGAAGGAATATACCCTGATATGGTCTGATGATTATTTTTCTCTCTTCTTCTCGCTATTGTCTCGGGGATCTGAGCGTAATTTCAGCAAAATTAAACGGTTAGGAAACTCAAATGAGATCCCAACAGACTGCCAGGAAAAATCAATTGAACTGTCGAGGCTGTGGTAAGGCAGAAAGTGTGTGAGCATGCACAGACACACCTATCCTCATGCATACACAAACAGACACCAGCCGAATATATTCATGAATGCTTGCACAAAAACACCCAGGATTAAAAACTAACACACACACACACACACACACACACACACACACACACACACACACACACACACACACACACACACACACTCCTCAGGCCCTCATGTATCCTTCCAGAACAATTACAGGCTGTCTTTCTTGGAAAATACCTCCATCTATCCAGGTAATGATCAGAGTGGGAAAAAAGAGAGAAAACTATTGTTTTGTTACTAATTCTTCAAACTGTTCTCATTAGAAAAACTGCTGCTTTGGTCATCTAGTAAAACACTAACGAGTAGTTCAACATTTTGGGAAATACTCTTATGTTTTCTTCAGGGTTGGATCAATACCACTAACCAATAACCACTGCGTGGGTGCTACGTGATTGACCTAGCCTAGCATAAAGACTGGCAGCAGTTAGTTCACACAGTATACCAAAACCCACACACACACACACACACACACACACACACACACACACACACACACACCACACACAACACACACACACACACACACACACACACACACACACACACACACACACTATCTCTGTCACTTTTCATGTGATTAAACAAGTGCATGTCTTTTGAACCAGCTCTGATCAAGCAGAACCCGACCCCCGGCAAAACATCTCAGCAAAGGGGGTCTGCATGATTGGTTTGACAGATTTGCATCTGTTATTGTCACTGGAAACGTATTCAAGTACAGACTTTATTCTTCCTAATTCCATTAGCAATTAACGACAATTTTTATCTCAAACTTAAAGCTTAAAGTATGTCGTTTTTTTTGCGAACTTGTGAGCCTGTAAAGCCCTTTGAGATAACATACATTGATGTGGGACTCTTGGGAGCTACATAGCTCTGAGCCCAGAGCATTCTGTTACGGTTAGGAGAAGTCTCAACTAACATGTTCTCTTCATAGCTAAAATGCTTTGACAATATTGTCATTTTTTATTGCAATTATTATCAGACTCTATTGTACACCTATTGATAGTCTGTGTTTCTTTGTTGAGGTTTGTCTTGCAGAGTAGGCAGTTATTGCCAATGCTGGAACTATTGTAAGCAACTATTTCTGCAGGATATCCCTTCATTGAATCAGGCATTTATCATCTAATGGGGAGTGTGCACACCTGCATTTGTAGAACAGAATATAGGAACGCCCTTTCTCTAATATGACTTCTGATTTGCCAAAGTCTCCCTTCATGGGCTAGATCTTCTTAAGCAGTGGAAATGCAGATACTGAAAGGTTTAAATGGAATTTTTCCCGAATAACTTATGCCTATCCAGTGTTAACTGTAAGGGACGGCTGTGGCTCAGGGGTTATATGGTCGTCTCCCAGTTGAAGAGTCACTGGTTTCGATTCCTTCCCCCTGCAGTCATCATGTCAAGTGTCCTTGGGCAAGATGCTGAACCCTAAATTGCATCAATAATCATGGCCAAGGGTGTAGGCGTGCTTTGTAAGTCTTTTTGGATAAAAACTTCAGCTAAATGATATGTAACGTAATATAACTTGTTATAGCTTCAAACACTATGTCACGTCACTCAGGTTGAGGATGCCCATTCCCTTTCCCATCATGAACGTTCTGCAGTGATTACAAAGGTTTTCCCACCAGAATGCTGCTATTGTAACCATCATAGCGGCTCAAATGGCATTTGTATTGAACTCCATCAAGCTGAGGGCCCTCAGGGTGCAAATGGCCTAATTGAGGGGACCGGTCATTTGCTCGATATAACGTCCCCTCTCCCCTTCAAGTGATACATTTTCATTTTCATGACCTCCTTATGTCTCCCTGTCTTTCCTCTGTTTACTTCCCTTTTTCCTTGATTTAAGTTCCTCATCCTCCCTTTTTCTCCCACACTCCATCTTTTCCTACATGGCAGTCTCCCTTGTAAAAGAGATCGTTGATCTCAATGGGATTTTTTACCTGGATAAATAAAGGCTACAAACAAACAAACATGAATCCCTCTCTGCAGCTCCTCTCTTTCCTGTCCTCAGTTTTGCCCCGTCCGCCTCCCTTCCTGTCATCTCTCCTCTTCCCTCCTCATAACTCCATATCTCTGTGTTCCCTTTCCGTCTTCGCTCCCCTCTCCCCCGTCTCTTCAAAGTCATCTCAGTCTTTGCTGTCATTGCGCTGAGAATTACACATCGCTCAAAGCAGCAACATCTGACAAAACGCTGCTCACTGACTTTGTCGCTGGTAACACACAACGTGATAGAGAAAGTTCACTCAAGCAGCCATCCTATAATTTCACCAGACACACACACACACACACACACACCACACACACACACACACACACACACACACACACACACACTGTACCTACACTTTGACAGATACATTCAATTTACCTCTTAGTAGCCTCCCGAAGGGACATTAGCAGCTGAACAGTTCCTAACTCAAAATAACAAACACAAGCGACCGTGGGATGCATCACACCACACACACATACACACTTTCTCTTCCTTCCTCCCGCCCACTCTGCATTTAGTGCATTCGAGTGGCTGGTAACAGTAGCGGCGTAAGGCTTTTATCGCTGTAATTTGTCGCCATACATCAGTATGACAGTGGCCGGGGCAAGACAGTGTAGCCCGCTCTCAGACACCGCTCTGCACTCTCCACTGACACACGCCAAGGGCAGCCAGATAATATAGATGTATGAATAAAACAACACAACTTTGATGTTGCAGATCACGATGCATCATTCATTGGCATCCTCACTGAGACACAGAAGTGAAGGATACTGTTCGTTTACAGCCGCGAGGATGAGATAAGGGATGCTAGGGATAAGCTAAGCACTGGTCATGGCTGGACTTCAATCAGAGGAGCCTCACTGAAATATACAGCTTTCTAAATATGCAGTGGCTCACATCTGCATTCAAAGGGAAATGGCCAAAGGCGGGGGGTGCACAGATAGAGAAAAAGAGAGGGAGAGATGGATAGTTTTACAGAGGGATGGAGAAGAGGATGAGAGGGATAAAATGTCATAACTGGGGTTGATAGACGGGGAAGGTCCATCCACTCCATTTCTGAGTATATGAGGGGATAGAGATGAAGGGAAAGGAAGGGATGAAAAGGGAGCAGAGAAATAGCCGCGAGCTAGAGGGGGACTGTATTAGAGAGCGTGTGAGCAAAGGGAGTAACGGGGCCGGACCAGGGAGAAAAAGATGCAAAGCCGAGGGATTATGGAGTGCAAAGGAATGAGGGAAATAAGTTATAACGGCCTGTCTGTACAGAGGAAACTGAGAGAAAAAAGTGCAGGTTGATGAAGGTGAAGAGGCACAGGTGGATTTGAATAGCAGGCTGGGGAGAGGGAGGATGAGAGGACAGTGGGAGATGGAGAAGGGGGGGAGGATTGGTAAAGGTTAAGAGGGATTTTGTCAGATCAATTTTTTATTCCGTCCTGACTGATTTTAATGGGGTCTTAAAGTCGTCATGAGGTTACCTGGGCAACTAAAATACGGTATGGGACTGGTGATGGGACATTGTTATCTGAGCCAAAGATGGGACAGAGGAATTATCCAGTTCTGACTGTGAAAATGTGTGTGTGTGTGTGAGTGAGTGTGTCTGTGTGTGGATGTGGATGTGGATGCAATTGGGTGGCTTGTTTGTTTGTCTGTCATTAAATCTGTATGTGTATATAGTGTGTACGTATGTGTGTGTAGCTGTGACTGTTACAAAGTGAAAAGTGTGTGTCTATGTGTGGATGCGGATGCAATTGGGTGGCTTGTTTGTTTGTCTGTCATTAAATCTGTATGTGTATACAGTGTGTACGTATGTGTGTGTACTGTATCTAGCTGTGACTGTTACAAAGTGAAAAGTGTGTGTTTGTGTGTGTATATGGGAGGTGTGTGTTATGGCATGATGTGTACGTTGTTTACATTTTGAAGATATAGTGAGGTGAGTGTGTGTTTGTGCTCTTGTACTTATATCTTTGTGAGGACCAATTTCAGACAGTATGGGAATTGAGGACATTTTGGACAGTTCTCACATTGTCAAAGGGCTGCTTGAGAGTTATTACTTTTCTGGTTTGATCAGACAGAAAGTGAAGCCCATTTTCTCTTTGCATCATTCATGCAAATTTGACAGCTGGTTCATCCTGTTATTTCCCTCCTGCCTCTCTACCTTTGCCTCTTTCTATGTTTGTGAAGAATATTCATAAAACCTGCAATAGGCTCCAGGCACATTTTTCACAGTACTCTTTGTGTCAATTTCCAGCAAATGTGTGTCTAATCTTGTCCTTGCTTCATGTTCTGTCTGAATACAGAATTAAGTTTAAGGTTAAACTCAGATTTATTTAAAGATTACTCCAGTTTATTAACACTCGAGTCGGGTGTCATTTTCATAGTGCGTACCTCATTTTTATTGGTCCTCATAACATTAAGTTCACCAAAAAGATATCTGATATACAGAAAACCGTGACATTCCTACAACAAATTGTGGGGCAATGAACACAAGGAGTCAGACATGCTGTAAACAAACCAACCACTAAAAAACGTTATTTAGAGGCAAAACCAAAATCAAGCTTGTACAAAATGTGTGTAGAAATACCCCACAGCAAAGGAAAAATATGTGGGTGCATAATTATGGCAATAACAGTTAAAGTTGAGGCAGTAGGTCTCCACATTTTATTGGATGTTTACAACCAACAGTGTGTGTAATAATTTAACTGCATTCATTATGTTTTTATGTAACCTGTGTGTATGTTGTGAATCTTTTCCAAAACTACAAAACAAGACCCTTGGATGCAATATACTGCCAACAAAATTGTAGGGTTGGGAAATTCACTTTAAAGCTAAGGCGAATGTTTAAGGTAAGTTGTTTTATATAGCACATTTCATACACAAAGGCAATTCAAAGTGCATTACATAAGCATTAACGCAGTAAAAACAATAATTCTAAAAGAAATAGAAGATAGTTAAAAATATACATATACTAGACATATAATGTACATACATGCATACACAATCAACAAATACAGTTGATGCTGCAAGAGGTGCAGAAGCATAATAACAAATGTTGTTAAAGAGGCACACATGGGTTTTCCCTTTGCTGTAGTGTGTTATAGGTTTTTGTGCATGTACTGTATATGGTCTGCAATAGCTAAAATCCCAGAGTTTCCTCAAGAGGGATTTTGTCTCCCACACACTCCCCCCCTGCTCGAAAGGCCTCCATTGGACTCCTTTGTTTACTTCCCTAACATAGTGACATCACCATGTAACACTCGCACTTCTAGTGGATAGTGCTCATACACAAAGTGCAAGACCTTTTTGAACAAGTACAAATACAGTATGTGTGTATTTTTGCAGGATTGTGTTTCGTTTTGAATTACCTGTGTATATAGTATGAGCCATGTACCTGTGTATTATCCATGGGTATTATGCCTGTGTGTAGGTGTGTATGTAGGTGTACACCCTGTGTGTGCAGGAATGTGCCTTGATGTGTGTGTGTGTGTGTGTGTGTGTGTGTGTGTGTGTGTACCCATGAATCTGTCTGTCCGTGTAGCTGTGCTTGCACTATACGACAGAGTGTGAATCATCAGAAGCAGCGGAGCCATAAAGCCCAGAGCTGTTAGGCAGGATGGCTCCTGGAATGATCACAGGGAGGCTGTGCTTCTATTTCCTAGGCAGCCATCACCGTGGGAGGCTGAGGAGCCGCTGTCGATGTGTTTGCAGGGACCTGAGGGTTAGCCAGTATATGCTGTAGTCACGCCTGACAGCACAGCCAATGGCCATAATGTCAGCGGCGATGATTGAACACATGAAATATGTGCTCTTTGTCCGTGGTATTGGACAGGGTGGAGGTTAGAGGAAGGGTCAGGGTAAGGGTTAAGGCAAGAGGAAAATTGCCTGTTTGGAAAGAAAGGCTGCCTCTCTGGCTCTGCTTCCATCTTTTATTAGGCAGTGTTGAGAGCTCGCCTCAGTGACAACAAGATATTTGTCAGATTTGATTTCCTTTCCGCAGCAGAACTTTGCTGGTTACCGCACCAGAACACTGTAATATGGAGCTATTAATAATGCATATACGCCCACTGCCAGGGCGGATCTATATAATTGCACCAGACAAAACATTCTTCTGATACTCACTAATGCAGCATAATTTTGAATAATAAGATGAGCTAATTTGGTGTTGTTCGCATTAAAACACCCAGATGGGAACAGATACCCTTTGCACTGGTGAGGTTACTTTTTCTTCAGGGAAAATACATATGTTTAAAACTGTGCATTCTGATAGATAAAAGCACATTTGGGTTGGCCAAAGGGTGTAAAAAAGACAAATTACACATCACATTCAGTAATTTTCCCTTCAGCTGCTCTTTTCTGTTTTCTATGCCTCTCCTTTTTAGCCATTCTTCAGTTTTACTATCCATATGTATTCAGCAGCGCCAATGTTTACATTGCACCCACGGCTGCCATTAGAATATAAATGCACTCATTGTTTTGCATGTTTTAACCATTTATATTCGTTATATATGACATTCTTTGACAAGTGTGACTTTTTTGTCATTTACCTTCTGCTTCAGCTGTAGTGACTAAATGGAAGCTCTGCAGAATAGTGAATGAAAAATAACAACATTATTATTGTTAAGTGTTTCATAAGTAGTTTTGCAGGCAAACACATCCATCAGAGCTCCGGGGGAGGCAGGAGAAGAAGAGCCTGGTATAAGGGGGCTGCACCGTGCTTGTTACTGCCTTTATCTCACTGTTGATGACTGGAGATAGAGGGGCAGGACACTGAAGCTCAATAGTGCCATCAACAGGTCCAGAGGGGCAGTGCTGCTCACTGACCGGCTCGGAACAATCTTCGGGGGGATGTTCAGTGAGCTCTTTTGGGGTTGTAATGGAAGAGATTTTTCAGAGATATGATCAGGTCATAAAGTGAAATATGCCATCGTCGCTACAGAGTCTGGTTGAAGGATATACGAGGCTCGGGGATTAAGGTGAAGATGAAGCTGGCTCAAGTCCAACATATTCTCTGCCAAGGTTAGACTATCCTCTGGCCTTTAAAACCCTGTCAGCTATAGTCCCTCACACATACACATACACACACACACACACTCACACTCACTCTCACACTCACACACACAGACAGACTTTGGCCTTATCCTGCCCAGAAGCGAGGTCAAGGTTATAACACACTTCAAAATCACTGCCTGACTTCTTCCTTTCACCTCAAACATGCACTTTTTATCCGCATCTAAGACTCTCACACACACACACACATACACCACACACACACACACACACACACACACACACACACACACACATACACACACTCTGACATACTGGACATCCATTCAAAGCAAACGCACCACACCAACTGAGTTTTTTCTCCATAACTAAGCGTGGTCCATCCATCACAGGGCCTCAGCGGGCCCCTGGCGCCCTCTGGCTAGTTCCATCAAGTAGCCCCAGCAGCAGCAGCGCACTGGGGGACGGACAAGGAAGGTCAGCACAAAACTCCACAAGGAGAGGGGTAATAATAATCATCATCCTGTGAGTGTGTGTGTGTGTGTGTGGTGTGTGTGTGTGTGCGTGCGTGCGTGCGTGTGTGTGTGTGTGTGTGTGTGTGTGTGTGTGCACTGTAAGCAAATGGCCTACAGTGCGTTTAAGGGCGTTCTCTCTTTCATCTCTCTCTCACTTCTTCATATAGATTTTCGTCTGTCCGAGGCTAACCGTCTAACAGAGTGAGTGTAAAGGCCTCAGTGTGTGTGTTGCATGTTACAGGCCAGTCAATGCAGGCGAGGCGATGGAGCTCATGTAGCGCTGCAGGGAACAGACACAGATTCACCCCATTGATAGCACCACCAGGGAGATGGAGGAAATGTAGGAGAGTGGAAACAGAAGTGTGCGTGTGTGTGTGTGTGTGTGTGTGTGTGTGTGTGTGTGTGTGTGTGTGTGTGTGTGTGTTATTGAGATCCGGAGAGAGCTTATGTGTGTCTGTTTGTTTTTCTCAATTTACCAGTCTGTCTGAGTGCCTGCGGATTAATTTTGATGAATAAATGGAGATGCAAATTACAACTCAATTAATCTGTTACATTGTATGTTTTCAAAGTTTAAATCTGTACCACAGGCGCTCTGCTAAAAGCAACTTTAGGGGAGTTGCAGCCAAAATATTTAACAGCTAATATGAGGAGGGAAGGGCAGAACAGTCTATCAAGTGTCAAGTTTTCTGAGGCAGCATACAGCTGTTCCCAGCCGGTGTACAGCAGGTCTGTCAGAACCAGGTGGCCTGGGACATGACTCTAAATGAATGCTAATGTCGCACCGTATTTCCGAGTGTGTAGATAAGCAGCTGTGTGCTAGCATGTTCCCCGCGTGAAATATGGTGATGTCAGTGTTGTGTCACATCTTGTTCTCACTGCCCCAAAGAGGACAAAAATCTTCAGGGTCAAATATGTTGGCCAGCCTTTACCAGTGGCCAATCAGAAAAAGATCATTAGTTAAATTGGTAAGTGACTAGTATTGCGTGGAGACCTCTAGTTATTTGTTATTATTACAGTTATTGTCTTTGATCTTAAATCCAATATGAATTTGCCATGACTGTACTTTCTAAATGACATAAGGTCCCGTAATGATAATCCTGTGTGAAGATGGCTTTATAAATCATTAAGGCTCAAGGTTCTTTATTTTGTCATACGAACATAGCTACAGTGTAGTTATGCCGATGAAAATCGTAGGTCACAGGCTTCTCCAACAGTGCAACACAATAACACAGATAAACAGAAAAATATAGTGCAAGTAAATAGTAAATAGTAAATACAAAAAGAAAAATAGTTTAAAAAAGTGAAATTGTGAAAGAGTGCATTAAGAGTCTATATTTAAGTTATTGGAATGATATATTTGAGAAATAGATAAATAATTACTAAGTAGCAGATGAATGTTATGGATGTTGTTTCAACAGTTCAGGTGTTTAACAGATGTTGTTTCAGCAGTTCAGTTGTTTAGCAGTCTTATTGCCTGTGGTATGAAACTGTCCCTGAATCTGGTGGTTTTAGTCCTGATGCTGCGGTAACGCCTGCCAGACGGCAGCAGACAGAACAGTTTGTGGCTGGGGTGATGGGGGTCTTTTATAATCCTGAGGGATTTCTTCCTGAGCCGCTGGGAGTAAAGGTCCTCCATGGATGGCAGCTCTGTCCTGGTGATGTTCTGTGCAGTTTTCACCACCCTCTGTAAAGCCTTACGATTGAGGGCGGTGCAGCTGCCGTACCAGGCCGTGATGAAGCCAGTCAGGATCCTCTCTATGGTGCACCTGTAGAAGTTGCAGAGTATCCTGGAGTCCATATCAGTGGATGTTTTGGAGAACACTGTCAAATGATGTCATCCTGAAGATTGGTTTGTCAGATTGTAAAATTCTCATTTAACAAATCTGTTCTTTGGGCTGGAGGACTTGTTGAACAGATTGTCGAAGATTTCTTAAATGTGCCTTCATTTTCTCTCCCAAGTAAAACAGATGGTTTGTTTATCATCCACTATTGTTCCATAGTCTGTTGAGTGTTGCCTTGTCCCCTGATCTCAGCAGTGAAGTTATTTTTGTAAAATCGTAATCAGTAGCCAATTTGACAAAACTACATATACGTTTCCGATTTAAAGGAAAATGTGTTCAAATGTCTGACTGTGGCAACCCAGGACAATGGACAATTCGGCTCAATAATGCACGCTGGCACTCAATCATACCTTTGGGATTGTTACACAGACAGAAAACTAATCTGAAAGATGCAGTTATCACATAGAATTTCCACACATAATGGCTTAATTAAGCAAACATGTGACAGTTTTACAATAGTGTGTTGTTTCCATGCAATCACACCAAAAACAAGTGGTTCACTCTGTGACACAAGTAGGTTGCACCTCGGAGCGTCACGACAGCATCGCTGTGTTAACACTGACAGAAATGGTTCACCCTCATCACGCCTCTTTGTCTCCGCAGACTAATTAGAGAGTAATCGCTGTCAATTAAGTCAGGGAATTCATGCCACATGACACTTCCCAACAGCGCTCAAGGGTCTTGTGCATCCTCATCTTGATCAGAAACTTAATGTGGTGTCCTGCTTATTTATAGAGGGCTCTTAACCTTTAAAACTGCAGGGAATGAGTCCAGGAACGGCCGAAGACCTCTAGGATTTATGTCCCCTAGTAAAATAAGATTAGTCTCAACCTCTCTGAAGCACTCTCCCCTTCAATTCAATATGAGGTTGTAATTTGTCCAGCTGATGGAGGAGATTAAGGAGAAGCTAATGCCTGGTACCACCATTTAGGTGAACATTTCTATTAATCATCCTACTATCAGCAAAACATGTGTTTCATGTTAACACAGATTCGTGAATAACTTTTTTTTTTCTTTTAATCAGACCGGTAGATGTATTCTGCCTATCTTAATGTTGGTCAAGGACACATCGGTGATACTGTTCTCGTTTTATCAAATGCACACATTATTCCCACTGTGTGCCAAGGCTTGTGAGCTCCTGCTTTTGTTAATTTTTTTAATAGATTGGGTCTTTTCATTTCATTTGGCAAAGCTAACATAATGTTCTTCAGTAAATGTAACAGCCTCCTGTGAACACCTGTTTGCAAAGTGAGTCCTTCCAACCACTGGGCAGGGGCGGATCTACGGGGGGGAAAGGGGGGGCAGCTGCCCCCCCACTGTAGAGCCTTGCCCCCCCAGCTGCCCCCCTAACTTTTGTGTCCCTAAAACTGTACTTGTAGAAACAAACCCACACTATGTCCACAAGCTTCTCAATCAACGAAACAAGCAGTACATGAATTAAAAGTGAATAATTTTAAATATAATTTTAGGCCCGTTAAAAACGTAGCTACGGCCCTGCATTAAACTGCGGAGCGGCGTTCACACAGACCGCGGCTCACACTGCTGCAGAGAGGGAGGGAGCTGTCCCAGCACCTGAGGGTGGATCAGCTTCCCCTTGAAGCATTTCCCCTTCGACTAGTTTTGTTTTTACTAACGACGAGAGCTTGAAACAAAATATGACTAAAACGCTGCTGTTTGAATCGATAGCGTTTAACAGACGGTCGCTGTTTGGGACGTTACGTTACAAAACGCAGACAGCGCTAGCTGGGAGATCGATCACTTTTATTTGCTAAACTGAGGTACTATTAAATCCAGCTAAATTAAACCAGGATACATCCTTGACCGTCAAACTGGGTCTAAACACAGCTGCCTGTGTGCGTATGATAAATACTTTCTGATTTTAATTTATTATAGGCTACTTATCAGCTACATGGCCCTAACGTTTAAAGTTATACACGCATTTGTACCAGTGCTTTTCACAAGTAGACTCTTGCAGGCCAGAGTAGCTGGAGTGATTCAACAACAACAAAAATACATATCTGAGAAGAGATCAGGAAGAACAGAAAGAGGAAAAGGAAAAGAGAGTACACTGAAGAGACCAGGAGGGTCAGAGCAGGAAAAAGCCAGGAGGAGATGAAGACATTAGTGAAGAAGAAGAAATATATGTGAGGAATAAAGATGAAGTGTCAGAAAGAGGGACAGAGGCAGTGATCAGGAGGCAGATGAGACTCCAGCAGGACCACATGGTATGTTTTTATTCTCCTTGCATACATCTTCCATTACAGCAGCACAATCTAGCGGCTCTTAGTATTGACAAATATTGATTGAAATGTGTTGCTGCACAGGTCACCTTTAGCTCTCTTAAGAGATGGGTGATGTCATTTGTGTACTTAATTATAACTAAGTACTTTAACTGTACTTACAATAAACAGAATTCTAGGGTATCATGAGTATTTTCTGCTGTTTTATACTATATTTTAGATTGTTACCTTGTTTCTCTTGTGCATTAAGAACACTTGTGTTAGGGCATGATTTAACAATAAATAGGTTATATATATACAGTACAAAATACCATGTACTGTCCGCCCTCCCATGCCACCCTGGCATGACCTCTTGCCCCACCTTTGCCACCCCATGTAACATGTTCTAGAACCGCCACTGCCACTGGGAACCTCTTATTATTGAGTAAAACTTAGCAGATGTTTGCAAAAGCTGTTTTGCGGCTCTCTATATGTTGCTGCATGACTACTAACAACCTAACTGTGGCATGCCTGCATGTTGTTTTCATGATTGAAATATGTAGGTACACTTATTGCTTAACCTCTGAGGTCTAATCTCTTTTCATACGTTTGGTTCGCCTGGTCTTTTTGTGTATAAATGCTTGAATAACCTCAACCCTGAAAGGCATAATCAAGTAATATACATCTTTCTTTTCAGGACAAACTAAGCTATCAGCATATGTAGGCTCCAAGGATGTCACATTAATGTATTATAACTTATATTGCTGTAGTTCCCCCTGTGTTTTCACATCAATGAAAAGGATATGCAACCTGTGTTCTTTTAGCGTTTAAACCTATTTCAGAGGGTTTTCTATCAGTGTTTTGTTGGTTGGTATCACACAAAACGTCTAAAAGTGGCTGTTGGGCAAATAAAAACTGAGTCATTTTAATACAAATCCTGGAAAAGGTCTCATATTAATGCAGGAAAAGTGAATCTTTTATTGTTTTTGCTATTTTCACATGAAATGAAATATGTATCCCTCTTGTCCTTTGATGCAGATTCATGCTGATTCCTCCAACAGCACACATTGAACACATGCTGTGATGAGGAAGATGCAGCACGTCTTAAGTGTTTTTCCTTTTCTTGCTTTTGAAGATTATTCATTGTTTAAATTCTTGTGTATTTTTACTTGTACAGAAAATGTGTAATCTGACCGGTAAATATGATGCTGTATTAATGTTCATCGCATGACATCTTTCTATATATTTTCCACAGTCACACAATGAAGATGACACATCCTTTTGTTGTTGTATTCATCCTGCTAAACGGATTTATAGAGTGTAACATTAGATAGATTTAACGCTGGTGGAGGCTTTGAGGAAATGTACTGAAAGGAAAATGCAGTAATCTTGTAATGAATATGATTTCAACACTAGAAATGGCTAATGGAGTTAAAAGATCTATGAAAAGGCAACTAAGCCATCAAGTGTAGGTTGAACGTATTGTTGTGATGGTCAAAAATGCAAAAGATAGTACTTGAGTTGTAATGTTACAATTTAAATTGGTCATTGTTTTGTCATGAGAGTCAATTTAACAGAACATTTAAAATTGTGTGTCTTTTAAAGTGTACCCTCGTTTTAATACAGAGTCAAACGTCCTTTATGGTTACATTTTCCCTCAGTGCTCTGAGCTGCTGGATATATGCACTGGAAGCACTAAAAAGGCACTTTATAATGGTTCAAGGATACTCAGCCTTGAAGAACCTAATATATGCCTCGCTGCCAGTGCAGAGAGGACGGCGGGTCGAGGCACTCAAGGAGAGCAGAGCACATTGTGAACATACAGAGTGTATTTACAGTGGAATAGATGGCGGATGAGATGAGGTCTGGTTTTAATAGAGCAGGGACCTGCTCTCACAGCCAGCTGCCTTCAGAGGCCTCAGAGGAGAGGTGCCAAGGAGAGGTGAGGAGCAGGGAGAGTGTGTATGTGTGAATAAGAAGTGTTTTTACAGGCAAATGGGGACATTTGGACCGTGCAAGAATAGAAAATGTGGGGGAAAGTCACCTGTGAGGGCTATGCTCAAGACGTCATTAGTAAAAAGCTGATTTAAAGGGTAAAAGGTACGTGGTTGAGGTCGTTGCTGCACGCATGTTGTGTGTGTGTGTGTGTTAACCTTGTATCCTTAAAACTATGTTTATACACTACTAATACACTATGAAAGAAAGATCATTAAGTTAAGTAATTCATTAGGTTTTCTCACAATTTAATGAGAAGAAAAATGTTTAATTAAAATATAATATAAATGAAGGTCCGGTACATTCAAGCCGTTGCAGAAAATAGTTTAATGTTGATTAAGAATATAGCTCCCAGGGAAAACTCTCTATATTTCACATGATATACAATGGTTAGCATCAATCAAGTAATGTGATTGGGTAGCCGTGATATAATGAACATATACCACTTATGGTATCATAACATGTTAAGAAAAAATACATTAGTCTAATGTGTTGTCATGGTTTCTTAGCAACAGGGTTATAGTGGGAGCACAACACTGGTAATAGATATAAAGTAATTAAAACTTGCTCACTTTGACATGCTGCAAAATAGAAAATATAAGGTTCTGTGTAAACTGAGAACCGAGGGGGGTCGAGTGAGATAGTGCAGTGCCCATAGTTCAAATTAAAGTGCTAAACAACATTCATAGCTGCTTGAAGAAGAGGTTGTTGCCCACATTATGTAGACAAGGAGGAACGCAGCAGAAACACTCCCTCCTATGAGAAACATAAGTTCAAAATAAAAATGTGGGTGCCTCAGTAAGTGGGCCAATATCGACTGAGCAACACACCTGCACCTATACCAAAAAAAGGAAAGCCTATACAAGCAGTTATAAATGTCATCCATCAGGGCTTTAAAAAAAAAAAGGCAAACTATAATACAACTAATAATGCTAGCGTGTGCTATAAAAAGAAATGATAGTGTAGCCTACATTCCTTAGCAGCAGCCTCAGTATGTGTGCCATGTGCATATTTTACGTGAACATTACTCATTATTTTTAAAAACTATACAACATAGAGCATGTTTATAACTGTTATCTTATCTTATAAAAGCATTAACCCACTTCAGGCTGTGATGTGCAATGATTATTTCACAGCCTGGGGGGTTGTCATCCCTCCACAAAACATATCACAGCTTCTCTCGATCTATTTGGTATACCTGAGTTGAATTTCCCGCGTTGGTGCAAATATGTCTTCAGGTGAGCTGCATCTCCCCGCCCCAAGGAGCGCTCTCTTCAAGAGTTCCTATGTACATGTTTTGACTTTAATCCCACCTCTGAACACTGTGTTCCTTTTAGCATGCCCA
The DNA here is from genome assembly GCA_031216635.1 of Dissostichus eleginoides. Classification (NCBI taxonomy): domain Eukaryota; kingdom Metazoa; phylum Chordata; class Actinopteri; order Perciformes; family Nototheniidae; genus Dissostichus; species Dissostichus eleginoides. The sequence continues at coordinate 23,010,274 of CM062275.1, forward strand.
GAAATGCTTCCGCCATACATTTAGCTGCTGCTCCGTCGCATTTGTCTAAATATTATATTTACTCTGCCTGCCAGAAGAGGAGACATCTTATTCCCAAGCATTAAAACCTGTTAAACCCCATCCCCCCGCCCCCGGGCGGAAAAACGCATAATCTGCAGGAAACAGCGTCTTAGGGCTTCTTGATATTTAATAAACTATGAATGTTTCATATCCATGTAACGGGAAGAAACTCAGCTAACTGATGATATGAACCATTTTTAGCAAAAAAAAACACAAGGCTAATGCTGAGCCTCTGAATTAGCCCTGAGCGAAAAAATCTTAACGCCGTTAGCACAGAACTCTAGCTATACCGATCAATATACTTATTGGATCTGCACAAACAAGCTTAGCTAACATCCTGAGAGTCCACAGATTATAGAAATATAAGTATCATCACTGAGCGATCAGAACTCGTGACAGGGGAAGCAAATACAGACAATACACAACGTAGCTTTAGGTAGCAAAACACGGAGATATGCTCACCTTAGCTGTTATTCTGATCAAAAGTTGTGTTCAATGGCATGAAAACGAGAAAGAACGCGGCTGAAGGTTAATCCATAGGTTAATCCAATGTGTCTGTCACTTGAAAAATTATTGATAATCCATAATTCAATTTTTATGCAAAAATCCGAGAATAAAAATTAGCTGCTAATGTTAGCCACCAGAGTGTGTCGCAGCTCCGGTTTTGGCTACGCATCACTCTCACTCCTTATTTGGTAACCTGTGTGTGTATGTGGAACTTTCCCTCGATTCGATTGGCTCTAGCAGTTAAAAAGAGATGTCAATCATCAAAATCGACCAAGGGGGGCCAGAGATAGGTCAAATCCACCCAAATGACCCCAGAAGTGTTTTTTTTGTTGTTGCTAAACCGCTCTAAAAGGTCAAATGTCACTTGTTTTGCATCAATCTTGATACAGGGTACTTATCATATGTTGTACTTTGGATTCCTAAAGCTTTTAGTCTACCATCCCATCATTCAAGGGTGGTTTTCACTATAAGTAAAACAGAATCTTTGGACGGACACTATAATTTACAGTTTTTTACTATATTCAATCTGAATTTTCTTTAAAATAAAAAACATCTATATTGATTCTGACTTTTCTACATCCAACTCACAGGTTTATCATTACTTTGAGAAAAAAGATTATTAATGTTTCCCTTTTAGAAGTGTAGTTATGGTCATTTGTTCTGGAAATGTCATTTTCGAGCCTGAGACCTGAAAAACAGTCTGGGGTTTAACTTAAAGAAAAAATGTCAGCATTTTGAGAAATTGTCTTTCTCGCTTTCTTGCACATAATTATATCAGAAAATCTCAGCGAGGAAGCAAATAAACATAATTCCCAAAATGTTGAACAATTCCTTTAGGAGCCCTATGAGTTAATACAGCGCTTCCTACGCATTAACACACTCACACAAAAAAAACATGATGATGATGAATGAATTTTCCTTTCACAACTTAATTGAGAAAAATAAATTGGTAGTGTATAATTGTAGTTTCTGGTAGACAGGGCTGATATATGCACACAGCTGGATGACTGCTTTTTCAATTTATAATCCTAGCCAACACATAGCTGACATGCTTTTTGCACACATCTGCAAACATGTTGTAAATGGGACGGACCAATGACTTAATAATCACATGTGCACTGCTCTGAATTGAATGCATGTGAGATATTCATGAACACGCTTCAGTCAAGACGGTTGTTATGTTTCTGTTGCACACACACATACACACACACACACACACACACACACACACACACACAGCAGGATAGCCTTCCCCTGAATCTCTCTCAGGTCTAACTGGTCTCTCACAGCTGTGTGATGATGACAAGATACATGCAGAAAACACTCCCACCCCTTCACTATCTCTCACACACACACACACACACACACACACACACACACACACACACACACACACACACACACACTTATTGATGGTTACACTCTGTACCTCCATAACCTCCTTCGCTCACTCTCCGGCACCGGTTTGACAGCTGTGGAGCAGCTTGCCAGCGATGTCACGCAGATAGAAAGCTTTTAACATAGAGAAGTGTGTAATATTCATAAGGAGTGCTCCACTTACTGTGTAATAGACGTTGGCAAGTGTGTGTGTGAGCAACACTGATCTGTCCTCTGGTGATGTGGTCTGATTTAATATTGATACTAGTTGTGTGAGATAGCTTCTATCCTGTTGTTCGTTCTGCCCCATTTCTCACATGCGAACGCACTCCCCCGTCCCAGCGAGGGACGTACGATGGGAGCAAGTGTCTCACAGCAGGGTGCCGCAATGCTATCGGGAGAGCTAAAGTTTTTGGGTTCACTTCGTTTGAGCTTTGATACTGCTGAGCAACATTTTTTTGTTCTTGCACAGACACAAACACACACACACTTTGCTCAGTGTAGATGTAGGGCAGTGATAGATTAACTCTGCAGAAAAACAAAGTCCACTATCTTTTTTTGCAAATTGGCAGTGATTATCTTTTGTTTTCTCTGTTATAGAATAGAAAAGTTCACCTTGTATTTCTGAAAATGTTCCTTTTATGTGTAAGCTGCCCAATTACAACTGAACCACAGCTTGTAAACAGGAGACACAAATAGTTAATTGAGCAGTTTGAAAACAACTTATGATTTGAGCAAAGCATGAAGGACTATTTGCTATAATTTACTTTTTCTGATGCAATGTAGAACGCATGAAAAAATAGCTGAAAATGCACATTAGTTTGTCCTTGATTCATTTTGTTATAAGACCTTTGAAGCATGAGCAAATGCTGACTATGTGATGTACAAATGGATGGCAAATTAAAGGAAAAACATGAATAATTGAGAGGAGAAACATCGCAAATGTAGGGCAAATAAGGGACAAGGGGTGAAGGGTTTGATGAGCATAGAAATCAAGTGAATCATTCGCTGTCACAGATCTAATCTATGGGACATTTTGAATCCCTTTTGTAACCATGAAGATCCACAGAACTCATTTTCTACTGAAAGACGACCAACACCTGCATTTTCAGGATTCATTTTGTTGTTATTTGAAGCCGCCTTCATTTGAATTTCATTATTCTCACCTGCTCGAATGAACCCATTAAAGCAGCAAACACTCCAGGATATGAATCCAAACACGCTTGTGAATGCAGCGTTATAATTTGTTTTCGTCTTTCAGCACCGCCCCATCATTCTCACTTTCTAATTTTCTCCTCCCTCCTTGCTTTCCATCTTCTCTCACTTCCTTCTCCAGCATTTCCTTCCCATGCTCTCTCCTTCCTCTCCCCTGTTTCCCCCCCCCCCTCCCTCTTGCCATCTCTGTGTAACTAATGGTCCTTAAATGCAGCTCCAGCTGTCGTGGCATTGGGACTAAATCACAACAATCATGAGTTATTATCAGCGGCGTGCTGACTGATTGTGCTAATGTCCACGCTGATCGTATTAATGCCGGGGTTGATTGGAACACATCCATCATAATATTCCTGCCGATGAAGAGGTAATAAGCGACATTATCCTGATAATGAAAAAGACTGTTAGGCTGAAGATTAAAACTAAACATTGATAACAAGGGACTTCGTATTTAGGAATTACTGAGAGCAGAAGGAGAAATTGCTGCTCATCTCCCCCCTCCTGTTTCCTCTCTCTGAACATGTCCTTGCCTCTTCTCCTTTACCTCCCAGTTCATCCCATTTACTAATCGCCAACTAAACGCCTCATTTTTCCTCCATACATCATTTTTGTATGTCTTCTTCCGTAACCTTTATTACCCCATTATTCACCATCTTGCCGCTTTTCTTCTTATTTTCTCCTGCTTACTACTTTTCCTCCATAGCTGCTCATCCCTTTTCTCCCCTGTTTGTCCTTTATGTTTTTGCTTTCCTCTTTATCTCAGTTAATTCGTCCTCTCCATCATTTCTAGTTCTGTTTCCTTCCTATTTAACTGCTTCTCCTCCCTGTTTCCCGGACTGTCCTTTCCCCAATCTGCTCATTCTTCGTCCTATTTGTAGAAATCCTCTCTGTTAGCTTCCTCATTCTGTCTGCTCTGACCATCCACCTGTTTTTTTTTTTCCTGCCTCATCTTCTCCCATTTGACAGCCCACCTGCTTCACCTCCTTATCCTCCCTGGCTCTCGCTTTTCTCCCTCTATCTCCCAACCTCTGTAGCAGTGAGGGGTTCTGTCCGTTTATGAGAGGGATGGAGTTTGGGAGGGGAGGTGTGGGAGGGAGTTGGAAGAGTTTTAATGAGCCAGTGTTCACACTTATAACGGGTAAGGGGTAGAAAATGCATCTGTTTTTAGAGATAAATTGTGTTTGTGCCTGATGTGTGTGTGTGTGCGTGTATGGGTGTGTGTGTATATATATGGTTTTTTTTGTAACTTTCTGTGCTGTTTTTCTGTGGGTATTCACTGGTTCACCAAGCAGAGACATATTTAACGTGTGCAATCAATATGAGTGGGTGCGTGTGTGTGTGTGTGTATGTGTGTGTGTGTGTGTGTGTGTGTTATACTGATGAATGACCACGCTCTAAATGTTCTCAACCACTCTGTGGACTAACTAGACTATTTAATCACCCTCTCACATCCTCTGCCTCTCCCCCTCCTCCCCCCCTCCTCTCTGTTTCTGCCTCCCTGCCAAAGCCGGGTGTACTGCTGAGGTTAGACAACACTTATTGCACAATACATTACCTGTGTGTGTGTGTGTGAGTGTGTGTTTGTGTGTGTGTGTGTGTGTGTGTGTGTGTGTGTGTGTGTGTTTGTGTGTGTGTGTGAGCATTAGCACTGAATCAGTCAGTGTCAAGCCTGCTGGCTCGTACACCTGTCGGCTCCTTATGGAGTTCAGGAGAGAGGTGGCACACAAAGCATACATCTAACACAAAGCATACATCTAACACACATTCACACATGCTGCACACACACACATCCTTTTTACACTTGCGTCGACTTCTTCTCACTCTCTAACTTCCTTTAACTTCCTGCCCCCGTCACCACTAATTGCCTGAGTGCAGCCATTACCTTAACTTTCATGTTGATGTGTGACACTTAAAATAACCCTTTTTCTAATGAGGTTCAACAAGGGGTGCTCACAAATTGCTCTTTTACCTAGAGCGTGTAAAAGATTGGACTTGGATAACTCTCTCACACACACACACACACACACACACACACACACCACACAAACAAACACACATACACACACACTGTGAGGAATGCACTTGCAATCTACCTGTAACTGGAGGTGGATGTTGGCACGCAAGAGGATGGCTGTGTGTGTGTGTGTGTGTGTGTGTGTGTGTGTGTGTGTGTGTGTGTGTACATGTGTGTGAGCCTACAGCAGTAATGAGCACTGGGCAATGGGATGCCCAAAGGCAAGGTTCCTAACAGGGTCAAACTCAAGGACGTCTGGCACAGATCCATGTGCCCACCGACTGTACACACACTTAAAACATATTGGGCCAGCAGACCGCAACCTGGTCCAGCCCCATTAAACAATGTGAGGGAACACATGTACATCCAGTCACCCGTCGTGTTTCCTCTCATTCTGTCCGTCTGTCTTCTTCCTCCACACACACACACACACACACGCACACGCACACACACACACAGCGAAACATCCTCTATTCGTCCCGAAACGAACGGAAATTCACGCTTCACTAGCAAAGACTCTCAGAGTGTAGGTTATTAATGAGAGCATGTCCTGACAACATTACAGAGGTACTGCATGGAGGAGAGGAGAGGAGATGAAATAAAAGGAGCAGAGGAGAAAATCATTTGGATTAGTGGAGAGAAAAGAGAAGAGAGGGGAGATAATAGGAGAAGAGAAAAGTGACAGATAAGATATACAATTAGAGGAGCGGAGACAAGAGGAGATGTTTCAAAAGAAGAGAAAGAAATTAGAAGCAAACATTAGAAATGTTAAATGGGAAAAACTGAAATGTAGACTTTAATTAAATGTATTATGTCAATATATTTCTAATAACTGTATAAGGTTAGTTGAAAGCAATAATATTTAGTTGAACCTGATATTTTCTATTCAAACGTAATATTATTGCGTTCACCTAACCTAATACAGTTATGAGAAATGTGTTCACAATACATTTTATTAAAGTCATCGTTTCAGTTTTTCCAGTGAAAGAGGGGAAAATGGCAGATGCGAAGAAAGTGAAGAGAAGGGAAGAGCTGGAAAAAGGAGGACATGAGGAAATGAGAAGATAAAAATAGGAGAAGAGACACAAAGACCTGAACAAATAAAAAAGGAAAGAGAAAATAGGTACAATGATTACAGGAAATAATGGTGAAAAAGAAAAAGGGAAGAATGATGTGAAAAAGACAGATTAAGGGGAGTTTATGAGAAAAAGGGGAGAGGATATAAAGAGTGGAGAGATTATAGGATAAGGAGAAGGCATAAAGGAGGAGTACAGAAATGAAGAAAGAGAAGATATGAGAGGAAATGAGGGGAGGGGGTGCAGAAACACCCAGAGTTGTGATGTGAGGAGAGGAGCCTTGGTTAGTGTGGATCCCCCCGTGGCATCACACTCTGGTTCTATTGGAGAAGGCATGATGGATGTGCTGCTGAGGAGACAGTGCCATCTAGTGATCGGTGCCTAAAACTCTCAGTGAAAAGCAGCGAGCCATGCACCCTCATGTCACACTCACTCTCACCTACACAAACTACTGTAATGCATAAACATCCACCCCCCCCCTCAACACACACACACACCACTTCACACGCAAACAATCTGCAGCTCACGGTCATTTGTCACCCGGCTCGTGTGTCATTATGGAGCCAACATGTGCCATCACACAAACTGGTGTGCAAAACATGTTTAGGATTGATAGCCAGACTCAGTCAGTGTGTGTGTGTGTGTGTGTTGTGTGTGTTGTGTGTGTGTGTGTGTGTGTGTGTGTGTGTGTGTGTGTGTGTGTGTGTGTGTGTAGAGCTTGGCTTTTATTGTGTAAGTGATCTGGGGAGCGTTATGGGAGCAGAGAGATAAGCTTGGTGTCACTGGCGTCTAATCATACTCCATGTTCCTTATCGGCTCCGGGCTCATGAGAGGGAATGAACTGTAGAGAGGAAGAAGAAGAAGAAGAAGAGGAGAATGAAAAGGAGGAGGATGAGGAGAGGGAAATGGGGATACAATGGGAACTAGAGATGGAGAGAGAAGGAAAGAGAGAGAGGCGAAAGGGGATGAGGATGAAGTAAAAGTGAATGATGGGAGAAGTGAGGAGGGCGTAGAGGGCATGAGAGAGGAAGAAGTGGAGATTTAAGGGTCTGCTGCACTAAAAGCATATAAAGAATCAAGCCCTGTGTCCCGGCTCACCTCCCCACCCACACAGTACAAACCAACCTTGTGTAAGAAGATCAGCTTCTTCAATGCAACTTCCCACTGCCTGCACCGGTGGGTATGTAGCCTGTGTGTGTGCGTGTGTTGGGGTTATCAGAAGTGCTAAGGATGGGTGGTAATTGAATAATGACAGTAACACCTCTGATGGATTACCTGTCACTCTTCTCTATTCTCTCCCTCCATCACTGTCATCCCTCCCTTCTCTGCCGCTCTCGCCTCGCACCCTCCGGACAAATTGTCCACCATCCCGTGCCGTCACCCGTGCCATTGGAGATAAAGACACCCACACACACGCAAGATGATGACACGCACACACACATTATCACCGCATCCTCACATACTTTTATACATAGACATATTAGCATCCACAGTGACAGGACTAAGTATTCAGACACTCAATTTAGGTTAAAGTCAAATGTAGACTAAGTGATTCTGGAAAAGGAAAAATGACTACACCTTTGATGTTGAAAAGCAACATGTAGGTGCTCTTTATGCAAACTAGACCTTTCCAGAGTTTGATACTACAATATATAAAGAACTATTTCAGTCATTAAGTATCAGGAGTGCTTATTAAGCATAATATGCCATATACTGTCATTCATTTGATGGCAAGCAACATTGTGATTGTAGGTTTTTTCAATGTGAAGGCCCTTAAACTAGCCTATGTAATAATGTACAGCTGCAGCAATAAGTCATTTAAAAGTAAATGGTATGTCAGATAAATGCCAAATATGTCATTTTGGAAGAGTAGAAGTGGTAGAAGTGAAGTGTCATAAACAAAAATGTGTACAAAAATTGGTCAAAAGATGCTAATTTGACCTACTCTTAGTTGGGTGGTTAATTGTATAACAGTGAACTATAATTCCTTGGAAAGTTTGCCAGATGCATTGTGTATGTGTATTTTATTTTTGACTAGTTTATTATTTCTATATAACTTTATTACTTTGAATTTGGGGGACTTAGTCTGCATCAGAGTCTAGTTTCTTCATCTCTTCCCCTCAGTCCTTTTTCACTTTTATTATCTGTTTTTTTGCCGTTTATATAAGTGCAAAATTATTACATTACTACTTACTTCCCACCACTGGTATTTCACAACTTCCTCTCTCACAAACCCACGCCTGGAGGTTGAGAGGGCCATATTGAGGCCACATTAGTTGCTTTTATTTGTGCATTACAGCGAAATGGCCAGCCAGAGAGCTGAGGATTGAGAGTGATTGCAGCACTCTGCTGCAATGCAGTTTCATCTACAGTATCTGCTCGCTGCTAAATGATACCACTCCGTCACAGACACAGAATTCCTCTTAAGGATTAATGTTGTGAAAGATGTGAGGCAGTGCCAGCAGGGGCATTTGGAGCATTTAAACCTCTGCTTGGGGACCACCTATGATGGTCTTGTGTCCCCGGTTCACCTGTCTACCTGAGAGGTGCTTCTCTCCACCTGAGTGAATACCTGAGTCTCTGTATGCAGGTCTTTGTGTGTGTGACCTCCCTTTTGTTCAAATTCTCTACATCCTTATCCCTCCCCCTTTCCCTCCTTCCTTTCCCAAATGGCCTAGAGGGAGCAAACAGCCCATTTCTTAGTGTGTGTGTGTGTGCGTGTGTGTTTGAGTGTGTGTTTGTGTGTGTGTGGGAGAGGCAGAAAGACTGAGAGCGAGAGTGTGAGATGGACTGAGAGTGATGATATCAAGCATAATTCATTTCCACACAGATATCATGTAGCTGTTTCAGGATAATTAGAAGTCAGCTAGAAAAGACCAAAGAGGATTATTATATTTATCATCGTTCATTTAATTGGTTGAGAAAAAAGCAGGTTTGCAGCACTACATGTTCAAGCTGTGAGGAGTATTTATTTACAATATTTGAAGTGTGTTGGACAACAGTAGAAACAGCACCATTGGTACAAACCAGAGTTTAATGAGTACAACAGGAACGCCCTTTGCAAATGAGTGCAATATATCGCTTCTTTCAATTCCTGTGGCGTTTTCCATCTTGCACCTTCACACTTGGGGAGTTTTTTGCCATCAAGAGCCAAAATGTAACACATACAGAAACCTGGCAGTGTTTTATTTAGAATAGAGCATTAGTTTCTTTCAAAAAAAGAGTAATTGCTTCAGTCACACTGTAAATACTTAAATGTATTTGTAGATGTTGTATTGGTTCTAACTCATTGGATTTCTTCCAGTAAGATGAGGCTAAAAACCACAGTTTGACGAGGAGAACTTAATCCGATTTATTAGTTTATTGCCGAGCTCTGGTGCAGAACGCAAGAGAAATAATAAAGATGGAGACGACAGCTTAAGCCCATAATTACAGTCCGTTATACATTTTACTGTACATGATTCTGTAGGTCAAGTGGGGCTTTAAGCACGCTGGTGATTTAACCGTGAATCTTTAATTACACTTCCTTAAACATTATCAGACAAATAAGTGGATTATTTTGAAAATCACCATTACTTCATAGTACGTTAATTCAGTTATTCTCTTCTTCATGACAATTGCACTGCACTGACTAATTTCTCCATGTTGTACCAGGCTCAAACATACTCCTGTTAGTCACTTCTTTCATAGTAAACGTCTCGCTAATATTAGCTATCTTAAAATATAAATGATAAATTGCAGGAAAAAGCAACAGGATTCCACGTATTCCTTTACGCGTTAAAGCAGGACAGACAAAGTGGGTATTCAAGACTACATTTTGGAAGTTTTAACTGTCACAAATGAGGAAATAATCAAAGCTTAAAAAAAGAAACACTCAGGGGTCACTGGAGACAACCCAAGCCCTAATCTAGTTTCTCCTAAGGTGTAACAATACACTGAGAGCTGGCACAGCCGTCAGAAAGCAGTGATCCAAAGTCCTAAGCTATGCAAGCCATGGGAAAGCAGCACTCCTACAACTCACATAAACATACATGCACACTCACACTATTTCTCACTTACACACAAACAGTATGATATGCCAGAATGCCAATTAGGGCAATAATGGTTGTGGGGAAAAATCTATACTTACACACACAAACAGTAACTGAGACTTCTAAGCTCAAAGTTAATAGCACCCAGTTGTTCAGTGCCAGAGACAGACCCTGTGTTGGGAGGGTGGGGGTGTATGGGTGGTACTGACACTTATACTCATGCAACAAAAAGGACACAATTCCCTGACATACACACAGGGTAGGAACATTTAGTTATTTTGTATTTTTAAATCAATATTTGGGGTTTACATTTTTATATTAAGGGGTAATTGTACCCAAATCTTCTCTTTTGAATATGCTTCAAACACAAAAACAACTACAACAACACTAATAAACGTAACATGTTCTATTTTATTGTGTTTATATTCTCACCCTTTCTTCTCCGTGTCCTTTTAAGACCTATATTCAATTTTGGGGACACTTTGGGGAGTTCTCTAAGGATATGATCCTCTCTTAACAATGTCCTCCACTAGGTTGTAGGAGGACGTAATAATAGAAAATGGGTGTTGAAATGCAGAGAGAAAAAACAAGAAACAAAGCAAAGAGGATAAGAGATGGCGAGACAGAGTGGGAAAGGCAGAACAGTAAGAATCAGAGGAATGGGGTGGAGGTTGAGGCGCTGGATGTCTTCCTCCAGCTCCATCAGCAGAAGCCTGTTGGAAAGAAAGCAGCTGCATTGAATACACACAAACACAAAGGAAAACACACACCTCCAACCACTTAGCCACACACTTCATTTGCAGATCCACAGAAACACACAAGCATAGAGACACCATCACTCTTACCCTCACACTCGAAGGCTTGCAGCACGGTGGTGTAAGTGGGGCCCAGCCAGGAGGTGTAGCTACCCAGAACCCTCTGCAGGTGGTGGGTGTCATCATCGAAAAGCACATTGGATTTTCCGTACCCCGCTGAGCTGAACAGGCGGAACCCCTTGTTGGCATTGCCAAACGCATTCTGCAGGAGAGAGGACGTTAATGCATGAAGGCATGCATTGATGTGCGTTGGCGTACTCTGTGTGTGTTTCTTTTGGTGTGTGTGTTTCTTTGGTGTGTGTGTGTGTGTGTGTGTGTGTGTGTGTGTGTAGCCAGGGATCAGCAGAGGACATATCAGTCAGCCTGGCGTCTCCCACACACGCACTCAAGGAAGGAAGAAGGATGACAGTGAAGCAGAAACCTGTGCTCTGAGACGAGCTGATCGATAACACAGACTCCACAGAGATATGAGACAGACACAAACACATATCTGGAGAATAACACACATATACACAGTTGATTCAATTTCTTTCCTAACACACACACACCTGTAAACGTTCCAGGAATTTCCAGACGCGACATTTGTCCTCCACGCGCACCACCACAGCGTTGGCGGGGACAGCTGCCAGGTGGCAATGCTCAAACTCGTCCAGATTGGCCTCTGTCCCGTCAGGGCACAGCAGCTTCAGGTCCTCCTGCTCCAGATCCAGCGCCCACGACTCCTGGTTCTTACCTGGGGGGCAGCCGGAGGAGTTAGCAGTGTCAGATTTAAATTCAACCAACTCGTACTCAAATAACTTTATCACATATTGAAATAGAAATGAAAAGGACACGATGTAACTTCTTAAAAAAGCAATAAAATGTTATTCCTACAACAAATAAAAAATGTTATTCATAAGTAATGCTCTATGACCACCCGCTAAACTCCATCCTCCAGATAATGTGTGGGCTATGTCAAGAGTTTGGAGTTTTTTCTAACCCTCGCTGTAATCAAAAGCACAAGAAAATAAATGTAAGGAATAGGATCACAGAGCCTGATCATTGGCCTACTGTCAGCTGCAAAGGTTACCGGCTCACTAACCTTGACCAAAAGGCAAGGGGCATGTTATTAAATTGCCTCAATATTTTGTGGGGTTACAGTAAGGCAGACATTTGCATTAGCAAAGCAGCTGCACCCGTTCATGCATTCACACACAACTGGCAAACACTGCAATTGATTGAAAAATCCATAAGAGAAAAAACGGTGGCTGCTCAAAACTGACACATCCACCGTGTAGAAGCTAATATGATATAATACGAGGCCATGGTTGTTTGCTCTCTCCTGCCCTAGCTGCTGTCCTGTTTTAGGAAGTTTAAAGTAAAGCATGAATCTTAGATAATGTTACATTTGATTAGCTCTTCACCAGCTGGTGAGGACCTTTTGTCAGGGACCTGCAGCTTTAGGCTCTTTTTGTGTCTCTATTGCCTTTTTTAGTATAGCATAATATGCAAGTGGCCATCAAGTACATATTAAAGACCCTTTTACAGGGCTCTCTTGTTGCGAGCATATGGGCATAAGAAGAGAGATTATCAAGCTTTATGAAAGAGCGATGCATGTTTCCCTATAGCTCAATTGATTAAATCACACACCTACAGCCTATATTGCCACTGATGGTACTCTCCTTGCAACCTAAGTGCTCTAATTTGCAGGCAAAATATATTTGTATTTATTTATTACAGAATGGACAATGCACATTAAATAACAAAAGCACTTAAGTCCATCATTTAGTCCATATTTATTTTACTTTTCGTTAGACATTGCTAACTCAACAGTGTCCAAACAGATGTTTTCTATCCAAACTGCATTAAAACATCGCCCTTCATTGATTTGCAATTCAGACTACTTATTAAATCTGCATGTGACGGGAATGTGGACTTTATATTTTACATTTAGAGATTTGTTTGGGCAACTGAAGCACCAAAAAACGATTAATCCAAATAAATAATTAGAGGCAAAATATAAACCACCTTGAAGCTATTCCCTCTTCCCCCAGACAGCAGCACAGACCTCCTGTGTTTTCTTGACCTCCGTTAATGGCTCTGACTCCGGACATTTCTGAACCATATGAGAAAGCATGCTTCGTTAAACAGCTACAGTGTTTGTGGAGCCGGCTTCAAACTGCTCCTTCTCGGCTGTACCAGCAGAGTCCGTGTAGCGTGACTGTGATAATGATCTCCATTCATTTTGGATGTTGCCCAAAGCAGAGGAGCAGATGCAGCAAACAAGGAATTAGGGCATTTACTTTGCTGGACAAAAATTAACTACTGTATGTCCCTTTGTGTCTGTATGATATTTGTTTCTCACGTATGTTGTATTTTACGCTTATCACTCTCTTTGTTTGTCTTTGTCTCACAAATACACACATGTTCTATCTATACCATATACACATTGTAATCTGTTCATTATGGATTTTGCACACTGTAAATGGCTCTTAAACATTGGGAAACACTGACATCCTGTGTCTCAACATGGATTAGCACTCTGTCTTTCTCTCTTCTGGCCCCAATTAACCTCATCATAAATCATTTAAGTTATAAAATGATATCACAAGGAGTAGTCTATAAAATGCAAGTTACCGTCCAAATTGTCAAAGATGGTTGAGTGTTTTACAAAGGCCACGTCGCCAAGGTTCTCTGCCACACACCTGAAAGAAAAAGCATAACACCCAGTTAATAATCAGATGTTTCTATAAATAGATGAATACAGATTAAATCCGCAAATGGGTTTTTGTATGACTCTGGAGATCATAAGAGTCCCTTTTGCTCCTATTCTTGTCATTTAAGAATGAAAAACAGCCCCTTCAGCAGCTTTAATTCCCATCTCAAACACTCTTCACTGCTGCGCCAAATTTTAATGAGCAATACCACACTAGTGGTAAAAACAATCACGTCATTGTCTAGACTCTAGAACTATACACAATGACAATACAAAATAACTTGCAGCACGCAATAATTGACTATCCAAACGGTTTGTTTTGTTTGCAGTCAGGTTTGCCTCTTACTCATAATGTTATAACTTCTACAGACCTTTAAACACACACTGTTTCATTGATTTATTTTACTCTGTATGCTACAATGAAACAAGCTGCTTTAATTACTATTTTTACTTTATGGAGACAGTATGCCACTAGAAATAAAGTTGGGGGGACACAGAGACAGAGGTCATAACAATTACTCCACCTTTGGGTGCCAATTAAAACAGAACTTTTTTTAAGGGCAGTTTTTCTTTACTGTGTATATCTCATACACAATTATATTATATTTTACTCATCATACTCAATCATTTTCTTTTTTTTAAATGTATAATGCTTCTATTTAATTGCCATTTGATTGATTCTGTTGGAATTTTATTGGATTGAGTTTTTATTTAGCTGTTGTGGTTATGTTTTAAAGCCGTCTATTTACATTAGATGTGTAATTTTTTAATATTTGTGTGTCGGTGCGTTACCTCAGCGCCCCGGACTCTCCGTAGTGTCTCTCTCGGGGGTTGTTTGCACAGATGTGTCGGTCGTTGTCGTCTCCGATGCAGGCCTCGCACAGGTTCTTGGGGTTGTTTCCTTTGGGGTCGTGCTGCGCATCCTTAACACCCGGCACACAGCTGTAACCAAAGAAGTTCCCAACGGCTGGGGAAAAAGAAAAAGAACGAGTTAGAGGAATAATAGGAAAAGGCTAAAGGAGGATAATTCATTTTTAATTAAAAAGCCAGTCCTCAAATTAGCCACTTCTAACTTATCCTCAATTCCCCTCAAATTACACTAAATGATTTAAAGTCTATTCAAGACAAGTGGAGTGTGAAAAGAAGGGTCGAACACTTTGAATTGTGAAGACTGAAAGGAAGTAACACTGTAAGTAAGCAGCACATTTCGAAAATTGTATTATTCTATATTTCTTTACCTTTTTTTAATTGTCAAAGAATCCCATGAAAAAAGAGGTGGTCCATCTCTCAATACAAAGCAACACTACTATACTACCTGTCTGTGTCTCGAAGCCTCAAACTTATTAAAACAATTAATAAATGGGTATAGCAAACATAAAGTTTTATTCATTAAAGCTATAATATTTTTATTAATCAACTGGTAAAAATCTATAAGAACTGTGGGAAATAATGCTGTATTAACCTGCGGCTGACTTTTTACATCTTTGGATGCATTTTGGTTTCTAAAAATCAATATAGCTCAAAATCAGCCTTTTGGTATGACAACACTTCTAAGTGGAATCAATTCATTTAAGGTTCATCGGGTTTTTTTAACCCTTAAAAAATGTATTGATTTTTTCCATCTTGCTTCCTTGCTCTTTTCCAATATGTCTGTTCATTGTTACCCCCCCTCACACACCACACACACACACACACACACCACACACACACACACACACACACACACACACACACACACACACACACACACACACATACTGTGATTTACAGAGACAAAAGCACTGTTCTCTAACTGCCTCGTCTCCTCTTACCTCCATCCCTTCACTCTTGGTTCCACATCACTGCCTCCTCCCTCTGAACCTCTCATATAGCTTCCTCACATGGACACACAACTCCACTTGCACCCCTTCACCTTTCCCGCTCACCTCACACCCCCCCCCCCCACCCTCGCCCTGCTCTGTCTCACCTCTGGGAAAATTGCACTGCTCCCCAATGCTGATCTGCGAGGTGTTGACCAGGTATCCGATGGGAACCGTCCAGCCCACGGTGGTGCGGATGCCGGGGTGACAGGAGCTGCGCTCGTGCATCTCCAGCAGGGACAGGTCTGAGGAGGAGCGGCGGGCCATCGCCACCACGTAGTAGCTATAGCCATCTGGAGAAAGATAAGAGAGAATAATAACAATACAAAGTGATTCTACTCTGAGAATGAAATGTCTACACACTGTATATAAGATAAGATAAGTTTGGGAAATTCTTTTGTCACAGCAGCATGTAGACAAGCATTGGACGTGGATTTAAAATGTAATAAAATATGTGCAGTAAATATATGTAAAAACAGTAAAAAAATATCCAGAACAGAACATATCAACATATCAACAGTGAACCATGTATACTAGTATGTATCTCTATATATGGCTCTATCAACCTGAACAAACTTTTCAGGCACAACCATGACCTTACAAGACTTATAATAGTTAACTGCTGATGCTTTAGTGCTTCCAGTGTTACCTGCTGCAAAGCTTAAACCTGCAACTTACCCTCTCCGTTGTGGGACTCTCCTGCAGCGAGCTCCAGGCCATGGCAGAGGCCGGCAGCGTAGATGTCATCTGCAAACATGGAGGCTGCATCCGCTTTCCCATCCTGACAAAGACACATTTATTCTGTCATTATTAAATACACACTATTGTCTTGAATTGCAAAAACTATGGAAGCTGTTTGTTTTCTTTGTTCTGTGCAGTTGAACATAGGTCACGTATTTGAAAGTATGTATCTGGTACTCTTTGACCATAGATACATTATAGGTGATTCTGAAGAATAACTAAATGTGACCAGTTAATCAACAACAAATAAAGAAACAGAATCGTCCTGAAGAACTGCTGATTTGAGTAATCAAGGAACATATTCATTTTGTGTAATTCAGACTGATCAATATGATTTCCCATCCCAGTTTCTTTGCGTACCTTGATTTTCTCTAAACAATCTTTGGTGTCCTCACCACGGACACATTCCAAAGTTCCTCGAATATTCCGAGCTGTGGCGTTCCCGGCCAAATCCAGACACTTCTGCTCTTCAGCGTCAGACAATACACACCAGGAGACTGAAATAAACAGTGGGGAAGAGTTGAAAATTAAATGAAAATTAAAGCTGTAGAAGAGAACAAACACTGCATCTGCAAGTGTGTTATTCAGTGTGTCATCTTGAGTGAAGCATACATTTAAACATGCACCTAAGTTAAGTTAAGTATCCAACATTTTTATTAAATCTGCAAGTTGAGTTGTTTTGTACCTGTAGTTTTTTGATGTGCAGCACAGCTTATGGACAGAAGAGGCAGGAGGAGGAGGAAAGCTACCGTCAGTCTTCTCTCTAGACGATCCATTTTGGCTCTGGTAGAAAACCTGCTTGGGACAATCTCTCTAATACAACACAGATGAAGAGCAGGTGGATATCATACGAACAAAAAGTCACTCAGCTATAACCCTCCCTCTCTTGTAACCTGGTCCTGAGACAGAAAGGGAGAAAGAAGAGGAGAGAGGTTAAAAGGTGGGAGAATGAAGCAGGTGGGCTGGATGTAGAAGGAAGAAAACATTACATTATTCCACTGTCCCCTCCTCTTAAGTTGAAGTCCTTAGTGGATAATCCTTCCTCCATCTCATGATAGCAGTATAGCATTTCCCCCCTCTAATTACCCACTGAGACGTATCACAGGAGGAATAGTGGCAGACATACGTAGTCCGGGAGCAGGTCAGGTCACCTGGCACAGAGTGTTGACCCAGGGTCCTTAATTAAAAAAGCATTGGACAATGTGTCTCTGTGCTGGAGCCTTACTCGTGGAGAACAGATACCGGCTGCGTCTCGCTCCGACACACTGGAGACGAAAGCCCCAGGTAAGTAAGAACAAACAGCACTGGCTATTGTATGAGGGAAGACATATCTGCTACTTGATACAATTCTCAATTTTCTCTCTCTGTGCACACATTTTCCTGAACAGCCACTGAGCAAACCTCAAATTAAATACATCTAGGTAGAGTTTGTTGACAAGTTAACTTATTGCTCCGGAGATGAAAGGTCACTTAGTTTTCCTGAAGTCTTTAGGAGAAGTAGTGGTCTTTTTTTAGGTTTGGGTGGACAGAACAAGAAAGCAGTTATATCAACCGGTCAAATAATAATCAGATGAAATACTGTGGGAGCAATCAAAGGAACTGTTTCAATTAAGTGGTAAACCATGATTACAATCAATCTTGTTCAGTTGCTGAGGATCTAAACTACAGACCCGCTGAATACATGCAGGACATTTGCTCTTTGAAACAGCACCACTGCTCTTTTTTCCAAAGGACATTTTATTTTTCAAGGTGAATTAGGCCTAATTTATTTTTAAATGAAGTGGAAGTGGTGTTTCTTTCAGGCATTGTGGCCTGACTTAACGTATTCCCTGCTTAAACTGTAAGACAGGTATTGCTTACTAATCAGAAAGTGTTTTACATAATGTTTGAGCAACCCATTCTTAAAGCTATTATTATTACACAAAACTCTGAAACAGTGTTATTTGTTATTAGTTTCTTCCCCTCCGCTACCGGCCTCATAAACAAGGGCCCCCCCCCCCCCCCACTGACACTTTACCTCAGCCTCAACGCAGACTCTATGCATTACATTAATGCACACAATGCACAACAATATTTTGTATTACTGCTGATTTTTATTCCATATTTTATTCCTTCTATTCCATTCCATTGCAATGTAAATACTGTTATATTTTTATATATTTTCTATATTTCTAATTATTTTTAATATTTTTCTAGTTCTCTATCTGTGTTTTGTATTCTTGTTTTTATGCACCATGACACCAAGTCAAATTCCTCATACGTGTAAACCCACCTGGTAATAAACCTGTTTCTGATTCTGATTCTGATTTTGCACAATGAATACCTTTTTAATGTTTGATTTATTTATTTATTATTATTTATTATGTATTATTATTATTATTATTTATTATTATTATTATTATATGATTATTATTATTATTATTATTTATTATTATTATTTATTATTATTATTTATTTATTTATTATTTTTTTGATTTACTTTTGTACTTGCACTTGAATAAGGTTTTTGAATTCAGAAATGCTATGTTTTTGTTTACTTCTTTTTGTATCTGAATACTTATTCATATGTAGTTAAATTAAATATATATATATATATAAATATATATATATATATATATATACCTGTGATGCAAACATTGAAACACAGTGAATATAGACACAGTTCGTGAATTTAATTTATAGTAAACAATTATAAATTATAAAAACATATCATATGTATATATATGTATATTAAATGGATATTTGTATCATACAACCTGTTGGAGTACTCCCTGCCCCACAATGCATCTCGGTGGTAATGTTTTGGTGACGTCATGTGTGGTTGAGACAGAGTGGGCTGGGCTGTGGTCCTCTGCTCTCGGCTACTTACCTCTCAAATAACACTAATACGAATCTTTAAACCTAATATAGGAATACACAAAAATCCCATAATGAGTTAGAGGACTGTATGTGGTGTGTGCCAGGTAGGTGGATGTTTTTTATCGGTCTGTTTTGAGGGTCCTCGGCTCCAAGTGGTGCCTTGTGCTCTGTAGCTAGCTTAGCTTGCGGGGCTAACAGCAGCAGCGCCGGGCAGCCGTCTGTCTGAGTGGCGCCTCAGAGTCGCCTGTGGACGGCTAATAAAACAGCTTGTTAATGGCCTGTTAGCTACAGCAAACAACCAGGCCCACGGTATGAGAGGTTGACAAAGAAGGGTTGCTTTTTTGGTCATGTACCTATCACCAAAACTGGAGGCTGTGACATTGAAATGGAAGGTGTTATCGTTAGATGTTAGCAGGATTTGTGTTATTATGCTAGTTGTTGCTAATGCTACATTGATAGTTACCTCGCACAGGAGCAGCTCCTGTAGAGCAAATATTTAAGAGCAATACGTAATAGTAAGCACATTATTATATTTGTCTAAGGTAAATAGATGTAACTTCTTTAATTATAAATGTTATTAAATTACATGCGGCTGTCTTTGAACTAACTGCAGTTCATTCCATCATCAGTCATGTGTTTTAAATAAAGCTTTGACAGCGACAGACAGGACCATTTGCATTCAGCCTCTATAAGTTGTTGCTTCCTTTCTGCCTGAAGCCTTTGCAGCGATCACAAGGAAACGTAGAGAGGCTAAATGTAATTATCCTCCTGTACTCATCTGAACTCTCTTCCTCCCTGTCAGCGCACTGAATCATGGGTCGGTGCAGAGTCCCTCTCCTCCTCCACCTGCTGCTCCTGCTGCAGGCCCTGCACACATCGGCTGAGGGCTCAGGTACTGTCCTCTACTGTCTGTCAACTTCATGTTTCATCTTTTATATACGCCTCTTTCCTTTATCTGTGGTGTCCTGGACTGTATTTTTTTTTTTCCTAGGCAAAAGCATCTTCAAAATGAATGAATAATTTATTTTTAATTGCCTCGATCCACCACATCCAGAGTCTAACAGAAAAACCAGGTTCTCTGAGTTTTCTGGATAACTTTTCTTAGTAAAACTTAGATCTATAGTTACGTAACAGCCAAAATAAACGTATATTTTTCCTTAAAAGTGTAAATAGAATACTTTGGCTTACTGCAGCTTTATGATACATTGTGTCAAAAGCGATGAATCTCTACTGCACAAAAGCGCTGAAAGAAAAGTGTGGCTTAACAGACAATCATACACTTGGTACATCTTGGTTAATGAATGAAATCATAATTAGGATAACTGGAGGATTTGTTATTTGATTCATTTTGTTAAAAGCTTCTATAGGATTCATTTTTCATTTAGTACAAGACTCACACTCCTGAGAATCAGAATACCTTTAATCGTCCCACAGAGGGGACATTTACATTTATTACAGCAGAAAAGAGCCAAAGACAGCTTATTATTAACTAAGAAGCATCCATAAAAAAAAATCAAGATAAAAAATACACAATTTACAAAATAAACATCCTGTAACATCTACACATCTAATCGAGGCTGACCAGAGCATTGCTGCTTGTCTGTCTTTTAGTTCATAGCTATTTTGTTAGATGGAAGTCTTTCTGTTGTCTTGCTGCCATAATTACGTTAACACTGTATAAATGTTCTCCAAATCAGCCCGACTACATGCTGAACTCATGTCCTCTCTTCCACAGATGGACAGTTGACGTGTCTGTTTGACTGCCCAAAATGCCCCCAGGCCACCCAGTGCCCCGGTACCCGCTGCTTCTCCTCCGTAAACGTCGACAGCAGCGCGGTGGTGTTTAAGCACGGCTGCCTGGTGGGGCTGGATAACATCCATCTGCAGTGCTCCACAGCTCCATCCTTCAGACAAGCCATCTTCTGCTGCTCCCAGGACATGTGCAACGACAACAACACCAGGAGTTTGCTGATGTCTTTGCTGCCAACAGGTTGATATAAGATCATACCATGCTTCATTTTAGCACAACAATTAATTGTCAACTTATCATCTTTCCTTATTTTCCCCTTTGTCCACAGCCCCAGAAGGGGAGCCTGTTCGGTACCGTGTGGAGACGTTGGCTCTCTTTGTGCTCGGTCCGGTGGTGGTGCTGGCTCTGCTGTCTGTGGTGTCAGTTCTGGCCTGCAGGAGGCTCCACCACGGCCGTATGCAGAGGATGCAGGAGTTCGACAATGAGCAGGGAGCCATAGACGGCCTCATCACCTCCAATGTGGGAGACAGCACTTTAGCGGTAAGATAAAGACAGGTTCTGGTTGAACAATTAAAAGAGTTTCCCTACTAAGTAAAGAGAGGTTCCCTTTAACTCCTAGTTTTAACAGTGTCTGTTGGCAAGGTGTTTTCCCCTCCCAGAAATTATTTTATGTTTCTTCTAGAGATGATGACATAAGGATCTAATGTGGTATCTGTCTGTCTTCAGGAACTGTTGGATCACTCGTGCACATCGGGCAGCGGGTCGGGTCTCCCCTTCCTCGTGCAGAGAACCGTGGCCCGGCAGATCAGCCTGATGGAGTGTGTCGGTACGTTTATCACACTTCAGAGCACACTCATCTGCAGGGTAGATTCAGGTCTTTGACTGACAAACTGATTTAATCATATTGGGCCTTGCTGGGTAAATTGCTTTTATTTCCCCCTTCTTTTTCTTTAATCAAAACTATTTCAACATAGGTTGACATTTTCAAATAAAAATAAAGATAGATTATATATAAGTTAATCTAACACCTCAATTGCAACTCACATATTCTGTAAAATATATAGAAAAACTGTCCTGTTTATTGACTCTATGCTTTAAACAAGTAATTTAATGCCACAACTGACAAAATATTTATACAAAACTGATTTAATCAAAAACCCACAAGCAGCCGGTCGCACAGCTCATTCAACATGCACATTGTCAGTCATTCGTGCCTTGGCTTCAGGTTGCAGCAGATATGATCAGTGTTTCGGATGACTGTACATAGTTATTCTAGGATCAAACCCGTATGAAGATACAGATCTGACAGTGATGTCAAACAGATGATGCAAGGGCAACAATGATAGGTCACACATATTTGTATTATATGGAGCAACTGTCTAAACACCGGTCATGTGTTCCTTTGTTTTTGCATTCTTTGTGTATACTGTATATATAAAGGTTGTGTCCCCTGTATTAAATGATGACCCTTGTGTTAGGGTTGGTGATTTAAGAGTTATTCATGGCAGCTCTGGCAAATTTCCTTTTGAACACTCAAATGAAAGTATGTAGGTCACATGCCTTGAGTTGTTGCCACACTGTACAGATGTACCAGTTTGGAATTTAAAAAATGTGGCTGTGTGCTGTTGATGTGGAAATATCAGATCTGTTCAGTCAGCTGCAGTGTAAATGTAGCCAAAACCAATCTGAATGCACACTCTGAAATGTTCCTCCTCCCTCCTTTTTTCCAGGCAAAGGGAGGTACGGGGAGGTGTGGCGCGGCCAGTGGCAGGGCGAGAACGTGGCTGTAAAAATCTTCTCCTCCAGGGATGAGAAGTCCTGGTTCAGGGAGACGGAGATCTACAACACTGTGCTGCTAAGACATGAAAACATACTGGGTGAGTCTGCTTCACACTAAACTGTTAGATCTTGTTAGACCAGTTGTTTCCAAGGTGTGAAAAATTAAACAAGCAAAAACATGTTTCTGGTTTTAAAAGATACGATTTTCCACATGTCTCGACTGTAACTCAATTTCATTTCTAATTGGAGCCAATAAACACATCCGCTTTTTAAAAATAAATCTCTCCATTGTAAGATATGTCCCCTAGCATTACCAATAGAGTAAAAAGAGGTAGAGTTATGTGTTGCGTATCATTTTCACCATGATGAAATACCTGCCAAAAAAAACGGATGTTTATATTAGGTCATATTGCCAACCCCAACTCTGCTGCATTCATTCCTTTCAGAGTGTGTTTTAATATTGTTTCCAAGAATACAGTTCATAATACAATTTCCTTGTTGTAGATACATCTCAAATCCCTTCAATGTCCTTCTATCTTAACACCTCAATGTTTGAAACAGTGACACATCTGTGGAGGTGAACACATTAGAAAGCGTATAATATCATGCAGTCCAGCATCATCACACTGATAGGTACCAAGATTGACATAACAGCAAATACAAATGGAACATATTTTGATGATGCTGTCTCTTCTCCCAGGCTTCATGGCGTCCGACATGACGTCTCGCAACTCCAGCACCCAGCTGTGGCTCATCACCCATTACCATGAGAACGGCTCACTTTATGACTACTTGCAACGAGTTGCCGTGGAGACGTCAGAGGGCTTAGCGATGGCTGCGTCGATAGCCGGCGGCCTGGTGCACCTGCACACGGAGATCTTCGGCACAGAGGGGAAACCGGCCATCGCACACAGAGACCTGAAGAGCAAAAACATCTTGGTCACAAAGGAGCTGCGCTGCTGCATCGCAGACCTCGGTCAGTCCGTCAGACAGGATCTTACTTTTATTTCTACCACTTTTATTCTGGTAGTCTCTGGGATTTCAGTCCCTTCCTGTTGGAGCTCTTTGTCTAGTACTTTATGCATCAGACTAACCCTGGGACTTGTCTCTGTAACATGTTTAAGTAGCATTAACAGATGAATTGATTACACAAATATATAATACATTCCCTCACACGTTTCAATACACAATTACAGAAGGGTTAGATCACATGGTAAAAAGTCATAGTACAGTAATTCATAAAAATGTCATGGTAAAGTGTTTAAAAAAATTAAATTGTAAATAATGCATCGACTTCTTCTGAGCATTTTGTAATGTTTGGAAACCAGCATTGTGTTTTTAAGGTTGCAGTCTAAGCATCTCTGTATGTCCACCTTTCAGCTGGTGTGTATCCATGCCAGAACTTCTAAATGTGCCCAGATTGTTTCTAAGGTTGAGTAAAGTGCTGTGTGTAACTGGCTGTTGCAGGGCTGGCTGTGACCCACTCGCAGGCAGACAACCAGCTGGATGTGGGCAACAACCCCAAGGTGGGCACCAAGCGCTACATGGCCCCTGAGGTTCTGGACGAGAGCATTCAGATCGACTGCTTCGACGCCTATAAGAGGGTGGACATCTGGGCCTTTGGGCTGGTGCTGTGGGAGATAGCAAGACGCACATACAGCAATGGTGAGTCACATGCATTCTGTGCATTTTGAGGACTGTGACTTAATAAACATGTATTTGCATATCAGCTTCAGGCTCGGCTGTTAAGAGATACCTAATTTGCCACTTGCTCTATTTACTTTAACTCCTTTCTATAATGTTCATGTGACCCCTCAGGTATTGTTGAGGAGTACAAGCCTCCGTTCTACGATCTGGTGCCAAATGACCCCAGCTTCGAGGACATGAGGAAGGTGGTGTGTGTGGAGCAGCAGAGGCCTTTCATTCCTAACCGCTGGTTCTCTGACCCTGTAAGTATTAGTCTTTTACTCTATTTAATCAATGTATTTATGGCATGCTGTACTCTGACCTTTTTTTTTTTTTTCAGTTTATGGATATTATCATACTATGACAGTGTTTTATGACATACTATAATATGACATTTTTAATGGCTTTCTATATTATTAATTATTTTCTTTGGACATTTTTCATGGCATTTTCATGAGAATGTTATGCCATACTATACTATTACCATTAGGGATGGGTATCGTTAAGGTTTTAACGGTACTACTACTTTTATCGATACCGCTTATCGATCCGATCCTTTAGCGGTATCTTATCGGTTCTTTTGAAGAAAAAAAAAGGTAAATTAACTAAACAAAATAAAATAAATAAATAATATTTCACATCAAAAGGAACAACAGTGTTTTAACAAATCGTATTAAATAATCCGATGACAGAACTGTAAACAGAATAGCTGAACCTTTAACAAAATCAATAACTCAGTTACCTCTAATCCTTAACCCATGTTTGTATAATTGAGTTAACTCCGTGTGTTGCTGCTAGCATACATAACACCTGACGTGGAAACGTTACTCGTGGATACAGAGCTACTAGAAAGACAGTGGAACCCGGTGCAGTTCTCCGTCTGAATGTGGTGCAAGATGTTTCGACAAATTGCTCGTGTTACCGCCCTTACATGCTAAACTCTTATTGCACTTTTGGCAACGAGCATTGTCCACATCGAGACGGGTACAGTTTAACCACACCTCGGAGCGCTTAGTTCTCTCCGCCATCTCCTCCATGTGTGTTGCATGCATGTTGCAGAGCGTGTGTGTAAACCGCCCCGCCCCCTCACACACAGACGGGGGAGAGAGATCTCTCATCTGGATTGGAAAGATTGAAAATACATCATAGATGCATTTCTTTGTCTTTTTGCATGTTAGAAACGGAGTTGGCGACACTAAGACTGCAATATAATGTTTATGTAGCAATAATACATATGACATATATTTTTTAAATGTCTCCAGTACCGATATAAAGACAGATAACGTCGGAGCTTAACGGTACCACGGTCTTTAATAATTCAGCCCCGGGGCCCCTTTAATACCGGGGCTCGGTACCCATCCCTAATTACCATCTGACATACTATACCATAATAAGGCCTTCTTATTACTTGTTAATGTCCATGGCATAGATGATGTTTATGATAATTTAATAATCTTTTTTTATGACAGACTATATATTGACATTTCTTTATGACATACTGTACTTTGACTTTTTAATGACATAACAAACTATAACATCTAAATGTAATATTATATTAACACAAGCCATAAACCTTAAGAAACATGACTGGTCCCTCACATCGGTGAACTTTGCAGGTATTAAATGCTATACATAAAGGCCAAATAAACTGATGCAAGTGAGATAACCAGACCCCGTTAATACCCAGAATGCTCTTCAAAAATCTAAAAGCTGCTGTCACCAGTAGTTACCAGAGTTTCCTCTCAATGTGTATCTCTGCATGACATCCTTAAATATCCCCATCATCTTCATTTTATTCTTATTCTTTATTAGGATCCGCATTAGCACTAGCATGAGCATTCCTGGGGTCCTCACACACACACAAAACATACAGAAAACAAAACAGCTCATCATTTCATGCAATTTACAGTGCTATATGAAGTGAAAACTAAAATGGTCGTCCAATTTTAGCCATCATAAGGCCAAACAAAGAAATACAAATAATTGTACATAATAATATAGGCACAGTTCAATTTTACTTTATAGTACTGAGATAATTTTTTTGCAACCTACTTGGGAATTTTCCTGAATGATATGGACCGGTAAAGAATTCCAGCTGACCATGGCTCTGTACATGAGGGTTTTCTGTCCCATATTTGATTTAGATTTGGGGAATACGAACCTTCCTTCTATTGCATGTCGTGTTTGATAGTCATCTTTTCTCCCCTCTCTCAGACTCTCTCTGCTCTGGTGAAACTGATGAAGGAGTGTTGGTACCAGAACCCCTCTGCACGGCTCACAGCGCTGCGCATCAAGAAGACCCTGGACAAGATCCACAGCTCTCTGGAGAAGGGCAAGGAGTCGTGAGGGGGGGGGAGGAGCATCATGGGAAGCTGCCTGATCTCACCGGCCGGCTCAGAGAAAAGCCCCGTTTTCCTGAAACGAAAAAGGACAATAAAGGGGGGCCAGAGGAAAGAGTTATTCAGGTGTCCCCCAGCCTCACCCTTCTCTGTGGTTGACACCCCTCTCTCTGACGAGCTCACAGACGTTTGGACCGGCTCTGTCTGAACACGCCAGCCTTTGTTACAGGACACACACACACACACACCTTGTGTTCGCACTGACCTGAACTACAGACTGTTACTGAGTGTGAAGAACAGGGATGGCATATTGTAGTACTCCATCCCAATGCTTTAATGCCCGCGTAAGACTGCTCACACACACACACACAATTACCACAATTGTAAGAGACACTCGGTATGTAGTGTGTCTACATACCGAGTGTCTCTTACAATTCAATTTCTGATCCCCAGCCAGTGTTTCTTGGCCTGTGTTCGTGGCATTCTGCTCAGAGACAATCAGAAGTGTTTCACTCATTTAGCTTTACCAAAACATGCCAACTATTGCCACAAAGATATGTTCACTTACAAGAGGAAAAGAGCCAATGGAACTAAATTCGTTTTTTGTTTTACTTTTTTAAATGCTATGATATTTATTAAACTCCAAGGCTACCACACTACTGAGGACATGTTAGACTGATGGTAGGTGAAACTGACTTTATACATATATAGGCATTACTCTACTGGACTCTCTGTACACATACTGTCATTATTGGAACTAGTAAGAAATTATTTATTGAGAAATGGAGGGGAAAAAGTAGGAAATAGTTTCTTGCTGAGCTTGTTTGTTGTATTTTTAAGAAATAGGATACGGTACTAAAGATACTTGATTACCCTCATGGTCCCAGGAATAGATAAACAGGAAGTACCTGCCAATAGGCATTAGTCTGTATTTTATACTAGGAGTATGATCCTCCCTGCAATCAGAGAGGAATCCAGGAAAGCTTGTTTCGCTACAGCTGACATATAAAAGAATATTGGAGGTGAAGTTGTTTTGTTTCGGTAACAACTCTTCTCCCATCATGCACACAATTGCCTGAATAAAAAAAACAACATTTGTTCCATTTTAATTCAAAATGTATTTAAAAACAGATGAAGTTGGGTAGGTGTGCGGTTACAGATCTTTGCAAAGCTGGGTTTGTTTTGGAAAAATGTTGCTTTGTCTTTTTTACATGTAATAAAACATTTACTGCACTGTTGCCTCTGATATGAGTTTATAAAACATATACACTCAGTTGCCAGTTTAATGCAGTCTATTAAAACAGTTTGTGTGATTCTGAAAAGTGTTTATTTTATTGCCCATTAATATCACTTAGGGTAGATTTAAAAACTTCTGTATAATTCAGTTTACAAAATATCAGTTGAATCCAAAAACAAGGAAACTGAACATTATAACCTCCATGAAGGCAGGAGTAATGGCAGGACTGTGAAAACATCATTGAAACAAATTGTAAAATGGAATAAGGAGTGGTTCACACTTTCAGTGTGAGTGGCCGAGGTAGTTCTTAATGTTTAGCATTAACATCACTTGTGATATTCTAAGAGACTTCTACAGTACACATTTAACAGCTAGTTGAAGTGGATGTTAATCTGAAAGTAGTACTCTCTTCAGACAACAATGAAGCGACTTGCAACACCTAGAATTGGGAGGGATGAAGCCCTTTTAATGGTCTCACATGCAGAGCACACAGCACACACAGTGAAATGTGTTCTCTGCTTTTAACCCATCCTAGTACTAGGAGCAGTGGGCAGCTATTGTACAGCGCAATGGGAGTGAGGGGAAGGGGGATGTCCGGTGCCTTGCTCAAGGGCACCACGGCAGGGCAGGAGGTGAACTGGGACCTCTCCAAGTAGAAGTCCACACTCCATATTTAGGTCTGGTTGGGGACTTGAACCGGCGACCCTACGGCTCACAGTCCAAGCCCCTACTGACTGAGCCACTACCTGCATTCAATGTGTGAAAAGGTATCACAAGTTATGGCCTGATCTTCCATCAAATATGGTAATAAAGTAATAGCTAAATGCTTCAGCTATGTCTGTATACATACCCTCTAACCCCACAGCAGTGAGACAGTTGGGGTCATTTAAGGTCGTCTGGTAGAGTCTTGTACGGGTTGAGGATGCCCTTAGGGTCCAGCATGGCCTTGATGTTCCCCATCAGAGCCACAGCCTGGCTGGGTTTACTGTAGTAGATGTAGTTCCTCTTCTTCAGGCCCAGGCCGTGCTCTGCACTGATGCTGCCGTTACAGCTGGCCGTCCACTCGTACACGAAGGGCTCGATGGCAGCCAGAAGAGCGGGGTCTTTGGCAGGAGAGGTCACATTCAAGTGGAGATTTCCATCCCCTTAAAGTACAGATGGAAAGAAATGGCGGAACAGTGAGGTGTGTCCAAACCACCTAAATACCGCACTCCCAAACTAGGTATTTTGTGTTCAAATGCACATGTTTTTCATGATGTAGATTGAGCTGTTATAGGTGACCAGTTGTATCATGTTAGCAGGCCACCTTTTCCCCATCCAATAAATGTATTTCCATCCTCTGGTCTTACCTACGTGTCCGTATCCCACCACACTCTTGGCTCGGTTCCCCAGGTGCTCCCTCATGTCCGTCACCAGCTGGTAGATCCGCTCAACAGGAAGTGAGATGTCGTACTTGTAGGTGAAGCCGTCATGAGTCAGCGCTTCCGTGACACGCTCGCGCATCGACCACAGAGCCTGAAAAGTTCATTGCACGTTGTCGTTTCCATCCAAACCAAGGTTTTAAACAAAGGTGAGGATAAAAATGGGTTGACTATTGAGTCCATATAGAGATATTAACTAAACAACACTACTATACAACTGATAACTTGCTCAAATCCAAAGCTTTTCTTGATTATATTAGAAGAAAAAGACATAGTATAGCTTGTTAAAAACAGTGTGTAAAAAAATAGTATAGTATGTCCCAAAAAAGTTAAAGTATGTTTTGTCAAATATTAAAAAACAACAACTTTAAAAACATTACATTTAGCTGATGCTTAAAGTGCAATAAACCATGATGATTCAAAGTGCTGACATATTCACTATAAAAAAGCAAGACGATTGAGAATGATAATTTAATATATTGTCAATAAATCTAATAAAAAGGACCAGAAGCAACACTGCATTTCTCTCTCTTTACTTTCCAATTTGTTGTAGATTAGAGACAATACCTTGATTTTTGAGTCTTCAGTTGCCACAGTCCCATCAGTCACCAACGATGACGTCATCGCCTCCTCTAAGAAATTGTGGAGTTTCTCCCCGTCATGTGTTGAGTCAGATCCAGATGTTTCAATGACAATGTAGAATGGACAATCTGCAGGATGGAGGAAAGAGTGTGTCGTGTGTGTGTTTTTTATTGCTTTAACCACTACTACTAAGAACTATGTGTGTATTTGTGTGTGTACCTACCAGAGATGGGATTGCGTAGTTTTAGGTGCGTATTCAGCAGCCTCATACACTCACTGTCCAGGAATTCAAAGGCTGACAGAATTTCTCCCAGCATGCCTCTGGAGAGCTGAAATGTCTTCAGCAGCTGCTCAAAGGTTTCACAGCCTAATAGGATACAATATGTTACCTAATAATCTATAAACAAAACCTATTTTTGACGTTAATCAGCTACACTCTAAAACACGTTCCTGCTGCACACATGCTTAGCAATTCTTTGCCAATATTAATGACAAATTAAAAGAATCTTACCAAGAAAAACCACATTAACCGATTTGGGTTTGCGTGGACAGAGGATGGACACTGAAGTGATGACCCCTAGTGTGCCCTCTGACCCTATGAACAGCTGTTTGAGGTCATATCCTGTGTTATCTTTCCGCAGAGTGGCTAAGCAGTCCAGCACTCTCCCATCTGCCAACACCTGTATGAAACATACACACAAACATTAGCTTAAGTATGTTATCCTTATTTAATACAATATTTGTTGGTCATTCCTTTACTCCACTCACCACTTCCAAACCCAGCACAGTCCCACGTAAGGAGCCGTATCGCAGCAGACGGAGCCCACCTGCATTCGTTGCCACGTTTCCCCCAATGTGGCAGCTGCCCTTTGCCCCCAGATCAAGAGGCATGATGTAGTCTCTGTCCTCCAGGTAAAGGGACAAGTTCTCCAAAACACAGCCTGCCTGACAGGTCAGAATGCCTGATGAAGGAGGAATAAAATACACAAAATGCTGTAAATGATTATACAACTTTTTTGGAGGCAGGCAGCTCATTTAGAAAGTTCAGTATTTACCGGAGATGCTATCAAAGGTGAGGATGTTGTTCATGAGGGCAGTGGAGAGGATGATCTCATCATAAACCGGTACGCTGCCCCCAACCAGCCCAGTGTTGCCTCCTTGAGGGTTCACCGCCAGATTACGACTGTTACAATACCTACAGGAGGGGAACACAACAACTTGAACTCCCTCATAAACCGTGTTGGGCAAGTTACTTCCAAAATGTAATATAGTACATATTACTTATTACTGTCTTTTTTAAGTAATAAGTTACATTACAATATTACTGTCTCTGAAATGTAATGAGTTACACTACTTTTATATTACTTTTGAGTTACTTTACCAAATTAACCTCAAAGAATGGCTAGGTATTTAAATGCTAAAATGTAGTTTAGTGCAGCTATACATCCAGTGAAGGGCAATGTGGTATAGCATAACAACTGTGTAGGCCATTAAGGCTACTAACAACTTTTATTACACGGCTTAGTTGAATACTTGATTCTGATTGTAAATTCTTAACATGTGACACGTTGTTAATCCAGTAGTACAGACCACTGTCAAGGACTATAATGAAGGTTGCTAAGGAGGATCAAGAAAGAGAAAGGAAAAGAGGTTAAAAGACGGAGCGCTGGACGTCAGATAGATCACAAGAAGAAGGCAGAGAGGAAGTAAACAATAACAGGAACACGGAATGGGCTCTGTAGTTTGTTTAGTATGGCCGTGTAATAAGCGGGATAATGTGCAGCGAGGCGGTCATTATGGGGAAAAGAACACCAGACAGACACCAGGCTTACTAATCTACCCGCACTCTTTTTCTCTGGTGTCGGAATGTCTCGCGATGTTAGTGAATTCTTAAAAAACAAAACACCATTTAATTCCGGGTTAAAATGTGTTGTAACTGCGTTACTGAGAATTGTAACAGGTAGTATATTACCCAAATTTCATTAGTAATGCGTTACATTACTTCGTTACAGCAAAAAGTAATACATTACTGTAACTCCGTTACTTTTGTAACACGTTACACCCAACACTGCTCATAAACCACTGACTTGTATTTTTCTTTCCACACACTATTTGGTCTTTACTTGAGAATTTGAGAAACTTCTTCAGTTGTTTGAGGTCTCAGCAACAATTCACTGGAGCCTGCAGACGATGTAAGAACAGAGGAATTAAAGATAATGACAACAAGAAAATAAATCTTCAAGTGGAATGAGGTAAATTCACTTTCACCTTTCACTGACTTGAGCCAATCCACATTACTGGACTCCAGCAGGTCCGGGTCTGTGACGGCTCGGCCTGGTAGGATCTTCCTGAAGAAGGCTAAATCTTCCTGGGTTATCCTGGAGAAAGGCAGCCGGTCTGGGGCAGAAGCAGGAGAGGGCCTGTCCGCCCCAGTGTGCAGTTTTCGACTGCAGACTGCAAACTGCCATGAGGTGGAGGGCAGGAATGGGCAGTGGAGGTCCAGAGGTGTATGTCTTCCTGTGACTGTCCATGAGAGGGGGCTTTGGGGGCTCAGATGCCTGAGAGCTGTCCGCAGCCTTAGTGATCTTTGGAAGATCCCCGCCATGACTGGAGTTAAGGTGGCAAAACAGGCTGAAGTGGGATAAATATTAAGAAAGATACTGGTTAAATTTTCGCTTAAGTCGATCAAAAAACAACATGGTATAATATGTTGAAATAAAATCTGTAAAAAATTACAAAGTATGGTATGTTAAGATAATATATTACGACATATTATAGTGTTTCGAAAATAGCTGGTAACAGCATAGTATGTCCAAAAAGGTCATGGTATATATGTTGTAAAAACAGTCATATGTCCAAAATATCAGAAAAAAACAAAGTAGTATAGTATGTTGAAAATAATTCAGTATATTTTCAACCAACATAATATGTCTAAAAAAGTAATATGTCCAAAGTAAAAGAAAGTATAGTATTTTCAATATATTAGAAAAAACAATGTAGTATAGTATGTTGAAAAAATGATGTGTTATGTAGGCTACTTGTGTTCTTTGAATGCACCATTGTATTTCAATATATGCAATTAGGAAATAACAAACAGTTTGCAAACCGCTTTCCCGAGAACGGGGTATTAACATATTATGTTAACGAACAACCAGCAAACTGGCACTACTTTTCATCGCTGTTTCGGCAACAATAAAGGTTCATTTCTGGAGAGCTACACAAGCTAAACCATAACTGTCATTACAGTTAGCTTAGCTCAATTAGCACACAGTTTGACATGAATTCAGCGCGATATCTTTTTATTTACTCACCATAAACGTTCAGCTAACAACCTGCATCCCTCCGCCAGTGTACCTTTCTTCCTGTCATATCTCCGTGAGAAATATGTCACAAAGTTCAAGGGCAGTGAAGTTACATATACATGCCACAGTAAGTGTATACAACTAGCATGTTTTGCTATTGAAAGGTGAAAGGTTGTAGATGACAATGGACCAATCAGAAGCCTTCTTTGAGATTGAACCAATAGCCGTGAGCCTTTCATCGTGACTGTGCAGCCAATGATAACTTTGGAAAACAAAGTCACTTCATGTCAGATTTATAGAGAGAATAGTTTATGACTAACATGTTATACCACCACAGGGAGTATCTGTCCTCCCCACGTGCTGACTGGACTGGAAACAAAAACTATTGCTTGTTTAAATGTTGTCCTAATGTCTTGGTCTCTATTTAAGTGATCAAACATGACTGGCATGCAAATGTCTGACCAAACATGTGCTGACTAACCCCACCACTGATATGTTACTCCTGAAATGTCATCCGGTTACATCCTGCAACATCAAATCCCAATTCTTAACTATGTTCTAATTTCAAGGGTATTTGTGATAAATGCTGAGATTTTGTATTATTATTTTTGACATACATTACCTCTAACAGACAACATAGTAAACTATTAATCAAAACAACTGATATTTTGAGATGCACATGCAATTAGGCCTACTTAAAATATTAAGATATGGACATTTTCTGATAAATGCACAGCTGAGATTTTGTTATAGACCATCACAAACAGACAAGCCTTTTGGTTCATGCACCTGCCTGAGAAACAGTAAGCAAGAGAGTATTAGCACCATTAGAATCTAAAAGCTTGGCCATCAATAGGTTAATAAACACATAGATTAAGATCACTGTAACACTCTTACTGTAAGACACTTGCATACACAAAGTGATCTACACTTTGTGTAACAGCATTTACATGTTAAGTTTTGCTGTCCCTAATTTGTGCTGGTCTCTCTGCCACTATAAAATACTAGTTTGTTGCTAGCTTGAATAGATTAAGATTATATTTTATTCCAGTACATTAAAGGTCCCATGTCATGGCCATTTCTACTGATCATAATTCCATTGTTGAGGTCTACTAAAATACATTTATATATTGCAATTTTCCAAACTCACATTGGTTTCTCATACAGCATCTCTGTATAGTATGTGTATTCACTCTCTGTCCTAAACGGCTTGTTGGAGCTTCTGCCCCCCCCTCCCTATGAGCCCAGTGGCCGTCTGCGAGACAGCGAGACACAGCGAAACCCAGCCCGAACACACACACACACCGACTCACAGCCTCGCCGCGTCCCGCCGTCTCATGGAGGAGAAATCGGCGGAGCTGCAGCTGAGAAAAGATTGAGTGTGTGTGTGTGTGAGGAAGCGTAACGGCTCCGCAGACGTAACGTAACGGCTCCACGGATTGGTCCATTTGGACCAATGGGTCCATTTGGTATGGGCACGTCACTGTACCCAGGAAGAAAACAATGGAAAAAGAGAAATGTCCAACGAGGCGTTCTGGGGCAGCATAGACAGGTCTTTTCTGTGTTGGAGTTTTACTCCCTACAGGGTGTACTTTGAGGGTTTGTGACTCTGCAGACCGTTTACATGCAGAAAAACCTTCATAACACACAATGGGACGGGTAATAACCGGAAAAACATGACATGGGACCTTTAAACCATCAATTTCAGTTAATTTACACCACTTCCTAATTATATTTCAATTGTTGGAGTAATAACTGCATGATATTTCTGACAGTTCTTGTACAGGAACAATCTGAAATAAGTAATAGATCATACAAAATGAATACAAATGAATTTATTTAAAAGTCTGACAACATTTCTCTATCCCATGCATGTTTAAAGCACAAAGCATGCAACCACAATCTCAGCATACAGTAACAATGACTCTGTAACTTTCTGTACTTTGATCATTAAAACCAGTTATCATCCTGCGAGTTCCCTGAATCCAACTTTAAGTTAACACTGTGGTGAACATAACAGTCTCCAGCCCTCCAGGGAAGCCGCATTAAGGATAACACCAGTGGAATACTATGAATCCAGTCTGGGATTAGAAACCATTTCAGGCACTGGAAATACTTTCAGGAGTGATTACAGAGCAGATCAGGCCTGAGGAGAACTGACACAACAACACTGACGCAGTCTCAGTTTACCCATCCCACAGTACAGACGTCTTCTCAGGACGATTCCCAGCTGGTTCTCTGTCTGGAAATGTACATTATGAAGTTATCGTGCTTTCTTAAACGTTAAAGCTGACATGGCTGACAGAATACACACATGGATTTAATTTACAAAAAAACTATAGGAATATACATGTTATTATTTTTTTATATTAGCACCTCATCTTTACATGAAGCTGATTGCATTTTTTAAATTGAGAACACAGTTGTAGCTTCAGGAGCTTTTATAAACCTTTGTTACTCCTTCTGACCTTGGCAGTATTGGTTCACTGTAGTAGCAGCCCATTGATTCAAAGATTTCTTCAATCTTGTAAGAAAAGATCTCATATTACACTTGTGCTTTTCTTATATTTCCACGTCTGTTCTGCACAAACGATCCCCATCCTCAGGGACATTTCCAGCAGGACTTCTGAAACTACGTTTAGCCGTGAAGGCCGCAGACTTCAGTCCTCTGCTTCAGCTCAGCGTTGTGAACCCAGGATGATTGTTGTTCTCTCTGGAGTTCACCGGTCCAACAGTCAGAGCTGCTGCTGGTCGTACTCTGATATGAGCTTCTTGATGTGGGCCAGTTTGTTGTGTAGATATTCACAGCGAGTCTTGTCCTTGTTGTAGTTAGGGTTGGACTAAGAGGGAGAAAAATAATAAGGAAAATACATGATTATTTAACCAAGAGAAAGAGGAGTGGAGTTCCTCAATGCAGCAAGATAGGGAAGATATTTCTGCTTTGAAAAAGTTCTTACCTTTTTAATTTTGCGATACTCCTGTAGAATTTGATTGCGAACCGTCTGCAAGAGAAACATACAATGAAATAGGCCTTAATATAATTCAATACATTAGTTATTTTATGCAGCATTCACAAAAATATGAATTTGATGGAAAACAAAACCTAAATCATCTCTACAATAATTTCAACCATTTAGTTCAGCTACTTTTGAAAAAAATGGCTTCACATATTAATGAAATGAAGTTGGAAATTCAATAATAACATTTGATAAATGTGAGAACAACACAGGAACACTTCAGGGTGTGATGGCTCTCTGCAACACCCCCATTTTTTTGAAATTATCAATTATCATTTTTAGGAAATGAAGATTCGAACATGGAGAATATGCTTGCAAGTAATAAGAGTTCATAAAATTAAGAGCTGCATTTGTTGTTGTTTTTTACCTTGTATTTATGTGTTCCGTGGTGCAGCTCTTTGAGCTGCGCGTCCAGCTCCATGAACTGCCGCGTCACTCCGTCAATACGAGCGTGGAGATCTCTGTACTCGCTGTACTCCGTGTTGAAGTCCTGCTTGTAGCTCTGTCTGCTGTCATGGCTGCAAATGGCTGTGTACGTCCTGTGCAGAGAACACAAAAGAGCGGGGATCAGACCAGTACAGTACCCACCTACAGGATACTGTGCTTAAAGTCTGATTTGAACTGTTAAACAATGCTGGTAATGAGATCATGGACAGAAAATCTCCTATACAACACTGATCAACTACCTTTTGGATCTAGAAATGGTTTATTTGATCAATTTGTTAGAGTAAAAGGTTTGTGTCTTGTTTGTGTACTTACAATAAATAGTCTTCTGCGTCATTGTCTTCTTGAAGCACACTAGATTGAAACAACATTTCACTGGGCTCTGAAAGAAAAATGAAACAATTTCAAACATTGTGAAAATATGAAACAATTTACACTTAAAGTCTTTGTCTGATATTTTGTTGTTGTTTGAAATGTCACTATTAATCACGTGGCTCACTTGGGGAAAAAAATAAAAGGGAGCGGGACGGGAATATAACAATAGGGCAGTTTGAATATGCAGTTCTAATGTGACTAAACACGGGAAGGGGACAGAAACATGAGTCGTTCTTCCAGTATTGGGACGGGATAGGAATACGGTTTTTGCTCCGTCATGGGACTGGGACAGGAGTTATTTTGTAGCAGTGTGATGGGACAGGAGTATAAATCCCTCCTGTGTCCTCCTCTACTAGTCGACAGCTAACAGCACTCACTTATGCGGTCCATGGACACTTTATCATTCGGATCCTCTGAGCTGTGATCCTTCCTCCTTCTCTTCTTGTCTCTCGTCTTCTCCTTCTCCTTGACAAACAAAAGCCCCAATTACTAATGGGTCACGTGAAACAGAAAAGCCATAAACTAAATACAAAGTGGTTTCCTAACCTGATCGCTGTGCTTGTGTTTGCTCTTCTTCCTTTTGATGGTGTGTCTGTGCAGATCAGGCACCGTCAGAGGAGAGGGAGGGAGATCAGAGTTGGGTGGAGGGGAGTCTGCTGTGACTTTGGGTTCCTCCTGAAGAACCGGAGTTGGTTCTAGCCTCTCGGCCACTTCCCGCTGACAGGCTGCTGACAGAGAGTCTAAGAGCTTTCGAGGATCAAGAGAGTTCCTTTGCCCGCCATTCCCTGTCGCTTCTGTGACGTCTTTAAAAGCTGCTTGTTCTGACCGCCTCACTCTTGACTTGTCATCAGCTGTTTTGCAGGACAAGCGGGATATCCTGGGCTTCTTATTGGCCAAAGGGTCAGTGTATTCCTCTGGCAGGGAGGGTTTTGGGCGGTGCGCTGGGGAGGAGTTGGGGGTATCTCTGAGTGGACTGACCTGAGCCTCTGGGACGGAGAGGAGGTTCTGTTGTGGCTGAAATAGTCTCCTGCACAGAAATATAGAAGATGATAAATAAAGACAATAGACTACTTAAGACTACAATCCTTTAGATTTTTTGATGGCATATTTAGTAAACTGCAAAAACACAGTATATAAATATTAGGTAAAATATGAATTATAACTTGTATCTTAATTCATGACATCTGTTTAATTTACATTGTGATATGGCCCTAGCCTGAACACTTTAAACTCTGTAGTCATTGCTCTCTGTCGTTGTGGGGCAGTATGATCCTCACTGATCTTGATATGCTGCTACGATCTGAACATGGTGGTGTGCGTCTCGACTCTCTTTTGTGTTACCTGACAAGGATTCGTTTCAGCAGCTGCTGGTCTCCTGAGGTGTAGCCTGGCCAGTCCTTGTGCAGTTCCTTATACACAGCGTCCTTCAGGACAAATGTCTTGTCTCTAATGTTCAGCTGACCAACCTGCGTACACACAGAAACACAAGAATAAACCCGGTGAGAAAACACGTACTTTTCTTGATCCGTTTAAATTGTTTTTAAAGAGGACAGTGTTTGATGTTTAGACCTCTATCTATCTAAAGGAATAAATTACCTCCATCAGCACAGAGTCCATCGTCTCTTTGTCTCTGGCTGTCAGTCCATCTCTCTGCAGCCTCAAGATGAGCTCCGGCCTCTTGAAAGGCCTCAGGGCCAGCAGATGTGTGACTCTCTCCCTGAGCGGCCTCTCCTGCACGTCACCAACACTCTTCCTGTGTGAAGCACACTTCTTCGGCTTGGACACGGCAACTTGGACACGCCTCTTAATGTTGCCGAGGAGAGACTGGGACGACTGTTGGGGTTTGGCCAGGCTGGCCAGCGCGGGATTCGGGGCTCGCACCGTCACCTTCTTACCTGCAAAAAGAGCAGGAAATCTCACATCAAAAGCAGCCTTTGCCATAAAAAAGCTAAAATATTCTGGTGCTTGTCTAAGGTTAAAAAAAGTGACTATGTTGAACATAAATCCCAGTTTTAAATGTGTGAAACCACAGCTTCAAAAGAGTGCTTTTAAAGCTACATCTGGCAGGATCAGACACCCGAGGAAGAGAATTTAAAAGCGGGGTCGTATCTTTCCTGTGGCGGAAATCGTGGATAAAAAGAGAAACAACCTCGTTTCACCTCTTCAGAAAACCCACATTCGGGTTACAAGCATTCACACAAGTCTCAGTGAGCAAAAGCTGCTATCTAATTTAGGAAATAACCACACAGTGGTTGAGGAAGTGTTTTTTTTGTACAAGCTTCCTCTGAACTGATAAAATCATCAAATCCAGTGTGTGTATGTCTGAGTGCGTTCACTGAAACAAGATGACGGTGGCAAACATATCTGTTTAGAAGGAAGTGGTTTGGTGGCTAGAAGAAGTAAGCCAGCTGTGACACGAAAAAAAGCTAAATCACTGGTTTTATCCTGTGGATGTATATTTTGGTATACAGAATACAGCCTCTGTACGTATGTTTTTGGAAAAGTCTCAGTAAAATCACTGCATTATTTAAAATAACAATGTATACAAGGCTGTATATTAATGTGTGTGTTATTTAGAAATGTGGCAGAAAAAAGGACAAACAGAAAATCAACACTGACTGTTACCATGTCACTCGTTACCACACATGTTTCTATGGCAACCAATGCAACTTTTTTTTTGCTGTGGCTTTTATCAGCAGCACAGTACACATTTGTCTTCAGGCCATTCTTATTCCCCAGCTGGAGTTATCTCTTGTATAACGGAGCAGATTGCACATGTGAGTGTTTCCTGTGTTTCCTACCCTGGAAGCGCCCCCCCCGCTGCTTGATGACGATGGCCCCGCGGCTGCGCGTCTCCTCCTCAGCCTGAGCCATGCTCTGCCGAGCCTTATCGTACGAGTCATCTGTAGCGTTCACTGTCATCTTTTTCTGAATCACCCCGAGACATGACAGCTCCTCGGCAGCACTGAGAGGAGGGAGGACAGCGGGTAAAGACAGCGATCTGACAGAGCGTTCAGGACTCATTCTACACGTTATATATTTCAAAATGATAAATCGTTTGAGTGTGAATATGTTTGATTGATGCATCCAGTTACTCTTCCATCATCTGGTTTTCTCTACTACACAGCATTTATACACGTTTATTATTGTTTATCGAATGTGTCATTTTGGCAACAGCTCCGAAGCTTGCTGCTGCGTTTGTGTCAGCAGTCAAACTGGAGATGTAATGAATCATTTCTAAACTTTACACAAGTCTTGGCATTTATCAAAAACACGGCGCTGAATTTCCAGACTTCCTAGTCCTGTGCAGTCGGGACACCCAGTGTCTCTGACATTTAAAGAGTCTGACAGTTATCAGCAGGGTGCCTTTCACACAGAAGGAGACATTTTATAAATATTGGAACTTATTCTGAGGCCAAGTTTACTATAGTGAGTAAACACATAACTACACTTAGGTCTTGAATTCAATACATAACCTCCATGCAGCATACAATTATCAAGAGCATCATTGCTTTGCATTTAAATCAAAATTGTGCACCTTTCCATCCATTCAACTGATGCTAAGTATTTTTTTTTTACTATATAAATGATTATTTGTTGTGTTTTACCCAGTGCGAAGCTGTTGGAAGCAGTCAAAGCTTCCATTGGGATTATCACGGGCGACGCTCGTCACGCCAAAGGTGAAGATCCTGCAGTCGTCTTTGTTCTCCGAGCAGGGGACGGAGATTCTCTGCAACATGAAAGAGACAAAAACAGACAATAGAAACAATTAGATTCAACGTCTTTCACATCTTCCTGCCAGAGAAGAAATGACTGATTTAACATGTCAACAGGTCAACCATTTCATCCTACCCCTTTGCTGCCATTAAAACGGATGGTGGGACGGGAAGACCAACCCTGAAGAAAGAGACAAATCATTACATTTTATTCAATCACAAACACAAACGATAACACACCAGAACATTTGATGCAAAACATACGACACGGAGGATGTTGTGTGTTGTGTACTCCTTCTTCCTTCATTGTGGTTTTATTATTGCTATTACTCAAACTGCGTACTTCTCTGACTGTAGGGCGGTGTTCTTCCTGTCTGAACATAGAGTACCAGACGACAGAGGTTGGTATAAAGGGTTATTAAGTCCACTCAGGTCATCAGATGATACCAATGCAAGGCTATCTATTTCCCAAAATGGTAATCTCTTCCCTTCACTGTGCAGAACTTACTGGAACATTTTTATGAAGGCCATTAATTGCTAAGTGGACTGAAGTGAGCATGAATGTAAAGGGAACTCTAAGTTTAGACGTTTAAAACTGTTTACAAGTATGGAAAGACACTACTGTACATGAAATAAAAGTGGTGGCTCTAGAAGGAGCTTCGTGGAATCCGATACATTGCCTGAAGTTATAACATTTGAGAAAGTGTTCGTTGTGGCAGAACAAGGTTGTGAAGTTGGACAAAAGCTGAAGGCTAGCTGATCAAGGCTACATTAGCCACAACTCGCATGTCTTACTGAACTGCATTGTGGGTAATGTAGGTGCAGTCTTGACAAGTCAAAACAAAAAATCTCTGGTGAATGTTTGCTTCATGACAAATGCAAAGCAACATTTGTGGAGAGCTCTTTCAGAAAAACCTTCAAAGAACTGTATTGACTCAGAACGGCTGAAAAAAGATACGCCTCCCTCCGTTGTTAACCTTTGTATTTTCACATATATTGATCAAGTGTATTGACTTGATCGGTGCACTACTGAGCCTTAGCCTTACACCAATTTGCAATTCTACTTAGTTTATTCCCCCTAAGCACAGATACATTTATTTCATTTTTTAACCAAATCATACAATCTATTTGCTCAAATGAACTCCACAAGGCACCTCTTGGGATGCCTGTACGCCTGGAGTATCCTGTAACTTCTGCGTCATGTGCCAATTAAAAAAATGCAGGT
This sequence comes from Dissostichus eleginoides, assembly GCA_031216635.1. Lineage (NCBI taxonomy): Eukaryota > Metazoa > Chordata > Actinopteri > Perciformes > Nototheniidae > Dissostichus > Dissostichus eleginoides. Next base: position 23,052,393 of record CM062275.1, read on the forward strand.
TTGATTTTATAAGAGGGCACTGGCTGAGGTCATTACGACCTGCTGCTCAAATGCAGCAGCTTGTCACATTAGAATATGGCGAACAGAGTGAAATATAACAGCCTGTCATCTCTCAAAGGGGAGAGTTAGCCTGCAGGAATCGGCACAAATGACGGTCCCAAAGTGACACGTTTGCAGCACGGATGGAAACTATGCGATGACTCGAATCTGATTGACCTTTCCAAGGGGAGGACATGTGAGTCCACCTGTTGATGAGTGCAGAAGTGAGGTGGCTGCCAGCACTCAGTTTGGCCTGGGTACATGTAGAGGTGTTTTTATTTTTGTCTCTGTGGTCAGGCCAAGTGGGTTATGAATAGCCACACTTAAAGCTAAATAAAGAAATTAGATATATGCACAGCAACAGTATTGTATGGATGTAAAAATCGGTGTTAGGTGTTTCCCCGTCCTTCCTGTGTCATAGTAGTATTACAACGCATGAAAGGAGCAGTGTGCTTTTCATAATTCAACAGAATAAAAGGGTTGACGTTATTACTCAGGAGTTTCCTATCTGTGTAACAAGAATAGAGGAAGTGTGTGTGACTGTCCTTCCTGCAGTGTCTGATTCATTTATGATTAACTGGGTCATATGTTAGTATTTAAATCTGATCATCTGTTTCCCTGGGGCTACAATGAAGATAAACCGGCTGCAACTTCATTCATGTTTACAACAAAAATGGCTCCATTTCTCAAAAGCAATCAAAGCTACTTCTCCCCCTTTCTCCCCCACCCCCCCCTAACAGCCTTGTTTCCTTTTCCCCCCTACAGCCAGTTTCCTTTCTTCTCTCTCGCTCTCCCTCTCATGAACATTCATAATACTTGTATACAGCAGCTTGTAACCACTTGGCCAGCAGCTTGTTGCCACCACACTGGGAAGCGTTTCCGCATAGCATTATGCAACATGTATTATTTCATAGCTTTAAAGGGGGGCATGTAGGAGACAACAGCCGAGGAATTGGTGAAGTTAGGCAGGAATGAACCCACCTTCCTCGCCTTTTTTCCCTTATAACTGTTTAAGTATGTTTCCCCTTGAATAAGTGGTTACAATATCACCAGTAACTGTACATTATTCGAGGAGAAGTTAAAGAAATAACCTACCTTGCCGCTTTGAAATGAGCAAATGGCTCTTGCCGCGCTGTCAGTGAGTTTTACATGAAAAACAGAGACGTTAGCGCCGTTGCTCAGTTTACCGCTGGATAAACCGTAACACTGGTTCTCCTTTAGAGTAGACATCCCGCCACACACTCCCCCCTGTCAGACTTATTCCGGACTAAACAAATGCCACATAAACAAACAAACATTGACGACAGGATCCAGAGAGAAAGGAGAAAAGCGGGTCCGTGTGTGGCTGCTCCTCCGCCGCGCGCTATTCTGGAGTAGATCGCGTTACGTCATGACGAATAAGCGGATTTCATTGGCCCAGAGACATAGATAGACCATGACGTAGGACCAACGTAACCACTTCTGCTTTATGTGCCTCCCCTCTCACTATGCTAATTGACTTTCTATCACTTCTCTGTCTGGTCATTCATATTAATAAAATGTATTTATTTATTTGCCTTACTCTAAACACGCGATGTTAATTGTCTCTCTTTCACATGAAGACAATTTATTGTTCAGGTCAATCATCTTTCTTTATGTTTGTAAAACACATAAAACAATAAAAAAAATGTTATAACAAATATATTTCACTGGATTTGTAATATTTTCCTCTGGGGTTGTAGATGAAAATATTGCATAGAAATACTGAAATACTGTAATACTGAAGTCAACATTGGAGCACATGATACAATCCTGTATTTTTTTTAATGATTTTTTAATTTGTTTATATTTAAATATAAATCAAATGACTCACTTTGAACAATACTTTCAATTGCTTAAGAAACCTGTTTTCCTGCTCTCATACAAACTCAGAGTCTGTCTTTTTGGTACTCTGACAATTGTAAATCAAAGTTAATGAATTAAGTCGGATGTATTTATTAAATAAGTAGCTCGGTGCTTTGCAGAGAACAAAATACATGAAGAATGAAAATAGACATAACAAGCACATCACATTTCTCTTTATGCACTTGACATTGGTGCGTATGATTTGGAAATTCATTGTGTGTGTCTCATCTGTCCTCTCTGCCAGTGTTTGAACACAGACGGTGGGCACAAGTCAGATGAGAACTGTTCAAAGCTGACATATATCAAAGGGCCTCGGGGTCTTTGTAGCTCAGAGTCTGCAACAGGTGACATTTAGGCTTAAAACCATTTATAACTTTGAACAGTGGCTGTGGGGCCCAACCTCCCCTCCACCCAGCAGGTGGGGGGGAGACGGATCAGGAGAGAGGAAGGACAGAGGGTCACAGACAGAGGGAGAAGATGAAAGTTAGTATCCTCTCACTTTATGTTCTGCAGTTTGCCGCAGGCCAGCAACATGAGGACACTTCATACAAGAGCGGGGTTAAACCTTTTAATGGATAACGTGAAATAATGGCACCATCTGAATAAACAATCTACTTGTTTGTAGAAGAGGAACAGATAAAAAAAGCACTGAAGAGAGAGCGTTAAGGTGAGTTTAACATTCACTATCCATACTGTCAATGTGTTTGCATGTGTTCAATACTGTATGCCATGTACATTTCAATGTTTCAAGCATTCTTAATGAGATCGGCAACCTTTACTTTATTTGAAATAACTTGAATCAATACCAGCCTATACTGATGTTCATATTTCTTTCCTTTTTTTGATCTTATTAACGGATACATAAAGAGATAATGAGGACTTTAGTTTGTTTGAACACATCATGTTTTCTTTTCTTTTGTTGAAGGCTTAAAAACTGATAAAAGATTATAATCAGGAGACTATGGTCATTATAATTAAATGTAGTAAAATATGTACAGAGCAGGAAATATACATGTTTTGCTGTTGTAATTTGAACATTGAATCTGACTTCCCTTTGCCCTCCAGGCCATGGGAGACCCCCTGTCCGACTGCAGCCCCCTCATCAGTGCAGCAGCCTCCTGTAAGCTGCGTCTGGTCCGCCTGCTGGTGGAGGGGGGGGCTCAGGTCAACAGGCGCAACCCCAAAGGAGAGACCCCGCTCCTGGCTGCCTGTAAGGCGCTGAGAGGGGAGCCTGGTGGGCCTGAGACGGTGAAACTCCTCTCCTACCTGCTGCAGAACAAGGTCAGTTCGCAGTGAGTCATGATACCAGTTTCAACTTAGAATACTGCGTAAATGCAATCGATGGAATTCAAGCTTTCACACTTGCTCAACAGATAATTGAGTTAGATATATTTCTAATGCATTATAAATGTGTCCCAGCAGTAGGGAGAGGTGGTACTTATGCATTGTAAACAGCTTTCTGATTATCCCAGTTCTGCTTCTGTCCTCGATCCACCTCTTCAAAACATTTCAGACCTGTATTTTGCTGGAGAACACAACACATCTGAGGGGAGATGCTTATTGAATAGGTTCACATGGAGGATTGTGCATTAGACTGTCTAATACAAAGTTCTCACTAATCAATGACAAATCAGATTTCATTAAAAAAAGTGAGCTGAAATTGTATTCATAAGCAAATGATATACAACATTGACACTTGATTTCCTAGCAAACAAAATTGAAAGAGACCAAATTCACACTGGGTTAATGGTCATGACATGTAGACTTATTGATTGTTGACTGTCAACTGTGATCCTTTGGGCCAATCAGGCAGAGCCGAACGCCCAGGACCGGGCCGGACGCACCGCTCTGATGTACGCCTGCATGGAGCGGGCAGGAGCTCAGGTGGCGTCCACCCTGCTGGCTGCAGGAGCCGACCCCAGCCTGGAGGATCACTCCGGGGCCTCAGCACTGGTGTACGCCGTCAATACACAGCACCAACCCACACTGAAGGTCAGAACAGCTGGGGGACATAGAAAAGATTGATTTTTTTATGTTGGAGAAGGATGTGTTTATTGAAAGAGAGAGGCAGAGAAACTCAGCATTTACATACATACTTACAAATAGCACAATGTAAAGTTACACCACTATAGGTAAAGGTCCTGCATTAAAGAAATGTACCATATTATTTTTTAACTATGTAAGGATATTAATAATGTATCTAATAAGGTTTGTTGTTATTTATGTAGTAATTTCTTGGGAGTGTTTTTAATGGTGTTGCCTGTCATAAGGGTGCTGATTTTTTAGGTACAAACAATGCATAATACGTTACAATTTTTGGATGTAATCTTAACTTGAAAAGGAACGAGTCACTTTTCTTTCAAGTAAACATACTAGATGTCTCAAAAATCATACTCTCTACAGATTTGACTCTTTTCAGATAATTAAATCTGTTCAAATCCGAGCCTTGATACTGATATTACCAAGTATTACGAATACAATAAAGCTTTAGTAAGCAGCACCATCAAATCTGTGTATTTCAGGTTTTGATGGATGCCTGCCGGGCGAGGGGTCGTGACATCATCATCATCACCACACAGATGAATGTGAACGGAGGCCCGGTGACCAGGCGTTTCCTGAACGTTACACCGTCTCCTGACTCCTCGCCGGTGTCCTGCATGTCCCCGTCTGACATCATCCTCAAGACGGGCTCCCCCAACTCACCCGAGGGAGAAAACATCTTCAACTTCAGAGGAACTGGTGGTGAGTAATGCTGAGTGTTTTTCAATAGAAAGTACACATTACCACACAACTGACTGTGTACTATAGAGAAAAGCAGACATTCGATTAGAAAATCTTAGACCAAAACCCCACAAAAAAATCTCAAAACATAGATAGTAGAGTGCTGATAATCTATATTTACATTAACAACTCCACCTGAGGATAAATAGCCCTGTGTAATCCTCATTCAGCAAACAACCTGGATCCTAACATTGGATCAGTGTTATATTGTGGATGTTTTCTGGGTTTTCCACCTTGATGTGGAGATCAGTAGCATCAACAGTACTCAGTATGCAGATCTGTGTCTCTGGGTATGTAGCTGTGCAGCGTTTAACAAAGGCAAGTCTAGACGGATGAGAGCAAATTCCTGGTGGTTGCAATCATTAGCTGAGTGCTCATTCCTGAGGAGATCAGATGGAATGTGTTGTCAGGGTGAGGTGAAGGTAATTCTGGTGGTGCATTTTAATATAAGAAGCCACATTTCTTCGGCTACAGAGGAACTGATACTTCATTAATCCCGTAGAAACTAACAAGGGTCTCTTTGAATACAGTTAGAATAGAGTGTGGATGTAAAAGCTGTGTTAATTTTTAATAATGTATACTACTAATTGTATGCAGTATATACTTTATATTAATCTTCATTGTACTGGTTTAAAATGCAACTGCCGATTAAATACACACAGCTCCTCCATTTCCCTCTGGCATTGCATTTTGGGAGAACAGTGTACATCAGCAGTGCCACAAAGTATAATAGGCCTTTTTGTAATAATAAAAACTGGTGTAAGATTGTTTGTTTTGGCAGTTTTCTAGCGTGAACACACAGCAGAAACCTACATAGAATTAGTATGAAGTCACAGACTAAGAAACACGTGTTTTGCGTGCACCTTGGCCAATAAAATCTATACAAAAATAAAAATGAATACTATGTTTGTACTATACCAGCATAATTCGTGCTGCTCTGAATATGTATCCTCATGGTTGATTCCACTTAGTGTAAATCGATTCGGATTAAAATGTCGATATGTCATAAAATGAAGTTTGCTTTGTATATAGTCCAAAATAACACATTTGCTTAGAAGGGCTTTGCCATCTGTACAGCATACAACACCCTCTATCCTTTGACCTTTGTTTAGGATAAGGACAAATCCATTAAGGTGAGGGAGAGGATATGCAAAATGCAAAAGGAGACACAGTTAATCTCAAGTACTTCCACATGTTTGCTTCTCACTCATTCTGTCTTATTCCCCTACATCAGGCACAAGAGGAAGCAGCAGCAGCAGCAGCAGCAGCAGTGGCAGACCTCCCTCCTGTGAGCTCGGCCCGAGCAGCCACCCCCCGCCCAGACAGAGGATGTTATCTGAACCGTGGCTGGCCATCCACAACCTGGCCTGCCTGAACCGGGCCTACGAGGAGGGCCTGATGGAGAGGAGCCTGCGTGGGGAGGGGGGCAGAGAGGATTCAAGATGGGAGACTGTAGAGAGGGGAGGAGAGGAGCCACACTTTCATCAGTCCAGGGGGGGAGAGAGGAAGGAGGGTTTGCTTCAAAGGAGGGATTACAGATGTGAAGAAGAGAATTACAACAGTGAGGTTTTTCTTCCGAAGCTGTCTCAGTCAGCCCTCTCCCTGACGGAGGTGAGCTCATCTCAGGCAACAGCAAGCCGACTCTTCCCTAAGAGGTGTCTGATGCCCGGAGGTTCAACTTCTGACAACACCACCCTAAAAAGCGGTGTTGATAAGCTTCCTGCCTGTTTGCCTCCCCACTGCCAGCTCCGCAGGAACACCCTCCCCTCCGTCATGGTGGTTCCTCCTCCACTTCAACTCCCACCCTTAGTCCACCAATCAGACTCCCATCTACAGGTTCCCATTCCCAAAAGCAGGAGCATGGTGTTTCTGCCTCACCCACCCAGCTCCTCTTCACCCAGAGCTCCTGTAAGACTCCCTCGGCTCCTGCCCTCCTCCTCCTGCTCCTCCCTGGCTGCTCCTCCTGCCTCCTCCCTGGCTGCTCCTCCTGCCTCCTGCTGCAGCAAGAGGTCTCTGCGCCGCCACTCAGTACAGCTGGACCAGATCAGAGGAGGAGAAACAATCTAGGCCTTCATCCCTCCATTATGTTGTTCTCTGACAGGAAACATCATTAAAGTTCAAACAGCAATCTGAAAATGTGGTAAAGTTGACACTCTTTAAAAAAAAAGCCTCTGAAATGGTAACAGAAGGGCAAAAATAAAAGCACTTAGAAATAAAGTGAGGTAATTGCCATGTTTGTACCTCTGTATGTCTGCGTCAGTATTATGGTTTAGATTGAATTCTGAAATTCATCAATTTATTTTATTTGTCATTTATTTGTTTGAAATAGGCTATAATTATTCATTTTTAATTTTTTTCACAAAAAGTTTAAGATGAACTTCTGTCTCCCGGTTCAAATATCTGAGTATATTGCTTTATCATCTTTGAATGAAAACCTTTACATTTTTCTTACACAACAATAAAACAGCTATTATTTAAAAAATATTATTAAATAAGGTTGTTTAAACCCATGGCTGTCAAACATATATTTTAATCCAATGGTTGCCCAACTGAACTGTTTGAACCCGTTCTAAAAAGCTAATATTTTAGAAAACGTGTAGAAATGTAAACATTTTGGTAGCAAATGTGCTTTCACTTGACGAGAGAAAAAAAGTAAAAATACTACATTTTTTTGAAGGCAAATCCCAACCAATAGGTCCAGTGAAAGAAGGTCATGTTCATGGCAAAAGGAGTGAAGTCATTTTATTTGTTTTTAATATGTATCTACAACAAGGGGGACACAGGCAAAAACGACTGACAACTTGATGAAAATTAAAACAAAACCCCAAAAGAATTACATTTATTATCAATGCATTTTCCCACCTTTTTTTCCAATAAGCAACATTTTTTTGTCTAAAGAAACTTTACAATATAAAGAAACGTACGAAGAAGGAACCTCTCATTTTACTACACGAGACATTTAGGATCTGAAACTACCCTAACATGAGATACAAAGCAACTCCCCGGGGACAGACTGCCTCATATTCAATACTGCTTTGTCATTAAGAGGAAAGAAATGAGGAACTGAACAGAAAAATCTTTACCCCCCTCAAAAAAAAAAGTCCTCTCTTAACCCTCCCTACCCCTGAATGTTACAGTATTATACATCAGCACAATAGAAATACAGAAATGATCAACGTTGTGACGGTTTTACTTACAGGACAGAAAGATAGAGAGAAGTTCAACTGCATTTTATACAACAGTATTTCAAAGTACAGGGGACGAAACGCCTGCTCCCGCACTTCCTCTACCTCTTCTCAGCAATAAGAACAAATCTGTCTGTTATTTTTTTTTTCTCTTTACTTTCCCAAAACATTTCTCCCCGCCCCATTTTAAATAGATAAAAAAAAAATCCTTCATAGTAAAGTCTGTACTCTGGTACCTGGTGTGTCGGGCTGAGAGCCAGCGTCCTGTGTGGCTTATTTTAATTGTGGGTAGTTAAATGTCTGAGGCATTCATTTTATTATGAAAAACTGGCCTGTTTTTGCTCTATTCTTGCAAATTCTCTGTCAAACAGTGAAAAATACGACTGTTTTGCCAACTGTACAGCAGAGGAGGGAGGCTCCGGCTCAAGAATCACGTTTAATTTAAAGATTTGTTAAGATAATGTGTGTGACTGAGTCAGCTAAAAGGCGTTCAAACACACTCACTACAAAATGGTCCTCCTCTGAGACCCCTTGACGCTACAGCTCTGATGCACAGTGAAGCGCCACGTCTGTCTGTGATGAGGTGAAATAGCATAATAGTCTATAGCAGCTCCAGTTTGTTTCTTATCGTCAAAGACACACCATATCTCTGAACAAACACACAGTTGCCCCGAATCAGCACGTTTCTGATCAACTGTTGTCGTGATTTGAAAATATCAAAACATGTCAATGATATCAAAATGCATTTTACAGTATTTACAAAAAAATTAAAATGAAAAGATGGAGAGTTGTACAAAAAAAAAGATTATCAGAGAGGGGTGGTGTGTTTGCTGGCCCGTAGGAAAGGTGAGGAAGGACGGCGGTGTTTTTCTTCAAGATGACCCAAGGGAGGGAGGCCCCTCGTCACAGTCAGCAGAGCAACACCTTTACGTTTCCTGCTTTGCTCCGACATTAAAAAACGCCCAGGATTCGATCAGCTGAGAGCCACAAGTCCTTTCAGAGGGAGCGCTGCACGGGTGACAACAACATGTCTGCAAGCTGAACTGATAGCGTGTAAAAGCAAATATCCAAAAAGCACAGACATACATCACAGTGTGTTGGGAGCTCATCAGCAAAACAAAAAACAATCCAACTACAGTTCAGCAGAGGCGATACCGCAGCCTACGCACATGTTGGAGTGAACAGTAACCTAAGAGGGCAGCGTTAGTGGAAGCAGCATGGGGGGGGGGGTTTCAGCACCTTCAGGGCCTGGGGTCTAATGATGGAGGGGCTGCTGACTGGATCTGCATATTTACACAGTTGCTACTAGTTCTGCAATTAACAAATAAACCAGGGATAACACTTTTAAAAAAGTAACAATGATTCATAAGACAAATGTAAAGTACATAAATAAATAGAGCTGTGCATCTCACTGCATGGAAGATAAAAAGAAAAAACAAAACGGGAGCCGCTTCTTCTTCTGGTTTGGATTATTGAAAAAGGAGTTTAAAATCAGATTGTTGCTAAAACTCTGAGATTTTTTTTTTATTTTTTAAACGAGCCAATCAGTACCTTGATGGATAAAATCTCACCTGCAGGGGGGAGTATGCTCACATGTTACCCGGCAAATCATTTCTAATTTGAGCGCACATGTGTCTTCATTAAAATAATGTGCACTTAGAAACAACAGAAATTAGAACCTAATCTTAAAAATGATCATATCAATATCATTAATAACAATAATACAATAATAAAAATAGCAATGATACAATACATACACAAAAAACGGGGGGAGAAAAAAAGAAAAAATCACAACACCTCTGGTAAAAATGTACACACCGAGAGAACAATGCGGGCGGGCAAAGAGGTCGTTTCGGACCCTCAACTGAATCCATCGGGAGGAACAGCGACAAAAAAATTGAAGATAAAAGTCCGAAGTGGTTGAGAAGCGGCTGCTAAAACGCTGCGTCCTCCTGAGAGGGGGAGACAGTCTCCTCTCCCTCTTTCTCTCTGTTTGTCCTCCTACCCTTCGCTCATTGTCTAGAACCTGACAGGAAGCCAGGGAGGCCGGGGCGGGAGTCAGAGAGGAGGCTCTTCCTGTTGCTCTGTGACTGCTTCCTGTTCAGACCGGCGGCCATCTTGCATGCTCCAGGAGGGCCAGTCTTAATTAGAGTCCCAGCATGCTCAAGGGCTGTCCCAGAAGGCTGTGTGGCCGTACAGTTTCCAAGTGAGGAGGGGGAAATGGATCCCGTATGGTTGGTCAGGAAGAGGGTGTGTGTGTGTGAGGAGGGGGAGGTCGTCCAATCCGAGGTGAAGTAAGGTTTGAATTGAAGAAAAAAAAAGAAAAAAAAAAAATCAGGTGCAGGGGTACAAAAATAGGAGGGGGAAAATAAAGAAAAATACAAAAAAAGGAAAAGAAATAAAATCACACACTCATCGTCATGTTGGGTGAATACTGAAAAGAGAGAGAGGGAAGGGGGAGGAGGGCACAGATGATTGGAGGTGTCACTGACAACATGTAAACACTAGAGGGCGCTGTCGCCCTGCAGAGGCACAGGAGCACTCAGACAGGCTCCAATACACCTGATTCATGTCAGCAATACTGAAATTACATTTTCTGATTATTAATAAGGAATGTTTTTGAGGAAAAATCTAAATTGAAATATCACAAAAAACTTCAATATAAAGCCTTGTTTCTTCATTCTTTAAACCAGATATTTACATTAAACTACCTAAGATTGTAATGATGCTTGTATTTATTTAACATTTAAAAACTTAAATGTACTGAAAAGTATGTAGTTAAAAAAAGCAACACTTTGGTTATGTATGAAAGTGCACTAATGATGGCTCCAAACAGCTCTTATTTTTGAAAAACTAAATGTTTTCAGATTCCTACTGATCTGTTAAATCAAGGTATTCAGTGCACCATGTGGCTCTGCAGGCCGAGGGTCATTGGCCATCTAAATCTTACACTTTACAAGAAACATTAAACGCCCTCCCCCACCCTTCATCCACAAAAAACTAAACACTTTGATCGTAGCTGTTTAACAACAACAAGACATTTGTGTCAATCAGCTGATCACTGATGCAGAGGGTATACAATGCATTTCAAAGTGATTAGTAAGCGGCTACAATGCAAGCAGAACATGGGATATCTTTTGAAGCCCCGTTTTTTTATATTATTCGATACAATGTACATGTTGTGCAATTTAGGAACAGCATAAGCCAGTCTATAGACCTGTGCTGCACTTAAAGCAATAGGTCCCCACAGGTCTGCTTGGTTTCGTGTAACAGACTAAATCTGTAAAATTATGTCAAAAATGATGCTCCATCTCTTTGGGTCCCGTTTTTTGGCATCACTGTGAGGTGCAGGAGCATGGCACGTATTCTTTTTGACTGTGGGTGCTTGTTAAAGGCAGGGTACATCATGCTTCTGCTCATGTAAGTGGTCGCTCACTCTCTGGTCTACTCTTCCAGAAAGGGCTCCGATTGCCCATGGTTCGGTTCTTCTTTCTCTAAATTTGACTTGTTGGATTTGGAAAGGTTTTCAATGAGTTTGAGACGGATTGGATAAAACATTTTGGAGCAGTGAAGACCTTTGCTTCAAACTACTTTTTAATCATTTGATATCTTTAATTGCTGAAAAACTACACAGGGCCTCTGAGAAAAAGTGTCAGCTATTAAGAAACACTGATACATTTCTAATCAAACTATTAAAAATAGTGACTTCATAGAACTTTATCGACACTCACAGACCTAACGAGGGAACTCTCTGCTTGCATTGGTTTGTCATGAAGTCAAGGAGAACTGTTAAGGGTCGTGAGATGCCATTCACTCGCTCTACTTACACTTTCGCTTTGGAATGGGTTCAAGAAGTTCCCGCCCATTTCGCCGTCATCTCTCGGCGTTCCTGGAGGGTTGTTCATGCCCCCCATGTTATTAGGGGAGCTCTGGAAGAAGAGAGGACAGCAAAAAAAAGGAAATGTTGAGACGGCGTCTTATAAACAGCATCGATAAAGTGTTGAGTCTAAATAAATACAAAACGCTCAGAGATGATTATTGAAAATCAGTTTTTCTCACCTTTGGCAACCCGTCCATATCCCCAGACCCTGAGGAGGGGAAAGAAACAGTTTGGTTGTGAAAACATTTTCAATATAAAGAACTGTTTAAGTTGTATGCATGTCAATCAAAGTCCATCAATGATGTGTAAAGCCACACTGTGTTTGAACCCACCTAGTGATCCGTTCATGTGGTGAGGCTCCATGGCTCCCATAGCTCCCATCGGCCCGTCAGGCCCCGGCCCCATAGGGAACTGGGGAGAAGATGTCAAACAAATCTTATAAACGACTGCAGTATTATTTATCATCTTAGACCTCTTCGGTTCTTTAAAACACGGGTTATTGAATGTATTCTTCCTGGTTTATTTCCAGTCGGCTCTTATAGATCTCAGTGTTGCAGCGTTTTGTTTCTCTAATGCTGAACTGTACTGATGCCCACTGAGGCTGTGTAATTGTAATCATTAGAACAACATCCATAAGAAATCAATCTACAGTTGCTGAAACTTTTGCAAATCTGGAACATTTTATTTTTAAAGTAACATTATAGAGATTTTGGTTGACTTAGATCATGTGTGATCCTCACATTGGGTCTGTTGCCTCCCGGTCCGATTGGATTCATCATTGTATAGATGTTTTCACTGGAGTTAGTTGAATCTGAGGAAAAAAAACTACTTTAGTAACATGATATAAGAGGAAATATGTGAACCACTCATCACAAATATGTTATCAAATAAATGTAAAGTAGACGTGAAAACACTGATAATGATTGTTTGGTGAGGGGACACATTCATGCTTTTTTAGTGAGGAGAAAACGAGAGACACATCTATTTCTGACACAAGTGTTAGCGCCGGGGACATAGTTAAGTGACGCACCACCTGGGCTGGGCATGATGGGAGTTCCTGGTGGACCGCCTCCCCCTGGAGGACCCTGAGGAACAATTAGAAATAGAAGTTACAATTGAAATCATATAAAAGAAGTATCAGTACAACTAAATGCTGTAAACAGGAGAGCTGCTTTTTGACACATTCAAACTCACCACATAGTTTCCTGGAGATGAGGAGGAGTATGCTATCTGCAGGGGAGAGGAAACAGATCATCAGATCTGAGGAGACTGAATGTGAATCCATACAGGGTGGACAGAATAGGAAGAACACTTTGAATCCAATACACCAGTACACACTTTTGTGAAGCTTATACATGTTTAGACTGCATCAAGGATTAGTTGTTTCAATTCTATAGTAGGTTTTTGTTCCAGAGTTTGTATGGTAAATGTCTATTTCACTTCCATTCAGAGAAATAGCCAAAAGGTTTATCATTCTTACTGATGGACACATATTGTGATATTTGTGCAAATGACAAAATCAACAGCACTCTGAGCACTAAAGGTAAAGGTAAGGTCTTTCTTGCCTATTTTTAGGTCATGCGTAAAGGTCAAGGCTTTCTGACTCACAGAGTTAGCATTCGGTCCAGGCCACGGCCCTCTTCCTCCGGGACCCCTGAAGCAAAAACAACAAATAGAAAGATTCAAAGGAAGAAAGAACACAAGTGACAAACTGCACTATGACAATGGTGTGAAGAGTGATGAAACAAATAACTTTTATAAAAGATCTAGCAAGACAAGAGATTACCCTGTGACTCAAAGAGACGTTTAATTTCACTAGCTATATATGTGAACTTACATGTTCATTCCTGGCATGGGGCCGCCCATGGAGTTTGGAGGTGGCCTCATACCTCCATAATTCTGTAAGAGAAAATGTTAAAACATTGTAAGAACAATTAACAATGACTCTTTATCGAATCTCAACAATATTCCTGATTTTGGTGAAGCTGGGACGGTTTGTCTCGGGTACATGAGACTACAATTCAAGAAAAAATACATAACTATTGTGTGTATATTTAATAAGAATCTCAAAATATTGATATAAAGAATTTGCATGCTTCAAACTTTTAGCAGCTACTAAATTAACTAGAAAGTGTGTGTGTGTGTGTGTGCGTGCGTGCGTGCGTGTGCGTGTGTGTGTGTGTTAGTGGCTGGTCATACCTGTGGGCCCATAGCCATTCCTCGAGGAGGGTTCATCCTCATTGGTCCACCCATGTTAGGATGTCCTGCAGGAACAGACACACAGTCTCACACACTGCGACGCAGACACATAACCCACTAGGCTCGTGTAAATCCACATATGGCTCCTGTCTTTAAGTCAGGAATTAAGACGTGCCGCAGACAATGCTTCATCCTAATCCCATTAGTTATAACCCGCTGGCCCCTCAAACTGTAATCTGCAGCTAAAATCACCACGGACCCCTCACTGAGCCAGACAGACACCGTGCTCAATGCACACAGGAAACATGAACTGACTTTGTACAACAATCTGAATAGATTTAAGATATATAGAACAAAAACAACCTGGCTGCTATCAACTGTGATCACTTTGGGTTACGCAAGGATAACTGTGTCAAACTCAAATGCAGAATATTTCCAAAATGAGCTCTTGCACATTTTTTCCTTATGAACTGAATTCCTTTGGCTCTTATTGTTTTGGTTAATAAAAACATAAAACTGGAAGGTGAAATATAACTTATGAGGGCCAAAATCCTAATTAGGGTGACCAAGTTAAATAACACTTTTAAAGACATTTAATATCACATACAATAAGACTAAATACCTGCTTCACATTCAAATGGACCACATTATAAAATAGCTATTTTCTTCAAACCTAGGAATGATAGCATCTAGAAATTCCTATTTTTAACTTAATATACTGATATGTATACACTTTCTTTTAAAGTAGTCGTTCTTGGTGGAAACGGGAACAAATGCATACATTTTATGGACAAAAAAAGTAGTTGTTTGGTTGAACAATTAATCAACATTGATCTATAATGTAAACAGTAATAAGTCACAGTCATAGGGGAGTCATAATCTATCATAGACAACCCCCTTTATACAAAATGAACATCTCTTATAATAAGAAACCCCCTTAGAGTTTCGAGAGCTGTCCCGGTCTTACCTTGCGGTCGGATCGTTTCCAAACTGTTTGGCAGGAGAGGCTGAGATCCAGGGATTCCCCCCGGAGGCTGAGGAGACACAGGACTCATTACAATACTCACTCACTACAACACAACAACACAAAAGTGGGTAAGAAATGAAAAAACAGGAGAAAAACAAAAACTACTCAAGTACCTGATTTGGCATTCGGAGTCCGGGGCGCGGTCCACCGGGATACCGTGGTGACATGAAAGGCTGAGGAGAGAAATGAAGGAAAGAGGAATAAAGGGGGATTGGGGAAAGAAAAGGTAGGGAACAGAGGAACACAGAGAAAACAACATTTTCATTATTGACAAATCCAAGAGCACTCAGCAGGGGCGGCACTGAGGACACACAGATGGACACAGTGTGGCTGGAGAATGGAGGACGACACTGAAATATCATCAACACACCTCCCGAGACATCAAAAACACACTAAAGCTACTCAGTATTTTACCATTTTTAACAATGCTTGCTTCAGCACACACTCATGCCTGGATTTGTGTGTGTGCAGGTTAATATGTGTGTGTGTGTGTGTGTGTGTGTGGAGACGGCGCTCACACAGCTCCCTGCCTGCTCTCACTGTGGTGTAAGCTGATTCGGCCTGTGGTCTGCCTGCGTAGTTAGAGACACCTCAGGCCAACAACCCCGTCCAAAAGCCTTCAGGAAGCATGTCCACACAAGGCGGAAACCAGAAACCACAAGAATAAAGAGCAGGGCCGCCGCAGTTAATGGGCAAAGGCTAGCTTTACCTCCACTTCGGCATCTGTAGCTACCGTTCTGGATAAGAGTTGACACGCCGACTGAATATAATAGTTTATAATGGCTGACTATATTAAATACCTCTTACCTAGTTGGGCATTTGAGCAACTATAAACTCTGTGTCAAGTTGGAGTTGAAATTTGGACCCATCGGTTTAATATGAATATAATGCTACACTTTTTACAGAAGTGCTTCAGAGAGTGAACAGTTCAATAAAACATTCAAATGAAATAAAAAAACATAAATTAAGTTAATCAAGTCATTAAAAACCAAGTAAAATAAACAGACTGCTCATGTGTGACGTGTCCATAGTGCCTGTCTCCTGTTTTATTTATAAGGTGCAAGAACAAGTAAGCAGGGCGGAGGGGTGTGTGTGTGTATGTGTGTGTGTGTGTGTGTGTGTGTATGTGTGTGTGTGTATGTGTATGTGTGTGTGTGTATGTGTATGTGTATGTGTGTGTGTATGTGTATGTGTGTGTGTGTGTGTGTGTGGAGCAGATAAGTGTGCAGCCCCCCACAAGCTGCTCCGGGGGTGGGGCATGAAGTGAATTATTCACACAGGGACTGCCGATCTGGGGCCTTGGAGACCATCGGGGCCCTGCCTCCTCTGGATGCTGGGCTTTTATTAACGGAGCAGAGCGGGACCTGAGGGGCTGACATCTACGAGGAGTTAGCCGCCACAAAGTAGAGCTAACGGGGCCCGAGGGCACGAGGGGAAGGAGCCAGTGTGCGAGCAGGTGAATGCAAAGAAAAAGAGCTTGTGAGTGAGTGAGGGGGGGATTTAGAGGGTATGAAAGAGAGAGGGGTGTTTGAGAGAAAGGGTTTGCCTCTTACCTGGCCATGGGGTCCCATCATTGGGTTGCTGGGGTTGTGTGGGGGGGGCTGTGCATGGGGGGATTGCTGAGAGCCGGGTGGTCCCTTTAAGAAAGAAGAGCGATATCAGAGAGGGGAGGGCCCAAAAGTGGGCTTTACACCTGGAGGAATTAGCCGAACAAAACCATAGGAAAGAGGTGGACGAGAAGTGGGGAGTAAGCGGGGGTCTTGAGGAGGAAGAAGAGTAGCAAAAAGATGGGTAAAGCTCTTTTAGAAGCGCGGTTAGTTGATCTGCTACGCAACAAAAACACAGGATTAAAAGACAAAGCCCAAGTTTTAATTCGCCCTTTAGGGAAAACAAGCCAGCATATATCAGTATTTAGCATTATTAATGATGTTTGGGACCCTCAGGTCAGGGGACTAGGTGTAGTTTTCCTCTCAGCCACATGGGGGCAGTGTTGCCAAAGGCTCACTGCAACAGGACAGGAAGACGCAGGACAGGCGCTAGTGGCAACTTCAAACCACAAAGATGATACTGACAAAAACAAGATAAAGTTAGGGGGATTTTTCCAGCTTATTAGGTCCCTTCTTTGGTATGACAATGTCTCAGCGCCAGCCTCCCCCGAGCTTCTCCAACCCCCTGCTGTGTTATTGCTGACATTTCACCCCAAGACAAGAGGTTAACGACCCCCAATAAATAACTCGTTATGCAACAGTCTCTTTTTTCACTCTTATTGCGGTCACTGCCTTCACCTTTTCCCGTGCGTCTTTAAAATGTTGATCAAACAAATCGAGTTGTTTGAAACAGCAGCTTGGCTTATAGGAAGCTGTCATTGGGATGTATTTGTTTCTTAATTATTCTAGACAAATTATTAATCTCCTAAACAAACAAAAAAGTAAAAATAGACATGGCAGATTTGTTTACTCATGCTTTAATCAGAACACTTGATTTGAAAAATGAAGCCACTTTTTGAATATTTTCTTCAGATAAAGTTATTATAAAGCTAAATGTTAACATTTGAGCATGTGGAATATTTTGTTAAATGAAACCAAGAAAACAACATGATTATATTTGTCAAAGTAAGAGTATTTGAAAATGTGTTTAGGTCTGAAGCTTGATTAAACAAGTCTAGAATCGCAAAAGATTTCATATGATACCCAGCAAACAACCAAAGCTTCCTGTTACAATAAGGTCCCTCGAACACAACACACACACACACACAAGCACACAAACAAACCTTCGCCCAATCTCACTCCCCCACCATATTATAAATAGCACTTCCATGCGTCTCTCCTCACCCTCTCTCCCCCCACCCTTTCCCTTGCTTATTCAAAGTCGTACTCTCACTAATCCCCCCCCTCCCCTCCCCAGCAACACCACCATCCTCTCAGCACATTGCCTTGCTCTCAGCAACCAAACAATGGAGTGGTAGGTAGCCACAGAAACAAACACCGGGCCACAGTCCTGGTGGCACTGATCTTTCACATTTCCCTCTCTTCTTCCTCTTCATCCCCCTCCCTCCTTCCCACTCTATCGTGTCACCTGCTTTTTCTCTCCGACTCTTCTCCACCACCTTATCGCGCCTGCTGCCAAATGCCAGTGCTGTCCATCACACCACTGCCTCGCGGAGGATGTGTGTTTGTTTGTGAACGTGTTTGCACAAAGGCCTGTGTGTGTGTGTGTGTGTGTGTGTCTCATTCTCTACACTCTTCAGACAGCCATCTCCCACACTAAAACCTTTTCCTTCACAGAGCGGAGACGGGTCAGAGACGGAGACAGAGATGGAAGGAGTGGAGAGAGAGCATGAATACGGGATGGTTGAATCACGAAGCGGATGAATAAACGTTGTGAGCACCATCTGAGGCTGCGGTGGGTGTAAATATCGGAAGTGGAATAAACCATGTTTGGAAAAATGTGGGGGAACAAAAGTTGGAATTTTCTTGTTATCTGATCAACTCTTTATTACTAGACCCTGACTGATTGACGCGTGATATAAAAAAAACAACTTATTGTTTTACATAAACATTAAAGTTACAGTTAACTATTTAATCAGAAATATCAGTTATGAAAAATATATAAAAGTGTTGCTGCTCGGTAAAAAAGAACTGCAAAAAAAACTAAATAGAAATTCAATTTTCAAAAAAACATGTTCTTTTTAAGCCAAATCCTAAATCAGTTTTATTGGTGCTTTTTTCTTCCTATAGTGCAAACATAAGTGCCAATACAGTCATAAATAGCCTAATATATCTAAATAATATTGGCCTGCTGTTAGTCTTTTCTATTAGTTTAAAAATAATATGCGCTGAATGGTTTGCTTTTTGAGAGTGGAGTGGAGTAATGGTATGTTACTCGAGGTGATGGAGGAGTACACAGGACAGTGACAAATGAGAAAGTCTTACCTGGAAGAAGCCAGGGGGCATGGGACCGCCGGGCATGGCGTCGTTGGGGGGCATGTTGCCCATCACAGGGCTGGGCGCTGCCGCTGCGCTCTGAAACACACAATCATGGTGATTAATTGTGGTGTGTGTAAGTGGGTGTGTCTCCAACTGCTCTTTATGTACATTCTGCAATAGCCACTAAATGACTTTAGGGGGCAGTGTCTGCACCTGCAATCACTGCCCCCCCCCCAACCCCTCTCATCCAAAGTTTAAAGGTGAGTGTCCCGCTTTACAACCTCTAAATGGTTCCCTCATCTGTGTAGTGGAGAGGGTAAAAGAGAAGCTCATCAGTAGAGAAATCCAACTCAAATATTTTCTCTGTAGTCTAGAAGAGTCAGATATCAAGGAGAAAAATGGAGTTTCACTGACACACAGCTATAAAGCAATCATACTGTCTAATGCGGAGTGATGCTTTTCTGGACAATGGAAGCTGTTAATCGACAAGGTATACGCTATTTCATACACTTATATCTTGTTTTAATCTCCTAACAAACACAGTTTAACAGTCTTACGATTATTTAACAAACAGCAGAAGTAAAACCCCTCATAGGTTTCCAAAGAAAAGTGTATATTGCTTTGTTGTGTGCGATTCAGTCCAACAGAAACCCTTTTGCCTGGACTTTGGCAAGATGGTAATATATAATTTACATTTTGGAAGATCCAGAAACACAATTAACACGGTGTTGCCAGATTATTGAGTATAGAAAAGCACATGAAATGCTATGATCATTTTGTAGGCTGAAGGTGGTTGTATTGTATTACAAAATAATAAAAAAGGCTTTTCTTTTAATGTATTTAGCTTTGTTAGTTTTGTATTTGTCGAGGCATGTTGCCAAGGTAATTTGTATATTAAAATCCGCCAATGCATGCCGAATAATGTCATTTGTAATATTTGCATTTCTTCCTTTTCTCATTTGCTTATTAAAAATCTCCAAAAATATATTAATGCATTTTTTTAATAACGAGAATGGTTATATTTACAGATATATTTACAGACGTATCTAAAATCTTTTGAAATCCTGCCTGAGACCAAACGATTACACTACTTGAACAACAGTGACGTGCGGTGAGGTTCATGGCTGGTGAGGCACTGACTCATTTACAAATATTATATTTTGACCTTAATCGAAATATTCGGTTATTTTCAAAAGCTTTTTTAGTCTGATGCTTCAATTCATTTAAAACAAAAGGATACCCAAAATCTAAATATTGGATTGCTCTTTCTTAGTAAGATCCCATTTTCATTACAATTGTGGTCTTACCTTGACTTGAAGATGAAGTCCATGCTATCCTTCTGGACAACAATCTCTATTACTTTTTTGTAAAAGTCCTCCTTATCTCTAGTTTCAAAAGTCTAGTTTGTTGTTTGCGTCTACCGTCTCTGCGTAGAATAACAGTAGCAACAAGAACCTGTGGGCTCACGTGCGCCCCCTTCAGTGCGGCAGAGGTTATGGCTGCCTCCCCTGGTGCTTTTTTCTTTGCCGTTGTATGATGAGACCAGCGAGCCTAAATATCCTATATACGTGAAATAAGTTATTTAGAGACTATGGATGGCGAGGATACATGTAATAAAGAGATCTACAAACATTACATTGGTGACATACAGTGAGATGGTAACAGGCATGCGCTTAGGGCCCGCTTTCCAGCCAGTTTATGTGGGGTGACGCATTCTGAGGTGAGGCAGACCTCATCTGTGCCTCACCTTACCCCAGAGTAACTGGCTTGAGCGCGCTCACAAAATAACTGCCCGCGCTAAATTAGTGCCCGCGCTCCAGCCAGTTACTGTGGGCTTACGTGAGGCAGAGCTCGTCCCTGGCTCACTTCTCATCGCTCCCCGTAGTTGTAGCGGAGCTCGGCAAATTTGCTGATTTTGACCATAAAAAGCGATTGGAATCATACAGAAATCACACTTACAACACAGATCAGTGGAGACATTTTATTATTATTACTATTTAGTTTTTCTTGAGTTGTTTTTCGGTTACATTGGAGTATGACGACAGGTGAGGCTCTGCCTCCCCTGCCTCCACGTCGCTGTTGAACAAATAGCAACAAGTCATCAGCAAATAAGATGAGTGTGTAGTGTTTCTGGAATGCAAAAGATAATTAAAAGCAGGGAACGACTAACTCTAAACCCTTCGGTCTGGAAGGATGCCCTATTAACTATTACAGATCACAGTAGGCCGACATGTAAATACAATTCAGCCGTTTCCACCCTTACGTCACTCAAACAATATGGAAGAAAAACCTAGAATCGAGCAAAGAGAAGAGGGGGTGAATGGTTCAGCCCGGGAGATAAATATGATATAACTGTATTCTTGTCAACACACATAGATGGAGACGCGTGTTCAGAGTGCTTACATAAGCACACCGGAACAAACACACACGCAAGCATTCAGTACAGAGAGGCAGACAGGGGAGAACCACAGGGTACAGGACCCAACAGGGAGGGGTTTAAGACCCAGGACACACACACACACACACACACACACACACACACACACACACACACACACACACACACACACACACACACACACACACACACACACACCACACAAACACACACACACACACACACACACACACACACACACACCCACACACACACACACACACACACACACACACACACACACACACACACACACACACACACACACACACACACACACACACACACACACACACACACACACAGCCCTTTTCTCCTTAATATCTGAAACCAACACACATGAAAATGGGAGCAAAATCACACACTGACACACACACACACACCTCCCCCCATCTTTATGCTAATTCTGCTAGTGAACATGAGCAGGCCACTGAGTCCCTGGGGAAGAAGCCGGGTCGGCTGCCTCTTTCTCTCCTCCCTCCCTCCCTCCCTCTCATCTCTTCTTCTGCACACTTTTCTCTCCATCTTTTCTCCTCTCCGTGACCCCCCTCACTTATTTTCCCAGCACTGGTGCACACACAGAAACACACACACACACCTTTCCTGTGTCCCAGCCCCTGTACTATTCCTCCCCATCACAACCTCTCCTCCCCTCAGCCCCCCCAGTAGGGTGTCAGCAGCTTGCAGAAGCTGTTGCTATGGAGACAGGTCCTATCTGCACTCTGTCCCCCTGGCATCCCCCGCTCCAGGAGCACAGAGAGAGAGAGAATAAGATGCAGGAGAGTGAGGGAGAGAGTGAGTTAGAAGATACAAGAGTGAGGCAGAACAAGAAAAAAAGAAAAGATGATACGGGAGACAGAAAATGTTACGAGGAGAGATTTCTGTTCACAATCAATCACCTGGTCACATTACTGTTGTAGACAATTAATGATCGACTATCTGCTCGTGCATTTCCACATTTGCTGATTAAAAGCAAGGTACGTAAGGTAGTAGTTGCCACTAGCAGAGGTAGATTTAGTATGCAGTCAGTCTTTATTAAAACCAACTGGCCTGAGGAAACACAACAAGGGTCCAACCGTGCTTTTCTAGTGTTTTGTGGTGGCGCCCACAGAAATGTCTATATCTACCTTTCCATTTAAAGTCAATGCTCGGAAGTAGCTGTCGGAAAGCCTCATGACAAGACTGCCTCGTTGAATCAGAATAAGTTGATTCACTAAGGAATCAAATCTACTGGAACATGTCTTATTAGAATTTGTGCAGGTAAACAATGACTCCTAATGCAGACACAACATACCATAATACAGAAAAACCAGTTCAAAAAGACAGTACAATCCACATCAGACATTGCTGCACTAATTAGTTGGTATAATGAACATGGGTTTTTGTAGTCGAGCTGAATTATTCAGTTCCAGTCTGAATGTATGGAGGGGAGTCTGTAAATAACGGGGGAAGCGCCGGGTGGCAGCGCGACTTGAAAGGGCTTTAATGCCTGACGTGCGGCAGGAAGGAGAAGAATACCTTTCTTTCATTGACGAGCTGAAAGTTCAACAAAACCCATGGGACACATTTTCAAATGTCTGCGAATATTTACAGTGTTTAAACTGTAAACTATATTTTAATGGCTTCTTCGGCAGATCTGCACAAGCACTCTGTAGAAAATAATTACCGAGCTGTATTTTACATTACTTGGCTATCAATAATACACTCTCTGGGCTACAGACCTGAACTGTAGATCATCACTTTGGCCTCAGTGTAGAAAAGTGCTTTCTTAAGCATTATGTAATAGCATAACATTTAACATTGTCTCTTTTAAATTATATTTTTAGGATCCAAAGACTATTACGAAAGAGCTCAAAAGCTACAAGATTTATACAAAGTAAAAATAAAAAAACTCAATTTAAACTGCCATGAATAATGATATTTGTACCATTACTTATTAAGGTAAATAGTATCGTATTATATATGCATTAACCCTCCATTTTAAATAAGACAGTTCAACTACTCTGTCCCTTCAACCTGTAGAGACGGAGCTAATGGCCCTTGTAGTTATGGCAGTATTCAATAAAAATCTATAATGACCTTCATATATTATTAACACAAAATATATTTTATTCTGGATAAATGTAATGAGGAAAGAGCCGAGTGTGGCTGGGTCTCTGACAAGTGCTCTCCACAGTTGCTCACATTTTCCCAGAAAGCATCTCTTTCTGTGTTTGTAATGAAACATCAGACTAATTAATTGGCTGTCATGTTGGTTTAGTGGCCATAGAGTAGGGCTGCACGATTTGGGGAAATAATCTAATTGCGATTTTTCTGACAGATTGCGATTTGCGATATTTGTTTTTAAGCGACCCAACGGAAGTATATTGTAAAATGCGGCCATATCTCCGGCTAGGAAGGTCGTATCAACGTGCTCCCGTCTCTAGCACCCCCGCAGCCCGAGCTACGAGTGAAAGAACTAAACTTACATGAAACTTCCGTTGGGTTGCTTTAAAGTCAAGCTTCAGTTTAAGATTCACCCTGTAATAGATGTAAAACATGTGATGGAGCATTACTAACCGGACTCAGATGGTTTGTTTCACCTAACCATCTAGGAAAGCTCCATTGGAAGCCATTTGGAAAAGGGCAGGCACTTTCAAAAATACTTGGCAGGTGATTGGATCAATCTGTCTATCACCTTCTATCATGGGCCACTTCTGATTGGTTAACAATGGCTGGTACACGTGGAGCGTAGCACTTCTGATTGGTGTGGATGACTGACACACAGGAAGAAAAAAGAAAATTGCGATTTGATAATTGCATCATTTAAAATCGCGATTTGATTTAAAATCGATTAATCGTTCAGCCCTACCATAGAGGCATACTGAGTAAATGTAGCCACAAAGTCCAAATTTGGCTAGGCAACTTTGCCGCTCTTTTCTACCACCACTCACCTGTCTATTCACCAATGATACCTTAAAAATAATTACTATTTAAATGAATTCACCTTTAAACTTTCTTTCAAAAACAAAGACTAAAAAGCACTGAGGCATGAATTTTTACACTATGCAATTTGTTAACAATTTTCAGCTAGAATTTGGTGGAACATAATCAAAATAAATCTTTAATCTTTTTTATCATTAACTAAAATGTTGAGTTTTTCCATGAAATTATCAGTTTTTCCTTTTAGTTTTTTTTTTTTTAAATGCCCTTAATGTGCTCCAGCTTTTCAAACCCCCCCCCAAAAAAAGACAATCATCAGAATGTCTTTGGTGATGGTAAGAAATAACAAACCTCATCGGAGAAAGTTTCCTTGGATTGGGAATTTTTCACAGTTTCTGACTGTTAAGACAAGACTATACAAGTAGTTAGTTATCCTTTAAATCTCCAGGAATATGTTACTGTCCCACTTCAGACGGTTAGTTTGCTGGTATCCGAGTATTCCGACTCTGATTTATTCTATTGAAGCCACTTCCTCCAGGACTGAGGGGGGTTATCTGTTTTGGTCTGTCAGACGCAGGTTTGGAACAGCCTTTGATTTCTTATGCAAATATCAATTTTTCTCAAATCAGGAGAATCCAAAGGTAACATATTATACACTATATTTACCTCCGAATGGCACCATGATGGTGTCTTTTTGTCAAAATATTTTTAACAGCGACGTGTTAATCCCCAGTCGCGGCTCCCTGCGAGGACACCATATTGAGTTTGCCTTTCCTCCTAAGTACAAACGCACAATGTTGATGAACAATCTATCAGGGAACAAAAGACTAATGATCTGATTGGCTGGTACAGTACAGTATGTAGATGGCGGTACAGAATAGCATTGATCCCTCCCTCTCCATTTCCCTCTCCCTCTCCTCCACCCATAGGACCTACCGGACAGATCAATAGTGCTCAACACATTATTGACCTCCGCCTGATACCTTTCACAGGGATAAAGACAGAGACATAAACAGTGGATGCAGAGAGGGGAGAGGTAGCAAGAGACAGCCAAAGTATCTGTGTGTGTGTGTGTGTGTGTGTCGGTATTTATGTGTGTCCCCGCCTGGAGAGGGTACTAATCTACATTCTGGTTCACACTGATATGTACCTCATCACTGTCTCCTTGACCCGCTGTCCTTAGCGCACAGAGAGGGAAAGAAGGAGGGAGGAGGAGGGAGGTGAAGGAGTGAGGATGGAGGAGTGTGGAGACGGGAGGAAAAATAGCTGACTGTGGTGATCTACCTAATTTATCAGCCCAGTCAAAACAGTGTGTTTTCGCTCTGGAGCAACCGGATACGGCTGCTACTCTCACCGTCACGTCTGACAAACAAATACACAAATACACACACAATCTCTGAAAGCCCAGCTGGTCCTCAAAACTGGCGCACACCAAACACACTCGCACACTTTTCCCCAAAAGCTGCTGCCAGGGCATCAGTACTGAACCAGACAGGCCGACACACACACACACGCACACACACACACACACCGGATGACAGCACTAATACATGCTGCAGACACAACATCCACTTAGCCAACACTCCAGAGAAGGCAGAGAGGGCGAAACACAAGAATATGAGGAAAAGGAGAAACAACTGAACCAGAATATAGCTTTGACTAAACTTAAAGATATTTTCAGAACAAGCAGATGTCTGCATATTAATACAACAAAATGGTCCTCCATGTTTCCACACAAATGAAACCACTTTAAACTACCACTGCATTTTTTTAGTGATATCATGAAACTATGTTCACTATTTTCATCCGTCAACATTCAAGAGCTTTAGGTCACTTTGTTGTTTATATCAAGTTACGACATCAAGTTTGGCAAATATCTGTCAGTATCCCAATATCCTTTTCTAGTATGTTACAAGCTGGCTCTGCTTGTAACATAAGGAAAACAGTTCCACACAGGAGTTGCCCAAAACAATCATTTATTTGACCCAACACAGTGGTTACAACCAACAATACCACACACAGAGGAGCGGTGTCCTGGTGCACCGAGCAGGGCAGCTGAGAGAGAACGAGAGCCTGTTCTGCAGCCCTCTTAAAAACTGGAACCAGGTGCCACAGGTGGGTCTCATCACTGCTGATTACAAGGAAAACCCAGGTTACAACAGCACCATATGGTGGACAACCACAGGGTTGTCACACCCCCCCCATAAAAGAAGGGTCCCCAAGACACTGAAACATCAAATTAATAACAGAGCTTAACCGGGTGTAAATGTTACCCTATTTTACCACTGCCTACTTTCCACATTCACCAACTCAGCAACCCGACACCCTGGAAGCAATTAAAGAGCAGGAAAACGCTGGAAAAAAAGATGTGAAAACAGGAACAAAACCACCTTAAGGTACTGCTCTCGACAAAGCATCAGCCATTACATTTTCGGAACCTTTGAGATGTCGGATTTTTAAATGGAAAGGCTGTAGAAACAGGGACAATCTCATTAACCGCTGGTTTGGGTTTGGCGATTTCCTCGGCGGAGGATACCACTGGTGAAGGAAGCACATCGGGCCACAGTCTGCCACCAGCCAAATCATTACCCAGGATGACTGCCACTCCTGGAACAGGCAAAGAAGGCCGGACTCCCATGGCAACCTCACCCTGCCCTAAATGACAGGACAACACCAACCGATGCTTTGGAGCAGACAGCAACTGCATCCCCATTCCCCTAGACAATACACAACTTCCAGTGTCAGTTTCCGAGGAAAATGGAAGAACACCCTCACTTATGTACGAATCTAAAGCACCTGTGTCTCTAAGTATCTTAACAAGGAATTTCTTGTCACTTCCTTGCAAAGACACATAACCTTGACGTATAAAAGGGGCATAACCTGGATCAAATTCCTCTGCTATCAGGGAGGGGCGAGGCTTCACCTCCTGCAGGGCTAGTCCCAAGTTAGAAACCGCAGCAGCAACTGGTTGCGGGGTAGTATGGAGTTTAACCGCAGCTATAGCCTCATCCTAGCAACCTTGTGGGCATGCCACAGCTATAGCCTCCTAGCAACCTTGTGGGCAGTATAGAGTTTAACCGCAGCTATAACCTCCTCCCTAGCAACCTTGTGGGCAGGAGCTGCAAGGGCAACAGGCCTGGGAACCTGGCCATTTTGGAGTCCCTTGGTTTTTGCATTAAGTTCCGGGCATTCATTTTTCCAATGACCATTACCCAAACAAAAGTTGCAAGTATTTAGATCAACTTTATCCCTCCAGCCATACAAGGACCTTTGCTCTGACCTTAACACTTCACCCACTTTACCTCTGTGGTCACCAGACCAGTTATTTCTGCTCCCCCAGTCAAATCTCTCTCCTGAATGAATCTTGTGTGTTAAAGTGTACTCATCAGCTAACACCCCAGCTTCTGTTACATTTTTAACCTTATGCTCATTCAGGTACGTAGCAACGCGTTCTGGAAGGATATCTTTGAATTGTTCAAGAAGGAACAGTTCCCTCAAATCATTAAGATTTACTACGTCGGAAGCCGTGACCCATCGATTAAATTTCAACGTCAGCTCCTGAACAAGTTCCACATAGGTCTGTCCTTCTGACTTCCTTAGCTTCCTGAATTGCTGACGGTAGGCCTCAGGCACCAACTCATAAGCTTTTAGCACTGCAGTCTTTACCCTAAAGTAATCTTCACTGTCAGCCATACTTAATGCAGAAAATGCTTCTTGAGCCCTACCAGTTAACACACACTGTAATAGCAATGTTTTCTCCGAATCAGACCACTGTCGTCTTTGGCTAAGTCGCTCAAAAAAAGAATCTACAGTCTTCTCATCAAATTTCGGTAACAACCTCAGGTTATAAACTACATCAAAAGTTGCTGGGGACACCCCAGGAGAAAGCTTACCCTCTTGGATGAGGTCCAACTTGTAACGCTCTTGTTGCAATTCAGCTTCCCGCACCACTGTAGTTAACCTTAAACGCTCCATCTCAGTTTCCTGCTCACGAGCTCTAGCCCGGTCCTCACGAGCATTTGCTCGTTCCTCACGTTCACCGTCTTGTTGGTACTGCAGCAGCATTATTTCCTTTCTCTGTTCAAATGTCATTTCACCAAAGTCAGACAAAGAAAAACCTGCACTTCTCTGCCGCTCTGGATTTATAGCTGCCTTCTCAGCCAACTCATCCTCGGAACAATCATCGACAGCTGGCAGAACTTCTTGCAGTACCAACTGGGCCTGTAACGTGGTCACTATGGTGTCTTTACGACCCTGCTTTGGAACGTCTACCTCAAAATGCTCTGAAATTTTTAACAGTTGGTCTTTAGTACATTTTTCCAGCAGTTCCACACTGGGACACTTAACAAAATCCAGCAATGTAGCCATGATTATGCAAACTCCCTTGAACCTGGTGCACCAACACTTAAAAGGATTTGAATTTTTTATTTTTTTTTCCTTTTCTTTTTAACTCTGGAATACCTCTCCCCTAACTAACTGCCTACCCAATACTAACTATCTTGTCTCACCCTAGTCTTCATGCATGCCACGACAGGTGTTTTAAACACTTACCCAATGACCCGGTAAAGCCCCAGCGAAGCTGTTACTCACCAAGACAGTCACGGACGTGTACCCATGACAAAAAAATGTCGAATCATGTTTATGCACAAAAATAACAAACAAAAATAACAAACCAACAAGCTCCCCTAAAGGAGATGTTGCTTATGCCTATCAGGAAAGGTAATTCCAAAGCTATTCCTTAATGCCCTACACCAGGAACAAACTGTCTACACAATCAAGGCAGCCAAATCAAGTAAACACATATCACCTGGTTCTTGGATCGGACGAGCCCCCATATGTTACAAGCTGGCTCTGCTTGTAACATAAGGACAACAGTTCCACACAGGAGTTGCCCAAAACAATCATTTATTTGACCCAACACAGTGGTTACAACCAACAATACCACACAGAGGAGCGGTGTCCTGGTGCACCGAGCAGGGCAGCTGAGAGAGAACGAGAGCCTGTTCTGCAGCCCTCTTAAAAACTGGAACCAGGTGCCACAGGTGGGTCTCATCACTGCTGATTACAAGGAAAACCCAGGTTACAACAGCACCACATGGTGGACAACCACAGGGTTGTCACAAGTAATATTGGGGTTTTTAAAGAGTAAAATAGTGTTGTCTGTTCCACCGCTGTTTCACATTACCACCAAGGATCCACTGTTTTTCTAAATAATATTAAAATGACGCTAGGAAACAAACAGCTGCTTTCAGCCGTGTAACACATTAGTCTGTGCCACACATGTAACGCAGAGTTTCCTAACTTTATCACAGCTAATTATCAAGTTTACTAGAGTATTATTTCACTTTTTCCATTACAGCACACTTCTATTGCTGCACAGTGAAAAGGCAAAACAGGAAAAGGCAGAATACACACAAGTATCTCTTTTAATCAAAAAGTGCTTATTTGATTCAACTGTAATGCATATCATTTGGCCTTAAAGTAGTGTATAGGAGAGAAATAAAACATGATATGTCCTTCAAATGGTGCATAATGTTTGCCAGTTTGGATTTTTGAAGATGCATAAAACACTTATAATGAAAGCAGCATAATGGACAGCCGGTAAATAACAAATACAGCTGAAAGTAAATAATGTACAATAAAATGAGCTTAAAACTATTTTGGTAAAATAAAAAGCATCTTTAAATACCCAAGAGGGCATGAATATATTGCATTGTTATATTTTCCTTTATCTAACACATCTTGTCATTTTACAAGATGTGAACTTTGAATAAAGGAAAAAACATCATTTGAATAATAATGAAGAATAGCTCATTCCCTGATATCAAGTGCTCTTCAGAGTTAGGATTTCAAGACATCCTGTGGCTACTGGATTTAAAAGAAAACCTTTTTTCGATCCGGCTCCCTCCCCCCTTTTTTTATCTATGACATTCGGCCACTTACTCCATTTTCGAACACCTTAACAACTGTCTGTTTTCTTCATGCGGTCTACATTGCCCTCTCTTTCTCGGCACAACTAGGCTTTGTGGGTAAACAGCTAGATTGGCCAATCAATCTTCTCTCGGGAACAGAGGTAGTAGTGGTGGTAATGGAATGAGGGAGGGAGGAGGGGGGTCAAGAAAGAGATAGGAAAAGAGGAGGAGAGAGGGAGTGAGCGATAAGGCGAGAGAGACAGCGGACTGAGGAGTAAAAATATAGTAAAGACGGTGAGGGGGGGGATGCAGATGCGGGGGCGTCGCAGAGAAACCACAAGAGAGAGAATTGCAAAAATGCAAAAAAGACAGAGAGAAGAGTGAGAAAGGAGTGTGAGAGAAATGATAAAAGTGGGCAGATGTGTAAATACAGCGTGAACAAGAACAGTGCAGGAAGAATAAGACTAATCATGAAATCAAGAAATAAGTATCAACATCACAACGGCACATTGGTGATTTAATACTCTATGTGCATACACTGTCAAAACACTTAGGTGAATCGTATAGGTCTTTAAGAAGAGGCGTCTTTCCAGTGTTTACAAGTCGATAAATCGCAATTAAACCAATTTATTCTAGCAATGTCGAACAAACACCAGGCCTCGATCAGAAGTGCTTTTTGCTAATATCGTATAGCTCCACACTGTAGAGTGCTTAGCTCGGAAGATCAAACTCCCATTATTTAAATTACAGGAGTGGATGGACTTGATTTAAGACGGATTGAACAATTAACACTGCTAATCAAGCCAGCAAATTAATTGGCGTAAGACATGAAGGTACAATTAATGGAGCTAACTATAAGACATTAAAATGTACTCTTGGTCTCAATCATATCATTTGGTTAGGTGTACAATTCAGCATTTATCATTATAAAATGGTAAAAAAAAAGAAAGTCTATATATTTTAAATGTATAATATGTCAAGCCATTTAAGCCTTATCTAAAAGCCTGCATGAATGATATCATTATAAAACACTTTAAATGAATTATATGAATCAGCATATGAAGAAAAGATTGCCTGCATCTGCTTTCCAAATATTAAACCCTTTATGCCTTCCTCTTTGGTGAATAATATGCTTAAAGGAACTATATACTTAGAAACCCAAACTTGACATATACTGAGTCACTCTAAGATAGCAGCCCCCCATGCCTCTAACCGGCTCATTCTTTTGAAACCAGTAGAAAAGGACCTGTGCTCAGAGACTAGCCTCAGGGGGCTGGAGCCAAAATTAAACCGGTCCCGTCTAGTTCGCTTTATCACCGTAAGGAGCAGACAGCCAGCGACCATGTAGCACACCCATCTACATTTATACACACACACACAGCCGGGGTTAACTGGCACACTGGCACTGAGGGTGTGAGCCCCTCCACCCTCCATCTATGGGCTGCTTGCCAAAAATGCTCCACGTCCAAAAATACACACGCAACACTCACACCAACACACACGAACGCACACACACATAAATCCCTAGCTTAGCCTCAGCCCAGTGCTGGGATTACCGGATTAGAACTCTATTCCATTATCTCCCCCCACTATACAGCACATACACACACAGACACACACACATACCCACACAATGCCACACTGTCTTGACCAGAGAGGACAGGCTGTAGAACAGTGTCAATCACAACACATGACATTTACACACAAGTGGATACAGTTACCCCTCGAAAAAAAGGGGAAAAACAGCCACATATTTACATTTGTATTTGGCATTACTGGACTCATTCTGCATGAGACCTGGTTCTGAGCACCTGTGACAGCAAGTATCCCCCCCCCCAGCGTCCCTGGACACTGAATCCCTTCAAACTCCGGAAAGACTGTTTCATAGCTGAACGTGACCTCTGACCTCATTGAGAGGCAAGATGGGGGAAAAGAAGAATTTTTCCTTCAGACGCCCAACGGCATCGAATAATTCCTCAAGGACACGGACATAAAAACGTACAGTGTAAACAGAACGTAAGGCTTTTTTGAAGGCTACAGAGTTTTTCTTCTGTTACTCGAATTGTGATTTTACTCACTTGCGGCAATTTCATTCACGTAGCTTAACATCACCACTGTACAGCACACAAAAGGCTCAATCCTTAGACACTCTGTCTCAGAATCTAAAATATTTATTCTCTCACGATTTCTTGATAAACCATTGAGATACAAAGTGCTTGGAGTGTTTTTGGGCCCTGCTGGTTCTGGATGTAAAAGTCACACTCATTTCTCTGCAGACACTTTTAAAAACAGCACCTCAAAGGCTTAGTAATATTTGATTCTTTGATATTAAGATAAAAGCTAAAAGCCTGAGTACATAAATGAGAGAAGGGAACTACGATTCTCAAGCTGCACTTTGGTAGAAATATCCAGTTCTATAACAGGAGCACATACACTGGTGAAAGCTTAAAATGATGCTACTATTTTGTTTAAAATATGCATTATTACAGTGACATGATTTGCTAGTTATTTTGGCCAATGTGTATGAAACACAAAACATCAAACAGTGAGTCTGTTACCCAAGAGTCCTCATGCAATCACGTGAGCAAGCTATCGCATTATGATTTTAATAGTTTAGTGCTTTTTTTCTCTCCATTAAAAAAAGGTATGTCTTTGACTTGTATAACATGTTAAAGGGAAATTATTATTTCACACATTGTCCCAAGATGTTAGAAGACAAAGAAAACAACAAATCACGAGACAATCAACATAAAACATCTGAAAGAATCTTCAAATCCCCAAAATGTAAGATAAATACAAAATAATTCCCACAGGGTCCCTTCTCCCTCTTTTAACCAAGGGGTCCTTGGCCTGAGAAATGTTGAGAACCCCTGAATATTTGTTTGTGTAGTCATTAGTTTACAGTCATCTGGGATTTTTCTAGTTGTTGAGATAATATTAAAAGTTTGATTCCCAGTAGAGTGGATTTCTATAATGCCGGTCTAATTGTGTCTTAAAAAGCGCACACTTTCCTCTTCTGGCTGTTGAAGGTGCCTCTTGAAGATTCTTCCTACATACTCCAAGTTTCTATACAAACCTGTACAGTGTTTACATGTCTGTCTCAAGCAATCAAAGAAACCACTGCTACAGTGAATGAGTGTGTGTTTCTGTGAGAAGAGAAGAAGTGGCTGCAGAGCCAGTTGTCACTTACATAGTCATGGAAGGCCTTCGCCTCACTGGAGTGCTCACATGTCTCCCTTCGGTCTGGAGCCGCACAATACAAGTCCCAGAATACACTGAAAAGAGGGGCGAGGGGGGGGGGTTGGGACGAAGAGGTCAGAGGTTAGCATACAGAGCAATACAAGCAAATGTGTAACAGCTATTCATAACCCATTCACACACTCTCACTATCTCCCTAGCGCTCTTAAACTGCCTCTCATATACTTGAGCATCATTATAAGAGGGACACAATGCCAGTGTCGCCCCCTCAATCAACCTCTCACTCACTCAAAAATACACACACACACTCACTTGTGTTACAGTACATGCATGGACCTTTTATTGACTGCATCCATTTCTTAGCTTCACACTTTAACAGTTAGACTTAAATCATGAATATAGAGCTAAACGAATGAAAAACACATGTTCTTTTACCAGGGATGATAAGATTTGCTCATAAAATGATCTTCACAAGGTCAAGGCAATAATAAGAGTTGATAGAGAGATAGACACAAAATGTCTCCATAATGGATATTTGTTTCAGTTTATATAAACAGAGTAAGTGGAAAATCATCATCGCAAACGTGCTAGGCAACAACGCTGACGGATGGTGTGCTACCTGTCTAAGAGGCCTTCATTGAATCAGTCTTCGTGCATTGATTTAGTGGAAGTGCTATACACAGAGTAAAACAGCGACATGGCTAACAAGAGGACCAATCAGGCAGCCACTTCACAGGGCCCGGCAATCTGCGTTGCACACAGACATGTTGAAAGCCCAACATCTGGAATTGTTCCTACTTCTTAAGACATGCTAGATATGAGTGACTTGATTGAGATCATTAAAGAGGCCCTATTATGCTTTTTGGGGTTTTCCTTTTCCTTTGGTGAGTTATACAGGTTTTTTTGCATGTAAATGGTCTGCAAAGGCTAAAATCCTGAAGTTCACACCAGAGGGAGTTTCTCTCCCACACACTCCCCCCCTGCCTGAAACGCCTCCATTTGACTCCTTTGTTTACTTCGGGAACATCGTGACATCACTTTGTAACACTTCTGTTGGCTAGCGCTCCAAAACATTGTACATGATAGGGGCGGGACAACTAACAGGTTGACCAATCACAACAGAGCTGTTCAGCTGACCAATCAGAGCAGACTGGGCACTGGTTTCAGACAGAGGGTGAAAAGAGGTGCTGCAGCACAGGCAGTATGAAGGAGGACATGTCACAATAGAGGCACACAATACAAATATGAACCTGATAGCATGAGCATAATAGGGCCCCTTCAAGAGGCATTTATACAATATTTTGATCTCTAAAAGTGTATTTTCCTCCAACTCCTCTTAGCGTATAGGACTGAGGGCTTGGTTGAGCTACAGATGATAAGGTTGTAAGTGTGTTGCTCAAGGACACATCAACAAGGAGTAATTATTAAGAGGCTACAAGACCTGAACCTTCTATTCAACAAGGTTATCTGTCCTTTCACTGTAAGCCTCAACAAGGAGAGGAGGTAAAGAAAAGGATGTTGCCCAGGTATAAAATACAACATTATATATATTATTTATTTTATTTTGCAAAGAAACAACCTACATCTAGGTTTTGGCCCTTAATGAACAAGAGAACACACTTATTCTCAAGATGTATCTGTGCTTTTTTTTGCTATTAGGTTATTATTCTGTTCCTTCATTTTCTTTTTATTAAAAGATGTCCTTGGTCTCACATTGCTGATAGTGCTTTAAAAGCCTGACGTTCATTCTTCTGACTCAGCAGAGCCCCCCCCCTGAGGTGAAAAGTTACACTGTACTTTTCAAAGAGCATTTAAGAGTATATTTACCAGTCAGTAATTCTACATCTACAGGTTTTTAAATGTGTGTTCCTTTGTAATATGTACACTGGTAATTTCAGTAATGTCCTTCAGCCACACAGTGAATAATATTCTTCATCCAGTGGCCCACTTTTTGTAGCTTTACTTTAATATTCCTCATAAGAGCAAATAAAAAGGCTATAACAAATAATCACAAGAATGCAAAGAATCTGTGATACCCACATGCAATAAAACATTTTTATTGTATTTGATGCCTCTACTGTGACATGCCTGCATGCTTAAATGTTCAAAAAGGTCTTTACTTTCTCATACTGCCTGTGCTGCAGCACCTCCTTTCACCCTCTGTCTGAAACCAGAGCCCAGTCTGCTCTGATTGGTTAGCTGGCCGGCTCTGTTGTGATTCGTCAACCGCTTAGAGATGTCCCTTCCCTTAGCATATCACATACAATGTGTTGGAGCGCTAGCCAATAGGAGCGTGAGTGTTACGTAGCGATGTCATTATGTTACAGAAGTAAGACATCTACAATTACACAAATGTAAGATGCTTTTGTTTCTTAGGTCTCAGTGAGTCTATTACTCTATTTGATGGAAAGAATAAGGCTGGATATAATCTGTATCCTCTTATTGTCAACAAATCCCCTGGAAAAGACTCAAAATAGGGGAGGGGGAGAAATCAGATGACTGATTACCAGCTGCATGTTAACTAGGGTTTTACAGTAAAACATATTTTATAATTACTGTAAGTGTTGTGTGATTCCTTGACCCATCCTGATTTCCTGCAAAAAGCTTGACTATGAACTGAACCTGCAATTTCAAAAACAAGTGAAACCGCTGATCGGGGCTTAAGGTGATGACCGCAAGGGTAAAATCTGAGCCAGGGGCAGAAATGACAGGAGGGCGACGGGGGGAGGAGGAAGACAGCGGAGGGAGAGGTGACACAAAGGAAGATGGAATGCAACGGGTTAATCTGCTAAGAATCCCTCTCCCTCATGAACAAAG
Organism: Dissostichus eleginoides; assembly: GCA_031216635.1. Classification (NCBI taxonomy): domain Eukaryota; kingdom Metazoa; phylum Chordata; class Actinopteri; order Perciformes; family Nototheniidae; genus Dissostichus; species Dissostichus eleginoides. The sequence goes on from CM062275.1 coordinate 23,088,600, forward strand.
GAGAAAAGTGGGAGGTGAGGGGCACACAAAGGGTGACGAGAGGGTGGGGGGGAGGGGAGTACAGAGGGGGGGGGGGGGGGTCCATTCCCTAACCATCTGGATCTATTGTTTCAGGATCGGGGGTGAAGGATGGAGAACTGGAGGAGGGGAGAAGACGGGGAGGGAGGGGTCACGCCCTCACAGAGTCTGGTCAACCCCAAGCTGAGACTCTGCTCCACCTCCCACCTCCGGAAGTCATTTCAATCATGACTGGAGCACCAACAATAAGTCAAAATCTGGTCATTTTCAAAACATGAATCTGTTGATGTCTATATCATTTATGAGTTGAACATGCTTAACATTTATTTGGCTCTTCCATGAGCCTTCAGACCATTCAAGCTACCGTTTGTGCATGTGACAGTAATGAATTTATGTAAGGTTAGGATGAGATCTTAGAATAAGTACTCCGACTAAAATATCCCAGAACCAAGTATTACCAAAACTTCTTTGGTCAAAAGATGCCTGATTTAGATCCTTTTACGACCCAGATCTGACAAAAGAGGGCCATTTATCTGATTTTGCTGGCAGCCAATCATCACAAGCGTCATTCAATTTAATGTGGCATGTTATTGGCCTATTACCAAATCAGCTACAACCCAATTATGGTGTTCTGACGTCAACTTCATGTATTTCACAGAGTTAGCAATTTATACTTTTTTACCTACTATTGTATATCATTTTGTAAATGCAATAACAAAATATTTTGTGTTAAAAAAACATTTGAATCTGGAAGAGAGGTAGTGGCATTTCACATTACCACACGATGGGTATCAATGAAGTAGGATAACTACTCATCAAATTAAGTGCTTTAATAGTGTCGCTATTATTGTAAGGGTACTGGTGTTAGTAACGTAATAAAATAAACAATACCCAGACGTGTATGATGGTCACTAGAGTCCTGTTAACGATTGAGTATGTGTGGCGAGGTAGGATACACAGCTTTAGACATGTACTGTAAAAACTGTTTACTCACACAAGTAAACAACATGGATAAGCTTACTGTATCAAAACAAACACTGGGTGAAAAAAAAGAATAGCAAACTGAAACTCACCACCACCACGAATGGAGGAATCCAGGAGGCTCCCCTAATGTAATATTCTTCTCCCATCGAATCTGGAGGAGAGGAGAGAAGAGTCACTTGTGGCCACTAGAGAGAGGATTATGTCTGCAGGTCCAGGGGTTAAGAACATATAATCAGTCAGTCTCAAACTGTCAATGGCCTCGGATGGGAAGATAGGCATCTATCTGCCTCTGTCGATCTCCATCTTCCTTCTGTTACATCTCTTTCCTGTCTGCCTTTCTTTCTTTTTTTACATATGAAATGCTTTATGGATACGGGCAAGTCATGTACTCACTTACTGTCTGCCCCCAAAAGGGCTTTTAGGAGGAAATGTAAACAGACAACACCATGCTTACATATGTCTACAATGTCCGAAGACAACTGCGTCAGATGTTTTTACACTAAGATTAACAATGGCAGACAGGGAGCATGATCTGGTGTAACTTTATAGGATTTCCTCTTGAAAAATTAATGCAACAGCTCAGGTGCGGCAATCACGTTTAGCATGTTTGCTCTGACACCGCAAGTTGTTGTAAACATGCACTTTAGCTGGGTCATAGCGTGTGTAGTTTTACTACTGAGGAAAGCCGTTTTTATTCACAAATCACCAAGGCCAATGTAAAATCATCACTAATTCTTTATTTTCCTACCTAGCGCCAGTCTAGATACACAATTTAAGACAAAGAGAGAATAACAAGGATTGGCTCAGTGCTTTTGAAACAGCCTGTCCTCCTCCAAAAAACGACCAAATAGGTTGATTGTTCAGCAGCTTATTACGACCTATAGTCACGTTTTAAAGTTTAGCACCTCTAGTGGTCGTGTAAGAAACAACAATTTGCGGCATATGGGCTGATGCTCCCGTTGATTGCAAACGCTCAGGAGGGTCGTATATTCACAAATAACCCTCTCTGGAAAATCCTAAATTGTAGAATAGTTTGGCCATTAAAATGCTTTTTGATTAGATTTCTAGCGAGAAGTGTATATTGTACTTTTAGAATCCAGTGGATGTGTAGGATCTATAGTTTGATAGATATTACGAAGATGATTTGAGGTCTAGCCAGGAGAACGTGTATATACTACGTCTTTCCCCTATTCATTTCTATTGACGGCAGCGTCCATGTAAAGTTGGCGTCAGCGCTCACGGGGTGAAAACAGTATTTCCGGTCTCGAAGTTTTCATAATAAAACCGGAAGTATTCCCCTCACTGTCAAATGATTTTACAGTGATATCTGCCGTACTCATCCACTAAAAAACATCAGTTTATCCTTGTTAATTACACAACATTGATTGGTTTAAATTGTGTACAATGCTTTTGTGTTTTTAACCTTCGATTCGGAGAAACAAATAGTTTTTTCGGAGTTTAGGATGGCCGAAGACACTACACTACCCATAATCCTCAGCTATCGTTTGGGACTTCAACATCCGCTTTGCTTGACAAACCCCCCATATCCACTCAGTATTTACATTCTTTAATTCAAAGAAAATCCGTAATATCTTTAAAAACGTCCCTTTCTATCAGCTGTGCACCGTTATGGTGTAAATACAGCCTATCTACCAATTGGATCAAATATAAAAGTCAGCCGAATTAGTGTTGATACTGCAAGGAGACGTATTGTGTGAAAAGAAATTGAAGATGTTGTTTAATTGCTGATATATTTATGATCCACGTCACGTATTCAGTTTCGGCGGCATTTCTTCCAGTTTGTCAAAAGGTCTTCTAATCAGGGCTCTATAAATAAAGAACTAGGGCAGATGTGTAATATTTAATGCAGCCGAACCGTGTATTACAATGCCGTTATGTGATGACTTTCAAAGAGAAAAGCAAGCACACGGATTAAAGTATTATTTTCTTTCTTTTTAAAAAAAAATGTTTTCGGATTTCACATCGCATAAACATCATATCCAAACGTGCATTGCGGCTAAAACATCCAATCACCGAGCTTCAACGATAGCTGAGGATTATGGGTAGTTCGATGTTTTAGCCTATCAAAACCTCTGAAAAAAGAAATGTGTCTCAGAATCGAAAGGGAAAAACCTATGGGAAAAACACAAAAGTAGTGTACACAATTTAAACCAATTAATGTTGTGTAATTAACAAGGATAAACTGATGTTTTTTAGTGGATGAGTACTGCAGATGTCACTGTAAAATCATTTGACAGTGAGGGGAATACGGTTTTATTATGAAAACTTCGAGACCGAAAATACTGTTTTCTAGGGATGCTCCATCGATCGGCCGCCAATCGATATCAGCCGATACTCACTCTCTGCCGATCGATCGGTGCTCTCTAAAAATGCCGATCGCGAGAGCCGATCGCATGACGTAAAATGATGACGTAAAATACATGACACTTTTCTCTGTGCGCGGCAAAACAAGCTCGCCAAAATGGCTTCACCAGTCTGGCAGTATTTTAAGGTGTCCGAAAAAGACAATAAAATAGCGGTATGCAACGTGTGTGAAGCAGAAATCCTGCAGCTCCACCCGCTGTGACGGACCGGTGAGCGGAGCAAAACACACTAAGAGTTAGACCTATCAACCTTGAAGTTTAGCCTCAGTTACAGCACCGTGGCTGCTGGTCTGGCAGCCCAGGTCGATGAGGGAGGGATAAATGTTGTCAGATTGAGGAAAAGATTCACCCGGAGAGTTTTCTTGGCTAATACAATGAATTCTGGGGGTTGGAGCTTAGACTTTCCGACTATTCAATTTTAAGGACCACCCTACGTGAGGCTAAACTTCAAGGTTGATGAGGGAGGGGTAAATGTTGTTGGAATTTGAATAAAATTCCCCAGGAGAGTTTTCTTGACTAGTATAACGAATTCCGGTGGTTGGAGCTTAAAATAAATTAATTAAAAAATGTACCTCTCACGAAGGACCACCCTACTGGACGTGGATTCTAAAAGTACAATATACACTTCTCGCTAGAAATCTAATCAAAAAGCATTTTAATGGCCAAACTATCCTACAATTTAGGATTTCCAGAGAGGGTTATTTGTGAAAATACGACCCATCGGAGCGTTTGCAGTCAACGGGAGCACTAGAGGTCGAAAACTTTAAAACGTGATTAAAGGTCGTAATAAGCGCTTGAATAATCGACCTATTTGGTCGTATGAGTTGGAGGACTTGTTGTTTTGAAACTAGTTCAGGTCATGGATGTCATCTTACCTCAGACAGGAAGGTCTGTGCGGACTTCTGTGCTCCCACATGTAGCAGGTACTCGTACACATATAATGCTAACCTGAAACACAAAGGGAAAAGTTGTTAGTGGCAAAATCCAGCCTCCATATTCTCATGATCAAGAGTCTTCGCATTTGCACTCAATGATGTCTATTTGGCATCTTAGGTTTTTTGGGCGGCCCAATTTTTACAACCAAATGCAGACCTACAATAGCAATTCAACCAAATCTTGCTATAAACTATAAGCCCCTTAGGATAGTCGGCAATATATATTCCAGGGGCTTGATTTTATAGGAGTCAATTTGTGTTTGAATCTTTACCACAACTCAACAACTGTGAAGGTTAACAGACCAACCATGGCTAATAAAGTGGCTTAATGGTATAGCTTAAACAAAAAAAAAAGAGTCTTTGCTACTATGAAGTTGGAATGGATACGTAGAAAAAGAGACATGGTGAATGTAATCAAAAGCAGCAGAAAAGTCAAGACAGGCCGAATGAGTAAGTTTTTTCTGGTTCTTTACAAATAATCTATTCAAACAATTAGCAAATACAATGAAAGTTGATGTTTTGTTTTTCTTTGTGACTTCCTTTATTTAGTTGTTTTACATTAAACAAAAGTCAGCTGCATTATCTATTTAACATGATATGTCCAAAGTCCTGATATTCACATTTGCATGCAGCAGGAATAAATGTTGCCATCTCAAGGCTTATGTTTGACCAGCCAGAAAGGTTCAGTACTGTTACTGTCCCTCTGATAACACCTGGTAGGCATTGGTAAAAGCAGAGAGTTTTGGGCATATAGAAACCATGACATTAACTAACATTGGCTCTTGGTTCATGTGGTTCAAATGCAGGTAAATCTTTAGAATACCTTTGAAGATGTTTGGGTTGCTTGAAATATTCTCACAAAAAAGGGCCACATAATCTCAGCTCTGTGGACTGTAGAGCTTTTGACACTATTTTCCAATATACATTTTACGAAGCTTAAGTATCCAACGTCTTCAAAATTGAAACAGAACCTGAAATATACCTGCCAAGCTGTATGAATTTTTTTTTGCCATTTGTACTGATTAAATACTGATAGTAGTAGCTGCACACGAGAGGCATTCCAAATAAATCAAACAGTATTTTAAAAGCCATGGCCTTGAATTTGAAATCACTATTATATCAGGCCAGCCACACTTTATAACAGCAATCCACCAGGGTCTATTAACGGACACAAGAACCATGCTGTGGAGTGGGAAACCCCCATTGGCCCAACATTGTACTCCTAACGCCTTCACTTAGTCGTGTTTAATAGGCTGTTAATGGACCATCAATCGACCGGCAGCGTGGATATGACAGTGCCCCGTGTGCCCAGAGCAGACAGTCCTCTGACAGGCCAATAAGGTCCTAATGAGAAGGACAGTAGCTCACTGTCATCGCCCCCATTATTAGTCAATGAAGTGATCAATGAAACATGGTTTTGTGATAATACCGCTGTTGTTCAGTTTGTTTTAACCACTGACCGTCTATTTGTTTTTCCAATGCTCTCTTCCCTTTGTACTGTTGTTAAATGGTGAGAGAGGTGATGTCTATTTAAGACCATTTAATGCATTTAAGCCTCTTAAAATGATATATAATTAGGCGGTAAAATGTTTGGATAGAAAGCCAATAGGCTATCATTATCACCATGTTATAAAGAAACGTAATAGGTACGTTTTAATAACTGGACTACATTTGCCAATGCATAATGTATCTATTATTTTCTGCGTCACCAAGCTCCTTAGCTGCTCAGTGATACCTAGGACGTCATTTATAAAGAATAATGCATCGCTCTTTAGAAAAAACGCCTCATTTGGACAGAACAATTGCAAGTAGGTGTGACGAACTAATTGCATGAAAGATCTCAAAATGAAATGCAACAATTGGTCAAATAAACAGTTAATTACTTTGGTATTCGATTAACATGGGGGGGCACATGGGAGCAACATAAACGGCAACAACTGCTGTGCGTTATGATGGAGATACGATCCGTGCCTGACCAGTTCTTACAGCTAATGATATGCAAATGTTTAAGATATGCATTGTTAGAATGCAAATGTAGTCAGTCAAAGATATGAATAGGCAAATAGACAATAACTGTAGGGAGGCGATGGTTGCCATATGATCACACCTTGTCTTTTACATAGAAGCAACGGAGGCGGGGGACATTATCTAAGCATCATCACAGGAGGGGGGGCGGCAGCTGGCAGATATAAATGCATGCTCTTTAAGATTTGTAAGATTTTGGTGTAACACACCAAAAAGGTCTAATTCCAAAGTTTTTATTCAAGTGTCACACATGATGATCTTGGAGGTCAAAGAAACCTGCACTCAAAATTCTACACATTTATATGAAATGGCAATTGGTACAAACTATTATTTTAGACACGACTAAAGATGGATATTGTACATCCGGCTTCTCCCTGTCCCTACACTTTCTCACTAAGGCAATAGGGATTTGTATTGGCAAAAAAAATGCGGAATAGGATACGATACAAGAGTTTCGACTTATATGTTGCCATACTCTAAGCAAGGCAATATATTGATTTTTCCTAATCTAATCTGAACTAATGTTAAGAAAACTGCATTAGTATACAGAAGACAACATCATATGCTCATGTTGGAGTTGCTATCTATCATATGAGGGTGTAAACAACTCATAATGAACAATGTCAATCACAAATCAACTACAAATTACAATTGGATTCACTGATTCTGAGAAGCGATACAATTTGAGAAAACATTATATCTCGACACTTGTATCGATAAGTATGTTACTACCCTACGAGACACCAACTTCTATATATATCATGGGCAGTTAATTAGCTATCCTTGACTACATACTGCTGTCTTTACGAGTCTTTTCAGAGCACTACAGAGGTTGAATTTGGCCCGTCGCAGCATCTGACCTGGTATCATAATCATCATTCTGGCCTGGACTGAGCATTGGTTGGACAACCCTTTGTCCAATTGGACTTTGTTGTTATATTACTGATAGGAATTTCATCCAAAGTTATTGGCATTTGAATATAATTTGAATGATTTCCCAGAGACAGACCATCTTAGTCAAGCAGAAACGGACATGTTGTTGTATTTATGTCATGTCATTCTGAGTAATTCTTCAGTTTTTCTGTAACATGTAAAGAGCTACAGTTGCAGACATGACTTTCACTAGATGCTGTCCCAAGATTAAAGTGTGACATAGGTGTTTTGCTATGAATAGGTGATAGTAGTTTCACTGTGAAGTCCATTTGTCTTTGTATGTGTACAGCCCGCTGTCCTGCTCGGAAGGTAATAAATAGCTGAGGGTGTTCCCCTCTTGCAGATAGTGACCAAGATAAGAAAACATACATGAGCACTGCAGGCAGACATCCAGATGAACAAACAAACAAAGCAGAAGTGGCTTAAAAGTCTATAATTCCCAGAGTGATTTACACTGCTTAATAGTATTCAACTTTAAATGTATCCATTATTCTGCACAACAATAACCATATCTAACATCAGGAATACGACTTGGCTGCAGCGACACAGACAGTGGGACAAATTGGTTGTTGTACCAATGACCGATGCTCTTAAGAGGCTAAAGACTGCAGTTTAGCTAACAGACACAAACACACACACACCACTTTAGCCATGGGAATCTGACCACTTTCTGAGGCTCCTTGCAATTTGTAGGTCACAAAGCTCTCTGTGACCGCTGGTGTAGAGTGTAAGTCAGTGCCACTTGCAGGTCACTCTAGTATTTAGCCACACACACATCTGCACAGCACACACACAGATCGTTATTTTACCTGTGCCATTTACTGATCACACTTAAACACATATAGATTCCTTGCATCTATGCATATTTTTGACAGTTTTGAAAAGCCTGACAAAGGCTAACAGGAAGCTTTAAGATACTAAAAGTGCTTCAAATATTGATGCCGTTCGCATCTCCCTGTTCACTGCAGGTTTACTGGCTTGCTTAACACTTGTGCAGCTTTCTATAAGAGTTTGACTAGAAGGGAATAGTTGAGGACTTGGTCTTATGTCTTGGGATACAAGGATCACACTGTAGATCCCCCCAAGAGGCCCTCAATGAAGTGTTTATGTGTGGTGTGTGTATGTGTGTTTTTGTGTGGGTTGCAAAAGGGGCTCCGTGTGCGTGCACCTGGCCTCCTGCATTATTAAAGCTCAGAAGCTAGCTCATAGAAAAGGAAGAGAAGTTTGAGGAGGAGGGGAAGAAGAGGAACAGGGAGCAGCTGTAGGAGTAGAGAGGAGTTAAGGAAGAGGAGAAAAATGAGTTTTGACTGGAACATAAGAAGGGGCATGCCCCATTTTTAAAGAGAAAGAAACAGTTGGTGGTACCGAGGATCGGAGGAGAAGTCAAGACAGGATGGAGAGGAAAATAGAAAACAGTGCTCGTTTCTGACAGCCAGAATGTGAAATTATATTCATAAGGAAAGATACAAATTAAATTGGTAGCTCTAGAAACCCTGACTCCCTAGTTATTAAGGTTATATGACACCAAAGTTGGACACAATATAGCTGTAATTCTATTTTACTCACTTTTGATGTCTGCATTTCCCCCATCTTCTCTCAGGTTATAACACATTTTACTTCCACCATCAAACCACATGAGGTGACCTCCTGACCTACCTCCCCTCCCTTCCCTCTTTGGTTTCGAGACGGGACATTGGTCCGCTCATACGCTCACTCCCATAAGAGTGCGAAACTTCCCTGATGTACACCACCGGCACACCTGACATCCTGCCTAAGGCTCGCGACAAAACCCCCTCTTTAAACATGGATGAGTCTGCCCACCATATCTCCCTCTCTTCTGTCTATTTCTCTCTCTTCTGTCTCCCTCAACTCTGACGCAAAGCTGAGAGCAGCTGCTTCAGTCTGTCTCAATAATTCAACACTGAAGCGAGGGATGAGGACCTTGAGGAGCAGCAAAAGATGGGAAGAGAGAGTTAGGAGGCAGATGGAGAAAGACATTAGAAGAGCGATGCATAGAGAAAAAATAAGAATATGGGTTTAAAACACAGCAAAGCATACACTTAAGGTATTGAAAAAGGCTGCTGATCTTCACACACATGCACATAAGTTTGACAACTCTGTCCCACTTCAGCTCCCCTATGCTGACTGGTCCAGCCAGTTGAAGTGAGCATTTGTGTTCAGCACATCCAGTGTGAGGAATAAAGCCATTCACCTGCGGGGAGGGTTTTGCCTTTTATTTACTTCTAGTGTATTCAGTTGTTGTGTAATATAAACTCTAACATCACCCATTAAACCACCACAGGGTTCTAAAACAATTGCATCCAACAAAGTTTAATGCAAGCATTCACAGGTCTTAGTTGGCTTTGTTAGCGGCGACTATCAGCAAAGGATGTTCCCTGCAGATACTGGCTTATATTTCAGAATTGGTTCATAGTAGTTTGTAAAATGTAAATTTCAGTTTAACTTGAAACCTCTGCATATTGTTTAACTGTTGGTAAACGTGCGGCATGCATATCCTGAGCAAACAACAGGCATCGAGACGGTGGCTTGCAGACAAAGGGATTGGACTGCTACGGCTCCCCAAGCTAACGCCACCCAAGCTTCCTGACAAAACAGCCGCTGGAAAGAGCCTATGTTTGTGTCTTCTACAGCAGGCGGTGGTGGCAAATTACAAGGAGTTTAAACCCCAACACTTGTTCGCAGAACTCGGGGTGACTGAGGGAAATATGTACGGGCCACAAAAGTTGTGAGCTCTCCCTGCACGGAGCTCGTAGCAGCGGCGCCTCTCCGCTGACCGAACGCTCACATGGATACAATGTAGCCTCCGCGTTCGGAGACACAGTAGCGTACTGGAACGTGGAACCATTCTTGAACGCGTTCCTGTGCTATTTTGTAACAAAGCCCCAACCAGCTGTATTCTATTTTTACCTGCCGCTTCAGCGGGGCGACACAAAAGCCAGCTAGCTACAATACACAGCGTCGCTCCAAATGCATTGTTCCTCAGAGATGGAACTAAAGTGGGATCCCCATCAATGCTCCTTACCAACAATTCAGCCCCGAGTGCACATTTATGCATTATGACTAGGAAACACGTGCAGCAACACTTCCTCTCTATAGAAAGGTTGCAACTTTAAAAACAGCAACTCTTGTTAGATATACAAACAAGAGAAAAGTGAAACTGGCAGTGTAGCTAGCAGCTAACTTAGCAGCCATGCCTGTGTAGTTGGAAGATGCAAGAGGCACACAAGTGGCAAACACAACGAATAAACTATCACAGCATCACCTTTTTTAGCTTGTATGTTAATAAAAAAAGAGCCTGCAGAACATGCGTGCTCCTGCTGAAGTGACTGAGTTGCCTCCTATCAGTTAGCAAGTTTAGCAACCTAGCACACTCTTCTTGGCTGGATCTCTGTTGTGACAGTGCAATAATGTACTTACTTTTCTCTTGCTTGGCTATCGGAGGGGACAACAGCTCCTTTACCCTTGCCGTACATCTTGGAGGCTGTTCTGATACTTTATTTTATCCCACTCGGCACCTGTCAAAGAAAGCTACCAGGAAAACCTACTATCTCCATAGCTACCCAGTTAGTGTTGTCTCCCTATCTCTCTCTTGCGCTCTCTTTGCTCCGGTTTCCTTTTTTTCTACATCCCCAACATTGCCCACAAATCAGGCAGGGTTTCAGCCGGGGGGAACTTGAAACCGTCCACTGGTGGAGCTTTTTTTTTTTTCAATCGCTGTTCCTGGATTCAGCTCACGCCCCCCCTGTTGTGAGAGGGTGGGGGCTTCTTAAAGCCACAGTGTCTCATTTTTCGTCGACTTCGCTCAAGTTCAAGTTTTCTTCTGGAGGCCTTCAAGTAAAAGGCCTTACATTGCATTTGTGTTCATGCACAGAACTAAGTTAGAAATACGAATTGCTATCACTATAATGACACTTTAATTGAACAATTATATGTATAACTGTATCCTACTATTGGTACGATACACTGTTTGGTTTTTGTCCTAAGGTCACACCAGAAGGGCTTTAGTCGGCCCAAATGGCGACCAGGGTTTGACTTAGTGCCCCCCCCGTGCACATGTTCAACCCAACTACCTTTCCTACAGTATGACCTCAGGACAGGTATAACCATTTCCCCTTACTCCAAAAATGTAATAGGCGCCTCTTATTCTATTTTAACCCTGAATATAAAACAGTCAATGCAAACCTAATTTACCCGATTGTATAACTGCACAAATAGTCACTAATAGACCCTGTTCCCAAAAGAGGGAGTCTTGATAAAGAATTCCGAAAAAGAGAACTGAATAAAATAGACAACAACACTTTTCTGTTTGTCCATTGGCATAGGCATTTAAAACTTTTGATAAGACTGACAGATTTTATATAGTTTTTTGTGGCTCCAAAATATTCATTTGTTACAAGAAAGCACTATTTTTATGGTCTTGTTAATGTCGCTGCTTAATTGTGGTACATCATATTAAATCCAAACAGTAAACATCCAAACTGACCATTTAATGAACATAAAAGATGAGGCCCTAATATGGAACAATAAGAAACCATCATGTGCAAATTGTTGCCATTAGTTAAATATGTCTTGTAGTGAACTCTTATTTATATACTAATATTGAAGAGTCTTGTTTTGTTACTTCAATATTGTAAAAATAACACAATGATTGAATTCTTAATTCTTTGGCCACTCAAAAATTCCTACAAATTACTCTTTGCCCTAGTTTATCCTTTAAATAGTTTGCTAGTGTTATATCATAGTCACACAGTATTTAAATCAAGGCCATTATGTATGCTACACCAATTGTAAATCTGTATTTAGTTTCCAGGTATCCTGTTGACTCTCGCTAGTGATGCACAAGCCTGTGTCATGTCCCTTTAAGAGTGTGTAGAGGGCAGTTGCAGAGTTTGTGTGTGTGCACATGTGTGTGTATATATGTGTGTAAGGCAGGGACAGGCAGTGTGTGCTGTTTTCGTGCTACTAACTGTGGGAAGGGCACAGCTGACTGTCTGTGTGAATGTGTGTTTGTGCGCACGTTGGTGTGTGTTTGTGTGGCAACAAGCGCATTTTTGTGTGTGTGTGTGTGTGTCTGTCTGTCTGTGTGTGTGTGTGTGTGTGTGTGTGAGAGCGAGAGAGCGATAGAGAGAGAAAGAGAGAGAGAGAGAGAGAGGAGAGAGAGAGAGAGAGAGAGAAAGAGAATGAGAGGGAGAGAAAGAGAAAGAGAAAGAGAAAATGCATTTCTGTATGTGTGGTAGGGTTTGTTTTTTAGAGAGAGAATATAAACATGATGAGCAGATGTCATATAAAAGAAGAGATAGATAATAGAGTAAGAAAGAGCAGGAGTGAAGAGCATTATCTTTATAAATGGCAGTATTTAACCATGTTTAATAGTGTATGTAATGTACAGCAACACATATGTACTGAAATACACAATAAAGGATTTTTAGTATAGACTCTATTAACTATAAGTATACATTGAAGTGTACTTAATCTCTCAATGTCACACATATGCAGAGCGAGACAGAGTAATAAAACACGCCTTGAAATGTTCTCTACCTTGCGTCATTTTCTTTCTTTCAGTTATGGCTATTGTATGTGGAAATACACGAGAATAGTCACCAGCGACTGGTAGAATTAGTACAATGAATTTAAATTAATAAAAATGATTACATTTGATCTTCTGTGTCCAAATAAAAAATGGTGTTGTAAAAAACAGAGTTAGAACAGGCCAAGGCCATTTAAAAAAACTTCAGTTTTCCCCATCCACATTAAATATGATTCCAGGATTTTCAACTCTGGAGAGCACTTTCACACATGTTAGATTTTCAGATGTGAATATGTCAGTAGAGTGTGGACGGACAGCCAAAACAGGGAAATTAAGACGCATGTTAAATATAGCAGGGTTGTACGTAACCCCAGAGAGAAGGAGAATGGCAGAAAGTGATGGTGTAGGTATCTTTTAAGATCTCGACCACAAGCTCTATCACTGTCTCATCATAGCACCAGTATTGATCCGAGAACCCAATGCTCCCCGGGAACACTGGCTCGTCCTTCTTTGCACAGAATAAATACAAGCGGCATCACTTTCTCTTTCTCTCTGTTTTATCAAATGTAGATAAGCAGATGTGATGTTAGTGTTTGTACATGTTACCTTCATGTCCATCCATCTTAACATTTATCCTTCATCTAACCACATCACTGCTGTTGGTAGTTATACTAAAATACTGTATTTTTGTGCCGGAAATATTACATTTTACAATAAGTTCAACATGTCATTAGGTGTGTTTCTATCCCCCTTTTTTTATTAGCTTTTTCAATTTGCACATACAAACCTGAATGGAAATGTAGAAAATACAAATTGAATACAAAAAACAAATGTAATGTTGTATTCCTATCATGTTTTACCAGCATCATGGTTGTGCCCTCTGCAATGTTGTAATGGCACCCAACTGAAGCAGCAAGGGCTGTTTATCTCCATGGACCAATTCCTAATATATAAACTCGCATTCATTTGCATATTGTTTTGCCAATTTTCTGGAAATGCAGTTGACATTTGCATTATAATTGGATGGAAATCTGGATATGAAAGTGACATTGCATTAAACTGATTCAGAAGCTGCCTGATTATTCTTTGTACATTGTACCCTGTCAATAATGTATAACAGATATATTAACTGACCCTGGATTTCCCCTGAATAATGCAATCACATCTCTGCTGAGATTTCATGAGAACATTTTTTTTCTCTATTCGACTTTATTTGACACCTTCCATGGTATGGTTTATCATAAAGAAATGCTACACCTGTAACCACTTTGCTCACATCCAAACTGGGTCCTGAACCATGGCACAGATCTTTGACACGGATTCACTCTTGAGTCTTGTTTGGTTTATTATTTGGTTTTCGGCACCTAGCAACGCTGCCCTATAAACTTCCATTATCTTCCCGCTCTTGCTTCTCCCTCTGGTATCTCTCCCTCCATCTCGCCTCATCACTCTCTTCTTCCTTCTCTTCCACATCGTCGTCCTCTCCTCTGACCCACTTTCCTGCCATCTCGCCACTATCTCCCTCTGTTCTTCCTCGTGCACCCTCATCTCTATCTCTGTTTCTCTTTCGCTTTCCATCCCCCTTTCCCCTTTTTCTTCCATTTCAGTTCTACCTCTTCTTGCCTCCTGCTTATGTTCTTGTTTCTCCAGCCTCATGCTACGAGTTTCTTCTCCTGACACCTCACCTCTCTCCTCCTGCACCTTCACACTTCTTCTACTTTTCTTCCCAATGGATCTCCATCCTCCCATTCTTACGCAGTCTTATTAAATATTCTTATTTCATGTTCTCTCAGCTATTCTCGCCATCTCTATGTTCTGCATTCTCTTTCTTCATCACTCCCACTCTTTTCTCTTCTCTCTTATCTTCTACCTCCTTGCGTTATCCTCTCCCTTGCGCCCCTCTCCCTCGTCTTTCCAGCTTGCACCCCACCACACCATCCCTCCTCCTCCTCCCCTCTCCTCCCTTCTCCCTCCATCATGACTCATTTCCCCTCACTATGCCACAGAGCCACTCAGGACAGACATTCATCAGCGGCCTCAGATGATAGATGCTGCTCACCACAGCTCCAGCAGCCAGTTAGCCCGGGGTGATGCCTTATGCATTCAGATATCACCTGGCTAGCTGTAGTATAGCGCCTCAACCTGGATCGAAAACACACAAAGGAACTCAAGTTAATACACACACACAAATACACACATTGGTGCCTGAAAGAGAAAGTTTGGTGCATGTAAGACTGCATGGATATTTGCACTTTAATAAAGTGAATACAAGTGTGCATGTAATAGTGCCGGAACGGATTTTGGTGTGTGTGTGTGTGTGTGTGTGTGTGTGTGTGTGTGTGTTTGCCGTAGATTGTTGGGTATGTAAATTCCAGGGGAGTTAGGTTAATTGGCTCTGAAAAAGAGGTGGGTGTGTCTCTCTCCTCTATGACAGGCTTATTTACATAGTAAAGCTGTAATTACCCTAACGAAGCCCCTATCCTATCAGGGAGAGTGCACACACACACACATATACACAAAGGCACACATGAGCAATCCCCAAACAGGTTTGAGCTCAATCATTCCAAACCTGTATTTTTCATCACTCCAGATCCCTCTCAGAAGCATTCCATTCACATGTTCATTTCTAATTGAATGGCATCCTTTGCAGCGCCAATCAGTGGGTTTGTTAGAAATTCTCTATCAGAAGTCATTGGCTTCTGAGAGAGATGTGGGACCTGTTCCAGCACTTAGCAATCACTTCCTTCCTTCACCCCCCTTTCGTAGTCTTTTGTAAAAGACAGGCTTTCCCTTTGTGAGTTTGGAGTAATAAAACAATTAAAAAAACAGATTTGCTTTGTGTCATATCAATGAAAATCTAAATTCCAAACCATTGTTTCGGGAAATGAAGAGAGAGTGTTGACATTTGGGGGAATCATTATCCATCAAACCAGCTGAAAGTAAATTAAAATGAAAAGTATCCATGTAGCAAGGCAAGTTAGAAATTCATCCACAAGCTTTTGACAGTTTTCTGTTATTGACGTGTTATTTTTGGAAGTGTCAAAAGACAGGGTATTTCAGTGTTCGCCGACCTTGAGGTCAAGACTCCACAGATTGTAGACTGTAAGATGCAGTACATCTGAGGGGTTGTGAAATGATCAGAAACCACATTGTTTGTGTTGATTGGGACTGCGCTCAAGTCAAGATAATTGTTTTTCATAGCCTAATGTCACCTGTGCCTCAATGGAGCTCAACAATCTGTACAAATGAGAAATAGCTCCCCCTCTAAAAACACCTGAATGATGGAAGAAAACCTCAGGAAGAGCTACCAAGAGGGTCACTGTGCTCTGATCTTTTCTATAAAAATATTGTAAAAGTTTAACATCTTGAGGCCTCTCCAATCATCTTAAAGTTTAAGGAAAACAGTTTGTCTTTGGTGAAACTACTCACGGTAAAAACTGTGTTGGCCACCACTTTGGTGCTCGATTTAATCATTTCCGCCATTTCCCTACATTTTGCTAGCCTGTAGATAATGTGCCTGAACATGCAGAATTCAGCATGTAACAAGTGCAATAAAGCAAGTTTTTCCTGTTATAGTAAGGTGTGCCCCTTACTAAAAACACAGCATGAGGGTGTTCTGCTGAGGCCAGTGTCACAATATCTCTGCAACTGCTCTGCATCTTCGACAATGGACTCCTTTTTGTAAGATTGTTGTGCAAAACATTGATCACTGACAGAAGCTACTGTATTGCATTGGGGGCTGGACAATATGTAGATAACTCATAGCTCTATGAGTTTTAACTCCCAACTCTGTCATCTTGGAAAGTGGCCCTATGCGTCAAATTATGACACTCCATGCACACCTGTAGCGTCAGTTTTTGATGTGTAGGGCCGCTTCTTGTGGTCGTATTAATTAGACAGGAGTAACATAGGCTGTCATGTGACATACTTTAAAGACTGGCAATTTGTTTCTTACCTAACTAAGGTCGCGCAGTAAACATACCTATTTGAACACAAACTGTGATCTTTTTCTAATCCTAACCAAGTAGTAATGTAGCTACATACGTCCTGTTATTAACACATTAACGTCACATTGCATTTGTGGCGTGAACCACGCATTGAAGTCTATCAACGTATCCTTGAAGAAATTATGCTAAAGGTGCATTTAGGTGCGTTAAAAAGTGAAGCCAACAGTTCCTGACCAAGTGTCTGTCTGTTACATGTTGGGAGCGAGGAAGTGTTGGCATGGCTTAATAGCACTATAGCTCTAATTAAAGAAACATGTTTTTTTATTTTTGCAAGAATTAAGGTGAAATTACCCTTTGTTATATATAGATATTGCTTTGTTTGTTCTTCTTGTGAGTGTTTGAGCATTTTAGTGTGGATCTTCCATTTAAACAATATGCAGTGAACCCAGCACCTTCACCCAGGCAGCAGCACCCAGTGCTCCCATCGCTCCCTCGGTCTCTGCCCTTCCTTCTTTCTACACTTCCTATTCCAACAGGAATTTAATCTTTCAAGCCATCGTTGTTTTTCTTCTCCCCTATTTTTACTGCTGCTGCTGCTGCTTGGAAGACCACAGACTGCCTCTGTATGCGGATGCCCCCGCCTCCCCCCCTTCTCCGAGCCTGTCTCACGCTTTCTGTATCTCTATTTGTCTAACTCTCTCATGCTCACCGTCTCTCTCTGCCTGTCTCGCTTCCTCATCTCTCCCCCCTCATCTCTCCCCCCTCCTCCCCCCTCTTCCTCCACCTCACTTGTTCTCTTCTCTACTTCTTCACTCCTTCTCACCCCTCCTGTTCCTTTTTTTCTCCCTCCTGTCTGTCCGTCTATCTGCTGTTTCGTAGCTCTGCTGCTCTACGTGCCACAGATTCAGATGGCAGTCAAATGCTAGATTGAGACAAACACGGAGACACATGCATGCAATTACATGCTCTCTCACACTCACACACACATATAAACACACACATACATACACACACACACACACATACACACACACACACACACACACATAAATGCACATGCAGACGAGCAACCGCACGCATTGACAGAGACTCACACACGTGAACACACCTGCACATACAGATGTGTGCATTCATTTTTAAGAGTATACACTGTGGTGTCACATAGATTCAAGTATTTCAGTCACCTCCCTCAGTCAGTTGAGCAGGGAGGATATTACTCTTGTAACACAAAGCTCAGAAAAACAGAATGCAGGAAATATTAATGAGAACGGAGACTTTTCTGAGATATTTAAAATCAAGAAAGAGACAGTCGAGGAAGAAGTTGGGATATGGTGCAGCAAAAAGAAAACTGTATGAAATATAGACTTCTCAGGTAAAAGTATGAAATACTATTTGTGTATGGACTGTTTTAATGTTCGGGTGAGAGGCAGGCAGCCATGAGAAAGAGAGGAGGAGAAGGGAGGTGGGGGTGGCGGAGAGGGAGAAGCAGAGAGGAAAGAGGTCAGCCTGAGCTTATGAAACATTTTCTAACCTAACCCGGCCTATTTCTGACAGCGCAGGGCCGAGGACTTACAGTCGGACACACAAGTTCCCAGGGTTGACAGCAACATGCCTTTAGGGACTGGCACATATCAACAAACACACACATACTTTATCTTACAACATGTAAGTGAGTGACCTTACATATTTTTCAGCTTTGGGGCCTTTTTTGAAACTGAACAGTTCTACGAGTTTAGAAAACCAAGGCTCAAAACTATGTTACCTTTTCTCTTGATTTTTGCTTTGCAAAGTAGATCAACACTTTGGGAAGCACAATTTTTCGTGCTCCCGAAGATTTAAGTGATATGAGAAGATTGAAAGATTGTTACCCCTCTCATGTCTGTGTTTCAAGTATGGAGTTAGAGCCTGGAGGCGATTAGCTTAGCTCAACGTAAATAGTGGAAGCATGTTAAAACAGTCTGGCTTGCTTACCTACATCTCACAAAATAAAATGTTCAATCAAAATGTTAAAGTGCGACTTTGTTTATACAACAACCAACAAACGGGATTTATAAAAAGTGTAAAGAAAAACTTTTATTTCTCTGTAGGGTCCTTTCCATAATGCTGTCAGACATTAATAATAATTTAACTTAATCACAATCTGAGTCTATCAGTGGCAAGAACAAGCACTTTTATTGGACGTACAATGGCATGGCGCGATTGCCAAATTGGATTAAATTGCAGATATTTCCGAGGACCAATTTCCAGAATCGTTGCCCATATTAGTCACTATGATACAAAAACATGGGAAAATAGTTTTAAAATTATCTAAAAATATTGATGCTTTAACACACGGACACGAGAGGCGTATAAATCCTGATTTCTAACTCTTTCTAAAAAAAGCTGACGGATAATATGGAGACCAAAACATAATCACAAATAATGTTGGCTTCATATCACATTCATAAATTCATATTTTGTGTTTATATTATGACGAAAAAAAAAAAAGGACTAGTAATTTTCTTGTTTCTTTGGTGTGGAGAATTCACAACATTAAGTGCTCTTAGTCATTTATTTACATTTGACCTGAGAGCTCGCGACTGAAACATATGTTAACTTGCATGTCAAATTGGATCCAGATTGCGTGTCCTCTTGAAAACGTTTGAACGGTTACAAGACCTTTTTTTCTATTTTTTTATCAGAGACACAAACATGAGTGTGCGGTGGTATAATTGGCTGCCCAGACAGTCTACAGATGTTATTTTCTTTCAACTAGTAGAGTAATATCAGATGCTGTTTTTCTGTCACCTTCTCAGATTGAGAACTGTGTGTTCTCAAGTGACCAATGCTGCTGTTAAAAGTCCAGTAACAGCTCTATTATATTGACAACTGCTACCGAAAAAGTATTGAATTTTAGCCTTTCGTAACGACAATTAGGAATATCATATGCCCCTAATGAAAAAAAACACATAAGACACACATTTGGATGGATGTTTTTTTTACTCACAGAATCTCCCCATTTATTCTCTTTTTATGACAACCTCTATGTTTAAAACATTATTTAATTCTACCGTTATGAACATCAGTTCAAATAAACCCATTTTGTTTCTAAGAAGTCTAGTTTGATATAGCTAAACACTACAACACCCATGAGCCTAAACTGCTGCTATGAGAGAAAATTATCCGAGTTGTAGTTACCTACAGGAAAGATGAGTTTTGGGTTTTGTTTTATTTGCCGGCAATATTACAGAATAAAAACGACAGGACAGATTTGATAAAGTCAGTGGAGGAGTGAAGCACGGACCAAGGAAGAACCCATTTACATTTTGAGCAGGTTTGAATAACAGGGCGGATACACAAATTATTTTTCAATTTCCTTAACATTTTGAGATAGGGCAATTGGCCATGGCGGAGGTCCTTTCTAGTTCAACATGTGTACTTGTTTGGAGTACACAAATGGACCCATGCAGTTCTCCTTAGTTCTATGGAGCGATTTTCACCTCTATTGGTTCAGTCTAAAGGCTCTCAATCATATTTTGAGGAGCAGCTGGCAGCTCTTTTCAGCAAAAAAATGTTGTTTAACCCAATATACGGTACCTGCCCAGCACCAAACAGATGAAAAATTGAGCAGCAGGTAAAAAAAATCTGAGTTGGCAGATAAAGAGCAAGATTTTACCTCAGGAGTTGGTGGAGACCAAAACAGAGCTAAAAGTAAAAGCAGAGTACATTTTATATAAGTCATATGGACAGGAACACAACTTCAAGTTAAGCTTTGTCTGACTTATAGGGCCACTAAAAGTCACATGTGTGTAATGATTGATTGCTTTTACTAATGTATTTGTAAAACAAAGTTCGATGAGTCTTTTTTGGCTCCAGAAGGAGCTACTCAGAATCCGATAAATTGCCTCAAGTGATGTAACTTCAGGCTGAATACTACAAGACTTAAAATGTATAATGTCTGGAGGTATAGTGTTAGAAATAAGTGAGCTTACCCGACCAAATGAGGTTTCATTGAGGTGTATAGTAGACATCAGAACCCAGTGAGAAGAATGCAAATAATGTAGAGCTCTGCTGCTTTTTAAACCTACATAAATCTAAAGATAAATTGATAAGACATTTGATTATTAATGGAAACAGTTTAATAAAGATTTTGAGCAGGGAGCTTACCAAACTTACATCCTGATATTGAAAGAAAGCCAACCAAGGAAAAAAGGAAGTGTTTAAGACTTTGTGATCGCCCAAAGCTGTTTGCAGTTCGATGTTCATGCCTGCTTGAACATTACTTAGAAGAGCTTTTCTGTGTATTTACGATACTTTGAACATTGATTTCATCTAGAACAGTAAGTCAATTGAACAAACCCCTGATTCAGATCCCCATCAGTTATCACATGGGCAACACTTATCAGACATGGGGTCAACAGGAAAGACATTGAACATAAGAAATGATCAGCCATGAAAGCTGTGAAGCTCACAAACACACAGAGCAGGTTTGTGAGCTTCACAGCTGTAACTCTCTGCTTTTGTCCTGGATGAAGAGGTTTGTCCGAAGGTTTAGATACATGTGTTGTTGACTGTCTCGCCCCTCGGCTAAAACTGCAGGGCCTCCTCTCCCCCTTGTGCGGGGCCCCTCAATCTCTCTCTCTCTCTCTCTCTCTCTCTCTCTTCTCTCTCTCTCTCTCTCTCTCTCTCTCTCTCTCTCTCTCTTATTCTCAGCCATTCACTCTATCCTCTGTCGATCTTCTGCTTTCTCTCCCTGTCTTTTTTCTTTCCCTCTCTTTCCCTGCTTTTCTACACACACACACACACACACACACACACAAACACACACACACACACACACACACACACACACACCCCTTCCATCCTTTTGCCTGTGCTCACTGCCCATATCTTTCTCCTTTCTCTCTTCACCCCCCTCCTTCCTTTCGTTCCCTCCCCTCCCCCTCCGCCTTCCTTACACCCCCCTTCCCTCACCCAAACCCCCATCCTTCTGAAACAGAGTGTGTGTTCTGCTACACACACAACCACACACACACACACACACACACAACACACAACCACACACACACAAACACACGCACACCCACACACAAACTGGTGCTTTACCTCCCCTAGGAGTTGTTCTTAACTCGCTGACTGAGGCATGCTCTGTGTGTGTACTTGTGTGCATGTGTGTGTATGTGCTTGACTGTTCGTGTGTGTGTTTGAGTGTGTGCACAAGCGTGTTAATGCGGACCGTGCATGGGGGGTGGGGGTTAGCATGTTTGTGTGTGTCTGTGCTGCTGACTCCACACATGATCCCCATTAGAGGCTGGCGGGAGTATAATAACACACACAGAGACACACACACACACACACACACACACACACACACACACACAAACAGACACTTTTATCCACACCCACACATAAAATCATGCTCACATACTCTCTTGAACATGCACACATGTATAGGTACACATGCATCCACCACACACACACACACACACACACACACACACACACACACACACACACACACACACACACACACACACACACACACAAACACACACACTCACACACACACACACACACACACACACACACACACACACAGTAGGGTTCTGTGGGGCCTGATCCCATTTCATCCCTCAGGCTTTTCCATCGACAAGGGACTGGTGTTGGAGCTGGTTTCTTAAGAATATTTCAAACATTTTCCTTGATAAAAACTGGTTCTCAGACGCTAAAATTCACTCTGTTCCGGCCACTTAAACCTGCTTTTCTAGAGCCGCGGCAACCCTGAGGATCGGGGGTAGGGTGATGTCATCAGCATGTAAAACCTAACATCATTCCTAGGCAACCACAAGTGTCCTAGGAAACCAGATGTGTCGTGAGCCAGAAGGAGAGTTTTGAGGCTCAGTTTGATAAAAAATATATCAAGAAGAGCCAACGCTTTACTAGAAAATGTATTCTTGAGAAGACTGAAAAGTGTTTTGTGCCAAACCAACATGTGGAAGGAGATGGACAGATACAGCTTCTCCATAATGGAACAAATCATTCACAAAGGACTACAATAAGTCAACAAGTGGCCACGGTTATAATAATGGAGGGAATTCCTATTTGCTCAATCCTGTGGTCAGATATTGACAAGATGATTAATTCACTGAGAAAGTTAATGTAGCAGCGGCCATGTTTGCTACCTAAGGTTAATTTTACACATTGTTGGAACATGTTCTTCAGTATGATAACTGCATAATGTGTTTTTTTCCAAGCAGAGAAATGATACAGGTCCAAACAAGTTTGTACTAGACCAGAAGTGTTGTAGAAAGTGGACATTTCTTCCATTATAATAACGTTTGGTACATAGATGCATTACGCTACCACTGTAACTTCTTCCAAATGTATTTAATCAGCAAATACTGGATCACCACCTAACTTTTTATCAATACAACATGTATAACCTATCCAATATCTGATGTAACTTGTTCAACATTTGACGCAATTGATGCTTAAGGGGCTTTCTTTCTGTACACGTTGGCAGAAGATGGTAGCTAGCGACTTCTAGCTAACTGGCAATTTGGCAGTGAAACAGATTAGCATTAGTGCAGCATGCAAGATCTGAAGCAGAGATATGTTATAAAGACATGTTACTTGTGTCATTCTCAAATCTAAAGAATCTAAATCTACCTTTGGGGCATGACCATCACAATGTAAAATTGTATAATCAAATGTATTTACCACTATTAAATCAGTATAATTGCATTACATCGGTTAATTCTACGACAGTAAAGCAAATTTCATGTAAATAAAAGAACACCACAATAAAATACAAGTTGTATTCTGGTCATAATTATCTTAACACAGTAAGAAACTCAGCATGTAGCATGTTGGATTCCCCTTATCAGAAAACGTTTGAAACGAGCGGAAACGCCTTCCAAGCTAACGTGAGTATTTAATCGGATGTGCAGCAAGCAACACATGGAGACATTAGAGGAAGAAATCTCACACTACGCTACAAGCTATGGCCTATTGAGTAATGTCATCTCATTATCATTTCAAAATATAATTTGCAAGAAATTCATGAAATAATCATGCTTTAGGCAATCGTAATTTCATGAGTTTAGATTCCTATTTCTCTTTATAGTAGTTTCACTGATAGTAGTGGAGTCCCCCATTCCTTTGAGGTATTAAGAAACAAATTCCACAAGGCTTTCACAGGAAAAAATGCATGTAATCCAGTGTTGAGTTAGAAAGGTGGTCATCAAAGACGCTTTGAGGTACGCAAGATCGATTTCACACGTTGCTAAATTCGCAAGCAAGCGCGAGCTGCAGCCTGAGCGTTGTAGCTAGGGGCGTTAAAGCATGAATCAACAACCCTTTCCATTTGGGTTCACCTCTAAGAAAAACCACACCGGACCAGTTTGACAAAGCTCTAGCTGTATATGTCCGTATGTGTCGGCATATTTATGACACTTTGTCACTGCTTCATAAAGACATCCATAACATTGTCAGTGTTTTCAATTGTTCTTCCTTTGCAGTAAGTACAATACAGGTTCCTTCACAGACTACATGATTGTTAACTACTTTTAGTCGTAGAAACTCTTTGATATGCTATATATTGCCTTGTTTAGGACTGAGGTTTGTTACGTGCATTGGTGCGTAAGAGTGCATGTTCAATATGGTGGCCAAGTGTGCACATTTGGCCAGCTGGGACTGTCTTTGTTATTCATATTCGCATAAATGTTTGGGCAAATGCGCAAAACATATTATTGCTTTACTGTTTTTTTCTTTACTATTGGATTACCAACAACATTTTAATTGCAACGTTATACCAAAGACTTGCCAATCCATGCAAACTGGCATTTAGCTGAAAATGCGTCAAATATTTTTAATTTGTGACGTACACAACAACCTAAGAACTCAATTATAACTTAAGGTTTGGTGAAATTAATTCAATATATTATGCAGATTCAGGCTTTTTAAGGCCACAAAGAATCACACAAAGAAATGCATTAACCAAAACAAATTCAGAGGTAAAACAAAGTACGCAGCCAGAATCGTTAGCAAATTGATTTTTGTTTGCCAAAGACATTGTTATCTTGTTGAATAGGAACATCATTACTTCCCTACAAATTAATTTGATAGAATCCCTGCTTTGTTGTGTTGTATAACGTGGACAGTAAGGGAAGGAGGGAGGAGCAGAGTAAGGGCAGATAATGTGATTTCACAAGGCAGATCCACACCCCAAAGCATTACCACTGTAGAGTATGTGACTTATACACTGTTACTGTCATTTCCCTCACAAACCTAGTGATGCTCTCTTAACACGACAACAGCTTTTCCTTCTTTCTCAACTTGTGGAAGTGGAGAAAAAAAAACTGGATCATTTATTTGTTTCATTGGTTCCAAGCCTCATAAACCCTAAGAAGATTATAGAGGTTGTGAAGATCACGTTAGGTCACAAAAAGGAAAACAACCACTAAATTCACAACAATACTCATCATTTATCACAAACAACAAATTATAAAGAACATTGAGGCCAAGTGAATGTAATCCTTATTATGGCTGGCTAACCCATATGTTTAGGATAATTCATAATTAACTATTTGGTTTTTTTGGCTTTAAAACCAAAAAGAATGAGTAAATATTTAATACGTATAGCTTTGATCTGAAGTACACTATCAGTATGCATATGTGTAATATGAGACATCAAAATGCAAACTTGAATAAGGGTCAGACTTGCAACAACTGGAGCACAGAAATATTGACCTGGTTAATTGGTGCTGACACGTTGCAAGAAGTATGGGAGTGACACAGTGGGTCCAGGGAAACCATAACAGGAGCTCATATATTATAGCGCAGATAAGACAGGCTGCATGACGGCAGACTAAACAGAAACACTCTGCAGGTATACATTCAGAGCTAAGGAATCTTTCCACTGCAGCAGCACAACAAAGTTGGTGACGTTCAAAGTGGAGCTGAGTGTACTGTATACCCATGAAAAAAAGTCAACTCACATGCTGAAACGTCAACCATGCTCATTTACACAACAAATACCAGTCACACTAGTAATATGTACAGCATAGAAATGTTCCATATACTGAACAGTATTATCCAACAGTAGCAGCGAAAAACAAAGGCAGCATGAGAGATAATCAGTCTTAAGTCCTCATCTAAACTACACCCAGTCTGTCCAATGCCTGCTGGCCCTGGGGATTGTGCTGGAGTTTTAATCCACTTAAAAGCAGAGGACCTCTGCTGCTGTTTCTAAGGGGCTTGACCCACGTCGCATGTGCACACACATGCACAAAAACAATCATGAATGTAGCACTATACACAAAGTCAGTCACACATACTGTAGACATAGACACACATTTTTTTATAACACATAAAGTATTGAGGTAAAATGCCCAAACGGATGCCTTCTAAATGTGAAATTATGCACACATCTAAAAGGCACTCTGAGATATATTGATCATGAGATTTATACTAACCAGGTTGAGTAGCTAAGTCCAGTCAGATCTTTGGATTGTCTACCTTTATCAAAGGGCCAGAATGACAACTCTAATTTAAACCTATAGAAAGCCAATGGATAGCCGAAGCACAACCTAAAGTTGACTGTATTTATTGTAGAGGGGTCAAATGTAATTGCACCATTGTTTAACTCCACTTTTTATAGTAGGTCTGCCAGAGTGTGTGCGTGTATTTGTGTGTGTGTTTAAGGGAGCTCTAAGCTCTCAATCTTTAATATCACAAGAATTTATAAAGGAATTTGCTCTATTTATTTACTCAGCTGTACTATCTAAACTGCAAAATATATATAAAAAACACACGTACAACACATTGTTCATATTACTGTGTTAACATTTTAACTGTGATCATTTAAGGTTTTTATTATAAATATAAAATGTTTTTTTGTCATTTTTAAATGCTTTATTTTGTGCCACGGACAAAATGTCATACTTTTTCTCTTCTTGCACCAACGTTTGTCGTTATCTAATTTGAAATGTACTAATTCCTTATTCTTGCGGAGGGAGGGCGAACCACTGACTTGAACAGCTGCTTCATGACCCAAAAAACTGTCAGTCTTTCCCTGGAATAAATTGTGGAATATACCATCTTTGGGTACAGGGGGGAGCTGGAAACGTGCATTTCCGGCATCGCAGCGTTAACTTGCAAATGCATACGTTTTAGCAGCATCGAAAATTGTATCCCAACATTTTAAACTTATATTCTTTGAACGTAGGTTGTTTAAAGTGTAAGGAATGGTGAACATGAGGCACACATTAAAGCTCAATTCACCCGTGTGTCTGCGCCGTGTTTCTGGAGGACCCATAGTAGAATCAATTCAGCGAAAGGGGAGCTTGAAACCTTCCACTCATGCTTTCCTCCGAGTCTCAGAGAAACACAGTTGAAGTGAACACACAGACCAGTCGGCTGCACTACACGCTCACAACAGGCAGGCTCCGATCACTAATACAAAACAACAGCAGAACCTGCATATAATTATAATAACTATATAATGAGAAGATCTTAAAACTGTATGTCACTGCAGAAATGTTAGAGGAATTTCATAATGATGCTAGATAGTCTTTAAAAGTAATGGTCAATATGAACTCACTAGTGAGAGCCACAGACACATCCCTAGAAACATGTGAAGACATTTTATTAAATAAGTGTATGCGTTTTTGTAAACAGATTACGCAAATATGACTTTTTAAAGTACATACTTATGCAGAGAATAATTAAATGTTCATGGTTTTATACAAGTCAACTTCATAGACTACTTCTTTACCTCCTGCAGATAATATGAATGTAGATTATACTTTTACCTTATTCACGCAAAAAGTGGCTTATGTGGAGCTCAAGAGCGGGGCATACACAGTTCTGAGCGTGCATATGTGTGCGTATGAGCTCGTGCATGTACATCCGTGTGCGAGCCTTAAAGGTCCCATATTCAAATGAAACTTTATTTTTTTATTTATGATATAAGCTTGCAGAACAAGTTAAATGAATATATCAGGATCAATGTAATAAAATAAGTCAATGTAAAATAACTGTTTCTCCTGTGGTGTTAATTAATGTGTACAACTGTTTCTAAAATGTATGCAGCGGTACTCTTGCTGAGCACATATGCTCTGCTTCCCACTCATTTTGCTCACAAACATTCAACCGTCTGTCTTCTGCTGCTCTTCACTGATCAGCTCCACTGCGTCAGCTGGACGTGCCTTGCTCAAGGGCATCTGTTGACAGAGAGGAGGGCAGAGATAGTTGTGCACACGCTATAAATTGACACCGTCATACATGTTAGCAACACTTAATCCAGGGCAGCAACAGCTCTGAGGTTGAATAAACTCTTGAGCAAGGCGTGTAACCCGGACCTGCTGGGTGCTGTGTATGAAGGAGAAAGTTAACTCCAACATTTCCTGGAAAATAAAGGTAGAAAATGTGTTTCATTTGCTCGTCACAGAGCAGAAATATGGCATTATTTAGGGTCAGCTGTCTGACCTTTTAACGTCCATCATGCTGCAACACCTGCAGGATGCATCTGGGCGATCAGCTGATGTAAATCCTTTTTACAGTTTTACATAAAGTTTCATGTAGTTACAGTGCTTCCCCTTTCTTCTGTGACTAAGTCAGGTACAGTATTGGCATTCACATACAGTACTCACATGCTTCCTTATAGGAATATGTTTGTGCGTGTCTCGTTGGGGGGGGGGGGATGCCACGCCACCAGCCCCTCTCACCAATGTCACCTTCATGGGTGGCTTCATCGTCGGAGCATCCTTCAGAATGTAACAGATTAGCTTTGCAGGCAGGGATGTTGATGAGGTCATCACTTCCCAAGGTCACACCTACACAAACCCAGCTATAGGCCCACTGGCGTTAAAGCCCCCCCACCTCTTCTGATCCTATAGACTCTAGAGGCTCGACTCCTGCCTGCCTGCAGATCTGAATAAGGCAGAATAAGCCATAACCAACAGGATGACACTTATTGTAATACTCAGACTGCCCCTTTAGGATTCATTTACTCTGCAAAGACTTGAAAAAGGCCGGACAGTTTTAAAATTCACTCCATACGTCACTTTTAGTATTTCTAAGCTCCTATAGACTTTTTAATCCCTACACGCATATTTTTGCATGCTGCATAGTTGCAAGCTCTATATCAGATCAGCTCTTTTAGATTTGATCACTTCCTGTGGCCATACATTTTAATGTAACATCCAATAAATTAAGCATTCAAGATGAACACTTGCTGATCTTCTGTTGCACTTCTCAGGCCAACATTCTGCTGGTGTAAGTGTCCAACACTAAGCACCAAAGTCAGAACATTGTTCACATGATAAATAATAAAGCAAAATGTACAGTTTTCATAGAAGGGATCAGTCTTTCTCAGCCTTGCCTCTTCTCTCCTACTATTCCTCTTGGGGATGTGCAACTGCTCGGCATTAGTGCAGTGAGCATGCAAAAGATGGACTTATACAACAGCTACATCTGTGTGTGAACTAATTTCCCTCCACTGATTCTCCATGGAAGGCAAACCTCTCCGCTGTACAGTGCTTCATCTCTTTCTGTAGTCCTCTCCCCCCCCCCTCATGAGACAATGAAAGCATTGAGGCAAATCTGTTTCCACAGCCTGTGAATAAAGAGACAGCCAGCTTTGTTTTGCACACACACACATATGCGCGTGTGACAGCTAAAGAACAAATGTGTTTGTGAACGGACGTATTCGTGTATCCATGTGAGATGCTTGCGTCATGCGTTCACCATGTGAGTCACTTGCTCTTATGTGGGGCTTTAAGTAGTGAGTAAGAGCCCTCCACTCATTCTCACTCTCTGGGGCCCCGAACACACAACCAGAGCTCTGCTGCTTCTTCTTCTTCTTCATCATCTCTGCACGTCGTCCAACAGGTCGCTGTGTCAATAATAAACGCTCACAATGTACAAGAGTCTGAAATTGGAGATGCATTCAAATGGAGACAAACAAACAAACAAACCACAATCGCCTGCCTATCTATTATTTCACCAAAGCAATAAGGTAAACATGCATATTTTAACTTCACTCTTCTCTGTCAGAAATCTCAACATGCATTTGAATAATTGCTCGGTCCAGAACTGTCTTCTTTGGCGGCCTGCTGGGATAATTGCAGGTGAGCCATGGAGGAGATGGAGAGCAGCCGTGCAGAGAGAGATAAGTAAACACACAAGTGACGTCTGCGGCTGATGACTAACACTGAAGCGACTAAAGTACCCTTTGTCTTCATTCAATACTGCTTAAATAAAAGGTATCTGTGAGTAATCGTTCTGTCTCAACAAAACATGGACAATTATCAATATTATTATTAATAATTCTATGTATTTTAATGTTTCTGTTTGTCAAGATCGGACAGATTTAGGTTGTTTTGCTTTGATATTTTTAAGCGTGGAGTTCCTTTAGGGTGCTTTTACATTGAAAAACAAAAAAACTGAAATATTTTCATGTGGTGGCGTACAGCTGTTTTTTGACTTATCCCACCATCTAGTGGTCGCACATGTGCTGTTACATGTTGGAACTCCTAATAAGTGAGAGCACAAGAGGTCAGTAAAAACACTTTGCTAACTAACATGAGATCATTTGAGTTACAATGATGAACATATATGGTGCAGAAATACAAATTTGATTAACTTTATTTTCAGAAACACAAAATGAAATATTGTGAATGCACATACAAACAAACAAAATGAATAGAATACAAAAAATGGCAGTTTTCTGTGAAACTGTGTTGGCACAAAACAATGAAAACACAATCAGAAAAGTGCTCAAACAGACAGAGACACAGAGAAGAGGTAGTGATACAACACAGAGTGAGGATTTAGAAATCAGGACACTGAAGGCCATTCACTTTGTACATTTACCATTAAAAACGCTAAGTGATTGAAACAGGTGAGAGATAATAATACTAAATTAAATAGTACCATTATCCATGATTACATCTGTAGCACCTTGTTCATTGTGAGGTCACTGTCATGCTAACAGTTTTCCCGAGCAGATGTAGAAATATTCGTCCTTTTCAGCGTTTCTGCATAATCTACATCTGCAGTACTTCATGGGGACGATACAAATGATATCCATGAGAGCGGGGATGTGTGAGGAGTTTTCATATTGGAATGTTTTTTTTATTGAATGCACTTAACTCTCTCTTGAAAAGCAGCACCACTTGTATTCAATACTTGAGACTTCAACAGATTTCGTACTCATCATGAGGCTCCATCCTCATCCTCCTCTTGTTCTGGCAGGCTGCCGGGACAGGGCTCCATGGTAACAGCGACGCCCATCCCGCTGCGTCCGACGGGCATGTTGGTTACGCACGTCCATTCATTTCTGTCTGGGCAGTAACACTCAACACTGGACAGGAAGCCGTTCTGGTTAAAGCCTCCTGGAGGGACACACACAGAAACACACAAGCCACATGTTTAATGGTGCTGTAAATAAACCCCTTAGGGAGCAATTTATCTATAAGAAAAGAGTATTGATACGTTTTTTTTAAAAGGTACATTTTCTCTTAGATTTTCAATTGATTTTATTTACTTAAGCGGTTCTTTTATCTCGATCTGATATTTGGAATTTGCCTTCGCCTCATGTATTAACTCTTTATATACTGTCTATTGACATGTATATAGTCTTTTTGCACTACTTTTTATTTTATATTTTGTATTTTATTATATATGTTGCATTGTTGGAGGAGCTCAGGTCAGAAGAATTTCATTGCCATTTCTACACTGTAGCTTTGTGCATATGACAATAAAACCTTTTGAATCTTTACATTTGAGCCATGCTTTACTCTATTTACTTAAATAACACTTAGTAATTGAGCCACACTGAGCCGCCAGACCTAACACTCTACTTAATAATCAGAAGTATCAAATTACTAACAAGTCTGTATTATTGGTGCTTCTACATGCATGTACGCAATAATCTAAAAGATCTGAACTGCAAGTCTTGTGTTATATATTAGAGACATTTCAAGTTTTGTTTCAGTGAAATGACTGTAGTGTGAGCCTTATTGTGTTATGAACAGTGCTGTAACTGACCGAGGACAAAGATGCGTCCCTGGTGCACCGTGACTCCGTGGGCACTGCGGCAGTACTGCATGGAAGCCCTGGGCTCCCATTGGTTCCTGGCTATATTGTAACGCTCCACAGAACACAGCTGGCTCAGCCCATCATACCCTCCTATCGCATAGAGGTGAGAGTTCAGACACACCAGCCCTGCAAAGACCAGAGAGGGAACTTAGTTAGACATTTCAGCAAGGTGCCTTATTCATTTGCTTGCTTACAGTTAGTTGAGAAGATCAATACCGATTTTCAAAGTGATGTCTTGTTTTGTCAATCGGAAATATATATCATAACATATATGATATAAATAGGAATTCCTAATATTTGAGAGGCTAAAAACTGCATTTTCTGTCATTTTTGCATAAAACGTGCATAAAAATGATAGATCAAAAAAGTTTCAGATTATCTTACTCTGTATAATATGAAAATAATAAAAATATACCACTTAATTATCTTCAAACCAGCCTATATGCAGCTCATTTATCAACTCATAAAAATATCTTATTTGTTCAATCAGATTGGATCTCATAAAGACAGGAGTGCACACACACTCACACACACACACTCACCCAGTCCACTGCGTATAGTCGTCATGGGGGCCAGTTGTTGCCAGGTGTTGGTGTCGGGCTGGTATTTCTCAGCAGTGTCCCAGCGGTTCTGCCCATCGTACCCCCCCACCACATACAGAACCCCCCCACACGCCGCCACTCCTGCCCCCAGACGAGCCACCGACATCGGGCAAACAAAGGACCAGCGATTAGACTCTGGATCCCACCTGAAAACCAAACAGCAGTTGTGCAGTGAGTGAATGCAGTCTATGTTTACAATTCCTTAAATATGAGTCAATACAAATATTCAAATTCACGTATCATTGCTCCAAAACTTTAAATCATTCAGAGGGCAGTGGCTGAGTAAGGCAACGTTCTCCTTCTACACGAGCCGGTCAACTTTAAGTGGATTAGGTTAAGCTGGCGTCCATGTTTGGCAACTATTGACAAGCTTTATTTGAAGCCAAAGAGGTTGTTAAATCACTGCCGGTAGACGGAGACAAGAAAGATAACGCGCTGATTAGTCTCATTTCATACTATAAGATACATGTCTCAACATATCTTTTTGTAGGATGAGCATTTTTTCCCAATAGTCTTAATCGATTTCGTGCTAAGAGATAAAGACAGGATTGACGCCACACCTATACAGGACTGTCTCAGAAAATTAGAATATTGTGATAAAGTTCTTTATTTTCTGTAATGCAATTAAAAAAACAAAAATGTCATACATTCTGGATTCATTACAAATCAACTGAAATATTGCAAGCCTTTTATTATTTTAATATTGCTGATTATGGCATACAGCTTAAGAAAACTCAAAAATCCTATCTCAAAAAATTAGAATAGTTCCTCAGACCAAGTAAAAAAAAAAGATTTATAACAGCAAAACACAATCAAACATTTGAAAATGTCCATTAATGCACTCAGTACTTGGTTGGGAATCCTTTTGCACGGATTACTGCATCAATGCGGCGTGGCATGGAGGCAATCAGCCTGTGGCATTGCTGAGGTGTTATGGATGCCCAGGATGCTTCAATAGCGGCCTTTAGCTCATTAGCATTGTTGGGTCTGGTGTCTTTCAGCTTCTTCTTCACAATACCCCACATATTCTCTATGGGGTTCAGGTCAGGGGAATTTGCAGGCCAATCGAGGACAGTAATGCCATGGTCAGTACACCAGTTACTGGTGGTTTTGGCACTGTGGGCAGGTGCCAGATCATGCTGGAAAATGAATTCCTCATCTCCATAGAGCTTTTCAGCAGACGGAAGCATGTAGTGCTCTAAAATCTCTTGGTACACAGCTGCATTTACTCTGGGCTTGATGAAACACAGTGGACCAACACCAGCAGCTGACATGGCTCCCCAAACCATCGCTGACTGTGGGAACTTCACACTGGATTTCAAGCAACTTGGATTTTGCTCCTCTCCAGCCTTTCTCCAGACTCTGGCGCCTTGACTTCCAAATGAAATACAAAACTTGCTTTCGTCTGAAAAGAGGACTTTGGACCACTGTGCAACTGTCCAGTGCTTCTTTTCCTTAGCCCAAGTCAGACGCCTCTTCCGTTGTCTTGAGTTCAGAAGTGGCTTGACCATGGGAATACGGCTATTGTAGCCCATTTCCCGACACGTCTGTGAACAGTGACTTTTGATACCTGGACTCCAGCTTCAGTCCACTGTCTTTGAAGCTCCCCCAAATTCTGGAAGCGACTCTTCTTCACAATGCTGTTAAGGCTGCGGTCATCTCTCTTGGTTGTGCAGCGTTTCCTGCCACATTTCCCCTTCCAACAGACTTTTTGTGGATGTGCTTTGAAACTGCACTCTGTGAACAGCTTGCTCTTTGAGAAATTTCTTTTTGTCTTACCCTCCTGATGGAGGGTGTCAATGACGGTCCTCTGGACAGCAGTCAGATCAGCAGTCTTCCCCATACTTGTGATTTAGTTTACTGAACCAAGCTGAGTGTTTTTCAAGGCTCAGGAAACCCTTGCAGGTGTTTCGAGTTAATTAGACGATTCAAGTGATTCGTTGAACACCCTACTAGTATACTTTTTCATGATATTCTAATATTTAGAGATAGGATATTTGAGTTTTCTTAAGCTGTATGCCATAATCAGCAATATTAAAATAATAAAAGGCTTGCAATATTTCAGTTGATTTGTAATGAATCCAGAATGTATGACATTTTTGTTTTTTTAAATTGCATTACAGAAAATAAAGAACTTTATCACAATATTCTAATTTTCTGAGACAGTCCTGTATCTGTCCGTGAAAGGCAGTCAGGCGACAGTTAGCATAGCTTAGCATAGAAACTGGAAGGAGGGCAAACAACTGCCAATGATTAGCATATATTTTTTGTATTCTATCCATATGAAAATTGACTAGCAAAATAATAAATGGTGGTTTTGTGGGGGTTTATGTGCCAGACTATACATTTCACTTGCAGTAAAACCACAAGGGGACATTTTAAGGGGAGCTTTTTGTACAAATTAAATAAAAAAAATTATATAAAAAGGTGCTGGCAGGTGCTTTTGTTTTACCTTTAGACAGAGCCAAAATGGCTGTTTTTGACTTTGGGTAAAGGTATACCACCTTATATTTAACAGGCAGATATTACAGATATATTAACCCTCTCATCCAGCTCTCGACAAGAAACTGTTGTTTAATTATTTTAGTACTGAAAAAATCCTAATAATGTGGGCAGGATCGTGATGAGGCAGGTTGCATAATGATTGCATAATTCACTGGTTAATGGTTAGATCAGTTCTCAGCACTGGGTGTATTCCAGCTGTAAACCGCTGACAGCAGGGCGGCTGATGTTACATCACATACCCTCAAGCATTGGCAAAGTGCCCTTGAGAAAAAGCACTAAATGCAAGTTACTTCTTGAGTCAATGTGGTGTCACTGACCCTGTGCTCTGAACCCTGAAATTAATACATGCAGCAAGGCAGATTTCAGTCATAAATGACAATACATTATCCCAATAAAGCCCATTTGAACAAGGAGGTATCACTCCCTGTTGAATCTCTTACGTGTTGATCGGCTTCATTCAGCATGAATCCTCAAGAGCAGAGACTCTTTCTGCCAACCATTGTCACTATAAATGCTCTAATATCCTTTGTTGCGTTTCACATTGAGTTCTCAATCCAACAGTTATATCATCTTTCATTATATTTAGCAGCTATTCATGAAAAGACATCAAAGTGACTTCTGATGAGTTTTAATATTTCTCTTGTTACCAGCACCTTTTAGAAATCTATACCCTTCAATACAACAAGGGATTGATGTTACATTTGAAGCACATTTCAAAAAAGCTAAAAGTACGATTGTAATTTGTCTTGAGTCTTTTTGATTTGAAGTGATTTGAAACTGATTTATAACAGCATTAAAACTTCTCCCTGTTTGATGGTGGCAGCAACAAAGATTTAAAGCATTCCCCGCCAGATCGACATTCCTGGTAAATGTCTCAGCATGTTTTCAAAGAGCCTGTGATGTTGTCTAATTAGGCTAAGTGGAATACCTGTAAACTTTTTGACTGCTCTTTAGGTTGAATGGCAGCTATTCATTTCATCTCTCTCATGCCATTACC
Organism: Dissostichus eleginoides; assembly: GCA_031216635.1. Lineage (NCBI taxonomy): Eukaryota > Metazoa > Chordata > Actinopteri > Perciformes > Nototheniidae > Dissostichus > Dissostichus eleginoides. The sequence goes on from CM062275.1 coordinate 23,124,562, forward strand.
CATACTTACACTGAGGTAAATGCACTTAATCTAAGAATGTGTGGAAATGCATGCTCATTACATTCATAGTAGTAAATACGATGTCATTAAAATCAAATTACATCTCGAGAGCCTAGTTAAATAAATGAATCCTCGCACACGTCTCACCTCTCCACCGTGTTGTGATGTGTGGAGGCCTGGGAGCCTCCGAGAGCATAGATGCAGCCGTCCACCACGCCCACCCCCACCCGGTTCCTGGGAGTGTTGAGCGAGGCTTGCTGGCTCCACTGGTTGGTCATCGGGTTGTAGCAGCACAGCGCGCTGGACTCCGTGTTGTTCTGCAGCGACAGGTTCCTGCCTCCGACCTGAACACAGATTATGTCAAAACAAACACGTGCCCAACAAACTTCAGTCCATTTAGGTCTGACAGGTGAAGGAAGAAAAGCAAGACGAATAAAGTGGGTAAACTAATTTCAGTCTTAGATATTACTGTGATGGAAACTTCTGAAGCAATGGAGACAGGACTCAGAGAGACTCAGGGAGAGCTGGAACTTTGATGCCAAACACTGATGGTGTATTATGGAGTTAACGGCCGGAGAACTGACAAGACAGGTGCTGCAGCCACGAGGTGACACAGCGGTTGCCAAACCAATTCTGAAGATCTCTACCCCAGACCTATGTATTTAGCTGGTTCTGAGAGAATAATCAACATTGAGCATAACAAGATAAAACCATAACACCTCTATCAGCTGGCGCCAACAGGCAGGAATAAGGAGAGAAAACACTGAGAGCACAGCACCCAAGGTTGCAGGCCTGTGTTCAGTGAGGGCAGTACAAACTGATAAACTGGGTCAAAGGTATGGGGCTAGGAAAATATTTCCCGAACAATTACATGTAAGGCAAGGCAGGTTTATTTTTATAGCACCTTTCACCACAAGACAACAGTTAAAAGTGGCATGAAAGTTGCAAAGATATGAACTTCCCAGTTTTATATTTCACATTTCATTATGTTTCCACATAATCATGTTTTTGAGTGTCATTCAGAAAGTAAAAGTCTCTGCAATGTTTTAATAATGTTTCGTTGGTAGTGTGAAACTACTGGTGCAACCTACAGTGTAGAGCAGGCCGAACAGCGCACAGGCCCCCAGACCACTGCATGGAGACCCCATGTCAGCCAGCCTTAGCCACACATTCCTCCGCGGATCATAAGCCTCCATGGAGGCCAGTGAATGCTGCCGGTATCTGAACAGAGAGGAAATGGTTCATATCAAATGTATCTGATTATAGATGTAAGTACACATGAGAGAAAAACCCACAAGGAAAGGCCAATGACTAAATCAATCATGTCAGTCAAAACACACAAATTAAAAAATAAAAACATCTTAATAACTGTTTTAGTCTCCCCCAGTCTCACAAATTAGATAAGGCCTAGCAAGAATGTTCATTAATCAATATAAGAAATATGTCTACATTGATCGTTATGGTCTAAAATAGTGTCTTCCAATAAGAGTGTAACCAAAGCAAAGATGTGGAGGACAATATTCCTCATAATTACCCGCCGGCCACATAGATGAGCTGAGTGCCGCGATTAGGGCCAGGAGGTAGCTTCCTCAATGTCATATCCTGAAAGATTTTAGACAGGAAGTCCTTACAGGAATTGGCCTGGAGATATAAAAAAAAAGGGCAGAAATGAGTGGGTAACTTAATGATGACACAACTTTTAAATATATAACAGTTTTTACAGAAATAAATATTAATAAAGGACATAAGTCAATCTTTATAAGCACACATCTAATTTATATGTTCCATTTCCATAACCATCCAGACATAACATAAGGCTGTAGTTTACCTTGCTGAGGATGGGGCAGGACATGAGCTGGTTCTTTAGGAACTTAGGCGGCAGGGCGTAGATATGGACCGCGTTCAGGAGGGCGTGCAGGTACTGGGCTCGACCCTCCATATCCCAGCGGACCCAGTCTGTGCAGGCCTTATACACCTGGCATGGATTTAATTAGACATGTTAATACAGTATGTGATTTGTTATTTACATCTAGATACACTCTTGTCAGAACGTAGACAAACAGCATACAGTAGGTTCTACGTGTAACCTATTTAGCATTAGATGACTGTTATGTGACAAATAAGATAATACACAGAAAAAAACAATGACTCCAAATTTACAATTTCAGTATCACCAACTGTAAGTTTCCTTGACTTCTAACTCTTCTGTATTATGGTAAAAATGTTGCTTTTTAAAAAAAAGACCTGATTCTCTTATTAATTAACTTAATTACATACATGATTACATGACTCCACATGTGAGCAAATCTGGACACACATTTCTGTTCAACGCTACCTCTCCACTTTATAGTATTTGTAATATTTTAACTTTAGTTAGATTTTTGTGCATTTATATTTTGTGTATATACATTTCTACTTTCTAAAACGTATTCCTCTTTGTTTGTCTATGCATGCACCATTTACACCAAAGCAAGATTCTTATTTTTATACATTTTGAAACAAACAAGTTTGGGAAAAAAACAAATTTTGCTCAATTGGAGCTAAATGATGCCTTTACCAAAGCAAGTCAAAAACCAATAGAAACAATAAAGAGAAAAAAAACAAGATAAGAGTTGAAATAAGAGCAGAACGACACAATGACTGCAATATTATCTTAGATTTCGGCCAGTGTTTCAATAAGTTATTTTAAAGCAACACACCTCGGACTCGCAGAGCACCTTGAGGCTGTCCTGGCTGATGAGCTCCAGCAGCTGGCAGTGAGAGAGGCTGAAGAACTCGTCTTCTTTCGTCACCTAGGACACAAGAGCACGGTCACATGAAGGAATTTGACTACTGAATCTTATTTTCTTATGCAAAGTATTATTCCAGGATTAATGTGAGCTGGTAGGTAGGCGTACAAGACACAGATGTAGCATTCACATAGAATGATTTCAAAAAAGGCGTTTGGGAAAGGGAAACCAATTGCAATGTTCAGGCAAAAAGTAAGCATGAAGTACTGTGATGCAACCGATTACCTGACCCTGACAACTGGTGACTGCACTGTTCCCACAGTTATCAAAACACAAGAGGTCAGCATCATATAAAGCAGAGTAGCAACCAATGAGATGTGCCGATGCTATGGCGTGACTAATTAACTTTGCGCGAAAAAATGCATATAATCTGTAAATCTCTAAAGCTTCTTTCGTGACTTAATGCCTGATACGTTACTGTTTACGTTAAAACAATCCTCATCTGTGAGACCTGAAGACACAATGACACAGCTTTAAAACTGACCCTATGCCTGTCAGGGGCTTTGGCCCTATGCCTGTCAGGGTCTTTGGCTCACAAGAACAACTTGGCAGGAGTCTGTTAGAGGCTTCATGTTTGGCTTTATTTCTAAGTGTAACTTGTGTTTGCACTTTCTGTATTAGCGCCTCACCTCATTGAAGTGTGTGTTGATATACTCTCGACTCCGCTGTTGCATTTCGGAGCAGCCGATCTCCTCAGAAAAACGGGCGATGCCAATGACATTAGCAGGCTCTATGTGCTTAGTGAGGAAATCGCAGCATGCCTTGGCCACGTCCTCCATCTGATACCTTGTAGAAAACAAACAGAAAAAGGCAGCATAATTATTTTACACCTTTTCCCAAACGTTTTTTAGATGCAAATAAGTGTGTGATCCTAAAAAAGAGCATCAGAATACAGAAAATCAACACTGTGTGCTGCTGTTTGATTCTGTATGTTTACCTCATAGCAGCCATAAGAACGTGCAACACACACTTCTCTCCCACTGTGATGTGGGAGGTGTAGGCAAAGTCAATAAGTCTTCCCACCACCTGGGGGCAGACATCGCGCAGAGTGACTTCCGAGGCGCGACACTCTTTGAAGCTGCTGGTGAACATGGCTCTGAAGTACGGGCTGCAGGAGGCCAGCACCACCCTGTGAACCTGGGGAAAATATCTTTATTAGGTTAAACAGGAACATTGCATTCACTTCTAAAATACATTAAACTGTAAATGGTGAAGACATTACACTGCATGTTGCAGGCAGTGACCTAAACAGTAACCTCAAAACTATTTATTGTTGGTTTTGTGATTTTTTGACAAGCTCTTACTACATGAAGTCAGTGTCAGGGCTCCATACTATTCTGGCAGTAGAATTCTTGACACCAATGTTACCACAATATCTATAGAAAATCCCAAACAGTCAAATTCTATTTTACTTTGTTGTGCATTTTGTCTTTTCTTTTGCATAAGAATCACAGTTACAATAGGAGTAGATAGAAGTGGAGTGTGAGATTTAAGAGGTGCTGGAGTATATACACAAAATACAACGCATGGATAGTATACTGTCTCATAAACAGGTAAAAGTACAAGTCTTCTTTGTCACATTTGTGCAAAATTAAAATGTCTTTACTTAGTAATAATGTATTTAAAATGACATTGACATTTGAAAGCGTTATTTTACCCTTCATTCTTTCTCCAACCCCCACAGTGAACCTTGGATTATTTATGAAGGAGACAGGGTCAAATAATCACATTACACCTGAAGGATCCATGTGCACCTGATCTCTTCAAAGATCTTACTGTGTTTCTACTCAAATCTTCTTAGAATTTGAACAGAAAACTCATAGAAGAATCTGATAAAAAGGCATGAATTAGTTGTCTCACCTTGAAGTCCACCGTCCTTTCCTTGTATGTGACGTGCAGCACGAGGTCACACAGCATCTCCTGCCGTCTGAATTCCTCCATGACCTCCAGAGATCTGGAAGCGTGGGTCTCGACCGTGTAGTCAAGATAACCTGAACCTTGCATCGAGGGGACGGCGATGGCCGAGAAATCAGAGTCCCGTGTGGGCCGTTTCTTCCTCAAGGGGCAATGCATTCTGGGAGAGAGGTAGTCCAATGTTTCTGAGTAATAAGCTCAGTCTTACAGTCTTGTACAGTTTTTTGTTCTTATCCCATTGGGGTTAGACTTTCTAGTAAGAAAATTCCTTTGCGAAGGCTCCAGTGAGCTGATGCCATTTGTTCCTCCATTTTGCCTCAAATTTAACACACTAATTTATTCAGTTTGTAGAAATGTCCCAATTATTAGGGACGGATTACCGGTACTATCCATTGGTGATCCTGGAAACAGCCAGCAGGTAGAGGTAGAAGTCCAGAGAAAAAACCTGTTGCCACATAAAATACATGCAGCTCAAATGTTTCTCTGCACAGATACGGCGGGTAAACAAACTTGCAGACTGATGGTGAACCACATAATACTCCCTCGTCCACAGATCCAGGCTCCAACATGACTGACTGAGCCTTTGAGTCAAGATCAGAGAGTTCCCAAAGCACAAGTCAAACCATCATCGTTAAATCGCTGTAAATCGCTGTTTCAGGCTTTTGAAAGTCATCCATTCTGACATTTCAGAGATTCCTCTGCAATGTACTGCTCCACGTGAAAAAAGGGGAAGTGGTTGGCAAATGTGTGTAGCTGCACAATCCGATGTATGGTGGCAGAGATTTCTTTAACTTCTGTTGTGTTGCTTATCCTGCAAAAAAAGGAAAAACAGAGTTAGTTAAGAACATTGAGAGACTTTTAGTGGTCTGAGAAGAAGCTAATGCAACCACAAATCAAATAAGAAGTTTCCCCCTCGTGTGTGAGTGTGTGGGTGTATGAGCGTCACTAACTCAAGGTTTCACTTCCTTGCAGCCAAAACAGATAAGAAAGATTCAGCTTTGTGCCACAGCTTTGTGCCCAAGGAAATGGTCTTTCTGTTTTTAGTATGGTTTATTTTAAAACATATTCTCAGTAAATAAAACGTCTAAAGAAAGGCTTTCCTTACAAGCTGTATTCTGACCAAATGTCACCTCTTCAGATTTGATATTGTATGGCATTTTTAACATGCTCACTTGACAGGTTATGTATTTCATTTTTTTTGATAGACCATAAATACATAATCAATCCCAGTAGAGCCACAACAGTCAGAAGTTGAAAAAGCTAGATCAGCCTGTTGGGGAATCATTTGCCCTGCATGTCCTCCTTCGCCCTCTGACGCAGCTGACCAACCTTGAGCAGCCATTATCTCCCATAAGGAGGGGCTGCCCTAGCATATTGTTGATGTTCCCAGTTTATGACCGGGCAACTCTCTGTCAGAGATAGTTATTGTTGTGGGACACCTGGAACACATCCTTCTCGGGGTGTAGATGACCCCGAGCCATAAGCGACTACAAATGTGATTCAGTGTCCTCAGCTGTTTAGTCTATCTATTGAAGAATGTTGATTATTACACTCTGAACTAGTTAAAACCTCGAGCTACAGGAGGGTTCTTCAGAATTGATTGTGGCATCTCAACCATGTGGTCAACTCGTGGCCCTGTGATATGTCTTGTGAATTCTCCGGCCGAAGCTCCAAATAGACCATCAGTGTTTGCCATCAAAGCTCCAGCTCTCCATCGTGTCTCTTTGATTCCAGTCTTTGAGTTGCTTCAGAAGTTTCCCCCACACAGTCCTTCAAAAATAAACTTGATCATTTGTTAATCAAGACCAGTTCAAACTATTTTCCTTCCTTTCTTCAAAGATCCTGGCCAAACAGAATACTGCAAATAGAGTCAAAGTGTGTGAGTCACAGAGGAATGACTGCAGACAGCGGCCATATCCAGAACACACATTCACACTATTTAAAGAAACACAAGGTATGAATGAATTCCTGCCAGACACTAAGCTGACCAACCACAGCAACATTTCCCACACTCAGGAGGTTTCCAAACACTCCTTATCTTATTTCTGATTAAATCTCAAGGGTTGTATTCTACATTTGTTGTTGATAAGCTTAAAAGAGAAGGCAAATAAAGAATGCATTACAAAGACCGGTAGGATTTCTGGTAAAGGTTTCTGATTAGAGTTATTAGTAGACCATGTAACTACTTTTGTTGACCCTTATATCCCAGAAATAATTGAGATTGTATTAGGACTTTTAAGACAATGTTATTTGACTCATATGTAATGATAATAAAGTAACATAGGACATTAGCAATGTTATGTGAATGCAATATTAAATATCCTATACATAATTGCTCTGTAATGAAAAATGTATTAAGATTTTAAATTGAGTTTTCTTTTAAATGTCATCTGGTCCTAAATTATTGTTTTTTTTATTTCTTTATAAGAATTATAAAGTATGGTTGCCGCCAGTAGTGTTGCTTACAAGGCTTATGATCCAGTAGCATAACAACATGGGCTCTTGAGTCCTCACTATCGAGGGTCTCGGTTAGTTTGGAGGTAAGCGCCGCGCTCCACTCAGTTACCAATCTTAAGTTGTCAGTAACAAGAAGGAGGAGCGAGAACAAGGTGAAATAGGTTGATATTTTTCCCGCATCAAACTAGCAATCAGGAGGTTCGAACTGAACTCAATAGAGGAAGTGGGAGGGGGTCATCAAGTTTTATCAATGACACCTTCACATTTAGATGAACATTCCTATAACAAACAAGCACCAGGAAATATCCAGATCTCGTCCACATATCATACCATTAATCAATAAGGTAATTATTGTGACAGTTCTAGTGATCCAGAAAAACAAATAGTTCTCAAATTCCAACACCTATTTCTTATTTATACTTTCTAAGTTTGGACATATTATTATATTTAATTGCAATGCTTTAAGAGTTTCCAACAAATTCCATAGTAGAAAGTCCAACTTGCAGTGTGTTTTCCTTAGCAAATTGTTTCTAAATACTCAGTAAACACCAAAAAAGAACGCACTGGAGAAACATTGGTGGTCGAAAGTCAAGAGATCATATCTCTGTACAAAAGTACAAGAGAACCTTGCTGGAAGTCAGTCCGGAGCAAGTCTTGAAAACACTACAAACCCAGAGTATATCCAGCAAACATGAAAATATCTACATTCCTCAGAGTCTCACTCACTGCTACGGCTAGAGGCCGAACCAATCAGCTCTGGAGTTGGAGAGCAAGAAAATCCCCCTGTTATTCTGCCTGTAAGATTGCATTAGACTCTCTAATCAATAACAACAGTTGATCTAATTGTAGCATGAAAAAGAAACACACCGATCCTACTAGTGACCGTTTTAGAGTCGCAGCAAAGTGACAGTTTAATTTTATAACTAACCATTTGTTATTGTTTTCTGTATCACCAGCATCTATCAGATATGGTGTTTTACTGAGAAAAACACTAGGAGGTTTTTGCTAGTTTGTTCTCTTGGTTGCTTTGCAGAGTTGCACAACCGAGTCTGTACCCTCGCCTCTAACTCTACTGTCAGCCTGTTTGCCGGTCATATGACCAAAAGTGTGAGACAGAACAGGGAGGGAGAGTGATGCAGAAACAGGGAGCTCTTGATGCCAATATACTGTACAGTGAGCGAAGAAAAAAGGAGAGACATGACAGGAGTGAAATGACCTAAGATTTAACTGAAGGTAGAGTTAAAAGCAACATGAATACGGTAGAGCTCAGTTTCCATAAAGGGCCATTGTGCCTGGATATATCAGCCTGTCCTACTCTCCGGATCAGGCTTTAAGGGGGTTAACAGAATTACTGCGAAAACACTGTGCACAGGGCCTGGCTAACATATGAAGCATTGCTTAAGCTTGCATGAACACAGTGGTTGGTTCGAGCAGTTTATTGATTGATATGAACTATAATGTGTGTGTGACCTAATGTCCTGACTGTTCACACCACAGGTGATACTGATTGGTTTTGTTATATTATTTCATCAAATGGCTGGTTGGAAGTGAGAAGAAGACCATGCAGATAATAAGTGCTTCACTTATAGAAATGCCTCTTTGATTCAGTTGTTAAATGATATCAGAATGTGGTGTTCATCAGGTTAAATATTCACTTTAAGCACATTATAAATAAGAAGAAATGGGAATTATAGCAGAACTAAATATGTGTTGTTGTTGGCATCAAGGCTGATTGTTATTCATAAATCACAGGCCTGGCTTAGTGCAGAATTGTAATACAAAACAAAAGAAAGGCAGTTAACCATTTACAGACAGTGTCTGTTGGCAGAGGGCGAACCACAGAGCACAGCAGTTTGGGAACAGGTCAGCGTGTGCAGTCACCTATGACCTAAACGTCCAACATGCAGGACTTTGTATAGGAGTGAAGACACTCTTACTTGACCTTTGAAAATATGTTTTCCAAAAAAGTGCTGAGCAGTTTCGTAACAGAAGTGACACGAGCTCTTCTGCCTTGTCATCTTTCGAATGGGGTCAAAGGTTTCTGATGGCATGACACGTCGCTTTTACTTTTACTTTGAAAAAAACGCTTTTTAATAAAACATATTTAAGGGATATTGAATGATATAGCTGTTGGTGTTTTGGGAATTAAATTGTAAAAAGCCTCCTCTGAAGAACTCTGATGGTAAGAAACTTCAGTTAAGGGATGAGCACTAAAAACTGCAACGTAAAATAACCTGACCTAACCAGCAATAACCAGATGTATTGATATATTGACAATTGCAACGCAACAAAAAACTATTGTTCAATGATTTATAAACAATTGTTCTATATATTTTTTTAAATACTGATAGGGTCAATTTAAAGCCCAAAGATATTAAGTTTACTCCAGGAGAAGCAATAATCTGTGAATTTTTAGCTATAGTTTAACTGACTTGTTTTTGAAATTATGATTTTTGTGGTCATATGATTTTCATCCTCTTAAATGTATAATCATTTGAATCTTTTTGTGTTTCGGATTGGTGGTCGGACAAACCATTATGTCACAATGGCTCTATTGGAATTTATATTTACTTTTTTGATTTGTTAAAAGACCAAACAATAATTATATCAAGGAAATATTCATAAAATTAATGGATTTTAAAATACTAGTGCCAGTCGTAATTGCGTCCTTCTAGGGCTGCAACTAACAATTATTTTTGTATAAATGTGTTAATTAATAGGTTTGTCTATAAAAAGCCAGAAGCTTGCTGGTTTCCTGAAAACAAATCTTCAATTGTTGCTTGTTTTGTTTCCAAAACATCCCAAGATTACATTTCCAGGGACAAGGAGGGAAAAGTAGATTAGCTGGAACCAGGGAAAGATTTAAACGACTAATCGATCATTTCATTCATGTCAGTATCCATTTTCTGTAATCGACTTATAGATCAAATTACTAGTTGTTTCAGCATTTTAAAGCGTTGTTTTCAATGAGGATTTTTCAGAAGCGTTTGACTCTCATTATATGAATGACAGACAAACCATGAACAAACACAACGAGCAAAAGTTTCAATTCCTCTTTACGAGTCTGCGCACTGCCGAGGAAACAAACCGAATGGTCGACAACAAAAGTATAAACTACCGGATATATTAGCGTGGGATATCGTGTACAGAAACACTGCTGTTATCCACAGAAGTAGCAAAACAACGCCGAGTGCGGCTGAAAAACCCCACACACACGAAAACAATGTTTGAATTTTACAGTGATTTTCCCACAAAGGGCGCGTCCACACAGCACATGTAACCGACTTTAAAAACAGATTCACTCACCTAAAAAAGCACCAGTTTAAACTCCATATCATGAGAACAACACGGGAGTCACTTCGGGGAGTTTTCCGCGCGACAGCAGGAGGTTTTCCCGGGTGCTGGTTGAAGCTTCACGCGCTGTCAGGAAACCAGCAGATGTGCATTCTCTTCACATTAAAAGTGTGAATGTGCGGAGCTGTGCGTGTCGCTGCTGCTCTGCGTCGCTGTGGGCTGACTTCCAGAGACTGCGGTGGAACTGGTGGTGCTGCTGGTGGGGAGGAATTTGTGCATCAACATGACTCTGCAACTCTGGAGTTACACTGCTGACACTGTGAGGGAGGGGAGGAGTTCTCATGTACAGAAAACTACAGGGCAACAAGTCAGGGGCAGCATTCCTCAAACTGAAACTGAACCTCAGCCAGAGCAGGGCTGCTGCTGGTGATGCTGGACATATTATAGGCCTGTAAGTGTTTGAACACACTACAGCAGGATCATTCCAGGACACACCCGCTTATTCATCCACTCAACACACCCACACACTCCAGAGGAAATCCAAAGCAGTTCCTGAGAAGTGTCATTGATGATTCATGGAGAAATAAAACAAAGTCTGGATCTGCCCAGTGCATGTCTGCCCTGAGGAATATTGTTTGTTAAAATTAGTTTGTTATTTGATTGTATTCTTAACAAATAATGTAAAAAACAATTTTACATTCTGTTATTAGCTCACCTTATTCTATTGTACATGCACATATATCTTCTGCATTGCTTGCACATTGGTCTTTCAACTTTCTCTTGCACTATTTTATTTCCATTCTGTATCTTCTTGCAATATTGGTAATGTTTTTTTTATTTTTTTATCTCTTACATATATTTTATGTTGCATTATTGATGGAGCCTGGGACTTTCATTGCCATAATTACACTGTAGCCTTTGAAAAGTGGACTATTAAAGCATATTAAAATAAATGATTGGTAATTTATATTTGATTAACATTAAGGTAAATAGTTGAACTGTACTGTGTATAATTAACATTACTGTCAATATTTAAGTTATAATAAAGGGGTAGGGTCATATAAACACGTGTTTCTGTGTACCTGTCTTCCAACTTCCTTTTGGACTTGTAATATTCATTTATTTAGCTTATAATAATTCATTGTATATGTTTACTATTCATTTAATTGGTTAATCTATTGGTTAGCCAATTGGGACCGATAAAGGCAGACAAAAAAAACAACCTCCCTGCTGATGAAGACCAATGCGATGGAGTTGAAGCAGTGAAAAACTGGTGGGGCTTAAATCATTTCGTCAAACAAATATTTACAAGATCAATGGTCTTCCATTATCACTTTCAGATGGAAATCATGTATCAGCAAATTTTAAGATTTGGAAGGATTATTTGTCCTTTTTATGGGCTGAGGAAAATACCCTAACTTAAAATGAATGATCTATATAAAGACCAGTTGATTGTTGTGGAAAAAATGAATCGCCTCAAAGCTAAAAACGAACAAAACGTATCTGTTTCTTAGTCAGTGAAAAGTTGCTGTCATGGAGACACATGGTTTCCACAGGATTAGACTTAATGATATATTTTTCATCTCCATGGTCTATTGCCAAATCTAAATCAATAATCCCCTTTGTGTTGACTTTACTGATTCAATGAATGAGCGTGTTGAACAGCCTGACATTCAACCTGCACAGAGAACTCCCTGTAGAAAAAACCTGAATTTAAAAAGATTAGTCTAAAGAAAAAATAAAGCTCAAGGGCTTATTTCCATTGTGCTACACTGTATGATCATTTTTTACCTACAATAAATAAACTCCTCAATGTGTTTGCCTCTCCCCCTTCAGCTGGTTTCTTCATGGGACCACAAACATACAGTGCCATACATTAAAGAGCTCCTCCCGACCACATCAAACGCAGCTATACTTTAGACGCCGCCTTAATATCCTGTCCGTGGACATCTCAAAGAACAGGAGAGGTGACAAGCCACACCCTTGGCAGATGGCTGAACATGTTTGACTAAGTTTTAAAACAAACGCAGCTTCAGCTCTGAACATACTGTGAATGAACGACTTGCAACAGCAACCGATAAACTCCCCTCCTCCTCAATATTTCGTGAAACAATCACAAGCAGTTATTCAAAACTCAGGCAAATGTGATCAACTGCTCTCTTGATAAGAGGAAGTTACATCCTTTAATTCCCACAAACAAATACAGACATTATTTTAGTGATAATGGGCCATGAATCCTAATCAAAGTCAGTGGACATTTTTATACGACAGCGAAAGACAGATTTAGTTTTTAATTAGCGAATTCCCCTTTTAATCTTTATTATTCGTATTATTTAGTCATTTTTATATTGCTTTATTTATTTATCTTATAGGTTTTATAGATTTCTATTGATATTATTTATTTTATAGTTTTATCCCCTTTTAATTGGTAATTTCATCTTCATTTTTCTTCTTTTCTTCTTACTGTTTTATTTATTTTATAGGTTTTAATATTTTATTGAATTTATTCCTTTTGTGTTATGTCTTTATTTTACTGAGGGTTATCCCGTGAGATATCATTACTTATTTTATTGTTCTTTTTTATTATCATACCTTTTACCTCCTTGTGTTCCTTAAAGTGTTATATTATGCTTCTATGCCGCATGTGTGCAAAAAGGATTTAACGTTTGACCTGAAGTGAACTTCAGTTTTCTGTTTTAATCTGTGAGGTGTGCCATGTTGTTGAAGGACTTTAAGCTGCAGCTGGTGTGTGACAAGTGCTATATAAATAAAGATTTATTGTTATTATATGTGATTTTCTCTCTGACATATATAGTGTGCTTAATTCATCTGGGACATGAATGCTTTCAAACTTGATTTAGATGCTCCTCTGAACGTTCCCTAAATAGATCTTGATCTATCTCCCTGTGGCAGCTGCAGTAAAGATGGGTGTTTTTTTCATTTTGCAAAGCAGCACATATCTGAAGGGATCAACTAAGGTAATCTAATAAATGGCCCGGACACACCAAGCCGATATTGGCCGTCGGTGGGCGTCAGGCCGACGATGAGCGTCGACACGCCCTACTCAGATTGGTGTGTCCCGCACCGTCGTGTCTTTTCAGCCGTGCCGACGCCTTTTCGGCCGAAAACCCGCCGATTCAACATGTTATCGAGCTATCAGCCATTGGACCGATGAGATGAAAATGAATAGCCGTCTGTGTGTGTGCCTTCTTAAATCGTTTGTTTACATCCCTCACTTCCGTTTCGCTTCTCATGCACTGATTCGCTAGCTGAACAGCCAATCAGAGTGATTTCTTTGGCCGACTGCCTGTGGCCGACGCATGGCCGATTCAACATTTGAATCGGCCATGCGTCAGCCATGAAAGGCCAAATAAGGCGTGTCACGGCCGACGGTGCGGGACAAACCGAATTGAGTTTGGGCGACAGGGCACGCTTCGTCGTCCGACTAACGAAAACGGCCGATTTCGGCCTGGTGTGTCAGGGCCTTAAGGCCGCTACACACCAACCTGAGACCAAAGAACGCGTACCGAAGGCGTCCCGACTTTTACGTCCGCTACGCCACCTGCGTCGGCTACGCCGCCCGCCTATGAACACACCGCAAAGACTTCAGTCGACGAGTGGCAATAACTGTCCTTACCAGCAGGCAGTGGTAGTGTGTATTCGTCATTCAAAAGAGGCAACAACCGGAAGACAGACTGCGTTATACACCGAGAGAAGAAGAACAGACTGCGTGATATAAACAAACAACAAATAGCGTGTGCGTTCCATTTTCACTCTACTAACGAGAAGCTCATGGGGCTTTCCCGAACCTGTGTCGAGAGCTGGAGTTAAATGAAATCTCAGATTTGCCTTCTTAATAGTTTGTTTGGGTCCCTCACTTCCGCTTCGCTTCTCATGCACTGATTCGCTAAGCTGAACAGCCAATCAGAGTGATTTCTTTGGCCGACTTTCTTTGGCCAACTGTTGAATCGGCCGCAGGAGGTGTGAAAATGTGCCGTAAAGGGATGACGGTGCGGGACACACCAACCTGGGTAGGGCGCCGCGAATGCCCGACTGCCTCTGACGGCCTCTGACTCCCAAAATCGGGTAGGTGTGTAGCGGCCTTTAAGAAGGCAACACTCTTACAGCGCCCATCGTACAGGGCAAATGCAAAATGTTGCCGGCCCGGGGTGCAAAGGGTGTTTACTTTATTCAATTATTAATGTAAATGTTTTCATCAAGGGCAGAAAATTAGGCAGAATACAAATGTAAAAAAATTGTAATAATAGTAATTTTTTTTCCTATTTTTTTTTTTCTCCCAGCGCAGCGCCCCTCCAGATCTGGCGCCCTAGGCGAACGCCTAATTCGCCAGTGCCAAGGGCCGGCCCTGGTTATCGTCCTCGTGTGGCCGGGGCATAAGTGTTCCTAATCTTTTGGAATCAGATGTCTAAGGCATTTTACACAAGCCACAAAGCTACTGTGAATTACTGGTGAAATAAATCTCTCAAATTACAAACAATAGACACCAGTCTCATTCACAGCAAGATGCTTTTGTTGCAGGCACACATCGGTGACTCAAATGTGATGAGTCATTCTGTGACCGAATATGTAGTTGAAGGTGTGGTTAGCACATGTGCGGGAATGAGTCTGCACGTGTTTGCCCATGCTGTAAAAGTTTCATATTTATTTCCTGTTGCATTGTGACTGCTTGCGTTAACTAGATGAAACCACACCTATAAAATATTTTTCTCTAAACATTATGTTTTGTTGTTCACTTAATAATATTAAATGAAAGAAATGCAAAGAGGATTAGTTACAAATTATCAGGTGCTTTAAAATGTTGCCACTGCACTGTTTCACATATGAACTAATCACATGTTTTCAATGTAAATCATTATCTCCTGACTGTATAAGAAGTATAAAATGCTAAATAAATACAATTAATAAATGCAGTGGTGAAAAAAACATTAAGATCCTATTGCACAAAGTTCGAATATTAAAAAATTGTACTTGCTCTTGTTTACAGTCCACCACTGGAAACTGACTGTAGGATTTATCACTCAACAAAAACAAAGGACATAATCTTTGTGACATAATCTTTTTTTTACTTGCAGATTAACACCTGTGTGAATATCTCTTGCAAAGGCATTGAGCCCAATTCCATTTACTGCTTCAAGGAAGTAGTAAAAGAAAGTACAACAGCACGGTGACACAGCAGAAATCTGGAAACATTGTTATGTCACACAGCGATCACTCCTCACTCCTCACTTCTCCTTGCATCGACCTCAATGATTTCTCCTTTCCTCAGCTCCACAATAATCCCTCCACTTATTATTTTAAATACCCTCCTTTCACATGCGTAGAGAGTTTAGAAGATTATGTTATTATCTGCGTCAGATTTTCCTTAACTGCATAAAACAACTCATGCACGGTTTTCCAGAAAAAATACCTTGTTTTGTTGAGAGCAAGAGAGGGTGAAGTTGACATTATGTTATGTGATGTGCTGCCCTCTGCTGTTTGAAAAAAGAAGTACAAGCAAATCTGAAAAACACGTAGAAGTTTTAAAGGGAACTTGTCCTTAAGATGAGGCGTACTGCAAAGCCTGGGAAAATAGTTTTATAATTTATTATGTGGCTTTGATGGGAAATGTACAAAGTCTGAAAAATAAATCTTTGGGTCACTTGGAGTCGAGACAACATTTGTTTCACTAGGAAAGGAAAAGCACTGCTCACACTAAAATAAAAAAACATGTTTCTTAATCGAGCCTTAATATAAAAATACTTTCAGAATTGTTTTTTAAAAGTGTGAAATGTATTATTATTATTAATAATGTATTTGTATTTGTTATTCACAAATAGATTATAGCATTTTGAACTTCAATGTTATTTCAAAGACTAAGGAAGAGAGGAATAACATTTTTGAATTTAAAAAAGGATAATTATGAGGCTACTTTAAAATCTTATACTGCACAAAAAAAGAGCTTAAACTCACTCCTGTTATAATATCGGATTTTCATAGGAGATCTAAGTATATCAAAAATATTTTTCATTCCATAACTTAAAATGGATGAAATATAAGAAAAACAAGATGCAGAGAAACAATAATATACAGTAATGTTAATAATGTAGATAATTGAGTCCATTAGGTTTATTCTTTATGCTGCAATTTCATGTAAATGATGAACCTAATTTTGCTTCAGCCAAATACAGGTGGCTATGCCTGTACTTTGACCAGATCCACAGAAGTAAAACAAAAAAAGAGATTACCATGCCATCTTTTATAAACATCCACTGCCTGTAGAGTCACTGTTAAACCACCATAAAGGGAGGATTCATCTGACGAACCCTAATCGCCTCTCGTTCTCAGTTTTAAAGAGTTTTATGCCTTGATGCGTGATGCCCACCAACAACGCACATTGGGTCCAGATGAGAGGAGGCAGAAGAAGTAAAGAGAGACGGAGACAGGGAGATAGAGAGAGCTAGCACGGTTGATGTACATCTGTCATGCATTATTGCAGCGAATGCCAGCGCTTCTATCCTGGCTTTAGAAACTATGTGAGGAGGGGGTTGATGGGGTCCTCCTTAAATCACAATCTGATTCCTCCTCCTCTTCTCCACCGCTCCTTTTTGGTGACTAAACCAACACACACACTCTCACAGACACACACATACACACAAAACATTGTCTCCTAAACACATTGGCAGCTTTCTTTCTGTCTTCTGCACACACACACACACACAACACACACACACACACACACACACACACACACACCGCGCGCGCACACACACGCGCACATACACACGCGCACACACACACACACACACACACACACACACACACACATACACACACAACACACACACACATACACACATACACACACACACACACACACACACACCACACACCGCACACTATCCCCCTATGAATTCCTCAGGAAGGAGTCAGCCTTCTTCATTCCTCTGGACACAACTTTTCCTTAACAAGGTACTGATGGTCTTGACCTCCTCTTCAAACAAACCCTTCTCTCCAATCAGCGAGGATTGTGGAGCTGGGGCTCAGTTGAGGCCTGTGGGTATTACAGAGGAAACGTCCTGATTCTCCTTGATTACTCCCTCTGTCTTTCTGTATCCCCCCTCTTTCTGCCCCCGCTCCCACTCCAAATATCTCTGTCTCAGTGGCTTCTGGCTCTCCTGTTGTCTACAACCCAATCTCAAACGTTTTCTTCCGCGTCTTCGTCTGTCTACCCACTGTATTTTCTTTTCTATTCGTCTTGTCTGCATCCATCCCTCTGATTACTCCCCGGTTTGCTGTTCAGAGTTTTCCCAGTCTCCTGATGATGAGCTGTTTATCCACTTTGTTAGCAGACATTCAACAAATTATTTTCATCAAGACATTAAGGAGACTGTAGGGATATCCCATATGTGTGTTCATTTTAAACAAATTGCCCTATGACATGTAGAACTGGGTAAAGGCACACATTACATAAATTACTCTTTAAAACCCAATGTGACTTTTAAAGGGGCCCTATTATTCTTTTATGGGTTTCACTTTCCAGTAGTGTGTTATACAGGTTTTTGTGCATGTAATGGTACATAATGGTCTGCAAAGGCTAAAATCCCAAAGTTCCCTCCAGAGGGAGTTTCTCTCCCACACACTCCCCCCCCTGCCTGAAATGTGTTAATTGGACTCCTTTGTTTATTTCCTTAACACAATGACATCACTATGCAACACTCGCGCTTCTATAGCGCTCCAACACATTGTACGAGATAGGCTAAGGGGCGGTACACCTTTAAGCGGTTGACCAATCATAACAGAGCCTGTCAGCTAACCAATCAGAGCAGACTGGTCTCTGGTTTCCGACAGAAGGTGAAAAGAAGTGCTATAATTAAAATAGCATTCTGGAGCATTCCTTAATTTTGATTTTACAGCAACATGCCAATTCACAATGCCCATGCTAACATGAGCTGATATTTATCTGGTATAGTTTAGCTTGTTAGCATGCTAACAACAGAGGTGAGACATAAGACCTAAAGAGTTATCATCTGTGAGCCATGGATGTCTGCACAAAATTTCAGGGCAATCCATCCAATAGCTGTCGATATAATGGATCGACTGAGTGAGTGACATTGCCCTCCCTCACTGCTTGCCTGGCAAAAATATGCATTTAACATGTGTCCGACATGTGCCATCGGCTAACACTGAGCCTGTTTTCTCATGCCGTGGTTCCAGCCAAAGAGATGTAGAGCCTTTTGTCCTCACATGACTGGCATTATTACAGAAAGCAGACTTCTTCATCTAACTTCAGCCCCACTTTAACTGATCTCTTGATCATTCTGACTTTCCCTATCATCTCATCTTTGTCACCATCTTTACTGCGTTTCACTGCCTCTCAACACTTTGTTTTCTGCTTTTCCCTGTGGTGGTTTGCATTAAGGACTGT
Source organism: Dissostichus eleginoides (assembly GCA_031216635.1). Classification (NCBI taxonomy): domain Eukaryota; kingdom Metazoa; phylum Chordata; class Actinopteri; order Perciformes; family Nototheniidae; genus Dissostichus; species Dissostichus eleginoides. The sequence goes on from CM062275.1 coordinate 23,143,441, forward strand.
CTGGTTGGAAGATGTGGTATTTACAGTAAATGGCACTGTGCATGTGTGTGTTTGACTGCATGCATGTGTGCAAGTTTTCATGAATGTGAAAGATGTGTGTGTGTGTGTCTGGGCACACAAATGGAGGACAATAGCAGCATAAAACACACAAGCTGAGACAGTGACACAACATTTTCGCAGACGGTGGCGGCTGTCCGTCATAAATCAGCTATTCTAACCAAGACACTGTGAATGCCGGATGACCGGAAAGTGACACGGCAGCCACATCAGTGTCACGAAATTCTTTTCACATTTCCTGGACGACATACTGCAGGGTACGAGCGGGAACTACTCCTCGAACAAGAGTCCCCTCTGAGTGAGGAGAAAGGGGGACGTTGGAGGCCGGGACCCGCAGGTCACCATGTCTGTGAGGCTCACGCTCTGCCCGGCTCCTGCTGACTCACCGCCGGACGACCAGGACTAATCTGTGTACGTCTCGGGCCACCATTAGTCAAATATTAGTCACAGCGCCCATTTAGTTGATGGACTTGAAGAGAGTGTCTGTTCTCCTGACACACTCTGGGGCCTGAATGTGGTTTTCTCAATCCCATTTTGACCTGATGTGATAGTATTTCCTCCCCGTGCTCTTTGCATGTCTCCAGAATCTGTTAAAGCTGATATAGTGACACACTTCCTGCGTCAAAAGACTCCCACTGAGATGCTGACTGGCTTTCACTCAGTGGATGCCTGAGGGCAACTTCCGTCTTCTGTTGAAAAAGAGCTTCCTCTGTGGAAAAAGAGTTGCCCTTCTTCCTTTGTTCTTCTTTGGAATATCATTTCATGATTTCTTGGATGACTGCTGATTGCCTGACAGATTATTTGATCTTTCATATTTCTGAGGAAAATGTCGTTGTTATCTCCACCAAAGAGGTCACGATTGTATGTTGGTTTGTCAGCAGGTTTACGGAAAATCTTTCGGCCAAATGTTTATGAAATTTTGTGGAAGGATATCACATGGGCAAAGAAAGAACCCATTAAAGTTAGCATCGAATCAAAATCAAAGGAAATGCACTTCTAGTTTCACGTGTAATAATATCACTCCTTAGACAGTCAATGGGACTATTGGTATTATAGTTTTTTTAAGAAAGTAATCTAGACTGAACATTCGTGTTGAATAAATATAAAATAAATGCGCAGCGATTGAGCAAGGATATGGGTGTTTCAAGTTTTGACATGCTTTTCAGTCAGTATTTAGCAATAGTGCCATTTTCATTTTACAATAGAACTCAAATTGTGACGCTGTTGTTTTCCTGAAAGCAGCCATAGATAGAAGTAGCAACCAGCTTTCCCTATTTCCTTAACATAGATTGGACTAATGTTATCTTAAACTGGTGCAAGTTAAACAGAAAACTACCATGGGACAAAAAAGAAGGGTAAAAAGTATTTTAATATGTGGTTTGCAACACTGTTATGGAGCAAGTAATAAGAATGGAAAGCAGAAAAGCTTCATTTCGAACATTCATCAGATAACAGACCGGGTAAGAATATTGCGGCAAAGCAATGGACTGTATATAATAGTCATCTGTAAAAGGAGGAATGTGTATTTACTATTTTCATGTTAAATGAGTTTGTAAATCATCCTACAGCTGACTGAATTCTACCTACACTTTTGTAAATTGCAAAAACTAAAAGTTCAGAAGATACAGTATATCAGAAGGGATGGTTGATAATATGATTAGTTTAAAAATAAATGTCCATCCTCCAGGAATTTGAGAACACAAGTGACATTGGGAGCACACAGAGAAGGCCACTAGATATTCAAAAACATTATTATAGGACATAGGAGTAGCCTGTTTCTCATGATATTGAAGTATATCATGTCTGGGTCAAACCAATGGTCAAAACTGACCATTACAAGAGGAATCATCATAACTCAAGTGGGTACAAATACATTTCTTCTGTGGGAAAAATATGGTTTATGTCAAAAAAGGAGATTAAGCCACTCTAGGATTCCCTTTCCTGTACAACTCAGTGACTCAACAGCCTCCCATGGAGAAAAACTGAAGAGCAGAGAGACCTGAGGCATGGAAAGTAACAGAGACAGAGTGATTCAGTGAAAGTGAATGGCTCTGACTCCCCTACCCATCACTGAAGAGGGAGGTAGAAAAAAAGGAGCAGGGAAAGGACGCACAGAGGGGGAAATGACTGGCGACTGTGTGGGAAGAGAGAGAGGAGGGGCTTAGAAAGTATGAACTTGTGTATGATTTAGCTGCAGGAAGCATTGAGAAGCGAAAAGACTGCAAACAGGACGCGGTAAACTCACGCTTTTAGCCTTGACCGAGGACGTGTTTTCCTCATGGCTTCACAGCGGGGAACTTTTTCCACAGGGTCACACTTTTTCTAGTGCGCTCCTTCGCTCCTGAGAGTTGTCTTTTTAATAATATCCGGAGCATTTAGCGTTTGAACCCGTGCTGTTTTTTCCTCACTGTGCGTAATTTCTACCCAGGATCGAGGAAAAAGGCGACATCACAACAACACGAGGACGAGGGATCAAGACAGAAATAAGACGAACTGGGGGAAAATGAAAGGCGTCTTGGATATCTGCTTGGTTTTCCTCATGCTGCACACTCCCGGCGTGCTGTCCTTGTCCACACGTAAGTTGCACACAGATGTCCATCGATGCGCAAACTCAGGGTCTTGCTGGGGAAGATTTTTTTTGATGGGTTGGGAACAGGCTGCCCTTTTTTTGGTCCACTAATACCAGTTTAATCCATGTGTCACTCAAACATCTGACTGTAAACAACTCTGTGGGACTTTGTCTTGCTATAGTAGGCCTACGGAGTATTTTAAAGATAAAACAAATGCAAAAATGGATTTCCACAACAATACAAAACTAATGAGGGTAATAGTCTGTGCAAACAATAAATTACAACCATTGGCAGTAAAAATATAGCAAGAATAAATGTGGGATAAAGAAAACATACAGTTTTGAAAGGAGGTGAGTCAATGTAAACACATACATATAGGACACCAAAGTAAAATCATATGGGATGGAATTAGTATTTGAAAAGGATATTATTCTGTGAACACCTTGAATAAAAACGACAAGCTCTTATAAACACAGTGTACGGATGTTATAGTGATATTAAACATTATCAAAAACAATAAAAATACCTTTTACCTCCACTAAGAGTACCAAAGATATAGGGTTCCCATAAGAGGATAACGTCAATCCTGTATAGAAACACATACTAATCACATTGATCCCTTCTTGGTAATACTATATTTAAATTATGTATCCAATAAGAATAATAGATATAAAGAGTTCCCATAGGAGGATAACATATGTAAATCCTTTATGTAAATACAAAAGACTCACATTGACCCCTCTTTGGTAATGCTGTATGTAAAATGCGTTTCCAATGTCAAATAACTCTTCTGATCCTGAAGAGTCCACTTGCTTGGATCCACTCTGGTTTATTTGTGGACACAAAAAAAAAGAGAAATGCCACTTTGTCCACTTGACACCTCCTGTTATTGATGTGCTCCTGGTGAAGTATATCGGTTGTGTCCCTGCAGAGAGAGCTGCCCTCCCAGGAGGCTGCATTTCAACAAGTCAAGGCCATAATTCGTTTAACACATGGGGGCTTTAGGAAGCGCAACAAAACAGTGACATCATTTGCCTGGGTTTTGGAGAATGTTAACCGGCAGCTTAATGCACAGTAACGTAAATAAATCAAAGTTATGTCCGCTTCCCCTGTTAAGTGGCTGGATTAGTTTTTATGGTGAGCTCACTGGCACAGAGCAGCTCCTCTGAGAGGATCTCCTGTTCTTCATCCTGTTTGAAAGGCGCTAATAAAAGAAAGTATAGTTCCAGTGGCTTAGAGTCGACAATGGGCCTTGATCATAAGCTGCCCTGCTGTTTATTACAGGGCCTAATTGGTCATTACTGTTTTATTCACTGTAATAATGGAGGGTGCTTTCCTTTCACTCAGCGTGCTGTGGTTAACAAATGCCACAGAAATTAAACGGTTTAAATGTGGAATTTTCTTAGCAACATATAATTAGTTTTATGCAGCTCATGATCCCATAAAATTCAGGTTCAGATAACTTTATTTGTGCCCGTTGCTAGATCTAATTTGAGTTTATAGCATATAAAGAGGTATTGATGTTGGATTTGATAATTTAATAACAAATATTTGACTCTGAAAGACATCAAATCATTAAAGTTTACCTTGAGTTAACTTCTTCATGTCCCATCTCTCCTGCCTGTACTTGTACTAATGTGATTTATGCCAGACAAGATAATCTCTCCTCTTTCCATTAAGAGCAACAGTTAAATACCTAAAATGTTAGCTAAGGAGAATCAAACAACAGAAAAATATCCGCCATCTCCTCGATCTCCTTTCAGATAGTTATGCACGGCTCATTGTCACTAAATGTTGCGTGACTTCTTCCACTTGGCTCGTCCTCACTGGCCCCTCAAATTATTCCACATGTACGGCTATTGTACAGCAGACAGAGGAAAGAAAAGACTTTGAACATGGATGAGTGAAGAGTAAATAGTTCTCTAGAACAGAAGGGGACGTCACGTACCTTTGAAGACAGACAGCATAAAGAAAAGTGCCCAAAGACTCCACATAATTAGTCATACATGTCATCGGAGGCCTCTTGCTCGAAAAAACAAAACTTCCCTAGCTTTCAATTCAACTCATCTCCATCCTCCACTGTCGCAGAGTTTAACGCTGAGCTTCAAGCACCCTCAGCTTCTTCAAACAAATAATATTTTACAAGCCATTTCCTCCAGTGAGTGTGTCAAGCAGAGACAATAAACAGTAGTAATTGTGTGCATCACTGTAGTGTTTAAACTGTGTTGTAAAAGGGGGCTTCGCACCCCGCTCTGGGGCAACAGCCCATCCCCAGCGCCTGGAATACATAAACACTGATTGTTATTCAGCTGGATCAGCATATTATTAAGTCCGCCGTATCCAGTGACAAAGCCAATGTGCATGTGTTTGTTTGTACTTGTGTGCGTGCATAAATGTGTTTTGTCACAGCTGGAGTTTTGATATTGATATTAGTGCAGTTCTTCAAAGGCGGCTCCTACATTAAAGGACCACACAGTGTCTGTCAGCGTCAGGTGGCGTGCAGCCCAACAGACGTGGCCCCCGGGTGCAGATTTGTAGTTGGTCTGACAAAGTGTTGACGCTCTCAGTCGTTAATGCATAGAAATCATCTCACTTACTTTGTTTTCATTGTGCCGTCTACTTAGGTGGGCTGCATTTTTTTTTAAAGCCTCCAATCCCAAGAAATAAACTCTCAAAATCTCCTCTCTTGTGAGCTGCTGTTGCATAAGAGACCGGAGAACAAATAACACACACCGCAACAACACAAAGTCATACAAATCCACCATCATACACAGGAATAGTAATTAAAAAAGTAATTAAAAACTCACAAAAAATTAATAAATATATGAGTATCAGCGTGCTAAAACCCACAAGTTAATCTCTAACTCTTCTTGAAGTTTGCCACTTCAGTAATTTAACATTTAGCTGTGAAATGTGTTCACAACGTAGCATTGTAGCACTTGGTTAGCCCACTCTACACTATTATAACAATAATCTCCTCTGGTTTTGTCGAGAAAAACCTTACTGCATTCCCAGAATCAAATGTGCAAATGTGCTGGCTGTACATGTGTTTTTCCCCTCTGTCTGCCTGCTGGGCAGCAGCTCTCACTTGCTCCTCAGAGGAAGACCATTAAATTAGCACAAAAAAAACTCAGCAAATAACAAATAGGCGATATATCCTTCCAATCACCCAACCTTGAAACTGACCTTTTCGTGTAACCTTCCTGGAGTGCTCATCAACCGTCTTCATCCATCTCCTCCAGATGTAGCAGTTATCTATCCCCAGGACCCCGTCCTGCGCATGGGGTCCACGCTGACCGCCAGCTGCTGGGTCCACCCCGACCTCGGCGTCCACGCCAGCTCTCTGTTCTGGACGCTCAACGGTCAGCCACTGCCCGGCTCCATGTACAGAGTCCTCAGCCCCACCAACCTCAGTGTGACGCTGGCCGGGCTCAACGCCTCCCGGCAAACATCCGGCGACAACCTGGTCTGTCACAACCACAAGGGACACATCCTGGCCGGATCCTGCCTCTATGTAGGAAGTAAGTTGAAGTTTATCAGTACGTTTAGATGATTATTCAGCCCTGTTTCATCAATGGAGAGCTCATATTTTAGCTTACGTATTTGGCTAATGTACAGTATCTCTGAGGAATATCTGTCTGCATTTGTCTCTTCTCCACTATTAGTCAACGTTAAAAAGGGAAAATAAAGAGTAGAACAGCAGTGAGAGGAATGAAATGTAAATCGGAAGCAACATGGAAGCAGTAGGCAGATTTTTCTTTTTTTAAGTGCTGTATTTTATGTTTTGTATTCCTGCCTCCAGTGAGAGGCCTCCCTCAGTGTGTCACTGTGTGATGCTTTGGCCACCTGTGTGGTCCATTACTCGCACAATAGCTCACAGGGCAGGGGTCCTTTCACAAAGACACATGGTACAATTTCTGTATATATGAGGACAATCATTTATATTTAGCATTTCCCAGATCTTACTCGTTTTTTTATTTGCTGTTCCTATCAACAAAATGTCTTAAAATAACCAGATTTTTCCATGGGCAGTCCTGATCCTCAAGAAATATGGTTATTCGCTGAGAATGAGTAACTTAATACCAATGCTAAAAATGGCTTAAGACCCAAGTAATAAATAAAACTGAAGGCATCCTTTAACATTTAAACAACCCTTGTAAAAAGTAAAGAGCAGCCTCTCTCTGAAATGTTTTCGTACAGTACAAACGCCCTTTCTCTTCTCTTGTAAAGTTACAAGCCATTCCTAAAACTGTGAAAGGTGATGAGATGAACAAATGACAAAAACTTAAGGAGTTACAATCGGGATCCTAATCTCTCGGCGACACTGGCGTTGAGCACCCTGTGTTCTGAAAAACGAGGAATGTTGGCAGGGATCCTGAGTCTGACCAAATATCTCTCTCTCACACACACACACACACACACACACACACACCACACACACACACACACACACACAAATGGAAATGAACAAGCCAATTTGCTAGGAACATCACTAGAGGTTGAATTACACTCAGGAGGAAGAAGGAGCTGAAGTAATGGCTGGTCCTAACTTTGTACACTAATGACCCATACATCTTCCCTCCTTGTTTCTCTCCGCTCTACTCTCCCTTCTCCTCCTCACCCATTTCTCTCATCTCTATTTTCTTCCCCTTTCTCCCCATATGTCCCCCTTTCTGTCCCAGTGCCTCCAGAGAAGCCGGTCAATCTGACCTGCTGGTCCAGGAACACCAAAGACCTGACATGCAGCTGGGCTCCAGGAGGGAAAGGAGAGACTAACATTAGCACACAGTACACACTCAAGTACAAGCTCAGGTACACTCACACAAAAACACACACTACAGCTACACTGCGGAAAACACTCATTGTGACAAATAATTATGTTCCTTATCTTAAAAAACAGCATTTTTTTTAAATGTCAAGACCTTTTTAATGGTTGAGCTAAAAAAACATTCCCCTTTTTCTCAGTCATAACTCCAACAAATCAGAGCATAAACATATCACACACATACATCTTGAATAAGTACCACATACTTTCTCTAATATATAGTATATGATTCTGCCATAGGCCTATAAATGAAAGGGGGTTAAGACTGAGCCAAAACCAAACAAAACCAGGTTCATTCAAATTGGCTCAACTTGTTAATGTTCTCAGTTAAAATCAAAATTATCATCAAGTTTTTATGATGCTGACATGCCTCAAAAAGGCCCCAGAAACAAGCTAAAGTGGAGCTGGAAACAGGACAAAATACCATATCTCTTTGGCAGATCGTATTTTAAGAAAAATAACATCATTGTTGCCAGAGGGTGAAAGCCTTTCGCCAGTAGAAAAGTCACATTTCATGAGATTTAGGGAAAACGGGTTTTCATCTGGGAACGATACATTTTGGAAAATGAGATTCAGATGCGGTTGTAAGCTCTATTCCCATTTATTATAGTTAAATCAGCAATTTGAAAGCACTAAAAGGGAAACAACCTGACGTGCAGTGCCCACAGGCTTTCCAGATCTCTCGCTGCGGTCGGATTAGTGTAAATAAGGACTTAATAAAACCACTTGTGACAGATAAACTCTTAACTGGTAACACATCATACAATAAATTATGTATTGCATGATATCGGTGCTGTACAGAGTTATTTGAGGTATTTTCTGTTTTGCTCCCAGGTGGTATGGCAAGGAGAAGGAGTGTGAGGATTACACTCATACGCAGCCTTACTCCTGCAGCATCACCCGGGACCTGCACCTCTTCACGCCCTACGAGATCTGGGTGGAGGCCTCCAACCAGCTGGGCAGGGCCGCCTCCGATGTCATCACACTCGACATCCTAGACGTGGGTGAGTGTGAGAAAAAGTGAACTTTGACCTGGTTTCTTTTGCCGTTTCTTTAGAGCTTGGATCCCAGTGTGAATGAGCCTCTAGGGTATAATATAGGACAGGGGATGCTAGGCTTTTAGGCTTGTAAAAAAACAGAGAAATGTCTACCTGCTTCTCCTTGTGACAGCTTAAACATGTCAACTTGTTAACAGTTCAACCAGAGAGGGATTTTGTGATCTTCCTCTTTTTCCCGTCTCATAGTAGTTGCTAGTCTTTGGTTTCACACAACGTGAGAAAAAGAGAACAACAGTTCAAAATCTCACGGGAAAATTGAAACAAACAATAGCAGGTAAAATAATAAAATGTATACAGTGATAAAAAATACTTTCAATGTTGCGTTGAGGTGTATGTTTTTTGATGAAAGAAGCTCTTTAGAGAACAGGTTCTCCATGCTAGCATGATGTTAGCCGGATAAAATGATCATGTTAACTCAAAATAAGTTGAAACTTTACACACATTTGAAGACTAAGTTTGTTTATCTTATTATTGTTTGATTTAAAGAAATGGTTAGATATTTTGCTTTCATTAACTCTCTTGTCTCTGCGTTACTTTCGGAGCTACATCATAGCGCAGAGAGGCAATTATCTTAGCTTAGCATCGGGACTGTAAGCAGGGGTAAGCCGACCTGTAACAAGCTAACAAAACATTAAAAATAACGCCTTCAAGCGCCTCTGATGATTATTGATTAACACGTTGTATCTTGCTTGTTGTTTAATCTGTTGGAAAAATGTAATGTAATAATAACAATTTGTGGTTATTCAGGGGTTTGGTGCCAGACATATTCTTGGCTAGTAGCAAGTTTGCACACAGCCAGGCTAGCTTTATCCCTGTTTTTTAAGGCTTTATCCTATGCTATTGAATTAAAAAAACACTAAAATAGGATTGTGTGCATAATATTAACTCAGAACTTAATTTTAAATGATTGTGGAATTAAGGAAAAAACTTAAAGCAACAACACAAAAGTCAAGTGGTGTATTCCTGCCTCTATTTCTCATCTCGTGACCCCTCAGATTTATTTTGTGACCCACTGGTTTGTAACCATGATTAACTTCAGCCTTAGCCTCATATTGCTGCTCTTAAAATGTTGAAGCGTTTCACTTCACTTTACAGATTCATCCCCTTTATTCCTACAGACAGGAGATTGGCTTGTGTTCTGTTTTTTGGGAGAGAAGGTTGTTCACAAGTTCTCATCCAGCTTTACGCTGATATGAACTGAGCGGTGTTCCCTTTTAAGCTTTGTTATGATGTCCGTTGCCTAGCTTAGTGCGGTTTAAGCAAATGGCCCACAAGATCAAAATTCTTCTCTTCGCTCATTATCTCATAAAACAGACACACACACACACACACTCACATGCTTGCACACACCTGGACAGGCGTAGGTGTGTGACGAATGGGAACGCCCTCTCCTTTGATGAGCTCATTTTCTCTTTACTCATGCTCACTGGACACACATTCAGAGACACACACAGAAAACACTCGCTAACCCCCTTTTTTTGTGGTGCTGGAACGTTCCACACTGATCCTTGAACATAATCCCGTCTCCAAGACCCCCGAGGCCTTAGGAGTTTGGGCTTTGAGGCTTTAAGACTTGGACCTGAAATAATACAACATGATTAGCTTGGAGATTTTCACCTGGTTCAACAGGCTCATAACGGTGCTTGGGAAATGTACCGAGAGCAAAACTATGTAGAGATTTCGAGGTAAACACGTCACCGTTGAGGAAACAAGCTTCCATCAAACTGTAATCCTTTTTCCGTTCCCTAATGTATGCACGCACACCTGTTTACACACCCCGAGGGCAGGGCAGGGCCTGGTAACGGTATAGAAACACAGTGTAGGCGGTTTCTGGACTTGTGTGTGTGTGCGGGGGATTTTGTTTCGCTCAGGTTGCCCTGGCCATTCTTCTCATGCAAGCAGTTTCCACAACAGTAGCAGGTCATAAAACAAAGCAGCCACACCTGCGTGGAGGTGATGTGAGTCACTACGGTCATGTCCAATCAGTTATGAAGGCGAGGCGAGAACACCTCCAGTTTTCTCTGCATTCCTCAGTCACGGGGATACCTGTGCACCGAGAGACTAGAGGCAACTTGTATGGGTTTCTGACTCCGAGAGGATGAGCGATGACATAATGTATGTTAACAATGATTCATCTGTAATTTGCTATGTCTAATTGACTTTTATTGCTAAATGCACAAGATGTATAGGAACACCGCACTTCTACTGAACAGTGGACCATTACTTAATTGCTCATTAAAATGATTCTTCAAAAAATATAAAAAATATTCTACAACTAAATGATCTCTAAGTATTCCTCAGAAATCAAAAGCAGCCAAGGATGAGATCATTTTAAATAAGTTAATTATCTTATTATCTTCAAATATCTTGGCTTTTTACTTGTGATACATAAGTAATCATTACAAAAAGTATGTGAAAGACTATGTTGTCATCTCAAAATAAATATATCTGAATGCTATCCATATTTACATCAGCAGATAAGGTATTATTATGCACTGTGCTATTATGATGCCCAAATGAATGGCAGTCAAATAGAAACATTAGAAATGGTATTTGATCTTTACTACAAATAGCACTTTCATGTGTGTCTCAACTTTGAATGATGTTCAAGTCTAGGAAATGCAAAAATGTAGATTCAAGGTTTTTTGAAAAGAAGGCAGAAGATTTAGTTATTTCTATAACAGAGTGTTGCAGGCAGTCCTGGTTTGCGGCGTACTCAATGAGCGGGCAGGGAAGGAGCCTCTTTGTAGCCTGAGAGACAGAATGTGGGGCAAAGACAGTCCAATAAGGCTTGTGAAGCTCCATTCTGTGAGCACAGGAATAATTGAAACCATGTCTTCGTTTTTTTTAACAACTCTTTTATCTCTTCATCTGAAAAATGAACGGCTGTCAAATTGCATTTGTCCCTTACTTTTCATTGTTTTGGGCAATTAGTGTCCCCACTGTACTTAGAAGTTTAAGTACTTAAAACTTTAGTTTTCTTAGTTTTACTCTCAACTTTTGTCTTTTAAAAATAAGTTTTTTTCTAAGATGAAAGAAAATGCATGCCACCCGTCACCCAAGAGTACAGACACACCTGAAGTTACGCATTTTATTTCAGAGAGTCTCCCGTTCCTCCGACGCTGGGGACCAGAAACATCTAAAACTCTCTCGTGTCAACTCCCACTTTTCCACTGAATCTTTCCCATCTTCTATTTCCTCTGGGTTAGTCTTGTTTGTTTATGGTAAGGGATGACATTATAAAAAGGAACTGAAGTTGGTATTGAAACGATCTCAAAAACAAAACGTTAAAATAATGGTCTGTCAGCACATGTTTGTTTGTCGAAACGATAATCATTGTCAGATGAAAAAACCTCTTCCAGCTCACACAAGTCAACTATTCAAAAACTATAAGGAGACCACAAACCTCGGCCAACCCTGAACCCTTCAGTGAGCTGCTACACATGAAGACATCAGTCCTTCCGATTTAAATTTCTATTGAGCGGATTTTCTTGACCCTGCAAACACTGAAATGTAGAAAGAAGCCCCTAAGCTATGAATGTTTGGCTGAAAATAATAATCATGGCCATCTGTCCACCAGAAGTTTATCATTAAGGTCTTAACATAGAAATATACTTGTTAATGGATGTAATGAATTACAAATGACTCCAGTTTGTGCCTCTCATGAAGTCATTGTTTGTACATTGGAGATTTTGCACTGGTTATGTCATTATAGTCACACACTGGTTTATCATTGTTTTACAAAATCCATCCAATCCAATTATATTGAACATTTTAAACTATTTGTGGACATTGTATAGACCCAGAGGGAGCTTCTCTCCCACACACTGACCTATGCAACCACTCAAAGCGCTTCACAGCAACGCATTCACGCCATGCTGTTGGTTGAGTATCTTGCCCAAGGACACTTTGACTTGTTGACTGCAAGAGCTTGGGATCAAACCATCGATCTTCCTATTGGTGGACAAACTATTTTGCCATTCTCCTCACTCAGCAATAGTGATCTTGAGGATGTCAGACTTCATTACATCCCTTGAATAACCCTTTGGTCTAGGAAATGTTATGTTGGAACCAAATTGATTTTAATCATATTTTCAGCTCTTTAGATCAACTTACTTAATAACCTCTTCCTCTCTTCTCCCTGCAGTGACCACGGACCCTCCATCAGGTGTGTCTGTCAGTCGCGTCGGGCAGCTCGAGGACCAGCTGAGCGTCCGCTGGGAGGCCCCGCCTGCCCTCAAAGACTTCCTGTTTCAGGCCAAATACCAGATCCGCTACAGACTGGAGGACAGCCAAGACTGGAAGGTATAAGGACACACACTTATAAAGACATACATCAGTTCTCTTTGTCTCGTACACACAAACAGATATATCACTGCAGCTGTTTCTCATCCTAATGCTGTAATCACCTCTAATCTAGTTTGATTGAGGCCTCCGCTGCCAGATCTGTTAATAGTTCAGAAACTTTCATCAGCCATAAATCTCAGTCAGGTTTTGATCATGAGAAAAACACAGGCCAGAGCCACTGTCTAAACCTCTGTTCAGACTTTTAATGAATGAAAAATACAGTGTAAAACCTTCAGACGTGCAGATGGCGCTTCCCAGGATTCATTTGAGTCCTCTGGGTACGAGTGAAGATTCTCCTGTAATTAAGGGGGAATTACACAGATCTAATATAAGCAAGTCTTTGCTCGCAAAGTGGGAAAAGAAAAGAAGAGGAGTGGAGAGACGCGGCGGAGAGATGAGACCGTTTCAAGGGAGGAGAGAGGGATTTAAATCCAAGTGGCTTTAAGGGTTTGGTGGTGAAAACAAAACGCCGTTTTCCCTCCGAACCGGCCCTAATCATGAGGTCATGCTGAGGAATGGAGGGATACATCTCAGCTGTTAATGCCTTCAATATGGCTGTAAAGACGCTCAGCGGTAACGTCTGCCGATTTGGCTTCCCCACGTCACATCATTAGCCCTCTGATGCCAGTAATTTCCATGTTCTGTTTTCTGTTGTAGCCATTCTTAACAAGTGTTTACAGACTGAATGCCAGAGAGAAAGTGGGGACTATTAGACAAGATAATTAACTGCAGGGCGTCTCTTTCTCTCTATCTATTCTCTTTTTGCTGTACTGTATGCATTGAGTACATGTACATGCTCTTCAGTGTTGTTCCTCTGCATATCCAGCTCTGTAACAAGTAACAGAGAGCAGATTTTTACCCAGCAGGCACGATTACATTAAAACATTTTCATAAACACGCTGATCAGGAGTCACTAAACAATGTGGTGTGCATGCATGTTTAGGTCTGTACATGGTTTGTGGTTGTGTTTTTTCTACATCTTGACTCTGCACTGTGTTTAAGTTTGCGCACATTGGTATTTAATACTGCGGTCAGACCTCCAACTATTCTGTGTTTGGCTCTTTTTTTCCAATAGGTGATGGACGACGTTGGGAATCAGACATCTTGTAGATTGGCTGGACTGAGACCTGGAACTGTGTATTTTGTCCAGGTACGATGTGGTCTGATTCTGTGTGTGTGTGTGTGTGTGTGTGTGTGTGTGTGTGTGTACTTGAGATTTAGTCAGTTTTAATAATGTTGTATCTTCTCCAGGTTCGCTGTAATCCCGTGGGAATCTACGGTTCTCGCAAAGCTGGGATCTGGAGCGAGTGGAGCCATCCTACTGCTGCATCCACACCCCACAGCGGTGAGCACACACTGAAACACACACACTCACAGGTCTCACACTGTGTTTTCTTGTTCTTGATCTCAGTTTTTGTGAGAATTAAGTACATTTCAATTACGAAGATGGTGCTGTTTTATATTTCTCTACCTTTGTTCCAGCTTTTTTTGTTCTGTATTGGCAGTTTTATTCGTGGCAGATGCATCAGTGAAATCAGAATTAAAAATCTAACCAAAACAAATTACATTATTGCCAAACAAAACATTACGAAGTCAATCCAGACTTTGATTGTGTAACTTTGTAGTTGCAACCCTAAAGTTATACAAATAACTAATTCAAAGATCAACCCCGAACACGATTTAAGTCCTGCTGTTCACCGTGGCTACCTGCTGCTGTTATCACAACTGTAAGGAACTAGGGCCATGACTATGAAAACAGAACATGGGTATTAAAGCACTTGGATTTACAAGAACTTCCCATGAACCTTGGCAAAAGTACCAGATTTAGATGAGAGGTCTTCTATGTTTGTGTGCAGTCGTTGCCTGAACTGTTCATGGCTCTTGGTGTACGTATCACCAGTACAAACAGAACATACAGAACTCTACACAGCTGGAGCTATTTCTCAATCTTCTCCTTTGCTTTCTATCCTTTAATGTTCATGTTTGCCTGTCTTTTCTACGACTCTGCAGTAGTGGAATGTAGATCCGCAATATCAACCCTGCTGCTCTGTGAGAAATGTCATCACCGAACACCAAAGCCAATCTAACTAAAGTCTCTCCCTCTCTCTCCTTCCTTGTATTCCCTTCATGCAGAGCGGTTGATGTCGGGCTCATGTGACTCAAAGTCCAGCGGGGACTCAAATTCCACCCTGCGCCGGGAGCTGAAGCAGTTCTTCGGCTGGGTGCGGAAACACGCCTACGGCTGCAGCAGCATGTCCATGAAGCTGTACGACCAGTGGAGAGTGCTGATGCAGAAATCCCACAAAACTCGCAACCAGGTAGGTAAGCATCACTTAATGGATCCTCAGAAGTAAAAAACTGTTTTGTATTTTAAAAAGGCTGACTTGTAACAGATTGTGTCTTCTTAATTTAGGTTCTCCAAGGGGATAAATCCTAGCACAGGCTGCCTTTACGGGCAGAAAAATAAGAAACGAACTGAGCGAGTGTGTTTTTGTCTATGTGTGTGTGAGGAAGAGAGATTGTATTCGTATATGGGAATTATAAGACATTTGCTCTGGACATGTTGTGCAAATAACGGCCAGGAGAGGACACCAAATGAAAAAAACTGGGATTTTCTTCTTTATTTCATCTTTTCCAGTCAACATGAGCACTTTTTTGTCTGAAAATGTGGACTTGTTACGGTTTCATCATTAGCAAGACACCATGTGGACTACTCTGCTTTCTCAAAGGACCACGCAACAGGAAAACTCACACATCCCTAAAGATGTTTGCCGCATATCTGCTCTAAAGGTGCACAAAGGTTATCGAAACAGATTCAAACAAACTACAAGTGTTGTCCAAACAACTACAAGTATTCTGACCTTTTTTGTTTTACTTCACCTGTGGATCCAAAGCACCATCTAGTGGCTGTTCAGCGTCTGTGGATTCTGCAAATCAGAGCGTTCACCGTGGTCCTGTTGGAAAAAGCAAAAGCAACAAATTATTATTCAGTATTTCTAAACCATGCTTTATAAGTGCCAAACTGGTTCACCCAGCATTCATGTGTTTTTCAGAGCAACAGTGTGACTGATGGTGTTTTTGTATGGAGACGTTTTACTGCCTTTATTTTTGTACTGAATTGTACCAGCATATTTAAAACTGTATAAAGTTATGTTTTATGTCTTAAGTTATGCTTAGTTAGTAAAAAAAAATATCAATGACTGAAGTTGTTTTTCGATTTCCTATGTTGTTCTATAAAAATGTTGACAGAAACACATGGTTTGGAAATTAGTTGTGTGCACACTAAAGCGACACAATGATACACACCTCTGCTCCTGCTGTATGGATATATATTTAATACCCGTATGTTCCCATTGCTCCAAAAGGTACGCCATGCTGCTCGACATTTTTACTGCTGCAGGGATATCAGTCAGATTTCTGTAACAGCGATCTATAAGACAAAAGGAAGATGAATGTGGCATTACATTTTCTCTTCATTCCACCATCTAAATAAGCAAAATGCTAAAAGAACCTGGGAGTTAGATCAGTTGCTCCTTAAAGAAAAATATGCAGCATATAGTCAGTAATTTTCTACATTATTTATGAATAACTCTTTATCTATGGATTCTACATCCACCATCTTAACCCCGAAGACAAAGGGACACTTTAATTTGTGACTTAAATGTTTAGAAGTATTTAAACTGTGACTGGAACCAGATCTACTTCAAAGCACATTATAAGGAAGTAGGGTGAGTTCTGTCAGAAATCCTTACTTACTTATCTAAAATACCACATTTTTTAGGGATATATTGTGCAATATTTCAAATGGGTCGGATTAATCAAATTGTGATCACATTGAATTAAAAGTCCTGTAGTATGAGCCATTTAAAAATGGTATCAGGTACCACATGTTTTAATGAATCATGTCCAAGCTTACCATAATGGAAAAGGGGTTGCAATTTAATTTCTTGGAGTTGCAGAAAGTGTGAACATGTGCGTAGGTGGAAATGGGTAAAAAAGCTTCAACACCTTATTACCATAAAGGAGCACAAACATAAAACTGCTGACCACATGGTGGAGCTATCTGCTCCTAAATATATAGTTATTCTTTGATGCGAAACAAACTTTCCAAATATTTTCATTGGACTGTGAATGCTCTCCTGCTAACAACAAGAAAAACAGACAACCAGGAATGAAAACCTTGGAGAGGGCAACAAAAAGCTGACATCCATGACAAATACCTCCCCTAATGAATCCAGGCTGCATCTCAAACCACTCCCACAACAATGATGGGATGATGTTTGCTGCACAGTCTCACTGTTTACTGGGGAAACCTAAGACAGCGGTTGTGTTTCCTGTCGGTGTTCATCTCCTGCTGGTGACACAGAAGAGTCTTATTACCGAGCCTGTGAGAGTCACTGGTGCTGAATATTTAACCAGTGCAGGTTTAACTTGGGCACTGCTCTGCTCTAAAGGCGTTAGTTACCTCTGTGTTCAGGGGAAGAATTAGTAGTATGGGAGAGCAAGTAGTCGTTTTTCTAACTGCGTTTCTCATGCCGGAAAGCAAACATCTCTGTATTTGCCGAAAGTTATTTCTCCGCAGTGCTTTTCTGCCACAGTTGACACTTTTCAGATGCTGCTATTTGTCAATCATCTTCCTTTCTGCTGCAAAATCCTTTTTAGGTCCAAAACTCATAGCCACAGGCTTTTGAATGAATGTCTTTTAGTTTGAATGTTAGATTTTTACTCTATTTTCAAGGGCATGGCTGAGACCTTTAATGGATTTAAAAGAAGTAAGCATATGCATTATCAATCATATTCAACAGATCAAACACATATTAGTATTAGTCTAACAAGGTCCTGCAATTTAAATTATACTAAGTCAAACTACAGAAGAATGATCAGATAATATCATTAACATATCAAAAGTAAAACTTTGCAGAAAAATGGCAGGCTCATACTTTCTCATAATTTGTGAAAACAAGTGTTATTTGTTTAGTTAGTCCACATCGTATTTCTGTTTTTGTATTAAAATACTTAAAGCAATAAAAAGGCTTTTATATTTTCCGCTTGTAATAAATATATGAAAGTGCTTTTTGGCATTATGCAGCAGTCCTCTCTCTGTATTTCTCGTATCTCTTAATTTTTGCCTATCCAGTGCCTCAAGAGTTGTTTAAATTATTTAATCACCTGAAAACCCTCTTTGCCTCTGAATTAAAGTCCTGGAATGTATATATTAAGTAATATTGAAGAGAAAAGTAGATGTACTTAGTGCTGATAAATGTTGGCTTGCAGCTCTGCCTGATTAATCAGCCAATAGAAGAGAATAGGCACAAACATCCCTAGAGATCATTCAATACTAAAAAAAGCTTGTTTGTTTTCCTCCCTGGAAAAAGCCATTTGGCGTGCAGTGACTACATTTACCAGCTTCTTTGGCAGGCAATACATCTTTTAGAGATTTTGCACTGATCTAAAATAAATGTAACTGCAAAAAAGCTGTCCAAATCGTAATAATCACCAGTGCATGGTTTACATTACTGCAGCGTTGAGCTTGTTAAATATCCTCCTGAAACACAAGATCAGAACAAGTCCTTTCATTTGTAATAGCATGTGCAGGGAGATGCTATTAGTTACAGCATACATATTGTAGCTGAGCGGTTCACCACACTTACTGCGGGTCAGCTAGTAACCTAATGCTCATAATGGGATGACAAATGAACTTCATTACATGTGGCTGACATGACTGTCGATGCAGTGCTTTAAGACTTTAAACGGAGCGTTTTAACTCTGAATTGAGCTTTACATGAATTGTTAAAGATCTCTATTTCTCCTCTTTAGGCCTTGACAAAGTCCACTTTTGGCCCTGGTTGTAGAAACATTTTGTCCTGAGGGGAACGAGGGGGAAAGGAGGTGGAGAGCAGTTTGGGTGTAACCAGGGCTTCGATCAAGGTAGGGTTTCTTTCACCTCACAGTCATGTATAATTCAGCCCAGGAAGCCGCAAATCACCCGAAGAAGAGCGATAGGCAGAAAAGGAAGTGCCTGAAGTGACAGAGGAACCAACGAGGAAGACAAGGGGACAAAGAAGAACAGGAGAAGAAGAAGAAGAAGAAGAAGAAGAAGAAGAAGAAGAAGAAGAAGAGAAGAAAGAAGAAGAAGAAGAAGAAGAAGAAATAAAGAGGCTGTCAGAGCATGCAGGAAGTGAAGAAACGTCCGATAATCTCTGCAAGAGAAAGAGGTCAGTGTGTGTGTTGTGTGTGTGTGTGTGTGTGTGTGTGTGTGTGTGTGTACATCCACATGGATTACATTAAAGCTGAGCTGGTTTTTGCTCTGAATTCTCTCACAGCGTTATACAGCCGTTGCTCCATACTTGTTTGAGGTGTCTACTTTGTTTGGAAATCATTCCCAAACATGCGGAGGAAGAACTTTAAAAAGCATGACCATAGAAAATAAGAGAAAGAGCTCCATATGGAAATCATCAGAGACAATTCAGACCGAGCCAAAAGAGCGGTGGGGGTGCCATACTGCTGCACAGAGCTGGGTCTGTTGCATCTTTTTCATCACGGTCCTCCTCCTCCTCCTCCTCCTCCTCCTCCTCCTCCTCCTCTCTCCTTCAGGCCCGGGTCCTGGACGCTACGCTCTGCCCCCGACGGTGGGATACATCAACCATGACTTCACCAAGCCCAGCAGCCCTGCATACTCCTTTCACAGCCGCATGAGCAGCGCCAGTGAGTTGTTAGATATTCATTTTCTGTCATATTGCTCTGAAGTGCACTAGTTTTTACTCCCATGAATCCTTAATGTCTCTTTTTTCTATGCTTAATACCTGTCTGGAATAGTTTTTTCTTAATTTGATGAGGACTAAATAAGACTTTGGATGACCTTAAGTGCAATCTGTTTCCTGCAGTGGTCTCTGTGGACTCCAGCCCAGGACCGAGGTACCACATTGACGCCAAGTTAACCCGCTTTGGCCGGATGGAAACCCCGTCCTACTCCATGCTTGGCAGGGGAAGGAGCACAGGGGATAATAAAGGTGAGAGAAGAAAACTTTTTTTTTGTGTCTGTCTAGGTTGATGTTAGCTATTATTCAACTATTCATGACATTCCCACTAATCAAACGCACTTCAATTTGTCCAACTTTTCCTACCTAGAAATAAACAAGAAAGTGGAAAATATATATTCAACATGAATATTTTCTACGTTCTTGTTTATTTCTTGTCTTGCATTTTTATTGTACAATGCCATGTCTTTTTATGCTGCTGCAACGCAAACATTTCCCAAAGTGGGATCAATAAAGTACTATCTTATCTTATCTCTTACCTGTTCATCATCTTCTTAAACATTTTAGCCGGTAAGTCATTGTAGCATCACCTTTTCAACATCCAGAATTCACACAAACATTTCTCAAGAAAACTACCTGTTCCAATGAACAATGGTTTAGTCTGTATGGACATGTACAGCTCCATATATACATTTGAACACTGGGTAAATCGTCCAGGAAGTAGTTTCATTTGTTACGTGTGTAATCATGTCAATTAGGTACTTTTCTTTCAAACATCATACCAGGATTATGGAATGTTGTGATGGACACTATAATTAAAATAAACTCAACAAAGAGAGGAACTTTTTCCAAACTGACTTTTATTCCTGTTTAAAGGCGAGACTCCGGGGCCGGGGGCCTACAGCCCAGAGAAGGCTCCCCCTCTCAACTCTCACCTCAGACCCCCCTCATTCACTATCGGCTCTCGCACCAGATACCGCTCTGTGGATCCTGTCCCGGCACCCAACAGGTGAAGACAGCAGGACACAGGCATTTGAGGAAAGGCATGGGGTGGGACATGATTTTGGTTCTCTGTGCTAAAGAACTCATGGGCATGGTAGTTTATTTTGAGTCAATCTCACATTATTGTCCCTGTAAACTATGGTTTTAACTCTCCACAAGTCCCTCTAGCGTCTGTTGGTAGAAATGATGGTGGAAGTAAAGGAGAAGGTCAGGAGAAGTAGTTTAACGTAACCCTCGTGATGAAGTCTATGGGACTACCCTGTACGTTGCAAAAAAAGGTTAGAGAGGCTGGACAAGAATGTGGGAGGAAGCCCATAAACAAATGAAGATTATTGTGACGCGATATAAGTATTTGTATCGTATCATATCGTATCGCATCGGATCGGATCGTACTGTATCACATTGTATTGTATCACATAATATAATAGCGCGTTGTGTCATTGGGAAACTCAGAGAGGAAGTAGATGTTTTATTAAACATCATATTTTATATAAGTTATAGGTTCTTTATTTTATAACAGACAAATGTAAACTAGATCATGTTCAACATCCACCAAAGAACAAAAGGAATAACCTTGTACCTTAAAACATTCTGCTAAAGAGTTTCCCAAAGTGATTAAGGAGCAAGTGAGAATGCGTCAACAACAAATGCCCCGCTGTATGAGAAACATCTGCTCAGAATTACAATGCAAAGGTTGCCAAATATATGTTGTTTTTAAAGACCGTCTTCAGAAGGAACGAATGAGCTTAGCTTTAGATTTTGAAGGTATTGAGATACAGAATATTGCAAGCCTTATCATTTAAATCAGAGATAGCTGAAATGAGAACTCTCTGAAGCACAACGTTAATATGTGTTGTTTTTCCTTCACTCCAGCTACAGACTCCCTAATCTGCTCGGCAGCCAGGTCCCTAATAAACCCTCGAGTGCCAGCTACAGCTTCTCAGGCCGGAGGAAGGTGGGAGCTCCGTCTGAAGACCTCTCCAAGAGCCCCGGACCGGCCAAATACGACACCACCAACCCCGACATCTACCACCAGCGCCAGCCCTCCTTCTCCATGCAGAAACGGACTAAGAGACCCAGTTATTCCTCTGCTAACCCCGGCCCCGGCACTTACAGCCCGGAAAAGTTTCATGTGCACCTCCCTAAACCCCCCTCCTTCTCTATGGGTGTCAGACACTCAGAGTTCGTCACCCCACTCGTGGTGCAGGTCATCGACTGACAGGATTCAATATGAATGCGTTGATTTTATTATATTTTTCATACAAATGTGGAGCTGTCATGTAAGGACTAAAATATATAAATAAATAATATTAAATAATGCATAAAAGTTGAATGTAAAAACGTATTAACCAATTATCAGAGTGTTACAGTATCAGTTGTTCAAAGGGAAACATCTCAAAACAACAGTATTACAAATATAAAAAAAATAATATATTAACATTTCAAATGGAAATGCTCATTGTACACCGTAAAGAGGATGTCCATTTATTCATTTATAAATAAAACAAAATATAAGCAACTTTGGAATTTGCATTGGATGCACCCTGTCTAGGGTTTGTCAGCTTAACTTCACTCATAGCTTGAAAGGAGAGTGTTTAACAGAACAGGAAGTGAGAAGGAGTCTCTATTATCTAGTTCTTGGTATGGTGATCTTTACAGGTGAGCTCCAGTCGCTGCACTCGCCCAGATTGAGCAGCTCTTTGGCACACACCTGGAACAGGTAGGCTCCAGGTTTCAGCTTCAGCACCACCATGTTGCTCTCAATCGGACCCAGCTGGAGGAGGAAATTAAAGATATATTACTATAAAATAATCTGTGTTAAATACATAGTGTTTTAAAAATACGACACAATGCCTCTTTTTAAATAAACTGGTTACGTTCTTGACATCTTTAAGATACAAAATAATTTGCTGAGAGTTATACATCGGGTAAGATAATACTCTGTCTTTTAAATAAGAAGCTACAGCCTCGGTTAGCTTAGTTTACGCATTAAGAATAAAAACTTGGTTTTAACCATTGGACCATTTCTGAAAATCACTAGTTAACACGAACATGAATAAGTGTTTTTCCCAAATAGGGAAACTAATCCTTGACTATTTGAGTATACTATATCATTCTAACAAGGAGAAAAATGTGTTTTAATCAGCATTTCTTATTCAAAAGTAATTGTTCAATCACAGTTCTTAACAGTATTAAAAATAATTACTTTATTTTGATGTCTACTGAAAAGCTATTGCCTCAAAACATTACAGCTTAGTTGAAATGAGAAGGATTCCCACAGATGAAGGGACTTTCTGAAACCGTGTTGAGGTTACCTAAAAAACCTTATTGAACTTCCTTGTGGTTGTGTGTGTGTAATAATGTAGAGTTTCACACTTCTGCTGTTACTGCTGATGATGGTTTTTCTTACATTGTACGACTGTGGGATGCCCCTGCTTTCCCGCTGGTACTTGATCTGGTATTTCAGAGGGAAGATGTCCAGGTGAGCCCAGGTAGGGGGAGGAGACCACTGCACCAACAAGTGTTTGGAGTCACGAGGGGAAACCGTGATGTCTACAGGGGGGTCCGGTTTCACTACAGAGAGAACGAGACTTGAACATTAACCACAAGTGTCTTCACAATATGCACATCAAGCTATATTGAGTATCACACGATGCACTCATCACTCTCTCTACTCTCTTTTAGATCGGATTATTAATCATGTCAGTTGTCACCTATATCCTCCAACATGAAGCTTGAAAGATGGAAGCTGCTCCTCCCAGAATACACTGCGGTGACGTTGATGATGTAGTCAGTGAGCAGCTTCAGGCTTGGCATGTGGCAGTGCCAGAGCTAAAAAAATATAAATAAAAAACACAAGATTATAAATCATGAGGTTATATATTATTTAGTTTTGTTATATATTTCTATATTTTCATGTTTCAATTCCAAAACGTTAGTCATTTTTGCACACTGACAGCTTATTTTTGTATCATTTAAAAATCTAAAATGTAATGGTAAAAACATACGATAACATTTACAGTAGATTCGTACATGAAAGGATTTAGATGTTGAAAATAATTCCCACAACAAAAAATGCGTGATTTCCAGAAACCAATATCAACTATTCCCCCCCCAATGACATCATTTTCACCTCAGACTCACAAGACAAACTTGAAACTAGTGAGTTACAGCTTCTGTGTAACAGAAAGGTGAGAGGGGTTTTCCAAAAAACACTTTGACAAGTAAGGACATGGAAGTAAAAGTGTCTGGATCAACATTACAGTAACATTTCTACTGTAATCATTGAGGGATGATTGTTTCACTCTGACTAAAATCAGGCTTTTGGAAACCCCCTTTTCAGTGTATCTGCTGCAAAGGTAAATAAATAAAGCTGGTACCTGATCAGATGACGATGCTGAAATCAGATCAGAGGACGAAGAGCCGGGTTGGATGAGATGGCAGTGCTTGGTGACCGACTGTCTGTGTCTCTCACTGGCAAACACATTAACACACATATTAATGAGCTCCTTAGCGACACTTAACGACAGGAGTCTGTTTTACTAAAAGGTGTCAGTGGTGCAGGTCAGCACACAGGAGCAGAGCGGTGAGATCTACCTGTAGGTGGCAACGTAGTGAGTTGGTGGGTGATGGGGGGGTTCAGGCCAGGAGCAAAGAGTCACGTTGGGGTAGCTCGCACACCGGCAGCGCACTGTGGGAGTGGAGGGAGAATCTGAGGGAACAAAAGTCAGAAAATGAGCAAAACAATTATTTATTTATGTCCTTCTTATGGTTGTGTTTTTAAGAGCACGCCTTTGCCCTCTTTTCTTTGTTAGTTTGTTAGTCATTTAAAAGGTTAACGCAATTAAATGATGAATAAAATGTGTTGCAGGTTGGAAATATGGTAATAAAAGGTACAAAAAAATCCCATTAAGGCTCACCAAATGACTATATCCATTCACTGCATGTAGAAAAAGACATGTTCAGTGCAACATAGCAGCAACAAAGCTCTTAGTAAAAGTGACAACAAAAGGGTAATTATGTTTTCCAACTCCTGATTAAATGACATGTGTTGAAAGCACATGCAAACACACACCTTCAGCACCACCAAGTAAATAACATTACATAACATTACATGTTACTTGTTAGACGCTTTTATCCAAAGCGACTTACATACTCAATACTGTGGGCAATCCCCACAGGAGCAATTTGGGGTGAAGTGTCTTGCCCAGGGACACAACGACATGCTGACTGCAGTGGGGTTTGAACCTGTGACCCCCTGATCCGAACACCAACGCACAACCCACTGTACCACACGCCTCCCTAATAAAA
Source organism: Dissostichus eleginoides (assembly GCA_031216635.1). NCBI lineage: Eukaryota > Metazoa > Chordata > Actinopteri > Perciformes > Nototheniidae > Dissostichus > Dissostichus eleginoides. Next base: position 23,168,369 of record CM062275.1, read on the forward strand.
AGTGGCATATGTTACTGGTACTCACTCGGTGATGTTGTAGTCCCCCTCAGCAGGTCCAGTGCTTGGCCTCCAAGAACACACACGAGCAGAACCACAGTGACACACACTCTGCCAGCAATCGCAGCCATTTGTGCTTCCGGCGGAAAACAATATTACTGAGTGAAAAAGCTTTCTAAATGGAGCAGTGAACCCTCGTTTGCAAGATATCGCCTACTCTTTTCTGTTGTTTCTTTGCTCTGCTCAGGTATATAATTCTGCACGTCAAAGTTCAGAGATAAAGAAGTGCTGCTGCTGCTGCTGCCAACTCCCTTCTGTGTGTTTGAGCAGCGGCGTATCAGGAATATAAAGCCGTTGTCAAAGTGAAAGAGGAACATCGATTGTGGTGAATTTCAGGAAAAAGCTATGTGAGAAAGAAGTGTTTCGTCTCTAATAATGAGTCAGGTTTCCTTACGTCATACACAAACATTTTCTTAAGTCATACCTGCTTTAATGTTGTTTTACAAAGAAAATAATTATGTACAAATAACTCACATGGCACATTTGGTTTACAAAGGAAAAAATTCACTAGTGTGTTCAGTAGTTGGAAAGTGTTCAACACATATAGAGAATGTCTTTGACAGCACCTGCATGTGCTTTCAGATACTCCTTCATGCTTTACACTGCCCTATAGTACACAACAGCAGCTACACAGTGACCACATATTGCACATCACATTGTGAATAAATACTCTGAGGTCTGATCCTTCAATTGTTTCCACTTTTAGCAGTCTGCAAATTCACAGTCCAAGCTTTTAGAGATTTTCTTTTTTGTTTCTGTGAGGCCACGACAGCTTCTTGGCGCTCCATTCAGACAGGGAGCCTCTGCGGAGGTTCCACACCACTGAGGGAGCTCCTTCTCTGGGTAAGCTGATGCTGTGAAGCCCCCCTGCGCTGGGGGTCCGCAGGGAGGTGAAGGCTTTGCTAATCCAGCTGTTCTTCGCTTCCTGGAGATCGTTGGCCAGGACTCCCTTCTGGTGCTCCAGCTCCTGCACGAGGATGAAAGAGGAGAATGTGAGAAATGCAGCAAAAAAAATTAATCACAAATACATTTTTGTGCAACAATACTGTTTAATTTCTTGTATTTCTCTCTATTTCTCTTAAGTTTTGAATACAAAATACACTTTATTGTACTAAATGTGTTCGATAATGGTACACTACTTTGTCTTGTCTTTAGTGCTTTTAATAAAATAAGTTAATTTACAATTTATGTTTTAGTATTATATAATAATCCATTACTCAATGTTAAAATCTGTTGTAATTGTGCATTATTTAGACCGACCAAAAACATATATTTGTATTTGGTGAAGGAAAAACAACACACAACATGCAGTTTTAGTACTGTAAAACAGATGTAAATGTTTTCATGTATTGAAATGGCCAAAAGTAATAATGAGCAATTGTGCTGACTACTTCCCTTGCTCCAACATGGGATGAAAGTGTCCATCATATATTTGCAGGAATCTCTGCCTAACCCTAACCCTATATTCTGTATTTATTTGGAAATGGGTATGCCTCACATTGATGTCAGGGATACAAAAGTATTTTCTGTTGCAAACCTTAATGAATATACAGATGACGTTGATCCCTATTTATTGAGTTGAGTTTGAACAATTTGTTTTTTTTGGTGTTTTTTTTGTTCAGGCATTAAATATGTTCCTTGAAGTTTCATTCACATTTTTGTAGATATTAAAGTGCCAATGCATGGTAGACTGTAGTGATGTGACCTGGATTTGGCTTGCTTAGATTCACCAGATTTGTTCGTGTGTATTTATGGGTGCTGTGTGATGGTTTGATGGTCTGCTCTGACCTGGATCTTGCACTTGGACTCCACCATATGGACTTTGGTCTTGGCCAACTCCTGCTCCAGCTCCTTGACTTCGGCCCCGAGGGACTCCTTCTCCTTTTCCACCCTCCTCTGCTCTTCCTTTTTAGGACTTGTGTCGTCCTCTTCCTGGCCTGGTTCAGTATTCCCGTGGCCTTCAATCGCTGCTTCAGTGGAAGATGCTGCTTCTGATTCTATGAGGTGTTGACAGCGTGAGCAAGCCTTCACTGCACTCTGCAAAGACGGAGAAAAATAGGCATGATGTGAAACAGTGTCCAGACTTATCTACCACAAATATGACATTGAAATTTAAAGAAACACCCACTGATATACGATGAAAACATAATAAGAAAGTGAAGAAGAGGGTTGTAAAATGAATTCTAACAACATGTTCAAGTGGAAGCATGACAGAGGAAAAGGTGGTTTGAAAGTAGGAAGCATGACAGCAGTTTTCTTCTCACCTTGAGTGAGTCTAACTCTTCTCTGTGGGCGGCCTGCTGCCTCTCCAGACGGCTTGTCAGCTGAGAGCAGATCTTAGCAGAAAAGAGGATCAACAGCATTAGGCGGCACTCTTTATGAATATATCCTCTTATGAAGTATCTCATAAATCCAAACAGCCTAATTTTTCTGATTCTCTCTACCTGTTTGTAGTCCTCAATGACACCAGACGACCTTCTGACTTCCTGCTCAGTCTTCTGCAGCTCTCTTCTAAACACTTCCTTCGCCTGTAAGAAGAGAAGAAATCCTTTACTCATGCATGTCAAGCATAGCATCAACCTTGTAATGACTCTGTAATGTTATAAAGAGGCGTACCACTGCAGCTTCCTCCTCTTTCGCTCTCTTCTCCTCTTCTGTCGCCTGCAGATGGTGTCTGGTCTGAAGAAGGTCTTTGGTGAGTTCGTCCACTCGGTCCTCCGCCTGCAAATTAACATTATTCTGGTCAGCAGCAAATACTCTCTGTTGGAAGTAACATCATTGTGTTGTATGAAATCATTTTCGATATAGAGTGCCAAAAGAGATGCAGGCTTCATCCATAATGCTTATCCTATGCAATTACTGAACGAAAATAGAAATGCAATTTAAAAACTACAGTACAATTAGATTATCGGGCCTTAAGGTTTTCAACAAAAACAATACATTACTCTATTGAAAAGACTAAAAATGTAGCCGTCATTTAATCCTGTGCATATTCCACAAAATCGGGAGATTACGGATGACAAAATAAAATTAAAGAATTAAAAGGACAGCAGTTAAAATCCAAAGTCAAATCCATGGAACAGATATTTATGTACAGAACATTTTCACAAGACAACTTACGAACCCTCCTTTACGATAATAAATATACGATAATTAAATAAATCGTCCATCTTGTACTTTTTCTCTCCAGGCTTTTGTGACATACTGTATTTAGAAGACTTAAGCAAATGAAACTATCATTGCAATTGTTACATCTTCATATTAGACCATTTCAGGGTTTTAAAGAACCATTTCATGAGGAATAAGCAATAAGTAAACAATCTTGAAATCATATCTCTAGATAAAATGCCGGCATGCTTGGTACTGCTGGCCTGTTATTTGGAGACGGGTTGACATTTTGAGCATAAGTACGACTGCAGACTGAATTGCTCCTAATGCCGGAAAGTATTATTAAGGTCACATTCTGGCTGTCTCCTGAGAGGCTGAGTAATGACTTTCAGGAGTTTATAATGCATTTTTAAAGTAAACCCTTTTACCCTTTTGGTGAAGGGAAATGTCTTATCGTACCTGGTCCAGAGCGTTCTTCAAGGCGATCTTGCTGGTGATCAGTCTGTGAGCGAGGCTGTCGTTCTCCTGCTCCAGACGGAGACTCGTCTGCTGCAACACATAGTTCTCCTTCTGCAAAAACACAGGAAAATCCATCGGGGATAAACAGAATGTCGACTTTTTTATCACTGGAATGACTTTAATGTATCTGTTCATGGAGAGAGTGAAGGATTTCTGACCAGGTATTTGTCCAAAGGCTCTTCATCTTCCATCAGTTGAAGCCGGCTCTCTTTCAGTTTGGAGGGAACCTGAGGAGAGAGAGACAAGGCTGATGAAATACAGCAAAGTCATATTTGAGTGAGCTGGAGAAAGCTATCTCCTTCAAACAGATCTGCTGTCGGATGCTGAGCGCGACAAATCGTGGAACAGGCCCCCAAAACAAAAAGAGATCAAGATAAGGATAAGTGCGAGTTAAGATAGAGCACATGGGGGAGGGATCATTTAGTAACATAAAGGAGTATTAGGAGGGGGAGATTTATTATGAGCCTGACAATTGACAATTTCCATATCTCAAATATCAAAAATGAACAGTCAGGCTTCATTTCCTTCTATCTACAATAACACATCTGTCATGCAGGGAAATGGGTTTTGTGTTACAGTGTTTTGGATCTGTAAGAAATGTTAAAATGGTGGAGCAGCAGGGTGCATCATTTTTTTAAATGAGTCTTACTCTCATTTTGACTTTGAAAGTCTTCATACTTACAAAAGTATAAACAAATAAGTTTTGTATCTGCATTTTTTGTTTGTTGGTAATTGCCTTGATGTCTGTCATTTGCCAATTGCTTAATGGTTTGATGTGGTGATCTCAAAAGTGACTGTAAGTGAGTCTTACTGTGAATTTTGGTCCAGTTTCTTCCACCAGGCAGGCCAGGATCTCCTCTTCGCTCATCTGCTCCATAGTGTCGGCATCGTATGCCATCGTCATGGACACCTCTTCCATCATGTTGCCTCAATGTGCAGGCGCTCAGTGACAATCACAGCCTTCACAGGTAGAGAGCTTTCAATCACAAATCTAAAACAAATTGAAAATCCACACACAGCTTTATCTCTTGTGTGAATCAGAGATGTAGAGTGAGTTCAGGAACATGGAGTCGTGTTGTTTTTGCTCGCTATGATGCAGGCGATCCAGCATGTGAGCATGACCAGGAAATAATCAGGATAAAGTCCAAGTCTTCCACACACAAATAAACTCTGCTTGCAGTCCAAAGGTGAAGAATGGTGAGAGAGATACTCCCACAGGTAAAGTGTAGCTACAGACAAGCACCTAATACTGAGCAGTCAGAGCCACCTACAGCAGGTGAAGAAGTGTGTGTTACAGGTGTATGGGCAGTAACAGGTTCAACAGGGTTTATATAAGACCTGAGTGTCTGTGTGTGAATGAAGGACACACCCACAGTGCTCACCTTTCTTATTATACCTCTCCCTCTTTCTCACACACACACAAACATGATCCTGACCTCTCAAATGATTTATTTTTGATTTACAATGATGAGCTCCCACAATGCAAATATTGTGTCATACTAGTCCACACTCTTCATACTAGCTGGCTCAGAGGCTGTGTGAACCGGCCAGGTAAACACTTCTGGAGTTTAATGACGGAGGTAATCTTGTGGTATTTGTGACATTTCACCCTGAGGTGTTGGCATGACACGAAGCTGACGGTCTATTATTATCATGAGCTGAGCAGCAGAACAAACGGGTCCAGCAGGTAAAGTGATGAAATACCAGCACATGAATGCAGAATAACTAAGAGGATTCCCCCCCCCCCCTCCATATTCTTAGTTGTACTTTCACAGGTGCAGTTTCTCCTTTTTTCTCCCTGAAATCTCTCACTAATTCCCCCTGATGACAGATCAGTTTCACTTCTTTCCAAGTTACACTTCCCTTTCTTCGAGCGTGTAGCTACTTTTCACTTCCGTCTTAGAATTTGACTCAAGTGTTGTTCCCTGTGGTTTTTCAACACTTCCTGCTACATCTTAGGTGTTTTTTTTCTTATTTCTAACCAGAAACTGGGATTTCAACATCCCGTGCATCTATTGTCTGAGTCACTGTGGGCAGAGACCAAACAGAAAAAAAGTCCAGGCAGATATAAACATTTATTCCTCATAAAAAAAAAGGAACATCTTGTGAAACGTGGTGGATTTTGTATCAGGGAATACCAAAACTTTTTCTAGTTTCATAGAGAAAAATCTGAAAAATACAATTTTCAACAGTCAGACAAAGAAAAGGGAAAATCTAAATAACACTTTAGTTCTGATACAGCAACGGTGGTCTCAGTGGTAATCACACAACTAAACCCCCTTTATCAAGATATGGGGACCACATTTGTTTAGTGAGTATATTTGTTAAGTGGCAGTGAACACCAATGCTGGGTGGACGTCTAAATTAACAGAAAAGTATTTTTACATATACTTTATATCTATATAATTTCGCACAAACCTCTGAATAACAAGGTAAAGTGAGGTGAGGAAAGTAAGGAGTTGTAGTAACAAAGCTCGCAGCTCAGTGAAACAATGTGGTGTTAGAAAATACAGATTAAATATATTTTATACGTTTCTAACTAATAATCTGTTAAATACCATTGTATTTTTTTAAACAATTCACCACATTTTAAGTCCATTTTCTGCTCCAAATGTACATTTCCATTCTCTTCTCGTGTAATTTCTGTCTTGTACTGAGACATTAATAGAGAGAAAAATCAAGATGGCAGAATAACTGAAAGCATGGAAAACTCACATTTGGTACGAACTCACTAAAACACACTTAAGCCCTGACGATGCTCACAAACACTACAACACTCCTTAAAAATATATAGATTCAGGCATATACTGTGGAATAACACTGCATATTGTCACTGTACTGTATAGCAGATATAATGGCTTATAAGATACAAAACTTAAGCTTCAAGATCAACAAAGCATAGTGCACGATCCTCTCTGCTACAACACCTCTAACATCTGATTTCCTTTTGTTTGTCTCAATCTGTAAACATGAAAAAGGTTAAATACATCGACTTTAATGGAAGACACTGCAGAACCCTTTTAGCAGTCTAGTTTCATTAACCAGGAGTGAAAACACAAGCTAACTGAATTCATACTTTCTAGTTTCTCCTTCACTCTCCATGTGTTTCCTCTGGAGATAAACAACACTTAGGCTCCATTAGTAGTTTCTGTGGTTGGCAAACAACAACACCCAATAGAAAAACTGTTAGCCCTCATGTACAGTAGGGATGGGGGGTTCTCATATTAGCATCGACCCTCTCGGTTAACACCGGCACAGGGAGAGGGGAACAATGCAGGGGAGAATAACAGAAACTAACAAGGCAGGGGTCCTTCTCTGTGTAATGTTATCACATGTAGTTAGACTGTGAAGACCAGCAGACTGCAGCTAACTCCTATAAATCTCCATTTATATTAAAAACTATGGCTGGCTCTAAACAATAACAAATACAAATGACAGTCTGGTGCTTTACAGGAAGGGAGAAGATTTCGTGGCTAATTCAAGCCACCTTGGCTATTGACTTATAGTGCTTATTTATGAAGCTGGATCATCTATCAGTGTGTGAGAAGTTTGTCATTCTGTTAACTGATAATCAATCAATGATTGAGACAGTTTGATGTCAGGGGAACAGGGTCACCTTTTCTATGTGTCTACCTGATGAAGGTATTTGTAAGCTTTTTAATAGACATGGGCTAAACTATCTTTTTAAATGTCTAAAGTTTATCAAAATACAATCAGGCCTTAAACAGCATGCTTATGTGTCATTTGTTAATACTAGCAATTAGAGCAGGAGCAGTAAATTCCACTTCCTTATAAGGATTTCCTGTCTAAGTATCCCAAAAGATCCATATTATTTGGTGTTGATTTTTTGTAAAATTGTTTGGTTGTTGTTAGTCACCGTGTTCAACTTCACTTTTTACACAAATTAATTGATCATCATTTATAACGAGCATAAATCAGAGACGTTTTTTTAGTAGTAAAACAGCTGAACATGAATAAAAGTGTGAACAGGCATCAAAAATGTAATCATACTCTGTATTAAGAATGAAGTTACTAATAATAAATAGCCAATTCATTTACTTGCATTTTCACTTTCAAGGTTATTCCCTCCGTTTTCTTTGATAAATACTAAATTAGATCCAGAAACATAATTTGGACATCATTGATTTTTTTATCCCAATCATATGGTGCAAAAGTGCAAATTAATTTACATGTTTTTTTTTTGTGTGGAAAGTGTGCAATTTTGAAATGTTAAAATTGTAACCATAAGTCAGTAACATGGCTTAGGGGAATTGCATCCATAGCACCTACATATGAACATTGACTTGCCTGTGGGGCCCATTGTGTGTTCCCACTAAACTCTATGCATGGTCACACATGTCCCTGACCAGCTTAAAAAGTGTCTTAAATGATGCATCAATCCATGTACCTTTACACTTAAATTGACATTTTATTAACGCGTGTGATTTGGCCTTGTGTGAAACAAAATGAGGTTTTACTAGAGTAATGTACCACTTCCCTGCTGACCTATCTCAGGTTTATACTGCTTACTGAAACTCCCCATGGGCGTTTTACCTCTCTGTCAGTGGACTCAGTTTATGGGTCACCCCCATGGATGAAATTTGTGGCAGAAGTGAGCATGTGAAGTAATGTTTGTCATTGTGCTGCATCAAAACCCTCCACAATCCATCCGAGAAAGGTTTTCTATGTGAGTGTAAGTTTATAAAGCAGCAGAGGTCAGACATCAGTGCTGTAGGAGCGTGGAGGTGGTGGGGGGGGAGGAAACTCATCCGTGGGACTGTAGTAGCTCACAGGCGAGGAGCCCTGTGGGTGGGCGGTCAGCGGCAGAGAAACAGACGGGTTCTCGTAGTACGTGTGGAAGCCCAGACGCTCCCCGCCGTTACGCAGGCTGTTAGAGAGTCCAGAGCGCAGGGTGTAGGGGGAACAGGTGGGGCAGTGGTTGTGGTGAGTTCCCGTCTCCAGCTGATCCAGAGACACCGGGGTGATGGCGGCCCCGTCCATGGCGAGGGCGTTGCAGGCATTGCAGGGGAAATGAGAGAGAGGGTCCGCTCCCACCACAGAGCCCACGTCCACCTCAGAACCATTCTTCTTACAGCAGTAATACTGCAGAGGAGAGAGGAGGATTACGGCTGGAATCCCTGCTGTGTTCCTCAACCACAACACATTTCTCATGACAAAATGCTGACCACATTATTTAAAGGTCATCTGTGGATAAAGATTTATACTGAACAGTCCTGCTTTTAAATGACTAAAGCACACACACATTCACACACACGCAGGGATACCTGGAGTCTACAGTAACAGAGCACTGCTACGATGCACAGCAGTATCACTCCGGCGAGAATTCCTCCGGATATAACGATAGTTCCCGCTGACATTCGACCAGCTCTCCATCAAACCCTTCAGGGGAAAGCAGTAGAAGGTGGGAGATGTTAGGGGGGGGGAAATAAATGTGAATCAGCTTATTAGACTTCAGGATTTTGATGGTGCACGTAGAGATTCAACTCCATTTTACTGCAGAATAATCTGCATACAACAGGTTTCTATAATGCCCGCAAAGGCTGTAGGCTGAATAAGTCTGATGTAACCTCCTCTGATGGAACATGTTGTAAGTACAGTAGATGGTTATCATGCAGCAGTTATCAGACAGCTCAAGGCCTCGGGATGGATGATAAATGAAAGTAGAAAACAACCGTGAACCTACAAAACAGCTTCAGTGATCTCTGACACAGTCTGTGAAACTCTACTCCACCCATCCATGATGTGGTGTTTTCATGATGACAGAGCGATATGATGGGATGGCACAACCATTTCTATTATCATATCATCCAATCATGATTATACAAGATTGCTGATAGACGGCTTGGCTCAGCGTCTGAGAAATTCTAGAACAATAAAAACGTAGCATTCTGCAAGCAAATCAGCTCAAGTTACACAAATGTATACTGAAGAGAACATGTTATGCTCATATTTGTATGTTGTGACTCTGCTATGATATTTCTACATGCTTTATTGTTCTCATACTGCCTGTGCTGCAGCAACTCTTTTCACCCTCTGTCTGAAACCAGAGCCAAGTCTGCTCTGATTGGTTAGCTGGCCGGTGGTTTCTTTAAATCACACCCTTCTTTTTATCCTTATGGCTAACATATGTTGTTTTTATTACATGAGCTTAGTGTAAGAGCCATTTGACACGTAGTAGTATCAGTAACAGCTGATCTCGATGATATAAGACGCACACTTACATTAGAAGACAGCGGGAGGTGCAGAGATGGAGGAGTGTGAGAACCATGTCAGCCTGAGCGGTGTTCCTCTCATAACATCCTCTCACTGGAACTCCTGCAGGAAAAGAAGAAGCTTCTGTCAAGAGAGAAGTAAAGAAGTAAAGTCAAAGTCAACTTTATTGTCAATCGTTCAGTTTGTGTGTACAGACAGAGAGATCGAAATACCGTTTCCCACAATCCCGAATACAAAAATACAAATATATATAAAAATATGTATACAAATATGTATATCCCATGTATACACAACATATTTATACATATACACACATTAAGACATACATACAAGCACAACAATCAATATAAATAACAGTCACTTCAATATCTTTGGTTTAAAGGGCTGCTGATTATTTTCATACACACATATCATTCCTTTACAGAAACTGTACTATCCATTTTATTTGATATAAACCCAGTATGTCATTGATCTTAATTTGATTTCAGCTAAAACGCTCATATAAAAAGTGAAGAATAACAAGTGATTCAATCCATTGAATGTTAGCTTTAATTAAGAGACATACTTCAAACTGCCTATTGCTTTTGATCAATGGTCTTAAATCCCAGAAGCATTCAATTTGCTAGGATATATGAAACAGCTGAGCAGGATTCTCACACTTAAGAAGCTGGAACCATACTAATAACCTCATAAAATGTTACATCCAGGGTTTCATACGGTATGGAATCTGGTAATACAACTAAATCGATCCATATAGGCATCAATTATGCATCATAAATTCACTACAAGAATCTTAAAAGCAGCTGCAAAGTGTGACTAAATTCCATTTTGGATGGCAAACAGACAGTCAGGACGTGGATGGATTAGCATGCTGAATGCAGCAGCAGCTACTGTGCACACTCGCCATATGGCCGGTATAATGTGTGCATATGTGCAGCGCATATTCAGCATTCTCAATCTGGTTAGTACGTGCATCTGCTGCCATTTGTGGTTGACTGTGACAGATTCAAAAGCAGCTTTCAAAGTTGCATGGATAATTATCATCACTTGATCTCTTGGATTCGATACGGATAGGGCAATTAAACAAAACAGTAAAGATGTATTTACTCAAAACTTACATGCAACTTGTGTTGATGAGTAGTGAGAGCATAAGATGTCTGACAGACTTAGCTTGGATACTAAGCCAGAGTAAATACAAGAAAAGATGCCTGCAGAAACAATGTTTAGGATCCTTTAATTCCGCCAGTGTTTGCTGTGCATCACAGGTAAATCATCTTAAACCAATAGCTCTTATTGGCAGAGTCACACAGGAGCAGAAACGGTGTAAATGAAACGAAGTCATCCGTCTGCAAACATAATTATCTCTATTACACTCAGCAAATGTGGTGTCTAGCCTCGAATAGACCCTATCAACAGGTCTATCTCACAGAAAGCAATACATTAGCAGTGTGACAGAAAATACGTGTGCTTTGAATAAACCCTCCACCAGAATATGAATGCACCAGGAGAGAAATACTACATATACATGATTTTGACCTTAATTTAGACACATTTATATGGTTGAGCTCAGGCAGAATTATTCATTTTAAGCACGGCCATTATAGTAATTACAACTCTCGACGCCTGTGTTTATCTACTGTTCAAGTTGATGAACTAAAACATCCAGTTATTTCTCAAGAACAACATTTTAATCACCTCAATTAAAATGATACAAAAAATAACAAGCTTCTTTCTCATTACTAGTGTATCAATGTAGTTTCTCAAAAGTTGCGAGGTTCCTTAGGCTGTAATTTGCAGTTAATTTTAGTCTTACTGTCTCATGAAATGGTTTAAATATAGTGGCACATTTTTAGTTTTGACGTAATTGCAAAATTTCATCCTGAAGGTTGAAACAAATGCTGCTTTCGGGATGAATGGTTTGTTCTTGTTTTGTTCCCCAGCTTGGCTACAGTCAAAACCAACCAGAGGTTTCTTTGTTGTGTGTCTCTTTTGTTTCTCAATAAAACTAAACACAGGGTAAGTGGGGCGTGGCCCTTCAAAATGCTATTAAGATAAGGTCGGTGTAAGGTTTTCCAGTGAATGCACATGAATCTCAGACAGAGTTATCACAGAGAGAAGTGTGTGTGTTGAAACGAGCATGTGAGCCACTCTCTCTCGGTGCAGTATCTTCCATTACGTCACCGTACTAAATTATATACACCACGGGCCACGATAATGTCGTTAAAAGCGATGTGAAGTCACTCTTGTCCCCCATTTCATCTCTCCATCTCTAGCTCACTATCTTCTCTTCAGTCCTCTTATTGCCTCGTCTCTCCTTTACTCTGCCAATATCCCTTTCACTCTTTTTGCCATATCCTCTTCTTTCACCGCACTGAACATCATTTCAATTCCCATTCATTACATGAAAACATGAAGCCACTTTGGAAAATGTATGCATAAAAACGCTGATCCTTATCAACACAGACAAAGCAATCTCAATCTCTTCTCTAGGACCAGAAATAAAAGGTGATTTTTTACTAACATGCAACCAAGTGAAGCTGCAAAGGGAACGCTACGGATTATAGAGAGTTACCAACAGACTGGAAAGACAGAAACGCCAAGCGACAGAGGTCTGGAGACGAAACTCTAACGCTGTCAGAGTATCTTAACCAACCCAGTTCATATCTGACTCAGTGGGTTCAGAGCTGTCCGAAAACAAACGCATGCACAACTCTTCAACCACAAAACCACACTGTGGCCTGAGAGGAGTTAGAGGGTCTGCCGTAAATCCCTGTCAGATGCCGACTTGGAAAAGTGACGGGTTGAAGGCAGTCTCAGACGAGGGATCTGATTTCTACAACATAAAAACTCCTCCAAGTGATTAAGAGTTCTCCTCCCAGGTGGCCAGCAGACTCTGGTTAGAGAGCGTCTGACAGTGAGCTCTAGCAACAGTGAGTAAAGGACATGTACAAGAGAAAAGGCTGAAGGAAATGTGCATCCATGAGATTTGCAGGGATTTTCATTCAAGCACTAAAGCAATGCTCACTGGTTGGTCCTGGTAGTTTTGGTTACATCATTCCTCTTTATAGCAATGGTAGCTGAAGCATTTGTGTCACAGTAAACACAAACTGAATGAAATGAATGAATCATTTAGTCAAAAGTAACTATTTAGATAGCTACTGATTCCAACTCTTGAATGGTGAAAATCAGCCAATCAGTCGTTTTGGTTCAATCATTCCTCTCCATAGCAATGGTAGCTGACGCGTTTTTGTCACAGTAGCCCACAAACTGAATGAAATGAATGAATCATTTAGTCAAACTAAAAGTTAATTGGAAACTATTTAGAAAGCTACCGATTCATTTCAGAATGTTTTCCATGGCAAAATTGCCAAACATCCTCTGGTTCCAGCTTCTCAGAAGTAAGTCTTTGATGCTTTTCCTACTCGAATGAAAGCAAATTGAATACCTTTAAGGTTTGTGCTGTTGAACATAAAGTAACCAACATGAATGTCACCTTGGGCTTTTAGAAACGTAAAAAAAGGAGAAACATCATTGACATAAGTAATCACTAGTTGCAGACCTTTTTCATTGTGTTTGGAGCTATTCGCCATGACAAACTGGTGGAAGAAATGGGTCTGAAAATAATAATAACTTGTGGCATAAACACAATAACGTAAACCTACAGGAGACTTCTGTGTTTCTATCTTGAAGAATATTGAGGACATTTTTGGGAGGAGATTTTGAAATGAGAATATATTTCCATTTTATTCTTAAAAGTAATACACTACTATAAACTGAACTGAACATAAGTATGAGGGATCTTTTTTAAATCTCTATGTGATAAATATTGTGATTATATCCACCCGGACACAACTCAAATATAAACAGTTGTGCTTTTTGTGTGCTCTTTCATACACAAAACGTACTAAAAAGTGGTGTCATGATGTCATTGTTCGAGCTACCACAACATCATTCAGTTCCAACCTTTATAATGTTGGAAATGTTGAGAGAGGTGGAGAGGATTCACACTCCACTCGCAGAACTATACTTAGCATTTCTGTCATCTCTTGACACAGTGAAAGCAGGAGATGAGAGGCAGCTGAGAGAGGTGTCATATTTTAATTTGTTTTCTCTGTGGGAAATGAAACAATTCTAGCAGTCAGCTAAATGCGAGCGCACAGAAACAGACAAAGGCATGTGTGGGTGAACAACGGGCTCAAACACACATCCAACATTCACAATCACACATCCAAAATATCCCTAATCAAAGGTAAAACAAAACTTCTATTAAAAGGTTCACGTGGGATGATGTGGGGTGATGATTTCGTTTTTTGGAATTAAGAGCTTTTTTCTCCCATTCCAGGAAAAAGGAGGAGGCTTTGGAAATAAAACTTAATCAAAAAGCCAACTATATCTACAAGGTATGAAAAATAAGGAATAATTCAACTTTTGGGGGAAATATGCTTAATTGCTTTATTGTTGAGTTAGATGATAAGATTAATACCATTCATATCTTTCAGTTTGATATGAAGCGGACGCCAGCACTTGGTTAGCTTAGCTTTGCACAGACTGAAAACATCTCTGTCAAAGTTAACTCAATATTCCTACAACCATCATCATTATTCACTTTTCTTAGTTCAGGTACATGGACATCTCAGACTTTTCATCGCTCTGAGGCTGCCTGGACAAAAGATCAGACCACAAAACACCAGATTGACTAAACTTTTTGTTTCCAATCTTTATTCTGAGCTAATAATAATAATAATAATAATGCATTTTATTTATATAGGCCTTTCAATGCTCTCAAGGTTTTCTTTGACTCCAGCTTTGTCCTAAAATAATGAAACATGGCCATCATAAGTGGCGTTTTAAAGTGTTTTGTTTGTCTTCGCTACCGTTTCCATTGACAAACCATTAACAACGCTATAAAACAGAGAAATCAGAAAACCTAGAGAACCTGCACCAGCAAATATTTGGCATTTTCTTGATAAAGGCCTTTAAAGATGAACTGGCAACTATTCTGTCAATAGCTAATTAGGTTATCCATTAGGCAATTTTATTCCCATTATATAGTAATTTGTTATAAATATTAGAAAGTCTCCTGGAAATCCCTTTGGCGTGTTAATAGCGCTAACAAATAAATGTTTTAAGTGTAACTGCAGATAAATAGAATACAAATAACTTTGTGAGTGTGCAGTAAGATGTATTTAGAAAATCATCTAGGAAGCTGGAACTCATTATAAGCTGCAAAAAGACATTAGGTAGAGACAGAGTCATTATGCGGATGAGTTTTAATCCGTTTTCATAGGGAAGAAATAGAGAAGCTGGGAGCTGATTTTACAACAGGAGATGGATGGGAAACAGGGAGGTAACACAGTGGGAGAGGGGGAGATGGGGGAGAGGGTGGCAGTACCTGAGCGGCTCCTGGATGTGTCTCCATTCTTAAATAATGATATGAATATTTCGTTGGAGTGGCCCTAACTTTGAGCTGGAAATCACAGTGTGTCCCTGCAATTTTAAAGCCTTGACTCTTCAATTATTCAAGTATCATTCCTTTAACAATATTTTTCCATCACAGGGCAATTTAGCCAGGTAGTAAAAATGAGACTTTTCTGCCTCGTCTGCCTCTGAAAGCACTCATCTCAGCGTGTGAGGAGAGGAACACATCCACATCTAGGACAGAAACACCCGCGGCTGGAGCAGGAGGGAACAAAGACAGCAAGGAGTGAGAGGAAAAAGGGGGGAGGAAAAGTGGATCATTTCATTTTCAAATAGTATAAACGGGATTCAGTCATCCGTTTCTTCCTTATGACTGACAACGCACACACATTCCCTGTCTCCTCTTGTGTTTGGAGTGTCATAATTACCTCCTTTATTCTGGATGATTTATGGTCGGATACGTGAGAAACTCGATTTGTGGAGCGAGCAGGGGTTAAATTCGGTGCAGATAATGCCAAAAAGAAGGGAGAAACCACTGAAATCTAAATGAGCTGCAGAGATCCCAGTGGAGAATATAAGACTAAAGTGAATACTTTCAGCTACAGTTTGCCCAGAGCAATATCCCTGAGGTGCACCAGAGACACGATGAGCAACCTGTGTGGGAGAATAGAGAGAGATAATACAATTAAGCAAGTGCAACACTTACCTGTAGAAGTCACCATCTGGGGGATAACATCCTCGAATGTGCTGCAAAGCCCCCTGGGAAAACGAAAAAAAAAAGACATGACATCAGTTGTAACCATGATGCCTGGAGACGCCTCTGAACCCAGAGGGGATGTTGTCGGCTGCAGCTATCAATTAGCCTTTATTTTGTAATCATAAACTCATTCAGTCATTCAGTAAAGCCATTATATCTCTCATTACTCCTTACTTTTCAGTCAGTGACCATTAAAAAAAGGTATACACAATACAGTATATCCAATTCTAACACAGACATTTGAAAATGTAAATCATTAAATCAGTATAAAAGCAGCCATAAAAATAATGCAAGATAGTACAGATATTATATGAATCCTCACAAACTCTAAAATGTTATTTTTCAAATATTTTATTTATTCTATTTTTCTCTTTAAGCATCATGAAAACCTTACTGTGAATTGGATTCCCATGAATAGGAATAAAGTACTGTAGAAGATAAAACCATCTCAAGTCGATGTACTCACCTGTCCAGATTGTGTTACCAATTCAGGATCGGTGCAAGCAATGTGAAACTACAATATGATCGACCGATTCAAATTAGAGTGAATACTTTTGTCATATAAACATAGCTAATGTTTAAACTGTATTGGTGGCTTGAGTTAAATCCAGCATCTGTTGCATCACTGATTAGCATCATTCACACTCAATTAAAGCGGATCAATTGATACGCAGAGCCGTGAAGTGTCGGTCAGATTGTAAAGCCTTACCTTTCTGGTTGAAGGAAATCTCAGGAACCTGTTAGAGAACCTTTTTTTCTGAAAGTGCGGTTAGTTCCGCACACAATGAAGTCCGGTGGTATCCTCTCCAGCACCGGTCATTAAAGACGCTCGGAGCCCCCCTGCGCTCGCTCTACAACCGGAACCATCGCGTCATTATCCGCCGTCGGTTATCCCCTCTTTCCCCCCGGTTCATTCACAACCAGGTGCCAGTGAGGGCCTATGGGAAATCTCATGGCATCCTCCTCCTCTTCTGTGAAGCGCTGGGGACCGATGAGTCGAGGCGGCAGTCCGGCTGCAGAGTGGCACGGCTCGGCATGGCTGGCTCCCGAGGGGCGGTGTGGCCCCCGCTGCCGCCGGTCCCGGTGGGGCCGGGTGGGAAAAGCAGCGGTGTGAGCGACAGTGACAGCCTAACACCGTGTGATATCACTTTACCGGAAGGGTGGGAGGGGATGGTGCTGGTGTGGATGGTGTGGACACGGGGGGTCGTCACCATCCGGAGATGAAAGCGTAAAGCTGATGGAATAACACACTCGGTAGTTTGAATAGTTGTGCCTTTGTTGAAGGAAATGTCCACATTTACATCCAAAGCCTTGATCTCTTTAAAGTTAAACTATTCCTTGACTCTGCAATCCTTACGTGGAACGAGCAACCTGTCTCAGTAAGTTTTATAAGTCTTAGAGAGGAGGTAATTCTCAGTCTGCCAACCAAATTAATGCAAATCACTTTATTTCATGCGTTTTTAAGATATCTTTAAAGAAAAAAAACAGTAAAGGTAAGAACTAGTGGATAATGGAGAATTTTAAGGAGGCTAAAAACTCATATTAGTATAAGAAGCTTTTTAAAAATACGAAGTTAATTAAAGATACGACTGTAATCCCAATCCCAATGTGTATAGTTACCAACTCAAATACAAGTTAAAAGTTCATATTAGAAAATAAAAATCTAAGCAAAGTCAAAGCCACTGAGAACCAGGCTCTCTGTGGAAGGAATGCCCACATCTCACACTTCAAGGTATTGCAAAAAACAAAACAAATATGCCTTTCTTCTTCTCCTATTCTAAACATAACACTCTTTAGAATAGTAATACGTCTCATTTATTGATGTTTGTTTGTTTTCAGATGCTCTTTAGATCAGTTTTCAGCCATGGTTTAGGTATATGTTTAAATTTCTCCAACAGATGTTTAACGTGTACTTCATCTTTTAGGGTTTTGAGCTAACCTCTGACCTTTTAAGAAAAAGGTTGAGGGGCATTTATATTAACATTTACTACTGCAGACTTTAAAGACAGTAAGCCCTTTTTTCCACTAAGTATTAAAGATATACAATTCTAGATGACACTTTAGCTGATAAAAGTCATGACCCATTAAAGGGGCCCTATTCTGCTCATTTTCAGGTTCATATTTGTATATCATGCCTCTACTGTGACATGTTTACATGCTTTAATGTTTAAAGCATGTGATTGGTTATTGGTGATTGGTTAGCCACAAAGATATGTACCGGCCCTTAGCCTATCATTTACAATGTGTTGGAGATAAGCCAATAGATGGGAAAGTGTTGCATAGTGATGTCACTCTAAAACACACAGATCTGTGTCTCTAAGATAAGGTCTATCTACGGCATAAGGTCTGAAATGAAAACAGTGTGGGTGATTGCAGCTGCTGTCCATGGTGCTGAAGCTCACTTGAGAAAAGGGCAAACACAAGAGCACTCATCACCTTACCTCAGATTTATGAAACTAAAAGATTATTTCCCCAATCATTGCAACATTATATCTTCATCCAACCTTCTCAAACTGCTCATGCAAACAAGATCCATCTTGACCATAATACCCAATGAGGAGATTAATCCTGGCTACATTTGTTTAAGTATAATCTTGATCCAGAAAAAAGGGCTCATCTGTTTCGCATTTCTCCGCCTCTGAGTGTCTCTGGCTAAATTAAGCTAGCTTTGTAGCAGGGGGCTGATGAAGGCAGGCCTGTGGGGAGTTCTGAGATTACCGCTCAAATTGAATAAAGGAGTCGACACATTACAGCAGCTTAGAGGATACACCCCACTGCACTGGTTCATTTAAAACCAGTACGATGTAATACACGCCACACAGAAACACACACCAAGCACACAAACATCCGTAAATCTGGCAAGCCCCTCTCTTTAACGCCGTCTTTTCCTTTACCTTTCCTCTGGGCTACACATAAACACAAGCACACACATGCACGCACACACACACAATGACTCATAAGCACTCAGCATGGCCCCTGTCTCATGACTCGAGTTCATTATTGCCTTGGCAGGGTTCCTCAGATGAAATTAGGATGACAACAGGAATGACACAGAGTGCAGCAGCGGAAAGTTTACACAGGGTGAAGTTGAGAGCCTGTGCACGCTGAACAAATCTAATCTGCTCTGATTCATGGCCAGGCTTGTCTGCATGCATTTGTGATAAACTTCCTCTTTGCGTATGTACTCAGTGTAAGATATGGAGACGGAGAGCGAATGAGAGAATGGCTTCTGACAGGAGAACACAGCTTGATACTCGTTCCTGGGACAAAGTCACTGTGCCCCTCCTTTAGCAGAACCACCAGCCAGTGTTGGCAGCGCATGCTTAGCTCATTTACTCTCAAAACTACTTGTGAGAGTTAAATACTCCAAAGGCTGAATTATGAACTCCTGAGCCAAACAAGTGCTAAGAAACTGCTGCTTTGTTACACAGGGAGACAATGGGTGAAGGAAAACATCTAATTATCCTCAAAAGAACAGATACCAGCAGGGCATGTATGGATGAGCCATGCAGTGGTTTTTTCTATTTTTGTTAGAAATGGAGAACATTTTTATTAGACCATATATATTCATAAAGTATTGGATGGATTGCCATGACATGTTGTACCTATAATTCGTGTTTCCAGGAGGATAGATCCTACCAACTTTGATAATCCCCTGAAGTTGGATGCAAGTAAATGTTTCTCAATTAAACATTTTATTTTTCCAATGCCAAAACATTAACTAATCACCAATAATTTGCAACTGTACTTCAGTACTGCTACAACGTTAACATCCAAGTATTACCATTGTCAATGTGAGCATGTTAGCCTGCTGACTTTAGCATTTTGTTTAAAGTATTAATTTAGTACAGCCTCAGACTGTAGCATGGCCCCATAGTTTCTTTGTAAATGCAGAAAGGGCAATCAAATATATAATGCAGGTTATTAATTATTGGGGGCTAGAGTTTTATAAAGGAAATCTATTTACTTAAAATAACTATTGCTGACACAGAAGGTGGTCAAAATAGCTCCAGATATTTTATTGCCAGCAACAGACAAACTTAACTGCTGCAGTATGGCAGGAAGGAGAATATAGCTACAGTAAATCTTGGTATACTAGTAAAAACACAAGCTGATGTATTCCTCAATAAACCCTTTGTTGTATACAGCGCTTCTACAGAAGGATTACAATCATGGAAATATCACATAAAGAAAGGCTTCAACTCTGAAGTAACAAACTGAAGATGAATGTCAGATTTGCATCAAGTTTGAAAGCTCTTTAAAAGCGACTCAAAAAGGCAAAATAATCATTCAAAAGTACTATGTGACTTTATATATAAAGTCACTAAAATAGCTTAGTGCCTTCTATGGCCTCACAGCTCACCAGATTGAAACATCAAAAAAACTCTTAGGGATATTCTGAAGTGAAGAAATGTTCTTAGACCTTCAAAGAAATGCACGTTTCCTCTTTGACGATGTTTGTAGTACAAACAGGAGAAATGAACAGGCAGTGCAAGGAGGACTAAACGTGTCTCTATTCCTTCACAGAATCCATTTTGTCAATCAAAACTGCAGTCTTTTGTTTTGTTTTGGATGTACTGCAGGCCAAGTGTCCTCTCTTTAATATCCTGTATTCTCCACAGAGGAGATTAAGGCAGCCGATCAACCATGGAGGCACCGCAGCTCAGATCACAATAAACTGAAAGCTAATTAAATTGGGTTGTCATCACCAGGAAAGCTCTGTGGGACTGTACACTACTGCAAATTGCAATCATATACCCAGAACTTGTCGAGTGAATTCCTCCTTGTATCATTAAGAAGATTAACACCGCCATCCATCCCACCACAGGTTTTACTTCTTTTTAGCTGGGCTCCGTTTAATGTTTCTCTTAATTTTTTACTGTGTCATTAAGGCCCGAAAAGCACATTATAAACCCATTTCTATACTTTTATGTTTGTTACTGTGCACTACTAACTCACTGCATCTTCTTTTAATACATCTCTCACAGGAAAATAGCTACATTTAAAAGGTCATCCTCGGCTAACGTTATTTACAGATAAGTAAAAGTATAAATAATATGGTCTTAAATTCAAGTAAAAGTAAAGAAATAAATAGAATCAAAATGTACTTTAAGTATCAACAGTACTCATTATGCACAGGGCTTTTGACATTTTTTTTAAAATCCATGTACTGCTTAGAAGTAAGAGCCTTTTAATATTGCAGTTTGTCAATTTTAGATATTTTTTCAAAAACTGGGAGGCTAAATAGTAAAATACTGCATCATCACATATGTTTTTATATGTAAAAAGTAACTTTGCGGGCTAAATAAATATTATGGAGTAAAAAGTAGACTTATATGTAGCAATAAATTGGACTTACTCAAGTACAAGTATGACAAAATAGTACTCAAGTACATTACTTGAGAAACAGTAGTAACTGTAATTCCACAACTGACCACATTTGTTTGTTAAAATGTAGGTTAACCTGATCCTAAAAGTACCTTAAACTCAAAAACATATCCCTCTAACTCCTAACCATAACCCAGTGGTTCTCAAACTTTTTCTGTCATTCCCCACTTTGAACAGGTGGGCCTTTCAAGCCCCACCTGTTCCTCATCGCTCCAATAAAATGGTAGGCCAAGCTTAAAATTGTCAAATGTATCGTTCTATAACAGGGGTCTCCAACCTTTTTTAGGATGAGAGCTACTTTCAAAAAATAAAACAAGTCGTGAGCTACTTTTACTCCTTTTTTTGTAGTGTATATATTTAGCACATTTTAACATTATGCTTACCTTTAACCTTTGTGTGCTGTTTGGGTCTGTGGGAACGTTTTCAGTGTTTACTAAAAGAAAATGTATTTAATTTAATTATTTTAACCTGCTTTATTTGGGGGTGGACCTCACATCCTCTAGGGGGTCCGGGGGCATGCATTTTTTAAATGCACATCTCTGCGCCCCACACTTTGAGAAACGCTGCCATAACCTGACCTAAGCCTTCCTCCGAACTGCTACGGGAAACACCATTTAAGAGGAAGGGAAACACTTCAAAAAGGAGAAACTACCTTCAACCAGGCCCCATGGACGTTTGATACTGGTTTACTTTCACATTCAAAAATGAATGAGAAACATCTAAAAACTGCAAGCTAATGTTAGCAGTCCAGGACCAACCATCAGAGACAAAGCTAACAAATAGATAGCAAACACGGTTTAGCATTTGGGATATTGTAGCTAAAATGACCATTGTTTATTCTTCTCAGCATTAACATTAGTAGTTAGAAACCAATACGAGTGAATCAACTTACCCATGCGAGTCCACTTGCATTCGACAGGTGGCAAAAAACTAAACTCAATATGCTTTGATGTTCTTCAGTAGCTGTGGTTGCTAACAAGTCACCATAATTAGCACACAAGTCAAAAGTTGTGTTTACAGCTCGTTTCTGCTGCCCACTGCAAAAAAAGTGTTTCTGCGGTTTAAGAGAAATGGCGTTTGCTGGTACTTGGAATACTTCGGACAATATATTGTACTGTCAACATTGTAGCAAGGCCCCTTCTACCATTAACATGAAACCCCCTGAAGTGAAAGCAGGACATCAGTAGACCTCACTAATGCTTATGAGCCCAGGTTCCAAAAATGTTTGGAAATAATACTTTTCAAATGGTTTTAGATAAAATGTATGTAATAGGTTACATGTTTTTTGTCTATGTTTTTTGCTTACAGTTTACCTGCAGAACCCACACAGCTTTGTCTGTGGACTCGCTGGTTTGCCCCCCATCGTAGGCCTGCAGCTGCACCGTTATCACTTCATGTGGGGGGGCCACTGCAGGTGAAGCCTTCGCTGCAATGTGAGTCTTCCCTGTGGACATATTAGTCATGTTAACACGCTCTGCTGTGCTGGGCTCCGGATTAGTTTTTAATTACATTTGAAGGTGCAGAGTCTCCAAGCCCAACACAATAGCACCTGCAACAACCTTTTACTCAGGGAGAAGAAAGGAGAGAGTCTGTGAGTAATATACGATCTACCCGTAAATTAAACAAGTGACCCCAGACTGACTCACAAGCATGCTAACACTCTAAAATAGCCTCCATGTTTGTCACACAGTGGATCCTATCAATATGTGATGTTGTTTAATGAGATTTGCAAAAAAAATTGCAGAAGTGTCAAATAAACTGCAATTAGAGAAAAGTTAATATACAAAATGTCAAAACAGTGTTGATGAATTCCTCACATTGTTGCATCGATAAAGAAAATGATTCAATTAAAATGAGTATTTACACAAGTTTCAGTGTACTTTTTCTGCTTGATAGATTCAAGTGTTTTCTGTAGTGAGCACGTTAATGTATTCATTCACTCATCACTCATTGATTTATTCTCTTTGCAGTTTTTATACCATGGCATGATCCAGGTCAGCTTATAACTGCAGGGCACAGCAGAGCTTGAAATCCAGCACACGATCACTCAAACACACACGTCTGGAGTTCAAAGGACTCAGCATTTCTGCAGTTTCACAGTTGATTTGTGTTTTTAAAAGGCTATTAGACTCAGTCAGGAATTCTACACAAACAGCGGTTAAGACAGGGATTCTGAGTTGTAATGGCAGCAGAGCTCAGAGAACCGAATAAATGAAAATTTGATTGAAAAGATTTTCCGTCAGAGTGGGATGGAGAAATAGATAGAGTGCCCCTACACACTCTCGGTGTCTTAGGATATAAAATAATTGAGTTTGAGAAAGCAGAATAGATTATTACTTAGCTAAAAGAAAACCATCATCACTTCTTGGCTTTTTGCCTAAACACAGTGTGGGTAAAAACTACAGCTGGGCTCCAGAGTCCCGGTCCAGAGTTTCAACCTTCTTTCACCTCCACATATTAAGTGTCTGCATCACTAATAAGTCTCTGAACGTGGCGAAGCCCAGCCATCTCTGTCTCACAGTCCGAGCAGAGTTTATTCCAGTATCTTGTGGTAGGGGAAGAGAGGCAGGCCTGCGGTGAAAGCAGGGATGTCCATGATGGCAGCCGTACCCGCCATCTTGGGCGAGGCAGGAAGGAAGGTGACCTTCGACACCTCGCCGTACGTAGAGCCACTCACATCATCCTCTTTGCCCTTCTTTCCCTCTTGTTTCTTACCACCACCATCCGAATCGTTCTCTTCAGTACCAAATCCCACCACCTTTAGGAGACAGGGACACATTTAATGTTTGTGACATTACCCCAAAAATAGAATAAAAATCACATCTCTCTCTCCTCATACAAATCAAAGGTTTTGCTTACATGCACGCTGAGCTTGCGGCTAGTTTCCCCTCGATGTTCTTTGAACCAGGACACCAGCTCCACCCTGGTCATCTGCTTCAGAGCCTCGATCTAAACACACAGAAACACCAATGGATCAAACGCTTGGACTGAATGACAAGTGCCTTTCATTTAAAAAGGTAAAAACGCCAACATTAAATCAACAGTGAATAAAATGATTGTGCCAGGAGACCTTCATAGTGATGACTCTTCACCCCCACCTTTCAGTCTCTTTATCTTGTTATAAATGAAGATTAGAATAGACAAACTAAAAGGACCTTCAAACAAATAATATAAAAAATTATGGAAAACCGCGATAATTTGTATAAAATAATGATTCAATCAAAAAAAATTGTAAAATTAGTAAAAATTATAGTTACTTTGTTTACTTCGGCAAGATTAGGGACTAAAACAATTATTCCCAACTTTTTATCTTGTCTTTATAGAAAAGTCTGATTATCCTGCGTTGAGCATCAGTTCTCTGAGCCGTGTGTGTGTGTGTGTGTGTGTGTGTGTGTGTGTGTGTGTGTGTGTGTGTGTGTGTGTGTGTGTGTGTGTGTGTGTGTGTGTGTGTGTGTGTGGTTCTCACCTCTCTGTTGAGCCTATCAAAGACAAACTGCTGTGTAACCACCTCGGCCCAGTTCCTGTCCACCTCCTCCCCGAGGTGTGTGTCCTCACACTCCTTCAGCTTCACTAAAGCGGTCACCTGTAAAAAAAAACATGCCACACACACACACTATATTACAGTTTTTACTTACTCTTTTGACTTCCACAATTATTTGAACATTTAAAGTGCAACAGCAAGTACAAGTGGGTCTAACATTTTAAAGAAATGTGTTATTACATCACCAAGGTAACTTGTAAATACACTTTTGTCATTTCTCAAACTTTTACTATGATTTTCTCTACCTTTCTGCTTCTGCATTATAAAAAGGAGCAATAAACTCATAATTAACACACACACACCTGCGTTTTAAAGGCCTCCTCAGTCAGCGCATCGAGCAACTCCCCAAATGAAACCAGAAACTCTTCAATCTTTGACTCCACCAGCTCCGTACTGAGAAAAAGAGTTCACGAGAGGTAAGAGATATATATATAATACACTATAGGGTGCGTTTGATTCCTTTAGTCGTTCATCAGATCCACCGCTGCTCTCCTTCCAGGACCAGAGAGATGGATTGTAGCTTGGGTTTGGGTGAACAGTAAGATAAATTATACCTTGGTTTTGGGAAATGCGGTTAAGATAAATCTTATATTGCCTTCGGGCAAATGAAAGGTTACAATTGTGTTGCAGACTCACTTGAACTTTGTGGCTTGTGTTTCCACGGTGACAGAGAAACCCAGAACACCTGAGGTGTTCCTGCAGGTCGGGTAGACATGGTACCTGCAGAGAGAGGCATCAAAGGAGACGGAAACAAATAAAAAGGTGTTGAGAAACACGAAAACGGATCAGAGACGGATCAAAATAACAAACCAGGCAGTTCATTTGAATTATTTCCCAAAAGATAAGTCCCACCTGACTTTCTCTAGCAGGTAGTCGACATTTAAACCATTAGAAGATACCGTTTGAAATGTGTTAAATGTAAATAGCGTTGTCCCAATTTAACTATATCAGCTAAGAACCGCCTTCAACAAGATGAGGTTTGTTTTTCTCGGAACCTTCATAATAATTATAATTTTGTATTAATAAATACACGTCCCTTAAAAAGGCAAAGACATTCAGCCACAAAATAACTCAAATGTCTTCAATTTGCAAAAATAAATAAATAGCACGTTTAAAAGAATTGATAAAACCATGAAATGGTTAAATACAAAGGTAAAAATTATGAGAATTACAATTGCTGTATACGTTTTGTGCTCTTGCCTTGAACAAAACATGCAAAATGAATGATTAAGCACAATGTGTTTCACAAAAGACAATACACATAAAAAGACAGATATGAAAAGTAAAAAGATATAAAATGATATATTCTTTTAAAAAGACACAAATAAAAGCAAATGTAAACATGAACAAAATGAACAGTTAAAACTATTGACATGTACTGGTGAGGCAACGAACTGTATAGTAAAACATTGTAATGATTTCTTAAAAGTTATAAATAATATTTAAA
The DNA here is from genome assembly GCA_031216635.1 of Dissostichus eleginoides. Taxonomy (NCBI): domain Eukaryota; kingdom Metazoa; phylum Chordata; class Actinopteri; order Perciformes; family Nototheniidae; genus Dissostichus; species Dissostichus eleginoides. The sequence goes on from CM062275.1 coordinate 23,194,838, forward strand.
ATAAAGTATAAACATATCAATATATAATTACAGTTCTTAAAAAGAGGCAAAGCTTTGTTTAAAACATAACCACCCTCACCCGAGAGTCTCTTTGGTCCTGAGGAAGTCAAAGCAGGGCTCCTCCATGTGCATCTGAAAGAGAACAACAACTCAGAGAAGCTCGGAGGAACCACAGTGAAAAAACACATGGATGTAGACAAATAAACGTACCACCAGCAGCTCCATCAGCGTGTGCTCCCTCAGGTGCTTGAGGCCAGACTAGATAAAAAGAATAAATAAATAAACAAGCGTGAGTTAAACAAATGAGAGCATGTTGAAGAGAGTGAAAGATTTGAAGGATCATTGAACGGCAGATGTGTTTGTACCTGGTAGTAAACGGTGATCTCAGAGTTGGCGTCTCCCTTATTGAGAGATTTGACCTTACAGATGTGCTGCTTCATGGGGAGCTCCACCACTCTGAACATCACCGGCACCTCCGCTGGCAGCTTGGAGAACTGCAGCTTACTGAGAGGGAAAATAAAAAAGGAGAACAAAGGGGAGCGAGGGATGATGATGAAGAGGGGAAAGAGAGAAAGAAAAAAGAAAAGGAGGTGAGTTGGAAAGAAAGGAGGACAGACGTTTGAAGAAAGGGAATGGAGGATAAAGCATAAGTTTAGAGGGGATTCATAGAGTGAACAACCGAAGCTAATGAAAATTACTGTGTATGGCGGCAAACAAATCCATGTGATTGTATAGTATTGGTGTTTTCATTAGGGAGTGCTTTCAGTGTAATAGCCGCCTTACTCTGTGACATACTGCAGGAACTGCTCCGACTCCTGTGGAGAAAATACAATAAAGGATAATGAGCAGGTGAGAGATAAGAGCGTGAGGTGAAGGAATCAGAGAACATGAGAACAATGTCGAGCACACTCAAACAATTGATGCACGTACAGAGACGGACATTAACCAATTTGTTAGCTAATCAGCGTATTGTTGTTGTTAATCAATCTACTTGTGTGCGCACCATCCACTCACAGTGCTGTTAAAGTTGCCCTGCACCAGTCCTTCGGCGTACAGCTCCGATTTTAAACTACGGCTGAACTCCATCAGCTCTTCGATGGTGAGACCGGCTGTTAGAGCCTGATACTTCTCCACCATGGACCAGCGAGAGTTTTCTAAGATCAGCAAACGCACATCTCTGAGGAAGACGAGAGGGGGAGGAGTGAGGGAGAGAGAGGGGAAAAGAGGACACAGGCAGGAGCTTTTTACCATTCAGGTCCGTCACACGATTCACCACTAGAAGGCATCATAGACTTGAAATTGAGTCCTAAGGTAAACTTGAAATGTCAGTAGACAGAAGGTAAACAACTCACTTGCCGAGCTTCTCCGGTTTAATGAGGATGTTGAAGTAGGCTTTCTTGAGCTGCTCCATGTACATGCTGAAGACATCAGAGGCAGCGGAGAAATCAGCCAGGTGGTCAATGATCAGGTGGAACAGCAGCTGAAGACAGAACAAATGAAGAATCAGCATCTTTACCATAGTGCGTGACAATGATACAAACACCTCTGTGTGCAAGCTGACCAACTGTTGCTGAAAAGTGGATTTAGAGTAAAGGAGCAAGAGTAGCTGGAAATACATCTTTGTATAAGTATTGGGAAGAATAGTTCAAGTTTTTCAAAATACATTTATTTGGTTTCCGGCCAAGATTTAAAAGAAAGATGAATTGAAAGATTGATAATCGTTTTATGTTTGAGAAAAGTATCAATCTTCTCATTCAACTTAAAGCAAGAAAGCATAACCCCAAAAAAGGTAAACCTTTCCTTTAATGTTTTATGGACACCCATAAAGCCAATAAACAACCAACTAATGTCTGTCAGCGTGTAACAAATATCAGAGGGAGAATATCCTACATGCACAATTGTATTAATTAAAGGCAAATTATGACTATCTTTGTCTGTTAAGATGATCTAAAAGCCACTTTTAGAGACACTTGAATTATGCTTTATAAAAAAGATGCATAAAGTAGCTAATTTACCCACCTACAATAAGTTATAAACATGCAGCCAACAAGTAAACGGCAAGAAAAGTCCTTCATATGGAGCATATGGCAAAATAAGATTTTTTATTATACATATGGACTAGTAGTCTGGATCTAGTACACACAAAGGATATATAATACTATCAAATAGTGTGTGTGTGTGTGTGTGTGTGTGTGTGTGTGTGTGTGTGTGTGTGTGTGTGGTTTGTCTAGTTGCATTCACTCACAGGCAGTTTGTGGTTAAATCCTTTAACCTTGATGACTAGGCCGTGTTCGCCGGACGACAGTTTATACTCCAGCTGCGCCACTTCAGCCTCATAAGCCAGCTCGGATAGTTTGTGACCGAGGATGTTCACCAGCAGGTCAAACAGCACCACACTGGAGGGAGGGAGGACAGGGGTGAGGATGGAGAGAAAGAGAGAGAAGAGATGGAGCAACATTTGGGTAATTAGGAGGAAGGAGAAAGATATTGGGAAAGGGAAATATAGCAAGGGAGTGAAAGGTAGAGTAGGTGAGAAGGATGAAATGCAGGGGAATCAAGAGGAAAGGCAACAAAAACATAGAAAAGGAGCAAAGGAAGGAAGGAAAGGGGAAGGATATAAGCAAGAGTGTAAAAGAAATGCAATAGAGAAATGAAAAGAAGAAGGAAGCCACAGAAAGAAGAAGGGGATTTAAATAAGGAGCAGAGAAAGAGAGAACAGATGAAGGCAGAAAAGAAAGAGGTGTTAATTAGTGTTACAGCAAAAAACAAACACTACTTTCACAAGGCCATATTTGAGTCTGAACTTACTTCCTGGCAGATTGCTGGATTACAGGAGAGATTAGGTGGAATCTGATGTATGCTGCAGCAGGGAAAAAAGAACAAACGAGTGTCAACACCTCTCTAATGATATCAGAGTCTGTGCGGGAACATCTTGCATGCTGAATGATGCACACACACTCACACACTCACACACATCTCACCTTTAGGGATTTTGAATTTGTCATCCTTCTTGTACCACAGGCAGCCCCTGTCGCTCTCGGCTATCCGGACAGGAAACTCAGTGTCTGGGCGGTCAGAGGGCTTCAGGGTGAAGTCAGTGGCTGTACAAATGCACATAAACAATAAAACATCATAATCCAGCTCGGTGAAGTCTCATAAATAATGTGTGAGTTCAACAATTCAACACGTCCACTTTGGGATAAACATGCAGCTGGATGTCAAAACTGTAAAACGATGTCCGCACATCAATAAATGATTCAGTAACCCTTGGGCTAATAAGTGAACACGCATAATTTCTCCACATTTGATCAGAATTGGCAATGTGCTGTGGCCTTACAAAATGTAGAAACAGAGCACAATGCCAAAATATATAAGCTCTTACATTTTTGGCCAGGATTTGACCAAAGGTGCCTTGTTTGAGCTGAAATGATGACCCCTAAAATATAACGTGTCTCTACAGACTGGATTTAAATTACATGAGGAACAGCAAGTTCACCATGACAGCATATATTACCAAATACAGAGAATCGGAGGGATGAAACCCTCTTTAATGGTCTCACATGCAGAGCACACAGCACACACAGTGAAATGTGTTCTCTGCTTTTAACCCATCCTAGTACCAGGAGATGTTCTTCCAAGTTTGGTGACTATATCTTCTTATTTTTTTCAGATTTGACTCCACTACATTTACATAAAATGTGTCTTTGGCACTGGCAAATAAAACAACACTCACCATACACAGAACAACATACAATTCACACAAAAAGAAGGAAATTGCCTCTTAAAGAGACTAATGGTTATCATAATAAAAGTGCTGAGTGGTTTGCTCTTCCACTCGCTTAGGGTCCATTAAAATATCAGTTGTATTAAAAATAAAAAATGTAATGTACAATAAAATGAGGTGATGGTGTCGGTGGTAGAATGTCCTAAGAAGGATCCCTGAGGCTTCGATAGGGGGCTGAAGGTGTGTGTTTGAATGTGTGTGTGTGTGTTGGGCGAGCAAAAGCACAAACTGCAGTATCAATTCTTCTTCATGATCATCTAATTGGACACTTTTTCAGATATTTACAGCAGTTTTGGGGCACAACAACCCCCCCCCCCCCCCCCCCGTAGTGCAGAGAGTTGATCACCCACCAATGAACTTGTTTTCGACAGGAAGTGAGAGTTCACTGCTGAGCTCCAGGTTTCCGGTCCACCGATCCATCCACTCCTGCTGGACGTCTGTGTGTGCGAAGGGAAAAATAATACAATAAAAAATATTATATGAAGTTCACGTTCATGTTTGGAATTGAGTTACCTTAACATTTGATTCCAACTCAAATGAAATATTGGTTTTTATTTATTTATTGAAGCGCTGTCCCAACACTATTGTTCGCCAGCTAAAAGACAGAGATAAATGTTGGCATTTCTGCTGCCGGCTGGCCTGAATATCACCACACAAGGGGAAAAAGACAATGTATTCACTGAATGCCTACGTTGTGGGAAGGAGCTGTTACACCGACAGTAGACACACATACACACACACACAGAAACACACCCTCCACGCTGTATTGAGTGCCAAACCACTTCTCCCGGAGGGGACACTGGCCCTCATGTTCTGGGGACAGCAGCATCAGGTTGGCTTTCTCAGGGTTGAGGAGGGACAACGCTGCACTGATAACCTGCACACACACACACACACACAAACACAGGTAAAGTTAACTTTCCAGGAAAAAGTTGAAACATTTTTTTATCCTTTGTTTTCAAATGACATGTTTATGTGAAAACAATTTTAGCTGTCAATCACCATAAGAAGCACCAAAAATATGCAAATATACTTTGACAGTGACGTTTGATGCAAAGTAAAATTCACCGATAAAAGACTGACAACTCTAGAAAAATGTTTTCCGCTTACAAAGAATTTTAGCTCAGAAATCATTAACATATCAAAAAGAAAACATACTATTTTTTCCATCTGAGTGAAGTGTTTCATGAAAAGTCTACTCTAAAATAAGGACTATTTAAGAATAAAACCCAGAAATGATTCCTTCGCTGAACTACTTACTGTCGGGTCGTACTCGAACATCAACTGATCTCCGGTCAGGAAGTCTTCTTTAGGGAACACCTGCAAGTTCTCACAGATGTCCTCGACGTACTCTATAGGGTCATTCTGACAAAGAGGAGATCATTGTCACTGGTAAAGAAAAACCCTTCACTAAATAGCTGTTGGTCCAACCGTCTTCCAATACAGCAGCACGTGATGTTTGGATTCTTACCTGCTCCTGGTAGTGAAACTCGTTGGCTTCAATCTTCTGAATCTCCTCATATATTCTGAACGCATGAACAAACAGACTGAAATATTACCTTCACGCCTCCCAGACAGGAGCTCAGACGGTACCACATCAATACTGCTTAAAGCAACACAATAATAATAAAGCTATATATTATTTAAAAGAGCAAACAAACCAAACACATAAACCTGTCTGGTATAATGCGGTATTAACTACCTCCTACCAAAAAGCCAGAATATAAACGTTTATTTTGAGTAAAAGCTGTGTGTGTGTGTGTGTGTGTGTGTGTGTGTGTGTGTGTGTGTGTGTGTGTGTGTGTGTGTGTGTGTGTGTGTGTGTGTGTGTGTGTGTGTGTGTGTGTGTGTGTGTGTGTGTGTAAATGCCTTTGCTGTGGTCCGAGTGTCTGCAGCATCTTCAGGTACTGGAACACCAGGTGAGTCACCTGTTACACACAGAAATAAGAATATCTTTTAGTTTAAATGAATTATTTTGTTTGTAAAATGGCTGTAAAATTCCTCTTCTTCACCATGATAATGGAGGTTAAGTGAAACGTATTGTTGCATTTTGAAAAACCACAAAGATAACACCGATAGTTGCCAAACTTGTTGTAAGACTTTTTGATTACAGTCATTAGAATAAGCTGGGACAGTTACACTGAACAAGGTGTCCACATATAATACTAAATAGAAAGTAATGAGTCTATTTGCCCCCTTTTAGAGATTCAAACATGTAAATGAGAATGCCACCTCTACCTTTGTGAATAAAGAGTCATTATTATTAACTGTGAACAACAGTTCTCTGTTTGTCAGCAGAGAATAGAGGAAGAGACGCATGTCAAAATAATTGCTATGGATGAGTGGATGACACCGAGTAAAGACAACTGTAATTATAGAGACATGTGAGTGGTATCAATCTTTTCATACAACTCCTGGCAATTAAGTGAATCAGGGCTATTTCTTTAAAGTGCTTTAGAAAAAAAAGTAAACAGCATCCTCAAGGCTGAAGCAGCGTGTATTCAGCAGTCATCAATGCAAGTGTGTTTACTTTATTTTTTATATCAGACAACCTTGCTCCTATTGGATGAGAGTTGACTGCCTGTTTAACACATGCATTGTCATAGCAACTGATAATACAGATGGCTCCCCTTAGATTACCTGTTGTATAAATGAAGAAAAGAACAAACAGCTGGGTCCGTTCGTACATGCAACTTATACTGAGACCAGTGTCTGTTGAACTGATGAAGAGCTGATTCACTTTGATCTGACCGCGAATGGTTTGGATCATACAATATCAGAATCGGGATTCCTTCATTTGTCCTGCAACGGGAACATTTACGTTTTTTCACCAACGGAAGTATAATGCAGATAAAGTCAAGAGAATAGACCTGCATACTAAGAAATAACAAAGTAGCCTATTTTAGTAGTAGTAGTAGTAGTAGTAGCAGTAGTATGTATTTATATATGTTTTAAAGTGTCCATATACAATTATAGAAGTAGCTGGTACCGTTAAAGCTTAAATTGCTTGAGGGTATATTGCACAAAGTTTTATATTCACAGGCAGTATTATCGCACAGTCTATGTGTGTGTGGTGGTCTACGAGGGGCCGTGGTGGGGATATTGGCTGAAGATTAATGTGTAAACAGTTAGCTGTTCAGAGTCAAAGTGTTTCCATGTCTCCAAAGGGCGAACAAATAATAAAAAATAGAAGTAAAAAAGTGATTTTTCTTTACCTCGTAGAAGTTTTGGAAACCTTCATCAGTGAGAGTGATGGAGATGGAGAAGATGGAGTAGGTGGTGTTTTGGTCGAAGCCTGTTTCACTGTTTCCTCCATATAAATCCAGAGCCCAGCACCTACAGACACACAGCATTTAATTACAGAAACACGTATTTACTGCCAGTAAATAAGTTATTGACTACCATAAACTGGAAAGAGAATGCACATTAAGTGTTGAAATATGTGCAGGAGGCCAGTAAGTAGAAAATATGGCACTTGATGTTTCTAGATGGCAGACAATTTAACAAACACTTTTGTGGTCCCACTGAGGCACTCAGCGTGGCTTTACAAATCCCAGAATGAAGAACGCACACATCATTCTGTTATGTGTTTGTGTTATTTAAAAAAAGGATGAGAAACAACGTGCAGGGGTTTGAGATGTTTTAGAGCTGGGTCGTTCGCTGTAGTGGTTTGATGGTGCACTTTAACAGCTGCACTGCATTACCAAACAAGCAAAATAATGTTGACTGCAATGGATCAAACCAAGCCAGTTCTGATCTCTGAAAGTTTCACACCGACTGCCCTGAAATGAACTTAAACCAGTGCTGTATAGTAAACATTTATATAATATAAATTCACCCCATCCTGCAGAAACACTGGTATTGGCCTTAAATCTTATGGCAGTATGAAGAAAATCATATTTACAAATCTTTTCAGCAAATATCTCTTTATCTTTATTGTGACAGTATTTTAGGGTTGTTCATTGATGCTTTCACGTGATTTAAACAATGGGAATTCTAAAAATAATCATCAGTAATGTTGATTTAATGACCAAGCGGGTAGAGTAATTATATAGCTAGAAAAAGTCATTCTGAAAATGTGATCGCTTTACTGTAACGCAACCTTCAAAACCAGGAAAAGACAACATTTATGGTATTACACTATCCAAAATCTCAGACTTTATCTACTCTCACTTCATGAATACAATACAATAATCATATACAGTATACTACTACTTTTAGGCATCTGTTCAGTAGTGCAGCAAATAGTGTGTGTAATGGACATATACTGCATAAGGGCAGACCTTTCCCCAAAACGTTACTGCAGGGTACAACAATGGCCCAATTTTAGTCAAGCCTCTCTGCCCTCAACGTTATGATTATCTGAACTCAATAAAAACCAGCGTCTCTACTGCCTCCGCAGTTTGGCGCGCCTGGGAATTCACAGCGAGTACACTCAAGTTTCAATGTTGTCATTTATCAACAATTGCAAAGAGCACACACGGTAAATAGGAATATTCCATCAAACTCTCCAAGTGGTGCCGATGGTGAAGGCAGCGTTGGGTGGGATTGTGGTGTTGTGGGACTACAGAGGGGTTTGTCGCATCACTTTCCCACTTAGCAGCAAGAGGCTGAAATGCTCTCGTACATCCACATTCAGAGAGGAGGATGTATGAATCGCATTGTGGAGTGGGCTGGCAGAGTGTATACTTTGAAGATTGGGCTCGAGCACTCAGAGCTCAGAAAAGCCAGTGTCATGTATACCCAGCAAATTGAAGACCTTTTAATTGGGTTTTTGGAGAGCCCTCAAATCAGCAAAACAAACAGACAGGCAATAACACTCACTTCTTCCTGAGCACTGAGAGGATGCTTCCTGTGCCTTCATGGCCAATCAGCCAAGAGATGTAGTGGAGAGGCTTCACTCTGAAAAGAGGGGGGAAGAACAACATGAAAAGGAGAAACAAAAGACATTGATGCACTCCTTCTACAAACAGAGCAGAGTATGGCTGGTCTAATTCTGATTATACAGTATGAAGAGGCTGCACTCTGGAGAAAGAAGACATTGAAAGGAACGAGAAACAAACACTTTTGATACAATGTATTACAAGTAAGGTATGTTTCGTTAATGTGCCATGCACCGTATATTATAAATGTACAGTATGTGGCTCACCTGTAGTATTTCTCCTGAGGGGGGAGCGCCCAGGTGATATTCAAAGCATGGACTTTCCTGACTGGGACGACTGCAAACACACAGATAAACAGCATGATTTAAGGGTAACTCAACTTCTGCTTACTATATATTACTGCTCGGTTGTATTTCCTCAACATTTTAGCCTTGTAATCAAGTAAAACAAAATCTGCAGCATTTAATTAGTTTGCAAGTGTTCACACATTCAACCAAAACTAAATTATAATTTCCAGATTGCTCCATTTAAAGGGTTTTTAGAGGTCAAATTCCTTCTTTTTAAAAGCATTGTCTATATTAATATTCCACATAGATAGGCAGACAACAAAAACAAACATGACAGCACGGCTAGAGGTCAAATTCTCAATTATTTCAAAGAAAAAAGGCACAAGAACCGAGACAAGTCGGAAAAAATAAGAATAGATAGAGAACAGGATTGCTCAGTACCTCTGTAGAGCTTGTTAAAGGCTGCTGTGTTGAAAGGATCAGGCATATCAGAGAAATCTGGCATGGACAAAGCACTGTAGAAACAAAAGCAGAATTATAGGAAGCAGCAACAGTAAATTACACAATTAAACAACACCAATATGTCACTTAATATGTCTTAACGCACCATAATGCTTTTTCATGAGACTAAAAATCGAATTTCTTGTATTTTTTTAAAACCAACAGAGAGCACTTTGGTAATTACACCAATTATTTTTATAGATAAGAGCTAGAGATAATTTAAAACGTTTAGTTAAAAACTGTTCGCAATTATCACTTATATAAAAAGCACCTTGCTTCCGCTCCTGAGTGTTAACTTCTCATTTGTTTTGAGTGTGATAAATTGCATTCATTTAAAGAGTTATAGCTTAAATATATAGCATAGATAAGAGAAATGTTATCAACCCAAACAGGTGAAACGGTTTCGCAGCACCGTGATATGCATGGGAATTCTCTGGAAAGAAAACCTGCCACAGACAGTGACTCATAAAGCGCACAGAAGTGGATTTCTCTGAGAAAAACTAAATTATTAAACTCTAGGGAGAAATTATACCCTTCAGGTGTATGATGCTGGGGAGGGGGGGGGGAATGAGGTGAAGAGAGGTAAAAAAAAAGAGCTGGAGAGAAGGAGAAGGGCTTGACATTTAAATTTGAGCTAAGTCTCAAAGGATTTTCAGACTCAATCTACATCACAGCAGCCGCTCATCATCGCGCTGACTGAGAGCCTCTTCTCCTTACTCACTTGTTCGGCACCTTGCTGAAGATCTCTCTCACCCACTTCTCCAGAGTGTCCAGCTTCTCTAAAGGACAGAGCCGGTGAAGGAGCATTAATTAGAGTTCAAGTGCATCTCAATAATTCTGACTGAAATGCAGAGCTGAGTGCAGTGTGTTTGTTTCAAAGCATTGACTTCATTTACGAAGGCACAATTCATTATTATTTTTCCAACTATTATCTGTTGTGGTCAACGAGTGATGAAAGGCCACCACTTTGTGTTTTTAACTGAAATGTACTTGATAATACACCTTTTTACTGGTGTTTCTTTTACATACCTAATGAAGAAAGTAGTAAAATATCATTAAAACCCATTAAACTGCCATTTTGATTTACATATATTTAAAAACTACTCAATTAATTTGGAAGAAAAAGCAGTCTTTTATTGACATACATTAGGATACTATTTGTAGTCAACCATTCAATGCATTACAAAACATCATGTAATCCAACATATTTAAAAATATGTTATTCAATATAGCTGTTTATTTGTAACTGGTACAGTCCCTCCATCCTGCGTGGGACTCAAATTACACACCAAGGGATTAATAGGAGGATGCATGCATGTTTTTCTGATTGATAAAAGCCTCCCTGTTTACTGAGCACTCTCCAACAGTAGGGCTATCGATACTAACAGTATCAGCAGCGGTATCAATATGTCGTTTGGATCTGTCTCATGCAAGATTATGTTTTGAACAAATGATCTCTGCTCTTTGTGCAAACGCTCTTTGCTCCAGGAAAAACACTCCCACCCTGCGCGCAGCATGAGTTCAGATCGTGATCGAAAGCTCACAGCATGATGGAAAAAGGCCAATTATTGACGTTATTCTTTAAAAAAACAATGCGACGCAATGAGTCTTTTCAGCCCAGTTTGTTTGGCTGCTCTGTAAATGGATACAGCGGCTGCTCTTGCATTGCTCAAGGAGTTTTTCTGCCTACATAATTAGATACAATGGCTGAAACCTTAAAAGGAATAATAACTTAAAGCTGCTAAAAATCACTATTTCTATATCAACAATGGAACAAATGACTGGGTTATGTGAAAGTAATTTCTCATACAGAGAATAATGCAGTTCCCCTCAGCACTAGAGAGTGTGTTAGCGTCTTCCAGCTCATTGTTTTTGCTTTACGGCTGGCAACTTCACCGTTTGGCTGCAGACTCACTGTTCTAATCAGGACTTTCTCCAGCCGTGGCTGTGCCAGAATAAAAGAAAAACACGTTGTACAGTACCTGCCTAGCATCGAACGGCAGAAAGACAAAGTTAGCGCCCTGCTGGTGAATTTAATGGAGCAATTAGCAGCTAAAGAGGAAGATAGTTGCCTCAGGAGCAAGTGGCGACCAAAATAGAGTCGGAGTTGTCCACTTAATTTGAAAAAAAGCAGTGTTTGCTGTATCCACTTCACAAAAGATAATAATATCTGTTGTTTACAGCTGGTGCAATGCCTGAGAGTAACCTAAGTCAGTAAATGCTGTATAAGGTGGCAGTTCCTTTCAAATTTCGCTGATTCTAGTTAAACCTTGTGTCAAGTTGTAATCTCATCAGTTTTCATACTTCCTTATTACCTACAAATAAAATGGTGGTGGTCTAATTACAATAACACTTTTATATCGTTTGGTTGATTTGTGAGCTGAAGACGGATTTTAAATAGCACAGAAGGTCCCAATCGGAATACACAAGAAGGCAAATAAGTCAGCTGTGTTGTGAGGAGGAATTTTTCTCAGCACAAATGTCAACACCAGTCATCGCTTTAGTTGCCTGCAGTAGTTAATTAGCCGTGTGATATTTTCTGTGAAGGCTGAAGACACGTGTTAGATGTTCTGTCTCCGACTATGTTTCAGAGAAATATCGCTATTTGAGTTAATTCAGGAATGATTAACCACAGTCGGCTGAACATGGATGAATCCTTATTAGAGCTGCGAGTAATTATTGTTTTAATTGTCCATTAATCTACAGATTGCTTTTTCAATTAACTCATTACTTGTATGGAATTATTAAAAAACAATTTCAATTTCTGTCAGTCTTCTAATAAGGCTTTTTCTACACGTATAAGAAATGTAATGGATTTTCCTGACCTTTTGACTGCACAGCCAGAGTCATGTAGTGGGCAGAGTAGTGTTTCTTCCAGAAGGCACGCAGCCGCTTATAGACATTGATCTTCTTCTCCTTTGGCTCCTGCTTCAGCGTCTGGGCATTCCCTGATGTTGTCAAAAGTAAGCAATCAATTCAACGTTAAAACACTGTATAAAAAACAAACAGTTTACAAATGCTGGGATATCAGCAAGAAAAGGGAACTTGGCGTCAGTCTTAGAACTCCGGTTTGTTATTGCTGAACATACCCCAAGGAGGCCCTGTGTGTATTGTGTGTCCCAGTAGTTGTGTTTAGCAACTCACCCCAGCAGAATTTGCCCATAGGGTGTCCAGGTTTGGCCAAACTGCCGAACAGCATCTCCTTCCTGTGGGAGTCTGACGGCTTAGCCAGCTGGTACTCTGACAGGGTGAAGGAGAGAAGCAGAAACATGTGAGACGACAGAGAAAGACGGTGATGTGCGTGAAGAGCTGCGAGAGGAGAACTCAGCTATGCAGAGGATGAAAAGATGTACTCCAAATACGAAAGGTGAACATTTCAGACACCAGGACTCACCGCTGTCGACGGCCTCCACCTCCCTGTCGATGGCGTCTCGGATCATCAGAGGGCAGATGAAGAACTGAGCCCACCTAAGAAGGGGAAAGCACAGAGAGGATATAATCAGAGGCCTTGTGCAGGCCAGAGATAAAGGACACAGGTTCATCAGATTCTGAGACATGTTTTCAGCAGATAACACATATTGTATAGGTATTGGAAACGTTACAGCATCAATTTAGCACAGCAAAGTAACAGATATCTCATTTAGCTCTAGTAAAAGTTCAATCAAATAGAATATTATTTCGCATTTTTACGCTTGTAGTTAGTTTGTCCTTCATCCTGCCAGCTATTCCTCTCATATATGCTCACACAATTTGCTTACGGTCATTTTATTGGGCTGTCGATCATGAAATCAGCTGTTTAAAGGGGCCCTATTAAGTTTTTTGGGGGGGGTTCTCTTGCCTGTAGTATGTTATATAGGTTTTTGTGCATATAAATCCCAAAGTTCCCAAAGTTCCTCCAGAGGGAGGTTCTCTCCCACAAATCCCTCCCCCCTCCCTAACTTCCATTACTTAATGACATCAATATGTAATACTCAGGCTTCTATTGTCTAGCGCTTCAACAAATTGTACATAATAAGGATAAGGGACATCTCTAAGCTTTTGATCAATCACAACAGAGCCGACCAGCTAACCAATCAGAGCAGACTAGGCTCTGGTTTCAGACGGAGGGTGAAAAGAGGTGCTGCAGCACAGGTAGTATGAGAAAAATAAAGAGCTTTTTGAACATTAAAGCATGGAGACATGTCACAGTAGCATGGATTAATGATAAGCAGGTCTTTCATTTAGACTTATCATTTCAAAAGACTTAAAAACTGGTAAGTGTGTTTTCTCTGCAAGTACAACTTTACCAGGAAGGGTTTCGTCATAAAGTTTGAGAAAGCTATCTCTTTTTGCAATAACAGTTTTAACATGTTCTTTGGAGTTTACTTTCTCCCCTGTTTGAGTCTCCTGTGTATTTGGTTTATCTGAAAATCATCGGACGGTTCTCCAGGAGTCCACTTCTGAAGATCAACTGCGCGGAAGATAATAAAAACTCTAAACCTCCCTCACCTGTCAAGAGCCTCTTTGAAGCTTTTCCTCTGGACGTCAAACTGGAAGATGGTCCTCTCGCAGTCGGTGGAGGCGTTGTCGCTCCCACCGTGCTTCTTCAGGAAAGCATCAAAGCCGTTCTCGGAGGGGTACTTCTCACTGCCCATGAACACCACTTGGACACAACGAAAAAAACAGTAGGGGGGAGGGAAGATAACAGTTGTAAATAAAACAAAGAAATCCACCAAAGCTCCTCCGTGATGGGCCTCGCATTTGTGGTTTTCTTATTTATGTGGAAGGCTGGCCAAACAAACAGTGTTGCATTATATATCCCACGGTGAATTTGATTTCCCATTTGGTGACAGTTTTGATGACAGTCCATTAAAGAATGACCAATGCTTTATTAAATAAAACATTTAGGATGAATAGTCAACAAATACATCAGAAGAGGAGACAGATACAACAATGTCTCCACTGTCAGTAGACTGGAATGCAACCCAAAGGATATTTTGCATTTAAAAGGAAAAACTCCTTTCCTAACCTAATTTAGGTTGCATGGTGAAGGGTTTGCTGGGAAATGTGAGAAATTATTAACTGAAGTAGAAGCAGACAAATCAGGTTAAGGAAAAGAGGGTAAACTGAATAATTTAAAATAACAAAACAACTCCTGGAATGCATTAAATATGGTCGCTTTCCCTGATGTTTCCTTTTTCCGCCCACATCAAAAAGGAGAGTTTTTTTCTTGTCCATATCAAAAGCGGCTTAGAATATGCTGTGTTTTATGTTGTACAGAGTGAGGCACATTTTGATTTGTGATATTAAAAAGAAGACAAAGGACTTCACTTGAAATGTGAAGTACAAAACATGAATCAGAATTTCCTTTTTTAAACCGTCCTTGGTTGATTACTTACTGTGTTCCAGAAAGTGAGCGAGGCCAGGGAGGTCATTTGGGTCGCTGAAGCTTCCCACTCCAACACACAGAGCTGCTGCAGACTGACACACACAAACACACACAGGATATAGAGTCATGTTTGAGTCTGGCACTGAACTCAAAGCCTAAGTCTGGTGATTATAAAGCCTGATATCGCTTATTTCTCTGTACCAAACCCCTTTGTTGTGAATTAAAAACAGTCAAAAAGACATGGATGAGCCAAACCCTAGCACTGTGTGAGATGTTTAAGATGATTAAGAATATCTTTATGATGCAATTTTTGGGTGAATTGTGTCTGACCTGCATGTTGTGCTGTATATGGTGAGTGTTGCTTTGGTTGACATTACCTAAGACACATTTCCATTTAATGTAAATTGAATGGACAATAAAATAATCTGAATAAGAATCCTTCTTCTAAACCTTAACAAGAGGCACTGTGATTTACTTTGAATCATTTCCTTGTACACTTTGCCTTGCATAGCAGCTACATTTTCGCAAGATCATTCAAAAATTAATCTCATCAGGTTTTAAGTAAGGGGTTCATGTCAGCGTCCTGTGAGGAGCTGTGCTTCGATGTGACGACACGGAAAGTCGACTGTTTAAAACATCAATGCTGGCTCCTAAAGAGTTCTGCGTAGATGTTGCAACAGCATCAGTTATATCATAACTAGTGAGTATCTATTTGTTGAAAGAAGAGCAAAGAACGACACGAAAGCCTTTACTCTATGAGCAAGATGTTTTCACTCTACAAGCTGATGGACAGATGGTTCATTCGATCACCTGCCAAGTAGTTTTTGAAAGTGCTTGACCTTTTTAAAACAGTTTCCAATGACGGCTTCTCAGATGGTTCTGTGTAGCGAACCATCTGGCGCACCAGGTTAACATACACCCTTATGCTGCTGTGAATATTCACACCAAATTTGTGTCTAAAAATAGTCTCTAATAAATGCACTATGTAAGCCACTTTTATTAATGTTGGTTAAAAAATAAAGTGCCTAGGCTTTTCAAAGAACTATTGGCCGTGTTTCATTATGAAACTTTATACTCGTGACTGGTTTTTAAAGATTTACAGGAACGATTGGGAATACAGCTGAGGGTTACAGACGGGGCAGGAAATTAGTATTGACATAAAACTAACAAATTGTATGAATTGTTTTGTTCTTTTTCATGTCCTTTTTCCACAATGAGAAAAAACATATCCTTTAAGAAGCTGAAGCCCTGTATGCATGGATGTTTTACGCACAGTAGTGAAAGGATATCCATTCAACAGAACCGACAAAAATAAGAGTTTTACATTAAACACTTCATACCTGCTTCTCAGAACTTCTTTTCTTCTTCTTCCCCTCGTCGCCATCCTCTTCTCCATCACTGCCCCCCTCCTCGTCATCGTCTTCCTCCTCAAACTCTTCCTCCATTTCATCTCCAGATTCATCGTCCTCCTCTTCTTCGTCTTCCTCATCTGAGTCGTCGCCTTCGGACGGTGCTTGGTTGCTGTAGTCTGAGATGAGCAAAGCTCGCAGGCCGTTGTCTAGCACAATATATCTGTAGGGAGAAAGTTCAAAGCATACAGAGCAATAAAAAAGTGTTTATTTCACGAGTGTTACAGCATTTATTGTTTTTACTTATTCTGAAGAGTCTGTTAAATCAGATGGCTTTTTGCAGACTGAATCTCATATCCTTTAGGACACTCTTCTACTATGATTTTCCACAGTACATTTCTCTGTGAATGGCCCACAGAGGCCTGAGGCACTGGCGTGTGCTCATAGCATGAAATCATCCCATCAAACTACAATAATACTGTACGGATCTAGCTGGATAAGAGGCGAGACATAATTTTTAGATCTGGGTTAGTGGATCTGGGTCATTTTCTTTTATATTAATGAAAATGAGAACATTTGAGCCTGGCATGTGCATCATTGCATGTTAATTGTATTACTAACAGTGAGGGAGGATAAAGTACAGAATCGAGGAGATAATTATTTAGCAGCGTTAAAGTAAAATTAATAATACTCAGGAGGATAGCCACATGTAGTATGATTTTAAGTTGCTTTACCTGTACTGTTTGGGGTCACTGGGGGACTTGATGATCTCGCTGTCTCCAACATTGTCCTCTCCTCCTCCTCCGTCCCCTGCAGCCTGGCACTCCTCCCGGGACACCTGCTCTGCATCTTCTGCGGTGGCTCCACTTTGGACCGAGCCTGGGAGTTCTGGATTTCTTTGTCTGCGGCATCTTCAGCACAGAAGATGAGAATTTGGCACTGCAGGCTGACAGCAATGCGCGACCATAAACAACAGGACAGGTCGCTTTCACCGGTAATTTTCTCCTCAGCACGGAAACACACCGTATCAGCCTGAACAGAGCTATGATGAAAAGCCTCCCCGACGGATGAGTATCGTCAAAATGAAAGCTCTGAAACCAATGGGACCGAAATAACACAGATTAACCAGGACCCCCTCTGTGGAAGAGGCCTATAGGTTTGAAACTAGACTGTTCACTCACACAGCAGCCAGCGCCCACAATACAGCTATTCACACAGGCTGTCTGGTGGTTTCGCCCTATTCAGCTTATTGTCAGCTAAAAAACCAGCCAGGCAGACCAGCCCAACCTAATGCTGAACCTCTAACCTCTAATATGCACAGCAAAACTCGACACAGCAAAACAAAACCAACACGAAGCATAGTAAAAACTGCCACGAAGTATCCTATACATACAGAGAAAGAGTAATGCTTGCTACAGTACAGGCTAACCAAACAACTTAGTGCAAACAAACTCGTACACATATTCTTTAAAATAGCCTTTAACACGTTATGTTAACAGTCTGTTTCAAGGCAAGCCGAACTGAGACTTTAATAACTACTTCATGAAGCCGGTGAGACAACAATGTATCCATACCTTCGCTCCTGTTTACAGCATAAGGGCCTCTGTACATGTGAATACTAGTGTCTCCTCAACAAGGCACGCTCTGATTGACTGAGAGGATTCGGAGCTTCAGTAAGCTTCTCTCCGATTGGTTCTAAACTCAATGGGGCGTGGATTCGGTGCTAACACGTGCGCGCAGGCAAGTCAGGAGTGGTTCATTTGTGATAGCTGCAGAGAAACAGACAAATAGCGGCAGCGACAAGTAGCCACCTTGATGTTACCAGCAGCTGCTAGCCATCTGTTTATGATTATGACTGCTAGATTGAGAATGTTTAACCGACCACTTGTCATAGCCGGTAAATGTAATTTCCCCCCTCATCTCCTTAGCCAGTATAGGAGGTCAGAAGTGGATTGGATGTGAATTGTCTTGTCAGCTAGCCACATGGCAGCCACAGTGGGCCTACTGAATGGATTGTACCCCCCACCTCTCCGCGTGCACCTGTACGAGGCAACACGCTGGGATAATTGGTTTAGGGTCCGCTAGGTGGCATACATAGGCCACGAGGGATGTTGGGCAAATTTTACCACTTATATTTAGAGAATTTTAAATGCTTCCAAGTATTTTTTGAAATGGCTAACAATCTGCATTTCTTCCAGAGAATTTGGTATTTGAAATTTAAAAATGCCCTTGCTCAAAGTGGTCCCCTGAGACATCAAAGTAAGTCAGGTGTTGAAAAATGGTTGGGAGGGGGACTGCAGAGAAAACGGTAGGTTCTTTAAGCAGAGATGACAATTGAGTTTAGGCACAGAGAAGTGGCTAAACCGAAGGTGAGTAAACAAAAACTAGCTAAGGTTTGCTGAATTTGATAAATGATCCTCTGAAAATGTCAGTAAACTCTCAAACCTTAAATCATAGTGAAATGGTTGAAATCTTATCATGAATAAGCCACATTGACATTTGTCCAGTGCCCTTCCTCAGCTCTGCAGCGTGTTGGCATTTCACCCCTCTGCTGTGCCAATATGTCCTCCCCCTCACTCACCAACTCTCTGTCTGAAGCCAATCTGATTTTCCCCTGGGCTTCTGTCGGCAGAAAGAGGTGATAAACACCGCAGCCATGACAACCGGCTAGCCAGACACCCGCCTGAGTTCCCGTATCCTAATGGCTTTAACTTGGCATCCTCCCCTCCTTTAATTCATCAAGTCCAGGCTTCACCTGCTTTTAAGGCTCTCGGGACGAATGAAGGCGGCATGCTTCCACTACAGTTGGAGCTTTGAGCGCATTCTGTATAAGCTAATGGTAGATCTATCAACATGCAAGATGAAACACTGTTATCACTAAAACCTCCACACTGCTTAAAATAGAGCTTGATTAGTCACTGAATAAATATTTCCTCAGTCTGATTCAAATTAACAGAAATGTTAGCATATTGATTCCTAGACTTGCTCTAGAGGAGTCAGACAGAAAATGAAAGTACTGGGCTGATTCTCACAAATATATCCTATTGATCACTAATGGAGCCCTTGTGAGAACACTTTGAATGATGTTTTCAGAGCAAACTTCTTGCACCCGGTGTACTGTAGCAGCCCTGGTGTGAGTGCAGAGTCGTTTGCTCGGCTGAAATTGCCTGGCTGCGGTAAAAAGCAAAGATAAGCAGTCTATTAGAACTGTGTGAAAGTGCTGTTACATGCCTCCCCACGTGAAAACTTTCAGAGCACAATGGCAGACTCGTGTTAGTGATCGATTGGCCATCCCCTGCGAACCATGAAGGGCCCCTTTAATGCCAACACACATGGTATTTTCATGGTAATGTACATGGAATTGTCGCGGCTGCTACATGAGCTGTCGTAATTCCACCTTTTTTTTCCACTTTTGTGCCCCTCTTTATGACTGAGCTCAAATTGAAGTTCAGATCATGCACCTTAAGGCTTCTCTAGAAAAAAAAATGTGTCTGTGTGAAAATGCAATGTAGAATGCAGCCAGCTGAATCATTGTAGGTATTATTAATTTGTCCCCTTCAAGTCAGCTTCTGAGAGAGACTTTAGAGGCAGCAGCATCGAGTCTTTACCTTCCGATTCCAAGGGGGCAAGGTTCCCACAGCAACTGATTTGAATCCTAATTAAAACCGGGGATTTGATTAAATGAGCCAACGATGTGCATGTGTGTGTGTGTGCATGTCGATATTGCATGGCTCTTTGTATGTGGCATGTGTGTGGGAGTCAGCATGTTCTTGTGAGTCACGGCGTATCTTGTGTGTATGCTAAATGAGGAGGGGGTGTTGTATGCCTATGCTTGTGTGTGTTTTCGTGTGTGTTCATGAGCCTCTGGGTAATCCTGTGAATCACTACTGTGTTTTGAGCAAGTGTTCTCATGTGTGTGTATGTTTCATGTCTCCCGGGAGGCTTGTCCTTGCCTGCAGTACCACTGTGTGAATCAGAGGTGAGTCCTCTGGAGTTGCCCTCTGCTTTAATCTGCAGCTAATGACAGAACCACCTGCCCTCCTGGCCATCCTCCTCCCCCATATCTACCCCCTCTATCTGTTGGCTCCTCTCCCTTCACCACACATCTCAGCCAGCCCTCACAAACCCCCAAACTCCCAATGCTCATTGTCTCCCTTTCACTCTCTCCCACAACTAGCCTTTTATTTCCCTCCTTCCCTCCCTCTCCGCCCTGCTCTCTTCCACTTGCTTTCTACTCTTTCCCACAGAGTGCATGATGCCCTTGCCTGCCTCTCTGATTGCCTCATCCCACTGAGTAACTAGATACTGGGGGCCGTGAGGGCCCCAAAGAAACCGAAACACGTGTTAAGGGACAGCGCAACAGTATGTGAACAACGTGTAGCTTTTAAGGAGATTTTCTGACCCATGCATTGGCAGGGGAGTGGAGCAAACCACGTTCCTGCTCTTGTCAGTTTGTCTGCTTGTCCTCAAGTCTTGAGTGTGTGTGCAATCACGCATGCAAGCCAGTCCCAGTGGATGTCTCGGGAACAAAAGCATAATTGGAGAGAGCTGCAAAAACGAGATGACCACCACTTCCTGCAATGTGTCCACAGTGGAAGAGAAGGAGTGAGCAGGGGGAGAAAAACAAAAGGGAGGAAATCAAAGAGAGAATGGCATGTAAACCAATCGGAATTGACAAGAGCCCACAGGAGAATCAAAGTGAAAGTAAAGAGGGGAAAAGGGAATGGAGAAAGGAATAAAGGGGAGCGAAATAGAATAAATCTGCGTATGATCTGACAGAAATAATTCAGTTGAGAGAAAGGAAAAGGCTTTGGAGAAGCAGAAAGCGGAGGAGGAAGAAAGGAGAAGTGGCTGAAGTGAAACAGCATGAATCCCCATCCATTTCAGCACTGGACAGCTCCACAGACAGCACTAGGCCAGTATAAATAGTTCCCCTACTTTAGAGGCGCCGTCAATGCTCCAAAAAAGTGCTTTATGTGCTCGGAGCGCCTCCTGCCCCTGGAGAACAGACACTAAGGTATCTGATGGTGCCTGATAACCATCTTCTTTCAGTTCCTCTCCGTTTGTTTTCTTAATTCAGGGAGCTTCCACGGTTCAACGACAACACTACGGTGAGGAAAGAGAGTGTTTTTCTCCCAGATTCTCCGTCACGGCCACTGTAGACGATATAGCCTCAGGTCTGGGATCACATTACCCCTGTCACAGATCTAGCAGCACCAATCACAGAGCTGATCTCAGTGCCAAAAACCTTATTTTTTAAACATCAGCTGCAACCCTGCATGTTTGAAGTGACTTGAATGTATGCATTTGTCCGTATAGGCAATCTACGCAAATGCATGTGTACATGTGGTTGTGCATACATGCCCAGCAACTGCCATCCTGTTTCCATTGCAAGAGAGCATTAAGTAACCTTGTGGGGAAGCTGTAATACAGCCTAATGCACCTGAGAGCCCTGAAATCTATAACCATCATCTACATCTTCCTGATATTACTGGAACCGTCTCTGTTACTGTTGTTTCAGATAGGAATCTCCAGGGAGAGCTTTCCCCTCCACTGCTGCAGGGAGAGGTACAGGGGGGGTGTAGGAAGAGGAGGGAGAGGAAGGAGAGAGAGAGAGTGTGTGTGAGAGGAAGGAGAGAGAGAGTGTGTGAGGCTGAGATGCACCTCTCCATTTCCTCAAGGTGATTCACCTTAATGCACGCTGAAATCAATGTGAAATTGAACTGAAAATTGAACTTTCGGCAGAGTAATGTGGAAGACATGTTGTTATTAAATCTTTTCCTATAGACATGTAACCGGCTGACTGATATGTGAACGCTTCTGAATGCTTGTTTTTAACACCGTGGCACCATGGTGTCCTTGATGGAGACCCTGCTATTGGTCCTCCCGGGACCCCTAGACTTCACAAGGGGGCATACCTGCCACTTAGAGGCAGTATTGATGTAGCAGCAGGCACTTATTGGGCTAAAGCTGCATTCAGTTTTGATGGTGGGCTTCATTGCTCTCAATCTCCACGGCATCTGTTGCGCCCACCACCTCCATGGCGAGACAGGTGTTTTGATGCATCCGACCAGGCCTCCCTGTAATCTCTACTGTTTTCTTCAAAAAAAGTCACCACCGTTTTCCCGACTGCGTGCTCGCTTGCTCCAGCTGGCACGAGTCGCCATGGTAACACAACGGTTTTCACGAAATCCGTCGCTGCTTAAGGGCAAGAGGAGAGATGAATAAACTAATGAGATTATAAATTATTGTCGGTATAGCTGAAGAGTCGGGGCACTGCACACGTGAGGAGAAAGTTTATGGGGCCCATTGTGTGTGACTATTGTCTTCTGTAATGTGTTTAAAGATGAGGAAGTCACTGGAGGAAGCCACCCCGCGCCTCATATACAAACTAGCACTTTCGCGCCGCCTTATTGCATGATCAATTCCGGCCCCGTCTGTCCCCCCTTCTTCTTCTCCTTTCTCCTCTATGAATTACCCAGTTGTGTTTGAGATGAAGAGAGGTTTCTCCGTGTCTCCACGCAGGCTACAACTCCGCGTATCGTCCGCCTGTCCAGCGGTCCAGAGTCGCAGCTCCCCCGGGCTGCACTGTGGAGAAGCGGACCTGCATCCTAAAGCCAATCGGGGTTCTTTTTCTTTTTTTCACTCTTTCCCTCTCTCTCCCGGTTTTTATCCTCCACCTCATTGCAGTCTTATCACGTCCCCCCCTCCCTCCCCGTGCTCTGCCCCCCCTCCCTCCCCATCCGCCTGAGCCGCTACAGGAGAGGAGAGAGAGGGAGAAGAGTGCGGCTGAATGTGAACGACATGTCGACAGTCAGCCTCTAAAGTGTTTTCTCGGTCGTTCCCTAATTCTTTGGCGGCGGACTGAGTGAGTATTACCCGCATCCCTGCTCTGCTAAGCGTCGCTGTGTGGATCAGAGAGGCTGCCGGGGAGAGACAGACAATGGGGAATGCAATTGGATTGCGTTACTCTGCCAAGGATTTTCATACATAGCCTGGTAAATGTCTTAATAGCTTCTGTTAATGACTAGACTGTTTAATTGGTCATGCTTTAATTCTACTAACTATTACAATTTGGGTGCTGTAATGTTAGGGGCTAATTGATTTTCTTGGAGGGCTGTGGGCTATCCAGGCTGATAGCCCCGTGCATTTGATATGTGATGCTGCTGCTTTGCCTGTGCGGGTCTCTGCTGGGAGCAGGGGCCCATGTAAAAAAGCGTGGAGCTTGGTTGAGGCTCTGTGTGTTCTGACGGACAGAGAGGACGGAGAGGTAGACACTGGAATTATGTGACATGAATAATATGGCGTGGAATAAGCGGTGACCGTCATCTCTCTGGTTCGCTTGCGTCAGTGTGCAGGTCTAGAGGAGAAGAGAGAGGGGAAAAAACTCTGAAGAAACACTGGGAGAGAAGCCACACCTGTGTCGGCCTGTTTTCAGATGGACATGACAGACAGACAGATGGACGGACCGAGTTTTACATTCTGCTGTGCTGTCACCACTCAACACATAAGTCCTCTCCTTTCTTGTTGCCCTAATGATGCAGAGCTATGCCGACTGCTGACTAGTCCACTCGGCTGATTGAAGAAAGAACCTTGAGTGTTGACTGTGTTTCTTTTTATTAAGGAGAGACAGCCATCCACCAAAGCAGAATTGAACAGGAGGGATCCCAGTGGTCTGTCTGGACTCACTATTGATCTCCTCCATACGGGGGGCTTCGGGCCCAGTAATAAACAATGCACTTCCTTTGACAAATAGGAAGACCTACTGGGACTGTGAATGGGTTGTTTTCTGTATCGTTTTCCAATTTGTCAAACACTATTGAGCACGTTGGCCTAGATTGTCCTGTGTTCTTTGTGTTTGAAGCTTAAATGCTCTAAAACACTTGGGTGTATTGCTGTCGTGTTAAGAAGAAAACCTGCTTTTTTATGCCTCTCCTTGTGCTTTAATTGTTGTATACTCCAACAAGTATTGCAGCACTGCTCTGGTTTTTGTTATGAAAGCTCACACTCATCCTCACGTGTCCAGCTACCTGTTTCTGTACTTGGCAGGCTTTGAAAGCACACTTTTAAGATATGGTTTGACCTTTTCTCACATTGTTTTCACCACGCACACACTGTTTTCTCTGTGAGCTATGTACATTGTGTGCAGGGCGAGAGGAGGGCTTTTGATGTAATCAATATCAGATTTCAGCTGTTTCACTGTGAGCTCTCATCCTGAGTGGCAGTCTTGACTGACTTCTTCCTGCTTATGCAATCCCACTCCTCTCTCCCACCTCACCCGCTTTCCTCTTCCTTTGCACCTACTCTCTGCCCATTCCTCTTCCTTTATCTGTCTGTCTCTCCTTTGCTCCATTCCTTCACCTTGTTCCCATTTTTCCTCCTCTTCCTCTTCTCATTTTCGCCTCTCCCCTTCATCTTTTTTCGTTGTCATAATCATCTCTGTGATTGCTCTTCCTCTCCCGGGCGGTGGTGTTTTCACTGCTGCCTCCTTGTCTAACTCGCTGATGCTAGATTATTGCTGTATGATTACAGCTACCATACCATGATGATCATTATTGCATTTCGCATGACAGTGTTCAACAGCAGATCGAGATGCTTAATCCAATTTAGATCCCATTAAGAATTGAGAGGAAATATCCCCATGCAAGACTCATATCTCAGTTTTGTTGTTGTTGTTTTTTGTTTCCACGGAGCACTGCAACTCTGTACTCATGTTGTTGTTACAGCAGTGGCATCCCCACCATCACTATCAGCATCAGTTCATGTTCCTGCCCGTCATCTCGCTGCCTTCACATCAGCCCTTTTGAACATTTTGAAGAGTTTGGATTCGCAGCGACGCTTTCACTCCACTGTCATTACCACAATAATGATTATGACAGGACTCGATGGCTGATTGATAATATGGGGGTTTTCGTGCCTCATCCTTCTGTTCTCTGATTGCCATTCATCTTATTAAATGGAGCAGTTCATTAGACAGAAGCATTATGAATCTGATTTGCATCTGCCCATATTCATATTGCATACATTAAAACAACACATGCGTGACATTTCAGCTTCACCGGGCATTTGAGAGTACAGATGAATATATTCATTACAACCTTCCCCCCCCTTCACTTGTCCAAAAAGCCACTCTGAAAATGGTAACATGTAATTCACAGGTGACCTAGCCCACATGTTTAACTTTGTTTTGAGATTTTCAATGTCAGTATTTGAATTTTTAATGCAAAAGCAGTGTTGAAGAAGCTGAGGGATTGTTAGCGTGTTGTTTTTATATCAATGTTCCATGCATTCATGAGCCCTGTGGATCCAAAGCTTTGTTTTCTTATGCTTAATGCATCTTACATATGTTTACCATGACTCTGCTCATATCACTGCATAATGTGGCCTCCAGTTGGCCTAAACATCATTATTCCGATGTAATGTAATTCTTTCCCCGTGGCGCTCGGGTCTGTGTGATTTAACTTTTATTTCTGACTGCTTTAGTATGCTTCTGATGTATCATCAATCTGATTCATCCTGAACTGACTTTTGCTGTTGCCTCCCTGCCTCTTTGCCCTCTTTTAATCGTGTGTGTGTGTGTGTGTGTGTGTGTGTGTGTGTGTGTGTGTGTGTGTGTGTGTGTGTGTGTGTGTGTGTGTGTGTGTGTGGTGTGTGTGTGGTGTGTGTGTGTGTGTGTGTGTGTGTGTGTGTGTGTGTGTGTGTGTGTGTGTGTGTGTGGGTGTGTGTGTGTGTGTGTGTGTGGTGTGTGTGTGTGTGTGTGTGTGTGTGTGTGTGTGTGTGTGTGTGTGTGTGTGTGTGTGTGTGTGTGTGTGTGTGTGTGTGTGTGTGTGTGTGTGAGAATGTATGTATCTGTGTGTGTGTGTGAATGTATGTGCCGTGCCGCTCCACGCAGTGCGGTGAGGGGCCGATGCCGGGCTTTAGCCCCAGGCTGCTGAGCTGAGGGGGAGAAGCAGGAGGATGCAGTGGGTCGCTCTGGCAGTGGCCCTGGGGTGTGTGTGTATGTCCCGGGCATCACACACCCCCACCCCTACCCCCACCTCCACACACACTCCTCTTGTGGACAACTCGGAGGAGGAAGTGGACGAGCCGTGCTTCGAGCCGTGCACGTGCGAGGTCAAAGAAGGCGTGCTGCACGTGCACTGCGATGGGCGGAGCTTCACTAATGTCAGCCAGGTATGAACACTGTTCGTTCTTGTCCGTCACGTGGAACTGCACTGCTCTGCACTTTATTGCGCTAACATTTATCTCATTATCATACCGTATCTCCAAGTCTAATATCCTGTCTCTAATGTGGCTTATGGCTGTTTCTAACTGTTGGATTCATGTAATTAATAAGATAACTAATCTAATCTAATCAGACCTCTAATTAATCATTCAGGTGTCACAGTCGTGGGTCCGCCCTTTTAAACTCAACATCCAGAGGAACTCTCTGAGGCGTCTCTATAGCAACGGGTTTCAGCACCTTGGCAACGCAGTGTCGATAAACCTTGGCAACAATGCACTCCAGGACATCAAAGTGGGAGCTTTCAACGGGTTGGCCAAACTCAGACGCCTGTACCTCCACGAGAACAAGCTGGAGGTCTTCAGAAACGACACCTTCGCTGGCTTGGAGGCCTTGGAATACCTCCAGGTAGGCTGGAGTAGATAAACCATGTTGAGGACACATGAGTGACGGGATAATTGACAAATTTGCCCCAAGATAAGAATATAATATGAGAGTTATTCGCTAGCAGGTTCTTAAGATATCTTTGCAGTTTCAAAAGCAGAGTGCCTCAGCTTTTCCTGCTGCATTCAGCCTATTTTTCCAATTGCAGCAATTATATGATCATCACATTTTCTCTTTATACCTGTAGGCCGACTACAACGTGATCAAACGAATCGACAGCGGTGCTCTGAGGTTCCTCTATAAGCTCCGGGTTCTCATCCTCAACGACAACCTGATCCCCATATTGCCTGCTCATCTGTTCAGGTTAGATTCCTTATTATTTCTGTGCAAAGTTATTACATTATGCAGGGACGGATCTGTAGAAATATCCGCGTCAGACACAATTAGCCAGTCTGTACTTTTTGTCGAACTCATGTTTCTGTGGCAAACTATTTTGTATCATAAAAGGCGGATTAATCATCAGATAGAAAGAGTTCTTAGCAGTGGAAAGTGTGAAACCATTATTTTCACTTACTATCACATTGTCCTTTCATCTAACCTAGCTTCCTATCCCCCTCCTCCTTCTGTTTTAGATCTGTGTCTCTGACTCATCTGGACCTGCGGGGAAACCGTCTGAAGAGCCTGGCATATGCTGGGACCCTGGAGTACGTCGGGCGCTCCCTGATGGAGCTGCAGCTGGAGGAGAATCCCTGGAACTGTGGCTGTGAGGCAGTGCAGCTCCAGCAGTGGCTGGGTCAGATCCCCTACACGGCTGTCGTCGGGGACGTTACCTGCGAATATCCCTTCCACCTTCACGGCAAGGACCTGAGGGAAATTCCCCGCAAAGAGCTGTGCGCTGACCTCCCGGATAAAGAGATACAAGCCGAAGGGGGTGGACCGTCAGCAGGATCACAGCCCCCAAACTCTAAACCCAACTCCCATCCGGGGCGGGTCCGGCCCACTAAACCCTCCTCCATGGTCCACGGCCGCCAGAACACGCACACCTCCTCCACTTCGTCCTCCTCTTCCTCAGCGGAGAGGAAAGAGAGGCAACCGAGGCCCACTAAAAGGCCTCGACCCTCCAGGACATCCCCCACACCTCGCAGTCTGATGCCCAACCAGAATCCCCCCGTGGCTGGCTACCAGACACGACCCCCCATCCCCATCATTTGTCCCCTGGGCTGCACTTGCAACCTGCACATCTCCGACCTGGGTCTAACCGTCAACTGCAAGGAGAGCCGCTTCCTCAACGTTTCCCAGCTCACACCTCGGCCCCTCAACGGCCGCAAGCTGTACCTGAGTGGAAACTTAATCCAGAGGATCTATAGCACGGACTTCTGGAATTTCTCCAGCCTCGACCTGCTTCACCTGGGGAACAACCGCATCTCGTACCTCCAGGAGGGGGCCTTCTCCAGCCTCATCAGCCTGCGGAGCCTCTACCTGAACGGGAACAACCTGGAGAGGCTCAGCCCCCACATGTTCCTGGGGCTGCAGGATCTGAGGTAGGATTTCTTTGTTCTTTGTTTTTTTACATCACTCATAGCATTTCAAGCACGTTCCCCTTCATCGCACTTCAAAGTAATTCATAAACCTTAACCACATGTCAGCTCAGGTATTTAGATATTTGTTTTAAATCTGAGGAAATTAATTTCACTGCGATACAGGCATCGCACGGAGCAGAACATTTTGATTACCATTGTGCTGGGATTTGATTGAAAATAAGAGGTGTCCTTTCTCTTTTAGTAGTTTGTCACGCTGACTGATGGCATGCTTCACTCGAGGTGTATGAGTGACAACGGGAAAATGAATGTTTTTTTTCCGTATTTGCATACAGAAGTGTTAATAAGGGGGTGAGACGTCTGGATGGTGCCAGGAATTTGCTTACAGTGATGCATATGTATCATTGTCAGATTAGGCTTACAAAGATAAATCCTCTTCAATTAATGTATACAGCAAATATCATCTGTCAGTAAGTCTATTTATTCGGTGAGCGGTGAGTGTTTGATTCTGACAGCAGGTCAACTTTCATCCTTAAGAAAAAGAAGGTTAGTTGCATAATCCGATCGTATTAAAAACATAATTTAGCCTTTCAGCTCCACTGTCTCTCTATTTCAAGATGAGGTTCAGACACATTCATTTGACTTTTTATAAAGTAATTTAAGAATATTACAGCAATCGAAGTATATTTGATCACTAGCATGCAAGGAAAAGTCTACCGTCATATTTAATTCCTCTCTTAATTCCCACTGAGTTTATATTTTTGAAACCTCGAGAAAATTGAAAAGTGCCTTTAAATTGGACATAATGATTAGGCCTGCCAAGACTAGTGTGAGAAGTCATCAGTGGAAAATTATACAATATCATTTTGACACTGATCAGGTAATCAGCAGTGAAAAGTGCACACTAAATCACATTTCTGTTGTGACTTCTTTACATAAATATTCAATTATGTTATTATCATGCTGAGATGCAGGAGGGCTAAATTATACTTTAAAACAAATCGCTTTAAACATGAGAACATTCATACTGTGCTTCAATTAATAACTACTTTTGTATACAACACAAAGAATGTGTGATATTATATTAATTTATCTTTAATGTCAGATATCATGAACTACTGATGTAGTTTTATTTAACATGACATCTCCACCACTTTTCCTCCTCTTTCCACAGTTAATCTTGAGTGACTGTCTTTTTCTCTCTTTAAGGTACCTTTATTTCGAGTACAACGAGATCCATGAGATAGATCCTGGGACTTTCAACTCCATGCCGTCCCTGCAGCTGTTGTTCCTAAACGCCAACCTGCTGCAGAGCCTCCCGCTCGGTGTGTTTTCTGGAGTTAATCTGGCTCGACTCAATCTGAGAAACAACCACCTTCTGCTGCTTCCTATGGAGGGCGTGCTGGAACACCTCACCGGACTGCGACAGGTCGGTACAAACATTCGACTTTATTCGCTGAGTGATTGAGGGGGTTTCGCTGCAGGAGGATGCTCCAAAAAATGATCCTGATCTGCTAACCTGCTGGTGTGTAAATGACTCACATACCTGGCATGAAGCTTTTAGCAGATTTACGCCAAATAACAGTCATTAATTAGTGACTGACAGTGGCAGGGTGAAACATGGAGATGATTGAAATAGGCCTAATTATAGAAGGGTATGTTTATTTTGAATGTCAGCCGATGAGATTAAAAGAACTAATAGATTTCCGAGACACATAATATCATCACAGCTTAATGAACTAAACAGAAGAAGCTGAATCAATCTTCTGAAACTTCTGTCAGCCTCCTGATCTCCTGGCCTCTGGCACAGCTGCAGTTTCCTCCGCCATCATGCATCGTCTGTTGTTTTGAGAGCGCTGCTCTGGCATGTGGGACTCTGGTTGCGCCTCAGGTATTCTAATTGGAAAATTGCAATTGACTCGATTTGCATAAGTGGTCTTAATAAATCAGTAACTAAACTGGAGAAAGCTGAACCCCTCAAGTTTTTGAGCATGGTTGTAATTAAGGCACCTTTTTGTAAATAACATTTTTCATACTACAGTTTTTGGTAAATTCACTGTTTGTGTTAGACCGTACCTCGCACACTTAACTGCAGAATTATGGGACTGTAGCTGTACACAATGCGCCGATAAGGACCGAGGTATTACATTTTCATCCTGCCTCCTCTCACTTCAGCAAATTTACTGTACCAGGCTTTTCTTAGGCAGCCGGAGTAGAATTAGCTAAGGTGGGTGTGGATTAGCCTGAATGTCATTGTGAATTCCGGTTTTACTTTTCTCTGTGAAAAATTCCCAATCCTAGCTAGTGTGGGTGAGGCTGGCAGTTCAGAGGCTGTTTCTAAATGTTTGCTCAGGGGAAAGACGACGGTGGTTTATACAGCTGGAGGAACCGTGTAGAAGTGTATTGTGATTTTGTGCCGCTATACGCCTCTGAAGACCAAGAGCATTAAAGCATTCACCAAATGGAAGTGCACTGGGCCATATTCATAAAGCCCAGCTGTATCACCATTGTAGAGCTCAAAGTCTGCAGCACGGTAATTGAATTCATTCATTTACCAGGATTGTTATTCCTCTGACAAAGCCACATTAGCGCAGACCATGTCACTGCAGAAAAATAATGTGACAATGATATCACCTGTTGACTTACTGCTAGCCTTTTGGAGGCTCGGAAAGTGGGTTTCTGGGCGCCGACGTGTGTTTTTGGAGCCAGAGTTTGCACTGTGAAATCAAAGGGTAACACAGATGGGAGCAGGGTGAAGTTTACAGGGGCGGTAAAAAAAATCTCATAAATCAGTAGCACATATAGCTTAGAGTCAAAGCCACCATCAAGAGCGGGATTATCAGCTACACCCACTTACATCCATGTTATTTTGAAAGATGCCTCCATAATGTTGCTGTTTTTCTGTTGCTGTATCAGTTTTAGAGAAAATTAAATGTGTTAATTAATTGCAACACAAGAGCTAAATATTGTTACCTTTAAAAACAACAATAATGGGACTGTTACAAAATGAAGGTGAATCACAATATGAGTCTATGCTAGAAACATGTACACTTCATAATAAACAAGGCTTTCTCAGTAAATGCACATGTTGTGTAGTGCAGCTCACTCTCATTATTGCCATCTGTAATGAAAAATCTTGCCTACAGCAACATATCACCTCGAATAATGTCAGATAGAGAAACAATGCACACTGCAGAAAGATAACAAACAACACAGATTCACCAGAGGGCCAGATTGACAGGACTGCACAACTCGTAATCACCCGATTATCAGTTTTTTGTTTTAATCTGACTTAATACGAACTAATCTTTAAGGCGAATGGTTTGACATTTTGGAAACAAGTTATTTGCTCTCTTGCAGAGTTAGATGAGAATGATGATACCACTCTCATATCTGTCTGTTCAATATGAGACTGCAGCCAGCAGCTTATTACTGTGGCATAAAGACTGGAAACAGCGAAACAGCTACCCCGGCTGTTTTCATAGGTAACAAAATCGCTGTTTACATCAGGGAATGAAATTAACACCTGCCACCTGCCAAACACAGGGTAAACGTAGGCCGGAAAAATATTCAGGTCACCTGCCACCATGGTGTAATTCCTATAATATATGCCTTTTATATTAATGTGTTTTGAAGCAATTTCTATGTTAATTCCAGACCCTGCTTTACATTATATCTAATTAGTTTAAAGTTAAGAAAAAAAGAAATCATGTTGCTTGTTATCGGGGCCTATGTGGGGTTATATGCACCGCTCCCTAATCTTTGCGCTAAACAGACGGTACTAAATTCAATCACATTCATTCAATGTCACTCACCCAGTCATTGGCTTTCAGCAGTGGAGCTGCATAGTACATCATTTCCTGTTTAAAAGCTTATTGAAAGACAGTAAAAGCTACAGAAACAATAAAAATGTTATAAGTCAGTTTCACGTGGAAGGCTGCTGAGCCATTACCCTTATAAACTGTTGTTAAATCGTCTAGTTTTTTACTTTATTCAGGGGGTCATCCCTATGTTTCCATGGTCCTATATTCGTGATATAAAATAACACTGTATGAAATTGGTATGGGCTTTCCTCGCAGTTTGAATTGCTTGAAGGGAGATAGACCTTTCCAGTGTGGTAGCAATTGGGAAAATTGCCTGAGTCACTGTGGAGGTATCAATGTCAAAAGAAAACCAAACTACTACAAAAACTAAATCTATCACAAGTGCAAGAGTCCAAAGGTTTCAAGGAGTGTAACATCAGTGTGCCAAAAAAAGCTGTATGTTGGTGATTTTAAATTTAACTTCAAGGAACATTGCTGGGATCCTAAGACCCTTGAAATGTGACATTAATGTGTAATATTAAGAGGATGTTAATATTAATGTGTAATATTAAGAGGATGTTAATCTTGGGGACATAGATACGCTCCCGTTTTTTACTAACAGCCAACTAAACTCTCAAATATTAAGGAGTAGCCAATAAAAAAATAACACACTATAGTCTTTGACATGCATCTTTGACAAAACTGGTTTATAATTCTAGTTTTAATACATTTTACTATGTGAAAGTTAAAACTCTACTTTCTGTTATCAGACTAGCAGAGGAGTTTTGCTACTGAAGCTATTATTCAGCATTAGCAATGCTGTTCAAGTTGCAATCCAGTAGCCAGGACATTCAAATGACGTTGAGAAGGGCATGTGCTTAATGATATTAACATTGATTCAAGTCTAAAACTCAGCTGATAGCCAGGTAATGGAGTTAATTAACACCGTGAACGTCCTCAGCAGATCATATCTAATAATTCTATTAAGAGATTACCTGTCAGTGCAACCCTTGCCTCTTCACATCTGGCCATTATTTTCAGTCGGTTTGTTTACACACTCTAAACCAGTGGATATGTTTATGCAGTGAAAAGAACTCATACATTTTTTCATAATTTCAGCCAGTATTTCAGTTGAATGTGCACAGCGCAGCAAAAACCGGCCACCGCAGGTGTTTAGACCTAAATACATTACCTCAATAAAAGCCCCCTGAAATACCAGGCTTTTAGCAGGAATGTTACCAGTCATCTGGCAGGCATACTAATGTATTTTCTATTTCAGGAGGGAAGATGGTATTATTGAGTAAATGCCAATAGAGCCAGTTTACAGCAATATGTTTCACTATGAGATGATTTTTCCTGCAAAATAAGGCAGGCTTTTCTCACTCGTATAGTAATAACCTCAATTAATCATTTTAAATTATCTTTAGGGTTGCATAATATAGACATGATTAATATTGCACTTAGTATTGCAGTTTGATTTTCTACATCAATATGTTGAATTAGAAGTTGAAAGCATTTTAACTGAGATAAATGTTTCTAATTGTGTTTTTACAAATACAAAACCATTAAAAGTTTTCACATGCAGTGCTGTGACTGATTTTAGTCAATGTATGTTAGGATTTGTTAAAACAGGTTACCACCACAATATTATAAAGTATTTAAAACATACATACAGAAGGAACACACTGTAATATTGGCGTATTGGTCAGCCCTATACCGAAATAATAGCAGTTGTGAAAAATGGATTACTTTGAAATGTTCCTGGCCTCTTTTAGTGGATCAGTTGTGTATGTTTCTGCAGATAACATGGTGAACACACTTGTCAAGTCATGTCTACATACTTCCCATAGCATCTTTCGGCACACTTCAAACACAGAGTCCAGATATATGATACAGCAGCATTAAAAGTCAGTGTTTGTTTTCCCTCAGAATAAAAGATCAAGGGTATCTTTCCAGACTTGCCATGTTGCACTGATGTTCGGCAATCACACAGAGGCAGAGATGCCAATTTCTCTACTGACAATAGCCTCAATGGACCAGAAACTCTTGCTCTTTGCTCTTTGCTATTACTACCGCTCTCTCTCTCTACCTACATGAAACACAAACCGCTGGATAGAACAAGTTCATGCCCCCTCCCAAGGGGTTGTTGTGGGAAATCACTATCTGAGGTAGAAGTCGACGAGGCAGGCAAAGGGAGCGTGAGTACACTATGAAAGTAAATTACAACACTTCAGAAATAGACAAAAAATCTCTCCTTGAACTCACTCAACATCAGAGACAGATGAAATCCAACATAGTAAGTGTCCGTGAGTGAATTGCTTTGACGCATTTCTCTAGCTTCGTATGTATAACGTATCCCATGAAGACAGGTTTCGAAAAATAGATTTTAGCGTATACTGCAGATTATTGTCTAATGCACTCTTTTCATTTTGGCTCTGTGTATTATTCAGAAGGCAATGAAACACATTCATCAGTATGGAGAAGGCTTGGCAAGCTGAAGCTCAGGGCCGTCTTCTCACCAGAGACTTCAGCAAAATCCCTGCATCAGAACTTCCAAAACCTGCTTCTATTGACTATATTTCTGTGAACTAACTGGCGCAATTCTGATGACTGACAGGTTATTGCTATTTGGGCAAAGTGATCAATTATATGACAGACGGCTCGCTGAGAACATCCTGAATTTCTCTCATGATGTGATTTTTTTTTTATGACTTTCAAGTCAATCTTGGACAATTATTGCTTGATCTTTGATCTCGTCATAATGATAAAAACCCACAAGAGCAAAATGTACTCCTCTGCGGCTAAAGCTGGCAGTTTTCATCCAAAATTGATGGCATTATTTAAATCAGCATGAATATATTTTCTGACAAAAGAGGGTTTTTTTGTGTTTCTCATGAATTTCTCTTCTGAATATGATAACAAGAAGCATCACAAGAGTAAATGTTTAACTCGAAACATTTTAAACAAGACTCATGTGGCTGCTTTAACCACAAGAATGCCTGTTTACTGTGTGATAATGATACAGTGCCATTAACATACTGTTTGTGACTTTACTAAAAAGCTTAGTTTTTACCAAAATAAATGGTTTCATGCACTCAAATTTCCCCCTTCCACCAGCACCTGTCGGGCCAACTGAGGGTCTATAATTTGCCTTCAAAACAGAGCTTTGATTGACAAGTTGACAGCAAATCGCACACTAGGTGACCAGGCGTATAAATTGTAAACGGTGTTAGACATGTTGGACAGATGCTTGCAAAAGAGAAGGGGTATAGAGCCCCTGGGATCTATGTGAAAGCAAACAATACCTGGAATAAAATGCTTCAAGAATTTCAACCAGATGGAGGATTGTCGTTATGAAAGTTATAAAACAAAAAACAAGCTGGCATTTCGGTCGTACCTTGTTTATTCAAAATGTCACCTTGTTTGGTTGTGTTCATTCAAGCTGATTTACAGCGCCACAATGATTCTGAAACACGGAAAACTGCGCTTTTCAATGGACCTTTTATTATATTGTGGAATGTTCAAGAGTTAAAACTGCGGCAGAGTATTGTTTCTACTCAATCTCCAGTTGCAATTATGCCATTATCAAAGCCACACAAAAGCCCACAGTGGGCTTACTCCAATAAAGTGGAGGAGCATCCTGTTGTTCAGCTTGATGCATGGGGAAGTAGTCATACAGTTGCTCCCACAACAGCAATGCTGAATCATCTCAAAAGGCATCCATCTATTTCTGCAAGCCTGGGAGTTGGCCTAACCAAATTAGCATGACAACATTTGTGCAAGCTTCTTGGAAATGTGACAGAGAGAGAATATCAGCTTTCATTGCCAATGTCGTTGCTAAAGATATGGAACAGATTAGTTTTGCAGACAATGCAATGAGATGTGAGTGATTCCCTTTGTGCATAATCTACTTTACCCTTTTCAAAATGTGGCAAAGTGAATATTTTAGTTTGTTTTTAGGACAGGCAATCAATAGCTTGCAATGAGAAAATTGATTTACGCCCGTACCTATTGGATTATAGCACAGGGGAGAGTTGCATCATTACATCTCGTCTATTGTTAAAAACAAAGTGCCGTGATACTCGTCACACAAAACCTGCCTGCCAGTTTTGTCAATAACCACTTATGTAAACTCTGAGTGGCCTTTATTTTAAACTGAAATATTCCTATAACCCGCTCCATGTGTGAACAAGTTTTAAAGAGAGCACTTGTGGTGGTACAAGTTGAATTGGTCACTACTCGGTTGTTCATTATTGAGAGTACACTGTGCCTGTGCACAGGCATTCAGGAAATGTAAGCACTTCAATATTTTGATGACCCTATAATGACATTATTTACATTAATCAGTACTTTACACACCTGCATTATTCAAAAAATAATTAAAAAATGCTGGCCGTTGTGGAGAGATGTACTCTATTATGCAAATGCAGAAAAACTCATTTTCAATATACTCTAGCTGGTGAAAAGCGAAGGTAGCAGAACACATCATTTTTCTTGTTGTCGTCCTATTAGAGGGCCAGCTGCTGGATTATTCTTCATCACAAGACGGTTACAAAGTTACTTATATCTGTGCTCTATATCATGATATATCACAAGCATCTCAGATATATTATCTATTTTTTTGTTTACATTCAGTGATTCATGAATTTGCATTGCACGGCAGAGCATTAATTAGTGGAGCATTACACAATGACAAAGCGCTATGTTGCTGTGTGTTTCTCCAGGTGGACCTGCAGCAGAACCCGTGGGAGTGCAGCTGTGAGGCAGCGCCGCTGAAGCGTTGGCTGGAGGGTCTCAGTGCGGTGGTGGTGGAGGGAGAGGTGGTCTGCCATTCCCTGGAGAAGACCAAAGGAGTGGACCTCCGCTCCCTCTCCATGGAGCTGCTGTGTCCCGAGCTGGAGCCCCCGGAGGACGAGGGGCCGGAGGAGCAGACAGCCACCTCCACGGGGGCAGCCAGCGGCGTGTCGGTGGGCTACCCCGGCTCCGGGCTGGGCCCCCTGATCCCCCAGGGGAAGGATTCAATCCCTCTTTCGGTGTTAGTGCTCAGCCTGCTGGTGTTGTTTGTGTCGGCATTCTTCGCAGCAGCGGCACTAATCGCCTACGCCCTGAGGAGGAGGGACAAGCTGCCGTTCCGCCGCCAGGGAGAGGTAGACTTGGCGGGCATCCAGATGGAGTGTGGCATCTTCACCGAGCAGACGCACCACCACCACCACCACCATCACCACGGCCTCCCGGAGACGCCGCCCCTGCCCGCGGCCGAAAACAACCACGTCTACGACACCATCCTTCCCCCGGAGGCGGGGTCAAAGGGTCCCGGCCCGGCCGCAGCCCCCCACATGTGTAGCAACCCCATCTACAAGGAGGAGCAGGAGGTGAAGCAGCGGCCACAGTTTGCAGCTTCCAAAGACAGTGAGGGAAGATACTGCCCGGCAGCGGAGAAGGAGAGGGAGTGGACTCTAGAGGCGTCCTCGTCCCCCATCAACACCGTCACAGGAGCGATGGGACCCCTGCCCGGTCTCCACGGGAACGGCATGCTCTGCCCCACGGTGATCGACAGCCAAGGCCCCACCCCTAAGGTGGAACTGGTGGACTGCCTCTTCAGACTCCCTGCTCCCGAGTTCAGAGACCTGCCAGACAGGTACGCGAGGCCCCCGCCCCGCTACCCTCACCCCCAAGACTCCAAACAGGAAGCCAGACCCGACCAGACGCTGGTGGTCTCCACCGGCAGCTCCACGGCAGGCGGGAGCAGTCAGAGCGAGCAGGGAGCGGGAGATCAGAGAGCCAGACTGAGGATCACACCCGACTACATGGAGGTGCTGGACAGGTCCTACCAGTTTTAAAACTCCCCCCTCCTCCTCCTCCTCTTCTTCCTGCTACCCCTTGTCTCTTGTCTCTTCATCATCTTCCCCTCTGGCGATGAATCATCAGTAACAATGACTGCTGTACAGAGGCTGCTGTGGCTTTGAGAGGAGCCTGTGGGAGAGCGGGACTACACTACACACATGTTTATTCCTGGATAACAAGCTGAGGTCAGTTTTTGTATTCCCCCCCCCCCACTACTGGCGTATAGGTTGGTATTTGGCAAAGGATTAGCTGATCCCAGATCTCTGCCTGGAGGCCAAACTTCAGCTGCAGCTACTACAGAATTTTTTCTCTCTGTTACGCCTCACAATCGTAAAGTACCGAGGCTTTGTTTTTTTTCTACTCGCCACAATGAGCAGGAGACTGTGTGCTGGTGGGCGTCAGTGTTCATGATATCGGCTCTTTGCAACATCAAACACAGAGTCATAAAGTGTGAGAGCCAGAAGGTGTGGAGCACAGTAAGATGGAGAAGCGACAGACAAAGCGAGAGTGAGAGAAACGACTAAAAACAGCCAAGTGCCTTAGCAATGAACAGCCAGCAGTGTGGTCAATGCTTATTTTTCTATGAATACAGATCTATTTATCTAAACAAAGAGGTTTGACTACCAACGGATGGGACGCTGATGGACGACTGAGACTGAAACCAATCAAAGCCGCCGAATAATTGCATTCCCTGGATGAGCCAAAAATAATAATATACCCAGTCAATTATTGGAGTTGTTTGTATGCAGTTCAGTTCATTTTCATCTCATCCAGTTAACTTAATTTGCTTATCCAGCTGATTTTCTACAGGGCTAGACGAGGGACATATCCAGGAATAGTTGGTTGCTGTGTGAAATTTTGAAAAGGTTCTGTTTTTTTGGATGAAAGGATACAGAGATTATTTTTTTTAATGCAAGAAAAAACAATGGAAAGCCGACAAACAGAAGGACTTTGTGGCAATGGATGCATTTTGGATTTCTTAATCAGCCAGACTTAATGAGGCCACGTGGACCTCTGCTCCCCGTTTTCTTTCATCGGACAAACGGCACAGACGCTACTGTATTGATTTTTAATTATTTCTCAGAGGAAAATTGAATGGCAAAAAAAAAACAATGGACAAAAAAACCTACAGGACGCAAAGGCATTTTTTTTGTCAAAAAAAAGACAGACACTTCTATCAACTATCGATTATTATCTTTTACGGAGGTACCTTTTTATGCTTTCATCTCCTGACAATAGTAGAGGCAGTTGTGAATATATTTATTCTTAGTTTTTGCGTGTTGAAGCTCTCCTGTAAGGGATCATGTTATATTAATGTATAGGATGATTCTGCATCTGGTTCAGCCTTCTTACCGCCGACCCACGAAATACAATAAAGGGTGCTACGTAAAAAATAAACCTTGCGATGGTAGCTCTGTGTGACAAATTGACACACACACACACATGCCATGACCCCCATAAATGCACACTCACTCTCTCTGTCTCCATGCTTTTAAGTGCATGAAAAAAACAGCCTGAGGTATGCTAAGCCTGTGAGCTTGTCCACGCAGCGTGTTGAGAGATCAGATGAGAGCTGAGCCTGCAGGGCTCCTCTCACACTAGAGAGATATAAGTTAATAGTGTGAAATCTACCACATTAATGCTATAGAATCAATATAATCTATTTGTAAAATAAGGACATGTGGTGCTGGTGGCCTCGAGGCCAAGGTCGTGATTTGCTCCATCTCTCTTGCTCTGTTTCTTTCTTAATGATTTTCTCCAGCTTACTTCTCTCTGCTTTCATCTCTGGTTTGATTTGCTCTCTTCTTTTATTCTCCTCTTTCTGTTCCTCTCCTCCTCACTGTTGTCTTTGCTTCCCCGTTCCCTCTCTTCCTCTCTCGTTGCTCTGGCTGTCAGCTCAGCCTCTCAGGACAGACGCAGAGAGAAGCTGCTCTATATGCTGCTCCACACACAGGTAGCTCGCGCTAAAGTGTGTCTACGTGTGTGTGAGAGTGTGTGTTTTTTTGTTTCCTTCTGCTGCGCTCTTTCCATCCTTCGGTGATGAGTGCACTTCTTCAGACGCCTCCTCACTCTGTGTTCAGAACTCTGTTGCACAGATAATCCCCCTGTGGGTGTGTGTGTGCGCGCACATGCGGGATTGTGTGTGTATATTCAGAGGGGTGTGCCTTTGTTTGTAGGTGTGTGTGTTTAAGAAGTGTGTATGTGCAGCTAGTTGAGTGTCTGTGTGTGTGAGCGTGACGAAGAGAGTGAGTATGGCGCCACAGCCTCAGTCCAGCCTTAATCCTCTAAGCTGTGTAGTTCACTCATGCCACATCAGCCCCATTGTGTCTACAGACAAAGAAGCGCAGTTAAAACTAAATGCCAGTTAAAGCAACAAACGACTAATTATAGCATCATTCTCTCCGTCCTTTTCTCTCTCTCGTTCTTGCTTTTTAACGCTTCCTTCTCACTTCCTTTGCCCGATTTCTGCAACACTTTCTGTTCTGGACTCGTTCCAGCTGTGTGTGCGAATGAATTTTGCACTTGTGTTTCCCTGTATGCGTGTGTATGTGTGTTTAACTATCTGACAGTTTTGCCATGGTTCATGTGTTTGGGTCCTGTCAGAGCTGTCCTGTCACTGTGTGAAAAAAATCATTCATTTCCCAGAGTCGAGGATGAAAGAGTCTTTAGACTTCAAACGCCTGTGGGCCTCTGTGGCTTAGATTGCCTCTCGCTCTTCCTCCACCGCCGTGTCATTTATTCCTTTAAAAAAAATACAAAAAAAACAGTGCCGCTGTGGCATCGGTTAAGTAGTGATGGCAGAGACACGGCAAGGAGCTGGACAATTAGCCTGATTAAAACACTGTCATTTTGCATAATAGATTTTGTCTGGGCTGCGAAAGGCGGATCCTTTCTGAGGGAGCGTGTGTGCGTGTGTGTGTGTGTGTTTGTGTGTGAAGGCATGAAACCATATTCTTCTCTGCATAAATATGTGGGGTATTAAAAATGCACAGTTGGGTATAGTTTGATGTCGGTGAAGAGGGATCTATTTAAAAGTCATGGTGCATCGCTGCAGAAGCTTTGGTGTTTGGGCATGACAAATAGTTGTGTTAGAGCTGGTCATCCCTCACAAACACACACACACATAAACACAAGTGCTGCAGATGTGCACACCCTTTCTTCACACAAACACAGATGCACAAGTAAACAAAGACCATTTGAATATGTACACAAACTGCACATACAAACACACATGCAAACCGGCGGTGCTGCAGAGCCGCGATGTTGTTTGGTTGCTCTGCATTGCAGTAATCGGCTCCACTCTTCTGCTGTGCTCTCACCCACAGACAATCACTGGCTCTCAATGGACAACATCAGCAAGGGAAATACCTACAAAGAGATGGAGAGGCATAGAGAGCGTGTGAGGGAGAGAGTGAGATGGAGATGGAGAGGGGAGGGTAAGGAGGATTCTGGAAGGGAGAGGACGATGAGAAGGGAGGGAAAAGAGGGACTAAAGAGGACAGAGGGAGATTTAAGGGGAGGATGGGAGGAGATAAAAAGAAGGGGGAGAAAGATCAGCGAGCGGGTGTTTCCAGGCTTAAGGCTGCCGGAGGACTTGTTAATTCGTGAGCGAGGGGATCGTGGAGTAGGTAGTGAGACGCAGAGAAGAAGGAAGCACTTACAGTATGCGGTGTGAGGCAGACATAGTGAATCCACACATCTTATGTCCGCCTTTGCTTTGTGTCTGCTCTCCGGCACACGACGCCACCCACATGATCTCTGAGAAGACTCGGAGCTCAATTACATGTCTGCCAAACAGCTACGGTCAGAAGAGGAAGATTTCCGTGCCTCCTAGTGTAACATGACAATACATATTTACAGTGCTGTGAAGCAAAATGGCAGATAATTCGGCATGTTGCCTAGGTGTTATTATAGTAAGCTGATATGTGTCTGCTACTGTGTCATTCTGCCGTTGCAGTAAGCTGTAGTGGAGACACTAAGATGGCAGGGAGTGGGCCTGTTCGACGTTGAAAGCATCACACGAGCTCTACACGCCTTGTGCTGCAGTTTTCAAAGTGTGTGTCTGTGTGTGTGTGTGGTTTTATATCAGGCACATTTATATGAGTTTAAAGGTTTGTGTGTAAAAGAATGAGAACAGACAGAATAATGAGAGTATGGATGAAAGAGTTTGATTTTTTTTTTTTATTCTCACAAAGAAATACCCTTTAAGATAAATAGAAAAAGATTCTCCCACATATTTCTAAGCCTACGCACATCCATAAAAGTTTCCACTCTTCACCTCAGGTTTTTTGCAGTGAAAAATGCGGGGAAATTTAAATGACCTGCTGATCATTCATCACTGAAATTATTTAGTTTTCACTCGGATGTAACTATGCTATTATTGATTATTTTGTATCCAATTTTCCGCTTTTTTAATATTCACTGTCTTTCTAAACCCGCTATAAGACTGTGTGGATCGTACCATGAATTCAGATTTGTGAATGTGTCTCCCTGCTGTTTGGACTTGTTTCCTCCCCCGTCAGGAGGGAGCCAGCAGTGGCTGATTAGCGCTACCTCAGCACAGGAAAGCCTGGTGGCTGCAATTGCTCAGCTCCCATCACCTCCTAAATACCTCAGCTGGTGGTTTTAGTATTGAGAGGCAGTGGGCCACACAACTGTCGACTTTGCACTTCATTTATGATAAACTTAAGTCGGTGTTAATCTCCATCCGACGCCGTGTTTTGAACCAGTGTTTGGAACAACATGTTTATCTGGAGAGTGTTGCTGGGAGCCAGGGAAGGCACCCGTTAACTGAGATAACCCGCAACATCTTCTCTCCCTCCAAGTGCCGCTCTGAAACTGGGAGTGTGATTGTGTTGGTGTGTGTGTGCGTGTGTGTGTGTGTGTACAGGGGCGTAAAAGTGATTTATGGGTCCTCTGAGCAGAGGGGAATTCTGGGACCTCTTTTTACTTTTTCATCACCAGAGCGATGGCATCAAACATCTAAATCTACCCAGCTACGACGCAAAGTTCACACATTTTGATTCCCAGATCTGTTGTAGAAAGGTCTGTGGTTGCTGCCCTGATGAACCTAA
Organism: Dissostichus eleginoides; assembly: GCA_031216635.1. Classification (NCBI taxonomy): domain Eukaryota; kingdom Metazoa; phylum Chordata; class Actinopteri; order Perciformes; family Nototheniidae; genus Dissostichus; species Dissostichus eleginoides. The sequence continues at coordinate 23,237,876 of CM062275.1, forward strand.
GCTGTCAAGTAGAGCCATATGAAATCCGCGTTCACGGAATCGCGGACGGAATCGCGGAATTGACCAATAAAAATGGAATCAACTGTAAAACGTGGAATATTGCAGAATTTGCCATAATTTGGACTGAAATTCCGTTTTCGGGAGAACGATGGAACGTTTGGTGCAAAGCAAACATGACCGGGACGCTAAAGCGTGTTACAACGCACACGTCACTTCCACACTGCTTCACAACAACACAGCAATGTCCAAGCGTGTAGCTGCTTCGGTATTAACATCATCTAAAAAGCTACGAAATTCCACACTAAACCCTCAATTCAGAGCACAGCAGTATCCGAATGATTTTATGCCTCCGGCGATAAGTTGTTTTGTAAATATTGTCAACATATCGTGGATTGGACCCGCAAAAATACGTGCGATGATCATTTAGTCTCGAAAAGCCATGTCAGAAACAAGGGAAAACACCGTGCTTCCCAAAACACACCAGCACTTCAAACAACAATTACAGCAAGTACCTCGTCAGCAGATTCAAGACGAGAGTTTGTGCAGGACTTTGTAGCTGTTTGCGCCGAGTCAGACATCCCTTTAGCAAAGCTGAAGAAGCTGCGACCATTTCTAGTTAAGCACTGCTTAAAATGTGTTAACTCAGAAGCCAGAAGCTAAGGGAATGTTTTGTTTACAGTTTTTTCTTTACTTGAAGCTTATAAGCACTTTAAAATTGAACTGCAGCACTTAAACATTAAAAAAGACTGTTATATCTTATTAAATTGTGGACATTTATTCATTCCCACTTATTAGACACTATTGCTGATGGTAAAATGAGCGTAAAAAGCAAAATACAGAATTCTGAAATATTAAAATGGAAAAAACGGAATTTGGGAAAAAAAAAAATGGAATTTGGAAAATAATAAAACGGATTTCATATGGCTCTACTGTCAAGACTGTACAGAGCCTGAAAACAATAACATGGAAGACAGAACTATAACCCTGAAATGAGTAGTAATATAACCTTTGTACATATAAAGTTTGTAAAGGTTGTGTGTTAAAACTTTGGCCCAAAAACTGAGACCAAAGTATTTCAAGGTTCTCTTATATATCTTTCGGTCTTCACCTTTTTATGGCACACAATAGAGAGTAAGACAATGTAGCCAGTTTCAAACCAAGTCGATATTTTCAAGAACTCTTTCTTATATATGCACACAGACACACAGGCATTGAGGGACAGATTTAAAATGCATTCAGAGCAAGAGTATAAGAGTGTTGTTTTGTTTGCTGCTATTTTATTAACCTATCCATCATAATATAACAACAAGTGAATCGACTGAAAATATTGACATCAGCGGGAGTTATGTACAGCGGCTCTCCCTTCACATTAGTTAGTGGACCATCAAACACACAAACAAAATCTTTAAAGCTGCACCGATCAATGTGTTTATATTAACAACTGGTCAACTGACTTCATGTCATTTTAGGGACAATAATCACTGCAGTTCCCCTGAGCTTTACCCTTTCAGCGCCTAGCAGCTCATTGTTTTGGTTTTATGACCGACGATTTTACTGCTTATGATTCACTATTATGGCTCTCATCAGTGTAAAAAAGGCAGCAGGCAGCAGTTTTCTGTAAAAAAAAAAGCTCTGATAAACCTACTGAACACTACCTGAAAATAAAACGAAGACAAAGTTAGCACCCAGCCGTGTGCATGTGTCAAAAAAAGATATGTATACTCTGGCATTATCAGCTGAAGAACCTACTATTTCCCTCATGCTAGACTAGAGTTAAAACGGAGATAATAAGATCAGTTACATGTTATTGTCTCCAAAGGCGGGAATTAGTGTGGGCAATAGCTCTACAAAGAACTAAAAACAACACTTAGACAGCAAGACAGTATAGCGGACACAGTAAGAACAAGAACAAATATATTAAAATACTGCATGTGCCTTGTGATATAATATATAAATACGTTGGCATTTAAAAAAAGGCCGGGAAGAAATCGTAAAAGTCATGACTAATAATTACAAAATATTGCACATGCCTTGTAAGAAAAAAAGATAGGAATAAATTGGCATGATAAAAAACAAGGAATGAAATCATAAAAGTCATAAAACCATAATTACAAAATATTGCACATGCCTTGTGAGGAACACTATGAATACTTAGGTATGATAAAAAATCAGGAGAGAAATCACAAAACCATGAAAAGCATAAAACTGAATGCAACACTGCCTCCTCCCTATGAACTGTGCAAGGATTACAATGTTTTTTCTGTTAGGCTGAAGACTTTTGGCCAGACGGCAAACTCAAAACGTTGCCCAGTGTCTGCTGCATGTGTAAAATAAGCTGTAAAGTGTTCGCTATGTCAACTTTATATATATATTCACAGCTTGTTCCTCAGCCCCTAACAGGCGAAAAAACATTTAATACTGCTTTAAACTTCACTGTTAAACAAATCCTTAAACGACCAAAAGTGATAAGACAGCACAACAGTTGTTTAATAAATCATAGTCATGAGTTACCCTTGAATTGAGGATAATATGGTGAAAAAAAAGACATTATCCAAGCAAGTTCTCCCTCATCTCTTATATTCTGAGTACTGTGTGAATGTGTGTGTGTGTGTGTGGGGGGGGGGGGGGTGAGATGCTGATGAAAGATGAGACCAAAATGATCAGTATGCATTACTTTTCAATACAATTTAAAGTTATTGATAGTAATATTCAAAGTGTATTAGTGATATTTGTATGTGAAACCCATACACATCTAAACCTGCAGTACATTCATTTGTTTTAAGCCATAGTTTGTGACAGGTATTCATATCAATATGTTCACCCTTTGTACTTTTAATATTTTATCTACAGAATAGCTGTAGGGAAGACAATTTTAAGGCTGTTAACAAAAATATGTCTTGCCATATTTTATTCCTCTCTGGTTTGTGACATAAATGCCATAACTCTGTGGTTTAACCTGGATTGCTGTGACGAAAGATCAAATAGCTGCAGCCGTGACAACTTTCCACTGTTTTAAAATCCTCTGTGTGCCACATTACAAACAGTGTTTGATCGCATTGTGAGTTTGATTTGTTTGTCATTTTGATCATTTCCACCAATCCACGTTTCGAAAAACCAGAGCAGTGTGAAATAGAAGTGTAAAATCTTCATAAATAAACATTTGGGGATGACAAAAGGCTTTTTAGTTCAGAGGGTTTAGAGCCATGGCTCATCCTGGGGAGCTGCTGTTTATATGAAAATGGGCATTTAAAGAGGCGTGTGTGTGTGCATGTGTGTTTTTCCTGAATGAGGGGCGTTTGGTACGTGCATGTGCCAGTTCTCCAGCCATGGAATGAATCAGATCTGCTCTCAAGACCGCGTACCTCTCTCCAACGGGGGACTCGTAAAAGAAAGCCCTACATGAAATCCATTATGCTTAATTCCCCAAATCCATAATACCCTCAGAGGTCTTAATCTCCATCCCATTCTTATATAAATTAGCTTCCTCGTCTCTGGCAGACAGAGCTTTCTGAGTCGACACCAAATGCCCAGACCTCTCTGCTCTGAGTTGGGAGGAATCAATGTGACTACAAGGAACTGCCATGATCTTTTCTTCAGCCGTGTCACTTTGAAGGAATAGTTTGACATTTTGGAAATTGGCTTATTCGCCTCTGGTGGAGAGTTAGATGAGAAGATTGATACCACTGATTGAATAGGGTTAGCTTAGCTTAGCAAAAAGTCAGGAAACAGGGACACAGCCAGCCACAATATCACATGTTGCCAAACTGGCACCAGTTAAAGCATACAGAGTTACTTATTATCAGTCTGTTTAACAATTCAGCAATGCATGTACAAATGCCTGTCAGGGAAATAATGATATCCCCTGGGAGTGCAAGTCAAACTGAATCTAAAAATATGGGCATCATGTCTGTTTGTTCTGATTTCACTGAGTTATGACTGGGATGCTATTTTTGACACAAATTGCAGCAATCAGGCGCAAAGGGGGGTTAAAGTATCTTAATTGCCTCCATGCGCTGTGTATCACAGCCGCCTCTGCTGCAGCTCCAACTGCTGCGGCAAAACTAAAACACAACTTCCTGTTGTCTATGTCTAATAGGCCTACATGCACATGACCTCACATACATAACTTAAAATAATTCAATGTTGACTTTTGTTGTCCCACAGGACACAAACAGCATTTGTGTCCTGCATTGTCAACCCATCTATTTAACCTGACCTATTCCTTACAGACTTTGTCAATTTTTCTACAACGTCAACAAACTTCTTCCTTTTCTCACTTCGTAATTAGAGTGAATAATAAATAATGTCTTAATATGCTGCTTATACCTATGGCGTTATTTTTAAGGTGAGGTTTTGTAGATGTTGTTACTTTAGGACTGAGCTAGCTGGTTCCCTTGTTTCCAGTCTTTCTGCTAAGCTAAGCTAACTAGCTTCTGCCTACAGCCATATTGCACAGATACACGAGTTGTCATCTAGCTTTCTGCAAGAAAGTGAAAGAACATTTCCCCAAAAGTCTAACTTTATCTTGAATAGGAAAGGGAAATCTACATCTCACAGGGGCCGCCGTCCCCAGGACACAGAACGAACTTGTTATTTTTGAGGGCATGCACAGAAATTAAGCACCGCTTTTGTTTTGTCAAGGCTCAGATGTTTTTTTGGCCTCCAGTTTCCTTTCTGTTTGGGGCATCTGTCAGAGGCTGTTTTCTCGAAAGTAGTTCTGGGATGAGGATGAGTGAAGCACTCCTGTGTGTGTGTGTGTGTGTGTGTGTGTGTGTGTGTGTGTGTGTGTGTGTGTGTGTGTGTGTGGTGTGTGTGTGTGTGTGTGTGTGTGTGTGTGTGTGTGTGTGTGTGTGTGTGTGTGTGTGTGTGTGTGTGTGTGTGTGTGTGTGTGTGTGTGTGTGTGTGTGTGTGTGTGTGTGTGTGTGTGTGTGAGATGGCGGATAACCGGGGGCGATGCACCACAGTTTCGAACCAGGAAATAAAAACAACATTCCAAAGAGAATAATGCAGCAGGAGGAGGAACCTAGTTCTACCGAGGTCCCCTGGCATTGCTTGTGTGTGTGTGTGTGTGTGTGAGAGTGATGCCTCCACCAGCTTTTGTGCATCTCTATGTATGCTGGTTATGTACACATGCTTGTCCTCCAGCAAAAGAATGAATCACACTCACACACACACAGTCACATAATTAGTGCTGGGTCCCCACAGCGGCATATTCCAAGATTCTTCTCCACATTTCCAAAAAACACAATGTTTTTCTTTTTCTCTAGCGCAACATTAATCACGGGGAAAGACTTTAACTGTTTTTCAGCACATTTTTTTAACCCCCCTTTCTCCCCCTACTTATTTCCCTAACTCTATTACCCCTCCCTCTCCTCTTAATCGCTCCTACTTTTAAACACCTCCCTCTGTAATTATTTCCTTCCTCTCTCCCCATCTCCCTCCCCCTCTTTTTATTATTTCTGCCTCCCTCGCCGTGCTTCCCCCTTCGTTACTTCTTATTTAATCTCACTTCGTTTTTAATATCCCCCCCTCGTCACTTCATCCCTTTCCTTTCTCTCTCCTCTGTCTGTCTCTGTTAAATGGGAGCAGTGACCCCATTACTGAGCGTTGGTGCTGCGGAGGCGGAGCGCAGGAGGAAGAGGAGGAGAGGGAAGGAGGAGCAGGAGGAGGAGAGGATGGGAGGATGGATTGCGTTGTGTGTGTTGAATGGGATGATTAATGAGCGTCGCCTCCAGAGGGTGTTATCCCTGCTCCGGACCAGCAGGGACACCACTGGGTCACCTCTGGTCATACACACACACACACACACTGCTCTGATACACACTGCACACAAAGGCTTTTACACTCTGCAAACACACACACACCTCTCACACACCTGTCACTGCTGACATTATCATTAACAAAGGGGGGACAATGGGATCGGGGGCCACAATAGCAAACACAACGAGAGCTGGAAGTGTTCACAGTTCATGAGCTGAGTGTAACGCGAGCCGCTGCTGCTGCTCCGCCAAATTTCTCCTCCTCAGACAAATCTCTGCAGCCGATTTACCTGCAGATACACGATTGATTGATTTGATGACTTCACTGAGTCCCGAGTTGAAATATTGAAATCTTCCGCAGCATTGTGCTGCAACATCTTTTCAGTGTTGATTAATCTGTTAATTATTATTTGATTAATAGAGTCATTATTTAGTCCAGTGCTCGTATCATTTGAGGCTAAAAATATGTCTCCCACCACCCTCCTCTCCCTGTACTTATTTAGATAACTATACATATTGTGGAAATAAAAACCTGAAAGTTAACAGGATTAAACAGCCAATGACTTAAGCTCCTTTTAGTTTTACCAAAGGATTACTATCAGGGCAAATGACGAATAATAATGCAGCTTGCTGACTTTATTTTCCCTATAATCCTTTTTTAAAGAGTCCCTAATATGCTTTTATGGGGGTTTTCCCTTTCCTGTAGTGTGTTATATACTCTAGGTATTTGTGCATGTAAATGGTCTGCAAAGACTAAAATCCCAAAGTTCCCCCCTGCCTTAACGCTTCAATTGTAGTCTTTTGGTTACTTCAATAGTGACATCAATATGTAACACTCGCGCTTGTATAATTTTTGAATCATAAATCTATCGATTAGATTTATCTTTCGAAAATTATAAAAGTAGGGTAGACATGTGGATATTATCCGGCTGAACCAAACGTGATCTGTCTCTTCAATGTGTGTCAACCACAGACCTTATTTCGAGCTATTTTCCAAAATCCTATGGAGAAATTGCATTGGTTTTTGTCGAAGGAACCGGAAGGAGTTTACTTCCGGGTTTTAGGACGCGTCACTGCGGTTCTCTATTAGCTAGCACTTAAACAGTGTAGGAAGAGGCGGTACATTGACTAATCACAACAGAGCTGGCCAGCTAACCAATCAGAGCAGACTGGGCTCTGGTTTCAGACAGAGGGTGTATGGCAGGCAGTGTGAGACCAATGTAGCACTTTCTGAACATTAAAGCATGTAAACATGTCACAGTAAAATACAGATATGAACCTGAAAATGAGCATAATATGTACTCTAACAGAAAATCAATCAGGGAATGTTGTCGTTTAAGATGCCACCCATAGAAGGACCCTAACAGCTCCCTAAGAACAACCTCATGTGTGTTCATTTGTTCTCGTGTATGTTTCTCATGTTGCAGTGACCCTGTGAGCAGCACAGGCTTCTCTGGGCTGTTTTCTTGACTTCGTTTTAACTCATCGTCTCAACATGATGAGCGTCAACTGTTTTCCCTTTCTTCTTCTTCTTCTTCCTCAGTTCAATACGTCCATCTCTTCCATTTTAACTTGTTGTTCTGCTGTCTGAATGACACTTGCTATTCTGAATACTGATTGCTTTGCTGGCGTGGAAGCACTCTGTTTGTTTATTGACGTGACTGAACAGATTCATCCATTTAGTTCCACTCTGGGTCTTGAGTAGGATTGAGAAACACTGCTTTAGTCTATAAAATGTCAGAACATGGTGTCAGAAACTCTCCCGAGACCAAAATATATTTCCTTTATAATCATATACAACAGAAATGGTCACATCTCAGAGGCTGGAACCAGTACATTTTTGGCCTTTTTGAAAAAAGAATTGAGTAAAATGAATCAGAACTGCTAGCTATTAATATTCAGTTGATTAACTTATTATTGAAATCAAACTGTTTCAGCAAAACCAAGCACTTCAAAATGTTATTATACTGCATGCGTAAAATGACATAAGTCTTGATAACTATGTTCTTTTGATTAGAAAAGAGGAATTAGGGACTCTAGGTGTTTCAGAAAGGTGTAAATCCTCTGTTTGAGAATGCTATTTGGAGTCTGCTGTGTTTGCCCTCATTTTTATTTTCTGCTTTCATTCCATGACTCCACAGGACTTCCCTCTTCTGCGTCTCCCCCACTGTTTCTGCCTCTATAGAAACAACCCTCTTATAATTCAGCCACATGTGGACAGCTGATGGCAAAATGAATTTCACTCATTCCCTCGATGATGAGAGACGATGGGAGACCGGGGCTGTGCTGATGTTGACTGCAGCAGTTGAAGATGCTGCGGTAAATCATTTCAAAATATATTAAGCCACCCAGATCTAAACCAAATGCTGCACTGGTCTCCATTCTGCATTTTTCAAGCCGAACAAAACTTGTTATGACGGTGAATTTGCAATTATAAGTAAGATTACCGCAACTTCGTAAGAGGTTAGAAGGCTGCAGATACCCAATTGTTGAATCTAATAAATACGCAGCAAAATGCTTCTGTAAACGGCACAGCTGAGCAGACTCAGCAGAGCAGAATGTGCTGCCCTGGAAAATCCTACCCAGAAGGGCTTTCTAAATGTTGCAATGTAAATGCAGCATTAGCTCGTTCGCAGCTCTGCCGAGTCTGTGACTTCTATTATTCAAATAATGGGCTGCTAAGAAAACAACATACACACAGTTATACCCGTTGTCGTGTGAGAGCTGGTGCTTTCAGACGCTTCTTTTACTCCCAAAATCTCAGAGCTTTACCTGTTCAACCTTTAATTCTTTTCACAAGTAATTGCTGCATTACACCTGACTGCCTTCCAGCTCTCTTTCTCCTTCTCCTAATCCAGCCTCAAAGAAACACACTGAACCGTACACTCTCTCTCTTTCTGCAGGACTCTCTTTTAAAGGCGCACACTTGAAGTCCTTCTCTTTTGCTCAAGATCAAACAGGGTATCATAATAAGACGAATTGGACACCGAGCACCTGTTTACATTTGATCTTGTGGGGGTTAGCTCGGTCCACACGCACTGGACTGAACTGTCTTTTTTCTTCCTTCACCGTGATAATCCACTTAGCAGCGTAACTTCTGGTTTCCTTCAGTGTCCTTGGCTCCGTTTCCAGAAAGCATCTTACCATTAAATGTCATCTCTCGCTGCACTCTCTGTTCGCTTTATTCACAGAAGTGCAGCCAATTTGCTATTTGGAAGCGCTGAATGAGGAGAAATTACGTGACATTTCACTTTGAGCGACAATTTCAGCCTAAAGTGTTCTCTGTTTTGACAAGACTCTATACATTTGTACCTGTTGCCAAAAAAGTCACCCTTCAGGAGGCTGGCTATTGAGCAGTTGCTCAATGGTATTGATTACTGTAGCTTTTTACATCTTGATCATAACATCTGATAAATAAGCCTGCAGAACATTCAGTTTCGGTATAATAATGTAAACTAACCTGTTCATCTCTGGTTAGAGACAGGAAGGTGTAGAAAAGTTGACATTTACTCACTCACAAAATTAAAAGAAATCCAAAGTAAAAACCATAACAGGCAGATCATGAGGCTGAAAACTCTGGTATTAGATATACACTTTTATAAATGAGTTAAGTTTACTCAAGGCTTAGATAGCCCTGGCAGCAGCTGAGATGAATGCGTTTCAAAGTATAAAGTCATATTTTTCTACATTCTTTACTTTAGGTCTTTCAAATCCCTCAATACTAAGTTTATAACACTGAGGGCTGACACAGCAGTGGGTTTTGATTCAGTGTCGAGCTGCATAAGAAGAAGCGAAATATCTAAAGAATTTCATTTAACTTGAGATATCCACCTCATAGAGTACATTATAATTGAGTCGTGAATCATTTTAAGATCTAAACTAGTTGTTTTCATATAATAGGCTAGTTGTTGCCTCCACCAAGGACAGATTTCGTCAAAAAGGATTACCAAGCGATTTTCATAGAGTTTGGAGGACAGCCTTAGACAATGAAACAACTAATTGGAATTTGAAGGTAATCCAAATAGAGTATTTCCACAGTAAAATGTTTTAGTTTTCTTTTAAACTAAGAACCCTTGGAGATAAGAATGAATGATAATATGAGGATTGAAGGATAGGTAGACTCTTTGAACTAGTGTGTTATATAGGTTTTTATGCAGGTCAAATACTGTATCTGCAAAGGCTAACATATTGCAGTTCCCACAAGAGGGAGTTTCTCTCCCACAAACCACGATCAGACTCCTTTTTTTACTTCCATAACACAGTGACATCACTATGTTACACTCGCACTTCTATTGGCTAGTGCTCCAACACATTGTACATGATAGGCTAAGGGGCGGGATATCTCTAAGCTGTTGACCAACCACAACAGAGCCGGACAGCTAACCAATCAGAGCAGACTGGGCTCTGGTTTCAGACAGAGGGTGAAAAGAGGTGCTGCAGCACAGGCAGTATGAGAAAAATAAAGCATGTAAACATGTGACAGTAGAGGCAGAAAATACAAATATGAACCTGAAAATGTGCATAATAGGCCACCTTTACCATTTTGAACTAATAGAACAATTGTGCAAAGATATTCACAGTCCCTAAAGAGGATGGAGTATATTATAAAAGACAAGCTAAATGAATGCTAGCATCTAGCACAATTCACTGCTTTTCTAAAGTACAGCCTAACAGAGGAGCTGGTGCTCAATGCTAATAAGATTTAAACTGAAAGAAAATGATATTCAAAAAAGCATATGGTGAACTGCATCTCGTTCCCAACTGGACTGCACTGAACTCAATTTGTCAAAACAATGCCAAAGGCTAAAAGCAAATATTTTAGAAACCTGTGCCTACTCGAATAAAACAACTCACCCTAACTTCTGTAGCAGAGATACTTTAGTTTGAGGCAGGCGATAAATATTGAGGTCTGGTGTTTTTTGCTGTTTTGCTGCACAGACTCCCTGCTCTCTGGTGTTGCAGGGCAGTGTGAGGCGGGGGCGGGTTGGAGGTGGGAAGACATGAGGAGCAGCACCTGAACCTCATTAACCCTCCAATTTCTTCATATTCCCTCGGTCAGTGAGAGCATTTAGAGGAGGTAAGAGCAAACACTACGAGCTGAGGGAGCTGAACCTACTGAAAAAGAAGCGTCTGTTTACGCTATTGCCAAAGTGTCTGTTTGTATTATATCTTACAAGTCCTCTGGCTCCAAAAAGAGAAAAGGAAAGTATGTCCCTCGGCTGTACTCTGCATCGCTAAAGAGAAGAGGCGTCATTGTAATAACTGTAAATATTATATTACCATACCTTTCAGAATACTACCACTGCATGTTTTATTGAAGGCAGGAGTTGCTTGCAGCTTACACTCAGCTAGCCCTCAATATAGAGTGTTGTAAAAGATCATAAATATCATAAATATTTGGAAACAAATAAAGACAATTTAGAGAATATAACTTTTTTTGTATTGCTTGCCTCATTATAAAACCTTTTAAAGATGGTGTATCGGCAATTTATACCATCAAAATAAGGCTGTTCCTCTTACCTTTTAAGATGATATTTTTCACCGTTTAATATCAAGGTTTCTGCTTTTTTTTCTTGTTAAATCATAATATACCCCCAAAAAATATCATTTTACAGGGTTTTTCATGTTTCAAACTTCTCAATTTATTCAATCCGAAGAGTTATTTTAAGGGCTAATTCACTAACCAATCCATCCTGTTTGGTTACTTTCCAAACTTTAGGATTCCCCACCAGACTTCAGCTGCTTGTTAATGCCAAATGCAGTCCGGATGCCTTTTTAGATTTGAAGTGCCATTTTAAATGTATAGTTAATATTACTGTAAGTGCATCACTGCCTGCAGGACGTGCTTGTCTACAACTTAACAGCCTCACAGGAGATCCCCCCCCCCCCTGCATTACCATCTCTAATGTAATAGCACCAGGATCTCCTCTATCCAGCTCCTTCATAAAATATTAGGTATTTGAATGCCGGTCAGACACATGAATAAATGTGCACACAATCCCACGCACACACACAGCTGTATGTACACTGTTAATGACAGCCATGCGCTAGTATTCCTTTCAATATTCATGACTTTTTACGTAACCTTTACGTAACTATAGGACATGTGTACACGATCCTGAGTGCGTGTTCGTGCATGCATTGGCGAATGTGTGTGTGTGTGTAGTTGAGGTCTTTTCTCTGTAGTTTCCCTCATTATGAGAAAGCTCTTTAATGTTTGTCTCCCAGTGGAGAAGGGTAGGAGTGTGAAACTGTTATTGCAGAGAGAGAGAGAAGGAGAGAGAAATCTAAGGGAGGCATGCAGACAGACACTCCAGCTCATGCGGTATGATCTCTCAGATGATGACACCCATATCTGCCTCGCCAGCATCCGCACGGGCACCTACGCTTTTTGCGTTTGCTCACGGGGCTCGTCTGTCTGTCTGTGTGACCTCAGCAATACAGTTGCCGATGACGGGGGGAAGAATGATTGGGGTGTTTTACTTAAGAGGATAATATGGATCAGAGGGGGGAGGTGTGAGATAAGAGGTAGATGTGTGGGTGAGGAGAGAAAGGAGGGGGGCAAAGAGTTACAAGATGGGGAATAAAAGAGGCTGCGGAGGAATGATGGCAAGTACGAAAGAAAAAAGAAATCTGCTCCCATCTGACTCTGACTGTACATAACAGTGAATGGAGAGCCCTCAGGATTGTGTGTGTGTGTGTGTGTGTGTGTGTGTGTGTGTGTGTGTGTGTGTGTGTGTGTGTGTGTGTGTGTGTGTGTGTGTGTGTGTGTGTGTGTGTGTGTGTGTGTGTGTGTGTGTGTGTGTGTGTGTGTGTGTGTGTGTGTGTGTGTGTGTGTGTCTGGGCATGCTCTGTTGGTCACTGATAACCCTACAGCAGAACTGTCACAGTCACGCTTTCACTCATAGCAGAGTGTGTGTACGTGTGTGTTTGTGTGTCCATCTGCCTCCTCCTGTCTGCCTGCTTCAGCGTCAGTCTGTTACTATATTCCCTGATACCTCTCTAGTATCAGAGGCCATGATTTAAAACAGCTCAGTGGTTGCGTGGGGAGTCCACAGATCAGGAAAAAGAACTTGGAGTATATTGTGCAGCTCACAGGAACCTTGTGGCCATTACTCCTGCACAATAGCCGAGCAGCCAGCTGGAGTGCCATGAGGCGTCTTGGTGGGCCGTCGCTGGACCAAAACAGAAAATAGAAGTTAGTGGTTGCTTTGCTTCTCGCTCGGGGCAAAGACAGCCCCAAACCCAGGCTGGTATTTCACCTGCTCGATGGTAGCAGAGAATAGATTGCAGATACATAGCTGCTATTTTTAGGCACGAAGCATTCTCCACTGCGATGGGCTTGATAACTCAAAAATGAAAGCTGTGTAAATGACATCATTAGAGGAAAAACACAAACACTACCAGCTGTCAGAGGTCCTCGTTAAAATCATTTTTCTCCCCCACTACACTCTGCAGTTTTTAAATTCACCAATATGAATAGCGATTAATACAGTGTAGATTTGCGTCTGCCCTTTGAACCGATGTTTAATGATTATTGTATTGTATTGTCATGAAATGATGGGCAACCGTTAACTAAAAACTAAATGAGTTATTGACTTTTGATCTAATATAATAAATAAGAAAAAAAGGTTTTTAGTGAGAATTAGTTTACATTTTTAGGAGGATATTAAGACTCAACTGAAGACATTTGCAGAAATGGAATTTAATAATCATAACTAGTTTTTCATACATTTATATATACCTTACTGTTAATTTCATAGGAAAAGGAGCTCTTCATATTAACATACAGTAGATAGCGGGTCCTTTCCAAAGAGTCTGCCATGTTGCACAACCACGATTCTCCATTAGCACAGAACGGACAAACCAAACAGCGGCTCTACAGAGGGCATTTGTATTATTACGTTACTTGAAGGTCATCATACACCAAGTTATCTGACATATTTCATAAATAAAAGGGGAGAGAAAATGCATTTCCCCTACTAAATCCAACGCAATTCCAAAAAAATGTCAAGGATGACACAAAAACTCAAGCACTGTTTATTTATTTTCTACTTGAAATCTGTTGACATAGTCACATCAAGCAAGCGTGTTAGAATATATTTCAGAGAATATTATACATCCAAGATAAAACTGACTGAAGGGCAGGATTTGGAGATAAAAAGTAGGAATTACCAATCTGTTGCTAATTAAACACCATGCACAGGGCTATGGATTTATCAATACACATTACATTGAGGCTGGTGATATTTCAGAGCCATGGATTCTACCTTGCACAAACCTCAATCAGATAAAGGATCAATGAGTCTCCCTAGACTAACATATTAAACTAAACAGCACCTCTGCCCCCGCACGCTCTGATACTAATGGATGGAATAGGTGTGATGGCAGGTTAACGAGGGGTACGCATGTTGGTCATTTTGCTCACAAGAGGATAGCATCTCCCCTCTAATCGCATACTAAGCTTGATTATATAAGCCATGCTAGGCTCTGTGAGGCTATACAAAAAGCGAAAATGCTGTTAAATGTTAATAATAATCAGTGAGGAATATGTCTAAACATTTCTAGAATGATAGCAAAGCATTCATTCATTTTGAAACATTTCACTCAAACCCTCATATTTTCAGCCAACTTTTGTGCTAGAGGAAGTGTCAGAGAATCATCAAAGTGTTTAAGGTTCATCCTCTGGGGATCATGAATATATGTACAAAATGTCAAGGTAATTCATTGAATAGTTTTGGAGATATCTATTTCTGGATCAAATTGGAGGATTAACCAACATTGCCATTGTTAGAGCCACACCGCTAGCGTAGCTTCTAAATTGATTACTATACTGTGATATAAATATCCCAATTACTAAGATCCTGGTAATGACTTCAACCTTTTCACCAAGTCACTCTTTAGGCCTTTAAACATTTTGGATCAATTAAAGCAAACAGAGAGGCCAAAGCATTTCGGATTTTCACTTGACAAACACTGAGATTTCATGTGGAGGGAACAACAATGAGTGTTTCCAAACCTTCCCAGTATGAGCAGCAGTCAGTTTCCTCTGCTGAGTAAACTCGCTGTGTGACTTTCAGTTAGTTCTTGATGTATTGTATCGGCTTTTAGTATCGACCCTCTTCATTTAGGCGACATATTGATTAACTGTGTAAGCTACACTCATTTTTCATTTTGTAAAACTGGGGTTACATGTAATGGGAGCACTTTAGACAACAGGAACATGCAGAGTACTTTGTTTTATTTTGTATCAGTGCCATTGGGGGGATCTCTTGACTTTTCCTCTAGTGCCATTACGAGTTGACATTTTATGTTTAAAGTGATATTTCACATCAACAATTTTGATGGATTGCCTTGCAATTTGGTGATTAAACACATCCAGGTTGTTGGATTTATCAAAATGACCCATATACCAACCTGACCTTTCACTTTAGCACCATTAAAGGAATACTTTGATTTATGAAATAAAATTGATGCCATTCCCATCAGCCTCAACGGTGTTAAATGCAGATAAGCTAATGTTTGCATGCTAACACACTGAACCAAGATTGTGAAAAATGTAAACTTCATACCTGCCAAATAGCAGCTGTAAGCATTGACATCGTGAGTATGTTAGCATGCTGATGTTAGCTTTTAGCTGAAAGCAGGGTGACTTGGTACAAACCCTACAGTTGCTAGCATGGCTGTAGACTCGTAAGTCCTATTTACACCGGACTAGTATAACCAGGGAACATCTGAAAATCTGTAATAAAAGCGGAGATTGACTTTAATCTCCCTCCTTTGTGAATCTATCACGTCCGTATGTCGCGAATAAATAAATTATACCGCAGATAGCAAACACCGAGGTCATGTGATCCCATTAGTGCTGGGCAAATCTGCATTTGGTTGTTGTACTTTTTCCGTGGTGTGCAAAGTTTTTTGTTTACTCTTCTCCAACTTTTTGCCTTTTTTTCCAGTTAAGAAGTATAGAGGCTGCATTGGAAAATATAAATAAAGTTTTGACAGTATTTTGGGTGCAAAATTCAGTTGGCTCATCTGGCTACACAGCATGGAGACCCATTTGCACACGAAAGGCACAGAAACAAAATGTCTTTGTGGGAATTATACGAACAGTTAAACATAATTAGGCTTATATAAAGTAAGATTTAAACACAGACAAAGGGGGAACTAGGGGCTTTTCTAAATCAAATGAGTCCCTTGGTTGTACAAGTTTCATGCGAATGTGGCTTCGGACTTGTTTTTATTATGATATAAACTGTAGGGAAATTTTATAGAGTAAGATAGCCATTGGTCCTTGGTCCCTTTCACATTGCATTACCTCATGTCTCTCTTCACTGCAGCAAATCCTGTCTGTCCTCTAGTGTTTCTGTCCGTGTGTATCTTTCTCTGTATGATATGTTAATGTCATGTAATTTCGCCGGACACACAGTTGAAGATGCCTCCTGATGTGCCTGTTTGAAATTCATCTTTTTCTTCCTATCAAAGTAAAGACATCATTAGAAGTCTTGTGGATGTAAGTTGACTCTAAGCGGCTTTCTCTGCAAACAGCTCATAAATGCAAGAGATGGAGCCCCTGAAACTATTTTAACCGATTTTATATATGTTTATCTTTAATGCCTTATCTTTCAGACCTATTGCTCCTATGTAGAGAATAAAAGGTAACTGGGTTCAAACATGGCTTAGCAGATCGAGCTTGGTGTTGCAGAGCTACCTATGAATATCAACTGTGAGTAATATTTCAAAGAAAAGATAAAGAAGGCAGGAGAATGCGTCACTTCAATTTCAGTTTCTGTACCACAGAAGTAATTGGGATTTTGTTTGTATTGAGTCTTTTCTTATTTCAAGTACTTGCTCTTCAACCAAATTCGTCAATATAAAGACAGCATAAAGAAGCATTTTGTCAGCCGGAGAATGAAAATCATTTTAATGCGCTGTCAGGTTTACAATAAAAATATAATTATGGTTTTGACAACACAAAAAAGAAAGAGGCTGGAGAATCAGACTGTAAGATTCATACTTTGTTTAAATTCTCAGTTTTCTATTACTCTTCTCATTGTGCGATGATTAATTGGCTTTTATTCTAGTCTTGCATATTTAAATTATTTCCAGAGTGGGAATGCTTCGGAGCCCAAACCCACAGGTACTTTAACTAGATATGAGACATGGTTATGAAAGCAATTTAAATGTTTCAGTTCACGTTCCTCGAAGGTTTAACACCAGCAGTAAAAACAGAGCTTCTAATAAGTCTCTCCTTTTGTAGAATAAATGTCTACTTTGTGTTTTAATTAATCTGTAGTTCAGGGTAAGTGTCCATCTGATATATTTGTCTTTTCAGCACCAATATGATCTCATTCTGTACTTTTAGTGTTCTGCTGACAGTTCTCATTGTGTTTCTTGCTATCCTCCTGGGATTAGTGACAGCGCTATTTCCGTGCATTATAAATCATCTCTATTTCCCGTGTTCACAGGCCAGTCGACAAAGCATCCTAATGTTTGCAACAGTTCACTGATTACCAAACAGCCTGACAGGCCGTCGTGTCGCTCTGCTTCTGGTCCGAGCTCTGCGGGGCTGATTGTCGGGGAAGCGGCGAGAAATGTTTTCAGCCTCAATGACTGCCAACTTACAAATAGCTCCCTATGGTCCAAAAGTGATGGAAGGTCAATTCGGTGGATCAAAGAAGCTCAAAGAGAGTACGCCTTGTGCCCCTATCATTTTGGGGGTATGAATCTATTTCCTGACCTTTGCTGCGTGTTATCCTCTCATTACTTCTAACCTTCACTGCCTCTCATCATCGCTATTCCTCTGTCTGCTGCACACCACGTGTAATGATACAGAGAGAACATCATAAAGAGGATCCCAATCAGAATCAGAATCAGAATACCTTTATCCGTCCCACAGAGGGGACATTTACATGTGTTACAGCAGAAAAGAGCCAAAGACAGCTTAATGTTAACTAAGAAGCATGCAAAAGAAAAATATTAAAGATAAAAAAATAAGAAAATGACACAATTTACAAAATACACATCCTGTAACAGTTCTGAAGATTTAGCAGCCAGATATATATTGCACAGTTATTAACGGCATATATATATTGCACATATTGCACATGGTTGGTATTTAACAACAAAGGTTGTTATAGTCTAGTATATGTGGATATGTTTTGTGTTTTCGCCTAAATCACAACCTGAGGCTCCCAGAAATATAGTTTGGTCCATTTGTCAATTTGAAGTGACGAGATTGGAAGGAAGGTGTATTTTGGAGAGCGTAGGAAGCAGAGAGCCAGGAGTCAAACCTAACATTGAGTAAAATGTTTTTAGAAGTGCCATTTTTATCTCAGCAGCAGTTTGTAATTCTTCTTCCTCTTCTGGTTCATCGCTTCATATGAGAGCTGCAAGATGTACTGTATCAATATAGTATCGACAGGAGAACCTGAGACTAGATATTATGTGAGATTTTGGTTATATAAGCAATGTAGCTTCAATGATATCTAGTATTTGGCTCAACCTGATTGGCATTATATTCATTGTGAACACATTTCTTTCTCAGAGACCATATTTTCCACCACTGGTTTGAATCAAATACACTTTGTCGACATCCTCGTGCAAGTCCATGTGTGGCACTTTTACAAAAGCTCTTTCATTTTTCATCATGACAGTAGCCCTACAGGTCTGTAAGGAAAAGTTTCTCTCAGTTTGATTTGGAAGAAGTTGGCTGGCCTGAACAGAGCCCTGCCCTCGACCCCCTCACACACCTCTGGGACAAACTGTAGGGCCGACTGTGAGCGGGCCCTAATCGACAAAAATCAGTGGCCCTCCCAAATAACTCTTGCAGCTGAACGGCAGCCAATCCCTGCAGACTGGTTTTAAAATGTGCTGGAAAGCCTTCCCAAAGAAGTGGTTGTTGTTATGAAAGCATATTAATGGTCATTATTTTGTATTTTAATGTTCTTAATCACATTAAGGAGTATTATCGAGGTGTCCACATACTTTGTTGGTATCCAAATACCTTTGACCTTGTAAAAGGTAAATCATGTAGCTTTAATTATTCTATTTTCATATAGGACACAGAATACTGAACAGCTTTTCTCCCCATACAGCGCCAGTAGACTGATTTATCACATATTGTATGTGATCAGGCTGTGTCCTAGCTCTAATTATATTACCCTCAGTAATTGTGTTTACATCCTTTTATTTACTCTATTTTGTTAGGTAACAGCGGGCCATGCAACACTTGCAGCGCTGGAATTACATCCAGGTAACTTTTATTTTGCCTTGTCTCATTAGGTGCCGTGGTCACATTCTTTCCCTCGCTTTAATTCAAAGCTGTTATCAAGGTGGAGGTGGCTTTACTAGATTTGTGTTGCTAAAATGGAGAAGACGGCTGAGTCCTTTGAGCTCTACCAACTCCTGAGAGAAATATATACAGCTCTTTAGCTGCTAAACGCTCGATTGTTTTCACCAGGTAGTCGCTATCTTTGTGTGTCTGTTTGTTGCTTTTCAGGTTTTCAGAGTATTTGTCACTGAAAACAGCTGCCTTCTGGGACCGAAAACAACACATTGAGTGCAGTGAGAGTGAACCAAAACAGTAAAGTTGTGGGCTTGACAGCTGAACAATGCGCTGAAACTCACTATAAAGCGCTGTAAAGTTTAGGGGTGCTGCAAACTCAGGTGATAATTCACAGTTGATTCATCACTGCTAGCTACCACTTAAAAAAAGTATAAAATACAGCTGCTTTAGATAGAAGAAATGTGAATAAGAACGCTTCGCTCAATTGTTACCAGGGCTAAATTGCCTGTACGAACGACAGCACTTTCAGTATATTTTTTTGCACATGAATCAATATGAAACAATGCACCTCTTTTTGACTTATAAAAGAACTGCTTTTGAAGACATTTTTGGTTGTGTACTAACTTCCAGTAGAAGAGAAGTTGCTGTTTATTCCTTCCTGTCTTTACTTCTTAGAGGTCTGATCTCAGTGCTTTTCTGCTTTTTGTTTCAGTCTAATTTTAGTGCACTCCCTACAGTGTGATACCTTTGCCTCCGTTTGAGCTGCACAAACTGCTGCGTCTAAATAAAACGCACTTGAAACTGCCAACGTGTCAAGCAGACTGCAAGGTGGTGTTTAGCTGGACAAGGACTCCCACCCACCTTATGTTGTTTCCTGTTGAAACAGTATTACTGCAGTGTCATGACGGGTCAGCCCGGTGATGTCCACTCCACACGGCAGCAACTCAAGCACCAGGCTCTGAGCCAGCAGAGGAATGTCAACTAACAGCCGAGCGAGCATCCAAGGATAAGTATCTCTCGCTGTGGTCACCTTTAGCGGTCAAATTCGTGCGTGGAAAGTCGCTTTACCCTCTGCGGACTGCAGTGGCAGTGCTGTTATCTGTGGCTGCAGATTTGCCCCTTGGGGTTGAAAGTCTTCGCCCAAGATGTTGTCTTCTCCTGTGGCTCAGCTCATGGTTTGTGTAGTTTGGTTATCTGATGACACCTCATAATCCTTCACACAAGTGCCCCTATATGATGTCTTATACAATGCTATACTTTGAGGCTTTACAGTGGATTACACGGAGAAACAGAGTTGGTAACCTTTCAGCTCTTAATCTCTACAGTAGGAGCTTTAAGGGGACTTTTTTTGCATTTGGAGGAGGTTTTTTTCCAAAACACTACACATCCATTAAGAAAAGCTTTTTGTGACCCGTAATGTATTATTTAATAAATCCAAAACCCTATCCTCTTAAACATTTTTTATTTATTTAAGCAAAGGCCTTAAGTGTGACTTTTAATTGTGATGATAATAGAAGTGGCTCCAATGGCAGCAATTATTTTTTGTGCAGCATGTGCTGATTGTACACTTTTGCACAATTTACCCGTACACTAACAGGAGGTCATGAATGGCCAACTAACAGTATAAGCACCACTCGGATGCTTTTACTTTGAAATAATGTTATTCATACTTACATGTAATATATTTAAAGAAACTGTTATTTAGACTCGAGAAATAGCTTTTTATTCTTCAGTATAAGGTCATTTTCTAACAGAGACATGTTCTCAGTCTTGTGTTTGTTGCAACAATCTATATTGAGAGCAAGGAATAGGGAAAAAAAGCTGAACGCTGGTGGTTTCAGCCAAATCCCAAGGCTGCCAATGTTGTAGGTTGACTGCTCCTGAGTTCCTTTGGAGGTGTTTGTGTTTAAAAAAGCACTGAAAACATTCTGCCGCTGTGAAAAATCACTTCAAAGGGGCATTTCAGTGTTGACTACGGTAAGATACGTCTTAAAGAAAACACTTTCTTTCTGTGATGGATCTTGGTAGAGGTGCATCCAAAGAAGACAGAAGAGGCAATATGTATGAAAATGAGCAGAGCAATGTTCCAGGAGTTTCAATACCAACAGAGGGGAAGTTGTAAAATACTGCCCTCTGAATATTATTGCTCCGGGATGCATCACTCGTCATAGCTGCCAGCAAGACTCGCAGAATTAAAGGCTTGTCTCCCCGCAGCAGGAAGATCAACAACAATACAAACATACACTGAGACGCAGACGGATACATGTTCACTGTGACTCAAACACATGAGCAGTCACATGTATAAAAAAAAAAGGAGCATGCATATAGCATCAGAAACTGGCATGAGGCTATTGACTGGTAAATCTCACCGATTCCCATTCAAATTTAGTGCAAATCTTTGGTAAATCTAAAAAAGAGATACAAAAATGTGAGTTTCTATCCACTTGCGAATATTAGGAGTTTATTCATCGAGATACAGCTGCTGGTCTGAACTCTCCTATCAAGTTTCATGAAGCCATCACAGAAAACAACATTATTATAAAAGAGTGCCAGTCAATCTTTAAATTAATGAAAAATATGTAATTATGATAACATTGTAGCATTTGTGTTTGTTTCCTTTTTTAATTGGAGTCTCCTCATCGATCCACACAGATCTGATGTTTTCATGTCTTCAGTTATGTTTAAAGGGGACCTATCATGCAAAATGCACTTTTTTATGTCTTTTATACATACATATGTGTCCCCGGTGCGTCGGGGAACTCACGCAGCGTCAGAAAATAAAACCCTCTCTCTTTTCTTCCGTACCCAAATCTTTTAAAAACGGGTGTACAACGAGCGGATACAGATTCCATCCTAACTGACGTCAAATCTCGTTTTTGTTTACATTAGCAAGCCTTGCTAAAACTCAGAGCTAACCTGTACTGTGTAGAGCAGGGGTTCTCAAACTTTTTGTTTATGCGGACCACTATTTATTATCAAGGATTTTCGCGGACCACCTCATACGCAAACCGTAAACATAAGTACAGATATAAACGTAGTGTTAAAACGCCGATATTCTTTTATAGTTAATTATAGACAATCAAAAGTAAATTGAAGCCTATTTGATACTTTTGTGACTGGTGTCTGAGCAGACAGCGCTGCTTCTCTCTCTCTCTCTCTCTCTCTCTCTCTACTTTCAAAATCTATTTAAATTTAGATTTAGATTTTGAGGGGTGGCATCCCCTGGCAGAAGTATATGCTGATTTAATCGCAGTCATATCAATCAATGTTAACTTGGAAAGCCACAATATTGTTCGCCAATCATATTTCCACGCTCGCGCCAGGGGGGGGGGAGGGGTTACAAGGCTCATTTCTTGTAGTGCATTCACTTGCACTCGGACATTAGAGATTTTCTCTCATAAATGTCCGATGAGCCCAACGACCACTACCCCACTGCCTGATATCATTAGAAAGCTAGGAATCTCCTCTTTCCAACGTGTATACACTCAAAATGTGTCTTCGGGTCCCCGAAAATCCTTGATAATAAAAAGTGGATTTTATTTAGCTTTTTTCCACGGACCACCTGCAGTACCCTCGCGGACCACCAGTGGTCCGCGGACCACAGTTTGAGAACCGCTGGTAGAGCACATGTGTTTAAAAAGCAGGAAATAAAAAAATAACTCACCTTGTGATAAACCTGCAAGAGAAAAGGCATTAGAGCTCCATATTATTTCAGAAATAATCCTTGACGTGGTTTCAACAGGATGGCGTTTTATCACAGCAGAATTTAACTTTATCTCCGGTAGAATTCTGATCAGGCATTAGCTTCATTGGGTCCATTCAAGCTAAGGACCCAAGATCCGCGTTTCTCTAACAGGGCTTCAAAAGAGGGGTTTGAGCAGTATGAGGCATGGCTACGATGGGTGAACTGTTTGGTATTTTGAAAAAAAAACTTCACAGACATGTTTTGTATAGGTATGGCCCTACAATATATGTTTCAAATATAGCATGATAGGGTCCACTTTAAGTTATGTGCTTGTATTTCATGATTTATTCACTAAATCTGTTTTTAATTGCATTTGGCCACATATAACCAAACCGTTTTACATCATCCAAGATTACCATTTTTATTTTTTATTTCCAGCTTTCCCCAGGCACGATTATTCTCATGTAAGAATTTAAAACTGGGATTTAAAAATAAGGATGGAAACACAGTTATGGTCCAATTACATTTTAGCAACCATGAGGCATAGCAGGATTGGCCAACAGTCAAATGATGGCAGCCATCCTTTCATGCGTAATGTCTTTCCATCCTTTTTATGTCTCCTTTCCCCGACCACTTCCCTATGTCCCATTTCCCATATCTGTCCCACTCCTTTTGCTTTCTGCCAACCAGGATGCTGACAATGGCTTCAATAAAGATGAATTGAAATAGGCTGTGGCTGGATTCGGCTTCCCAGGACACACACTGGAAAGACCTATTGCTGCAGTTATTACTCCAGCACACGGCTCGTCAAACTCATTCTGCTTGTGTTCTTCCTCTCACGCTCTGTCTATCCGTCTTATTTCACCTGAGTTCCTCTTCCTCCCAGGTTTATATTTCTCTCTGCTTCCTTTTTCTTTCAGTCCCTCCCTCTTGCTCTCTCTTGCTCCCTCATTCTCACGCTGTTCAACTCAGTACAGTCCATTATTGTTGTTTGCTAAAGTAGAACTATAATTTCACAGCTGAAGAGCCAGATCAGGTCTGTAGTAGTTATTAATAATCTGACGGTGAATAATGATTTCAGCCTCCATATTCAGCTGTAGGTAATTATTCGCTGTGTAATCGTGGAATAGATTTGCTCATGAAAAACAGACTTATTCAAATGTGAGATAGAAACCAGAGCGCCTTGGGTGTGTCGAGGCATCCGTGAAGCTAAATTTACATGGGTGGGATCCAAATATAGGCCCGGGAATGAGATTAGAACATTATCGTGGGCGTCACTTCAAGCCTCTCCGGTCCCAAAGTCTTACCCGGCCTTGTTTCAGCCGCTGAAGTGAGCCTGCCTATCCTGCTCGTCACAACTGTGATGAATGTGTCAGAAGAAGCGATGCGACGCAGTTCATTCTCTGTGTCCTTGTGTCTCTTCTTGACTGTAATGATAATGGATTGCATTTATTTCCTCAATGGAAATTGGGGGATCAAGAGGTGACGGGCGAAGCGATGGATGGAGCGCCAGGACTACAGAAACGAGCCTTCATATTTTGCTTGTGTTGTTTTTGTTTTTGAGGCTTTTTTTTTTGGATGGGTGTCAAAGCAGCTGAGCATAATACTAGAAGGTGTAAGACCCTGAGAACTCACCTACAAGGAGTCAGACACACTGAAGGAAATACGGTTTAGTCGATTTGACAAATCATAATTTACACTTTGCATACTTAATTTATTACATTATTTACCTATTTATCATTGTATGAATGTGTGTGTGTGTGTGTGTGTGTGTGTGTGTGTGTGTGTGTGTGTGTGTGTGTGTGTGTCTTTGTATTTGCACAGCTTTGATTATTTTGGATCTTGCTGAGGATGCTAACACGCACATGATACAGATGATCAAAACAAAGGTCACAATGCAGTTAATCCGGGTTTTTTATAGCAATGCTAAGTGGGTGTGCTTTGTACAGTGTGTGTGGGCGAATGTGTGTGGGCGAGTGTGTGTGTTTGTGTATTTGTGTGTGTGTGCGTGTTAACATGGAGGTGGGTGTGTTTGCTCAGGTTTGGTTATTTTGGGTGTTGTCAATGAGAAAGTGAAATCCTTTTACTGTAGCTAAGTTTCTCTTTCTGGTTGCCAGGCAACCAAAAGCCTTGAGTTGGTCCACACAAAAAAAAGTGCGTGCACATAAATCCAGATGCATACACACACACACATACAAATGAAAATGAACACACACACCTGATTTTTACTGTGGTAAACATGCAGCTCTAGCAGCGGATAAACAAGAGCTATCACCCCCGTCACAGTGTCCACTCTGGGGTTTGTTCTCACAGATCACATGCCAGATCACAAACTGTGTGTGTGTGTGTGTGTGTGTGTGTGTGTGTGTGTGTGTGTGTGTGTGTGTGTGTGTGTGTGTGTGTGTGTGTGTGTGCATGTGGTGCGTGCATGTGTGCATGTGTGTGTGCACATCAGGGGGATTTAAAAGTGGCATTGTTTAGACTGTTTAGATAGTTCTGCTTGCCAGAGACTCAACAATCCCCTTCTGTACACACACACAGCAACACACTAATACCGGCACACATATATGCACACTCCTCCACACACTCCACATATTGCATGCAAACACACACACACGTGACAACACAAATCAATGACAGGAAGATGCTCATCCCCATTGAGGCGTGCGAGACGGGCGTCAGGTAGAATTTTCTTCCTCCATATTTTTTCGTGATGACAGGTGGGGTAATGGGCCATTAGATTAACACCAAGCAGAGGAGGTGGTTTCCAATGTAATGTAATGCTTTGTTGATGGAAACCAGACGCTGCTCTCTTCCTGACTTAGGCTTTTCTGCAGTGTATGCCTGTACACGCTTCGCTCTAAATAAGGCCAATGATGATAGAATGAGGCAATCACACAGTGTGTGTGTGTGTGTGTGTGTGTGTGTGTGTGTGTGTGTGTGTGTGTGTGTGTGTGAGTGAGAGAAGGAAGAGACGGAATACAGGCACAAACATGGGGAGAGCAATCCAGATTTGTGAGCACGCATGTGGGGGTGTGTGAAAGTGTGTGTGTGTGTGTGCTCATTAAAACAGAAAAAAAAGCCTGGGAGAGAGAGTCCTCCGTGCCCATCAGCAAGGATTTACTGATGAGGGAGAACTGCAGAGGGTCTCTCATCTCTCCTTAGACGTTCCCTCCTCTGCCTGCTTCGCTTCCTTACTGCCTTTTGTTAATTGCCATTGTTCAATACTGTAAATTCCCTTTGTCAGCACATACCCTGTGAAGACGTAGAGAGTTAAAATTCTGACCGTTTTGAAAGAGAAATGTTGTTCTGTATTCCAACTGTAGATGGAAACGGCAAAACTACACTGCCTTCAGCTGCAGTGTGTTTCAAGTTGAAACAGATGGTTAGACTGCGGTGATCCCAGGCCGGCCTGCACCACTACAGAGATTAGATGAGTGATAATGGCTCGTAACAACATGGAGTAAAAGATAAACAGCACCTTAATAGGGTATAAGTGCAATTCTTTTTTAATCCACAGAGGAATTTTCCTACTGCTATCATTAAAAGACAAATAATTCAGGAATATGTTTAAAAAATAGATCTACTCTACTATGAATATTAAGAAAGCAATTCACATTGCAGTTACTCCAAAGTGTTCAATATTTAAATCCCCCGCAACTCAAATACGTATTTTGCTTACTTGTTGCAAGACTCAGATGTTTGACCTTCACTGGGCAGAATGACGTATTTGCAGAGTTAAACACTGGAGAACTGTTTTCACACATCTGTTGAAGAGGGACACTTTCTCTGAGCTCACCTTCAACCTGGCTTAAGACATGGATATGAGCATGTGAATTGTGTGACATTAAAACTAATTTGGAAGACAATCTTACTCCAAGGTGTAACTTAGAGACATCCTGTGGCCCGCAGCTTGGACATTGTGAGTGTGAATTTGATTTCCAATGAGGGAGAGGAAGTAGAATAATGAATTTAGTTTGTACCTAACACATTTGTAATACATCCCACATCTCTGTGGGAGGATTTGTGTCTGTGGGGGTCCCCGGCCTTGATGACAAGGCCATCAACCTCATCAGTGTTGTGATTATTACGATTTCTCCTCTGAGAAATACTCTAAACTCTGATGACTCTCGTTGATTTCTCTAGTTGTCTTTCTGGCTGGCAGTTGCTGAGTCAGCTGGGAAGCAAGTGATTGGCTGAACACAGAGTGAAGGGGATCACGACACTAGTGAGAAGACCACTGTCGTAAAAAAATGACATTATAGACTAAAATGTGACATTGAATGAAAGTTTGATTAGGAAAAATGCCATTATGAAATATGAGTTTCAGAGAAGACGACCTTTCATAATGATGAGTTGAGTTTTAAAAATGTATGTCTTACTTATTTATTTAATATTGAACACTTCGGGGCTTCAGATTTTACAGACTGGATGTACAAATGAGAAACGTGGCACCGGTAAAGGATGGAAACTGTGGACCCGTTGACAACAACTCAACAGCAGCTCTGACACAATATCTATAATCCTTGACATGTTCTAGGGCCCCTGTCCAGCTCTGGGTAAAAACCCTTTATCTCCACAGTGTCAACTTTTCACAGACTAAGAAAAACTATTTTACTTTTGGCTGGGTGACAATGCGTTTTTGACATCATGCCGTGGGTTTCTGAAAAGCCCTCATAAAGCCAAAACAGACAGAGAAATATATTTCTAACCTTCAGCGTGAGTCACCAAAATGTGACTTTTCACATGAAGACATTTGCTATAACATACTGTAAGTGAAGTGGGCATTGGAATAACAAACCTCCAGCGATGGCTGTGATTACCACTACAGCAGCTACAACACGGTAATTGCTTGAAGGTGAAACAATGAGCGAGCGCTGCGTTCAGGAGCGGGATCGAGGGAGAAACGAGCTGAGGGCCGGCGGTTTGTGTTTGCGGCTCGGCATCAGCAGCAGATCAAGGTGACTGAGTGTAAGCGAGCTAGTCAAGGCCAAGCTGAAGAATCCATATCTGGAGAGAAGCAGAGTAAAGGCAGATCAATGTGCAAACAACTCAGCCTTGCAACAGCGAAGAAAAAACAGCTGTCTGCTCTGGCTCAAACATATTTTTGTATTGTTGCTCTGCATTCTTATCTTATATATAAGTCAGAAAAATATGTCGGGTCCTTGAAATGTTAAAGTGGCAATCTAAGAAAGCCTATTTTTGTTATTTTATGTCTCTGTAGTTGCTCATTGCTCTGGAGCTTATGCACTTAACACTGAAGAGTACTCTCTATTCAAACAAGGAGAAAACTCTTTACTTTGTTAAAGTTTCTGTAGGAGGACCTCTTTTCTTTTCAGCTTTGGATGCTCATGCATGGATTTCATCTATTTACTCCAATCACACTGCTGCTCCTTTATACCATAAACTTAAAGGATGTCATGTCCTTGTATCACTTATTGTGCTGTTCTAATTGCAAAAAGGGAGTAGAAATATGGATGTTTAATTCCACCGAAGGGTTGAAGATTGTTATGACTGGATGGATAGCTGGTTGAGGATTATATTATTACTGGAATGTGTAATTGGAAACCATGCTCTTTAAATGAACCACATGAATCCAGGTAATAGCAGTAATCCCTCACCAATTTCACATTTAGACAAGCCGGTGAAAATAAGGTGGCAGAGGCAGTTTAAATCCTGAAGACTACGCAAAAGTGCAAAAGGGAGAGGAACTCAATATTTGGGGAATCACGCTTTTGCTTTCCCTTTTGCCTTTTTTCTCCTGTTATTTCTTTTCTTTTCTTTTGTCAACCTCCAAAGCTATTTTACTATCCATCTCTGCTCTTTGCCACAATAGAGAATGACGCACTATACAGCGACAGACAGACAGGAAGAGATACACAGACAGATTACGAGACAGATAGATCAGGAGGTGGTTGAATTGTCAGTGCGGCGAATCACAGCAGTTACAAGTTGTGATCACAGAAGGAACGAGAGGCAGGCAGACAGAACTGGAGTGACAGGCAGAGAGAGAGAGAGAGAGAGAGAGAGAGAGAGGGAGACAGGGAAGAAAAAACAGGTGAGGAGGGGGGAGGAAGAGGAGGTGTAGTTGAAAGTAAGGAGAGAATAGAGCAGTGGGGGGAATCAATGTTCCCCATGCGATCTATAGAACTCTCAATTATCCTGCTGCAGCCTGTCGACGGCAGCTCTTGAGATGAAGAGGGGTGCAAAGAAGGGAGGAGGAGGCAATGGAGGAACCGTCAGAGCGAGGAGGTCGCCCCTGTTTCACCCGTATCTACCGGCAGTGCAGTATGTGAAGCAAACTCTGTGATGCAATGCAAATTTACTGTCCTGTTTGTCTAGCCGCACCGACTGCAGAGGACGAAGACACAGGAGAGAGGAACACAGATACAGAGAGAGAGAGAGACAGCGACAGAATGGAAATGAGACACAGAAATAAAAATAAAATGAGTGAGCAGAACAAAGGGAGGTGGGGAGGGAGATACAAGGACAACAGAAGGGGAAATAGGGAAGGGTGCAATGAGAAACAAGAGTGAAAAATAACAAGTGTTGTGAAGAAAAAAGGAAAAGAATGTGGGTAAATAAATCCAATAGAAACCTTCCACTTACAGAAGCTGACTTCCTCTCAGAAAATCGATGCCGACTGTAGCCAGAATCCCCACAGGCCGGAGAAAAAGATCCACTCTGCATGAGCGTTTCCACACTGGCCACACATGCTGGTTTTGCTAGACCTGTGAGGTCATTATTGACTCATTGGCTGGAGGTTAACCAAACCTTTAAACCTAAATGTCCGGCCATAACATAAACCAAATCTAACTTTATCTCTAGTCTCTATCCTACAGGGTGACGCTTTTTGGCTGTTTTTAGGTGTTGTGTGAATGGAAAGGTATTGTAAGGAGAACGTTTTTTTTTCTCCCATTCAGTCTTCAAGGTGCAAAAAGCATACTTTTAGCACGTTAATCAACAGGAACATATGATTCTGTCATCATACAAAAAAAACGGACTGCTGTTACTTAATGTTCGAAAATAAAATGGACGGAGGGAAAAAAATACTCAATGCCAACTGGAGGAACAGATGGATTTTTGCCACACTTGGCTGTTTTTTGGCAACATATTTCGAAACAAGGCAGCAGCTTATTTATGTCTGCCAGATTTGTATTTATTTCAGGTTGCTGACGTGGGTACAATTTAAATGGAGAATCAAAACTTGGCTATCCTGAAGCCACATTTTGGCCAAATCTGGTGCGTCGCAAATCTTAGACATTCGGCAATCATGTATGTCTGGTTTGTGTTGCACTTGATGTAACACTGAGCCAAGAGGAAAGCTACTGAATTAACAAAGGAATGGAAAACACACTGACACCTAGGATACTTTTCAATTAGGAAAGCCGATTGCATTATTGATTAAGTTAGGGAAACTTGTTGCTCTTCCTGTATTTAGGAGTGTGTAGTTATATCACTGAGTCTGAGGTCAAGAGTATTGGTGGTAATATCTGTAATTCACATGCTTACATGCATTTCTTTTGATGTGGAAGGAAGCACCCGGAGCATCTGGAGGAAATGCATACAAACATTAGGAGAACATGCAAACTCCACACAAAAAGTCCCATGTTGGGTTCAAAACCAGGACCTTCTTCGTGTGAGGAAACATTGATTTCAACATCCCACACTGTGCGCCCATCCTGCCGGGAAAGAAACAACAGATATGCCAATTTAGCAACTAGAGGCTAAAAAAAACACCAAGACAGAGCAAGAAAGATGTGTCATGTCATCCGAAAAATAATTATAAATGAATGCTAATGTTGTTCAGTGTCTGCAGGATGTTTACTCGGGAAGTGGCTACACGTTAGCAACATAAACTTTATGGGAACATAATATGTCAAATGGGTGGACTGACCAAAATCCCCAAAAGAAGAAAAAAACAACATGAAAAACCCTTATTCCCTTTCTTACTGAGAGTCTGTGCATTTAGTAAACTGGGTGAAGTGTAGACTAGCTTAGCATAAAGACTGGAAGCAAGTGGAAGCTAGCTTGGCTCCATCGAAAGGTAAAAGTTATTTTTAACAAAACTTCAAAAGTTCAGTTAATAATATTGTATTGTTTTAATATACAGAAATGTCTGAGGGTGCAGTGACAATTATGTTTGCTCGTTGCCTGACAACAAGACTCTAAGCTAACACCAACATATAGAAACAGCAGAAGTGCCTCAAATAACACATTTCATTATGTTTGGGTTAGGATAAAACAAAGGAGATCGCCTCCTGCCTCTCTCTAAGAGGAGTTTGGAATCGACAAAACTTCCCTACGAAGTAAGTTGTTAATTAAATTCGGCCCTCAAAGGCATAGCTAACGACACAGACTAAACACACACTGCCAACATGTAGGCACATTGACAAGCTGCACAGTAAAATAAATGCAATCTTAAATTGCATTGATGACTCATTTTAATCGATGGGAGACGCAGAAGCTGCTTCAATCTCCGGAGATGACCAGCTCTCTCGGCTCGGTGGGGGTCCACTGGATCGATAGATCACTTACCCTCAGAGGGGAAAGAGGGAAGCAATACCAATCCATGAATCTGTTGAGTTATGTGTGTGTGTGTGTGTGTGTGTGTGTGTGTGTGTGTGTGTGTGTGTGTGTGTGTGTGTGTGTGTGTGTGTGTGTGTGTGTGTGTGTGTGTGTGAGAGAAGGGATTGTGTTTTGAGTGCGTAGATGTGCAGAGAAGAATAAAAAGAGATCTGCGCACTAAGAGCTCTTCTGAGTCCACAAGACCCATTTCTCTTTAAAGAGACCTCATCATCCTCCCTTGGTGCCACTGTGTGTGTCTGAATGTGAATGAGCATGCACTCTCAAACTATATGTGTTTGTTTATGTGCGATAATTGGGCAGAAACAACAGAGTGACAGTAATTAGGGATATGCCATTTCCCTTCTCTTCTCTACTGCATTGTCTTTAAAGGTGCCTATGATTATGATTGATGTGCCTTTTATCTGTGTGTGTGTGTGTGTGTGTGTGTGTGTGTTGTGCGTGTGTGTGTGTGTGTGTGTGTGTGTGCGCTTGGGAGATTGTGATAAAGGGTTATTGTATTCGGACTCGAGCTGCTGCATTGAAAGGGGGCCGTACCAAGTCATTATGGTCAGTAAGACAGCCATTGATCAAACTGTCAAGTGTGTGTGTGTGTGTGTGTGTGTGTGTGTGTGTGTGTGTGTGTGCGCGTCTGTGTGCGTTTGAGTGTATGTGTGCGTTTGAGTGTATGTGTGCTTTCGCTTGATAAGCTAATTGCCCCTTGGCCAATCGAAATACACGGTCTAATGGCTTAGAAACATTAAGTCAATTAGCAAAAAATAATAACAGACAGCGATACAGTCAATCACTTACACATTTTCCCACATCTAACACATAATTCAACTTACTGTTTGTTGTTGTTTTTTCTTCTCTTATCCGAGTGCTGCTGGCTTTTCTACAAATGAAAACATACCGCATACATACACATACATGTGACACTAACGTGCATGCACCCACCCACCTATGCTGTGTCTCTTTCCTAACATGCAAACAGCCGCGCATGCCAGCTGCAAACGAGGCTACACAACAGGAAGAGAGCTGAGAGGTGGCGATACCTTAGGGAGCTCATTTACAGTGATTTTTCACACACACACACATGTACAAGACACAGATACATACAGAGACAGATGCTTGCCAACACAATTATGTATTCAATCTAAAAAAAGAGAGACCTGCTGAATCCTTCCATCTTCACGACGCCTTCAAACCTCACAAAACGCATGAACACACACAGGCAGCATTCACACCAGCAAAGACACACATGGATCTAAGTGCACGCGGAATAAAATAGGATTAACTGTGCCTGCAGATAATACTGTTTTGTTTTTTAAAGTCGGATTTTACTGTACTTCATTCACAACACGCTCTGGAGTTGAAACCCAAATCTGTCAATTACCCCTCTTTCTTGGGGATAGTGGGCGGCCATGTTACTGTACACCACACAGAAAACGTGATCAAAATCCAAAGAGGAATTGCGTTACAGTTTTTTTATCTTATCTCTGAAAGGAAATTGTGATCGGACGTGATTTGACTTCGCTCAGAATGACACTTATTCCATAAATATTTTGCCTGCTCAGCCAGATTAAAGGTAAAAGCTTGAGACTGATAAATTGTAATTCGGCTCCTCAGGTGAGATCATGGAAAGTGTGCCCTGGAAAAATGAATGAGAAAGGCAGTTAGCACTCACATGCTCCAGTGGAGCTGCTCGGGCGTCGAGTATAGCAGACAGTGGTGTTTCTCACAGGTGTGAGTGTTGTAAAAAGCAGCTATAACAGAAACTAAATTGAACTTGTGCAAATCACAAGTGCTGTCCATCACGGTACGGAGAACAATACTCACTCACTGCGACTGAAGATATGCTTGTTTAGACATTTAGTTAGAGGGGTAAGTTAACCCAAACCGTAAAAAAACATGTTTTCTCTCCCCGCTGTTGTGTCCAACCATGCAGAACGTTTCGTTTTGACATATCGGCTTCGTAAACAGTGACTCAGCACTAAGCAGAATAGAAAGTAAGTGCTGCTATTTCCATAACTATTTAATCATTTATTTGAAGTCTTAAAAAATATGCAAATTGGTATTAAGTCTGGGGAAATAAAGACAGGTCTAAGACAGATATGTTTTTGATTATCGTAGTTACATGTGTTGGGGTTATTAGCAGTTATTCATTTCCAGAACAATTTCCTTGAAAGACATGCTCAATTTAAAAAAATATTTAAATAAATATGTATTCATCATTTTATAAGTTGTTCTAAGTTTGCCTGTTGGCCTGAAGGTACACTTAAAGGTGGGCTATGTAATTTATTTCAGAAACACTTTTTGTTATATTCCATGGAATGCTCTTAACATCCCGATAGCAATGAATATATTAAATGCTTTGACAATAAATACATAAAAAAATTTAATCTGTGGAAGCCGTAGCGCTGTAAAAAGCACGGCCAATCATTTTAGCCGGCCCGGCTAAAATAACTGGATGGCCTACCTGCCTGTCAGCCTTCCATCTGTGCACAAAATCGTGCCCTCATTGGTCATGTGCGTGTTCGTGTGTTGGAGGAGGGGCTCTGTCTTCCGAGTAAATCGCCAGAACGCCGACACCTCCTCATCACTCCACCGCTCCCATGTTTTTTTTTGTGTTGCCATAAGTTAGTCTCTCTCCGTTGGTGCGCTGGGCTAATGCTAATGCTAATAATGCTAATGCCAGCAAATACAATGGCGGCTTCACAAAACTTTTCCAAGTTTTATGGGGCGTGGTTTGCAATTCGCCCAGCCAATCAGAAATTGGAACCTTTTTCTCCCCAGGAAAGTCCCTGCTCTCTTGCAGGGACTAAAAAGGGGTGAAAAGGTTCGCAAAAAAAGGAAATCCCAGGAACTATCGGAACTATTCCTGGGAAAAGTACTCCGGTTTGAAAGCGCCTAATGGTGCTCTAGGAGGAGATTCAGATGATAAGGTGGAGGGGGGTTACCTTGGTTGATGATTGGCTAACCCCGGGATTCCACCGGGTCCGTCTGCGCCGCGTTACGGCTGTGCCGCGGTTTTGTTCCGACCTCCTACAGCGCCAAACCCCACCGGGCGCGTTTCAGAAGCGGAGCGTCTTGCCTGCCGGCTCGCAGTTTTTGTTGATTTGTGCATATTTCCTGGACAGGCTACTTTGTACAGAAAAAGTTAATAATAATTGTAATGGTCCAGTTATAAACGACATGAATCAAAGATGTGTTGCTGTATTTTAGTGGTAAAAAAATGCATTCATCATCATAAAAATTTACACAGTGCCTGTAAACCGGAGGAGAACGCTGGCATTTCTCCTCCTACTTGAAAGACTACGGAGGGATAGGGTCTGCAAAATTAGTTTATTTTGGGGATTTACTGGATGCTCTGACCATTCCACTTCCTGCCCGGCGCTATGCAACGCCTCACGCGTCGAAAATAGACCAGCCACGCTTCTGGGACGCTTCTGGGACGCTTCTGAGCCGTAACGCGGCGCGTCTGGTGGAATAACACCCATTGACTAGAGTGGCCGCGATCGCTATGAACGCCGCAGCGCAGCCATAACGCGGCCGTAACGCGGCCGTAACGCGGCCGTAACGCGGCCGTAACGCAGCGCAGACGGACTCGGTGGAATACAGGGGTAAGGGTTGCACAACCCAAAAAAACATTGTGACATCACAAAGTGGCCTTTTTTTATAAAGATGGATGAGGAGAAAAAGAGAGAGAATATTTTATCTTGAAAATTTCCGAATCTCTTAACACAGAAGGGACACATATTTATGTATGAAAGATATGAAAAAGTGGATTTTGCACAATAGGTGACCTTTAAACCAAGACAGAAAACAGGTGAGAAACATAACTAGCTTTACATTTTGCTTTGTTTTTTGAATGTTACTGCAAACCATTGTTCATGTTCAGTGATGTGCCCTGAATATGTAAATAAAGGTTAGAATAAACACGTTTGCACGCAGTTATGGGTGCCCTCCACTTCTTTCAGAACAGTGGATCTTTAAGTTTGAACTGAAAGTGTGCAAAAAGGCTGCCTGCGGCTTGTGTCCCCTGCTCTGTTTGACCTGATTTATCTGTCTAACTTCTGGATGGCTAAGCCTTGCAGCTTTCTCTATGATCTTGTCTAAATTTACATCTCTCTACATGCCCCTCTAATCGTGACTGAGGAGAAGTTCTCATTGCTGCTGATGAAAGAGTAAGAGATCGATCAAATGCAAAACAGTTTCTCTAAAGCCTCCTTTGCATCACACATTGCTCCGTCTTTGTGGTTACGGATAAAAACACAGCTAAAATGGTCTGAAGGCAGCGCTCCCACGAAAACCAATGATCAGACTTTGCTAAGAAAGTGTGAGAACATTTTTGTTTGTGTTTGTGTGTGTGGGGGGGAGGTACAAATACATTCACTGGATGGTATTTGATGGAATAGAGTGACCAGAGAGAGACGTTTGTCCTTCAACGTCCCAGATACATTAAAGATATGGTGCAAAATATGCCTGTCAGCATGAATCAATGTCAGGTTGAGTACCCACTGCTATACCAACATGAAGCAGTGAGTCTGAACTGGAGAAAGACCTCACTGAGAGCAGTCATGCTTCAGGTTTCATGATGCTCGGCTGACTGACAGCTGGTGGCGGTGTTGCAAAAGAGGCGATGCACTCTTAAAGGCACTAAAAAAGAGAACTGCAAGCTAGCAAAGATGTACGTAAAGATTGCACAATTTATAATCAACAAGTTTTCAAGTTAACAAGGTTTTATTCTCCATGCATTTTGGTCAGAAACACTGAACTTAACCAACACTTTATTTGCTACCAGGGAAATATCCATATGGTACTAATTAATTTACCCAAAAAGTTGGCTGAAGTGAATTCCCATCCGTCTGTTGAGAGTATAATGATCGCAATGCGTGCACTGCATCATGATAGCAATTTGTTGGGCTAGTTTTACCTTATTATGACATTTTCCTTACATATGTGCTTTTATTTTCACGAATAGGCCTGTCATTTCTTACAATGATCCCCTCTACGTCTTCGACAACTCTGAAACTAAACCAAATACAAATTTAAGGGGATACAAACGTCCAGAAAGCTGGTATATTACTGCCAAATTTGACAGTTTGTCCAATTTAGCTTCCCCATTCCGGGATATGCCAAGTAAATTTGTTTAAAACCCTGTAAATGACAACATTGCTTTGACCTCTATATTAAAAACAACTTGAGATCTAAAGAACAAACAAATAAAAGGACTTATTGACTTCTGCATTATATAAAGACTCTTCAGAAAGAAGGAATAGGAACAAACATTACAGTATGAATACAGTCTTTTTTACGGTGGCCCTGAAGTGCAAAACACAACAGCATTTCACAAAACGCCGCAGCATTTCAGAAAACACCGCAGCATTTCAGAAAACACAACAGCATTTCAGAAAACACCGCAGCATTTCAGAAAACACCGCAGCATTCCAGAAAACACCGCAGCATTTCAGAAAACGCCACAGCATTTCAGAAAACGCCACAGCATTTCACAAAACGCCGCAGCATTTCAGAAAACACCACAGCATTTCACATTGGACGGAAAGGGTATTCCTTTAGGGAGAACACTTCTTGTTTGTGATTGGACAGAGCCAGCCAGAGAAGCACTGCTGTGATTGGTTGTTTTTGCTGCCAGTCAAGAAATGACGCTTCGTGATTGGTCAGCACCCGACAGCGCAACATGTCCCAACACATCAGCCCGGGCCGTTAACTGTTAGCACACAGAGCTCACAGCTCCTCATATCTGTTCAGAAACTGGACAAAAGTTAAACAAGTACAAAACACAGACTGTCTATGTCATGGCGAATACAGTCGCTGCTTTATTTATGTCTGTATGGCGTTGTTGTGAGTGTGGACGGAGCAGCTACAGGTTAGTTTAGCCTGATCGATCCGATTCCATTCAGAAAACACACATTTTAAAAGCTTTTCGCCTGCCTTCTTGTCTGCACACTTGTCAAAGCATTAATTCATGTTTTTTACTAACCGGTATCAGTATGTAGTTACTTCGGCATCACTTTGAAACGTGTATTACAATTAAATCACGGTCAAATATGTTCATTTTGTTGTAGTTGGTATCTCCCATAGGATTTACATGGAGATAAGTCCCTTAAAAACCATGAATTAATAAAGCATTAATTCATGTTTTTTTCGCATCGTTCTAATCGCTCGAGTTTCACTGCGGCTGTCAGCTGTGTCATTCAAACAAGACGCGCTGGAGAGGGGGCGGGGCGTATCTCCATGTAAATCCTATCGGAATCGGATCGATGAGGCTAAACTAACCTGTAGCTGCTCTGTCCACACTCACAACAACGTCATACAAACGTAAATAAAGCGGCGACTGTATTCGCCATGACATAGACAGTCTGTTAGAGCCATATGAAATCCGCATTCACGGAATCGCGGACGGAATCGCGGAATTGACCAATAAAAATGGAATCAACTGTAAAACGTGGAATATTGCAGAATTTGCCATAATTTGGACTGAAATTCCGTTTTCGGGAGAACGATGGAACGTTTGGTGCAAAGCAAACATGACCGGGACGCTAAAGCGTGTTACAACGCACACGTCACTTCCACACTGCTTCACAACAACACAGCAATTTCCAAGCGTGTAGCTGCTTCGGTATTAACATCATCTAAAAAGCTACGAAATTCCACACTAAACCCTCAATTCAGAGCACAGCAGTATCCGAATGATTTTTATGCCTCCGGCGATAAGTTGTTTTGTAAATATTGTCAACATACCGTGGATTGGACCCGCAAAAATACGTGCGATGATCATTTAGTTAGGCCTGTCACGATAATCAATAAATTGACTTATCGTACGATAAATAAAAATGGACTCGATAACTTTTCTGAGCTCGATAAATTGCCGTTTACATGCGAGTTTGTTTACATAAGGATGTGACCAGCATTTTAGCCCGGCGGCTGTGGCTGCCAGCCCGGCGCGCTGTGAGGGGCGGGGCTCACACACAGCCCATGACACAGCCAGGTCAGGACACTCCGCGTGCAGCAGTGTAGCAACCAAAATAATAATATAGAGACAAGCAGGAGACAACGTGTGACTTACTCGAGGGAATTTGAAGTTAAATGGAAGTGGTTGCAAAACCTAAAACCACATCTCCGGTGTGGGAATATTTTGGATTTAAGCCAAATCAACGAGGCGAACCTACGGACTTGAATGAGCCGGGCGGTGTGTCGCATTTGTTTTAAAAAGGTAGCAACAAAAGCTAGCAATACGACCAACCTTAAACTGCACCTGAAACACAACCACCCCATTCCGTTTTCCCAGCTGGGAGCAAACACGGCAGCTGGAGATGGAGAGCCCCCACCTTCCCTACAGTTTGCAATCAAAGATGCATTTGCCCGACAATGCAAACATGTTGGTGTTCCTTGCTCGAAATCTTTGAAATACAGATTTGGATATGGCCTGTTGAGGCATCTGGGTGTTTTTATGTATTGTTTTTTTTTGCTTGTGAGACAATGTGTGCTCATATTTATGTATTTATTTATATATATATATATA
This sequence comes from Dissostichus eleginoides, assembly GCA_031216635.1. Lineage (NCBI taxonomy): Eukaryota > Metazoa > Chordata > Actinopteri > Perciformes > Nototheniidae > Dissostichus > Dissostichus eleginoides. Next base: position 23,276,719 of record CM062275.1, read on the forward strand.
TATATATATATATATATATATATATATGAGAGAGAGAGCTCTGTTTTCCAGCCTGAGTCTATTGATTGTTTTGGTTGTGTGTGATTTTAATTAATTTGTTATAATTAAATGTATTTGTTTTATTTATTATATATAATTTATATATTTGAATATTATTTCACATTTCATTTGCAATGTTGAATGTTCAATAAAAAGTTCTGTTTGAAAGGATGTACTTGAATTATTATTATATATTATCATTATGTCAGTGGTCTAAAATGGTCTTACAACGGTGCGACAATATTATCGTTTATCGCAATAATTTCCAGGAAAATTTATCGTCCAACAAAATTAATTATCGTGACAGGCCTACATTTAGTCTCGAAAAGCCATGTCAGAAACAAGGGAAAACACCGTGCTTCCCAAAACACACCAGCACTTCAAACAACAATTACAGCAAGTACCTCGTCAGCAGATTCAAGACGAGAGTTTGTGCAGGACTTTGTAGCTGTTTGCGCCGAGTCAGACATCCCTTTACTTGAAGCTTATAAACACTTTAAAATTGAACTGCAGCACTTAAACATTAAAAAAGACTTTTATATCTTATTAAATTGTGGCCATTTATTCATTCCCACTTATTAGACACTATTTCTGATGGTAAAATGAGCGTAAATATTAAAACGGAATTTGGGAAAAAATAAAATGGAATTTGGAAAATAATAAAACGGATTTCATATGGCTCTACTGTCTGTGTTTTATACTTGTTTAACTTTTGTCCAGTTTCTGAACAGATATGAGGAGCTGTGAGCTCTGAGTGTGTGCTAACAGCTAACGGCTGATATGTTGGGACATGTTGCGCTGTCGGGTGGTGACCAATCACGAAGCGTAATTTCTTGACTGGCAGCAAAAACAACCAATCACAGCAGTGCTTCTCTGGCTGGCTCTGTCCAATCACAAACAAGAAGTGTTCTCCCTAAAGGAATACCCTTTCCGTCCAATGTGAAATGCTGTTGTGTTTTGTGAAATGCTGTTGTGTTTTGTGAAATGCTGTTGTGTTTTGTGAAATGCTGTGGTGTTTTGTGAAATGCTGTTGTGTTTTGTGAAATGCTGTTGTGTTTTCTGAAATGCTGTTGTGTTTTGTGAAATGCTGTTGTGTTTTGTGAAATGCTGTTGTGTTTTCTGAAATGCTGCAGCGTTTTGTGAAATGCTGTGGTGTTTTGCACTTCAGGGCCACCGTACTTTTTAGTGCTTCATCTCTGTTTCATTAACCTGTTCTACACCGCCCCCCCGGTACCGGGGGGAAAAACGCGTCATCTGCAGGAAACAGTGTCTGAGGGCATCTTAATATTTAATAAACTATGAATGTTTTATATCCATGTAACGGGAACAAACTCAGCTAACTGATTTTTTTTTCAAAAAACCACAATGCTAACGCTCAGCCTCTGAATTAGCAACGAGCAAAAAATGCTAATGCATTACTGCACAGAAACTCACTCATAAAACCCTTATTATTTATCTTTACTGCACATCCAACATAACGACTAGCATCGTGAGAAGACACAGAATCGATCGGTTACATTAGATAGATGTAGCCTACATTATCACTCCATGATAAGAACTCGCGACTTTATAAACAAAAACAGATATCAAACATGTGGCGCTAGGTAGCTAAAAACGCTAACATGGCTTACCTGTGTCGTTGTCTGGTCAAAAGTGGTCTTCAAGGTATTAAAATGATACAAACGCTGCTGAAGGTTAATCCATAGGTTAATCCGATGTGTCTGTGTCCCTTTGAAATTATTTGTGATAATCCATAAGCAATAAACCTGCTTTTCCATTTTCAGATGTCAGAGCGAGAGATAGGTTCACTCTCATGCAAAACTGCGTGCGCATAGCTCTCATTTCTCAATGGTAACGTTGGTGTGTATGTGGAAACACCCCTTCGATTCTATTGGCTCTAACGGTCAAAAAGAGACGTCAATCACCAAAATCGACCAATGAGTTCCAGAGAAACGGTAAAAAAGGCCATTTCCACCCAGATCACCTCAGAAGTGGAGTTTATTTTGCTAAACCTCTCTAAAAAGGTCAAATGTCACTTGTTTTGCATCAATCTTGATACAGGGTACTTATTATATGTTGTACTTTGTATTCCTAAAGCTTTTAGTCTACCTTACCATCATCGAAGGGTAGTTTTCACTATAAGTAAAAAATTATTTTTGGACGGAAACTAAAATTTACAGTTTTTTACCATGTTCAATCTGAATTTTCTTTAAAATAAAAAACATCTATATTGATTCTGGCTTTTCTACATCCGACTCACAGGTTTATCATTACTTTGAGAAAAAAGATTATTAATTTAACCCTTTTAGAAGGGAAGATATGGTCATTTGTTCTGGGAATGTCATTTTCGAGCCTGAGACCTGAAAAACAGGCTCAGTGCAGAATTAATGCTCTCTGGTTCCTACAGTATACCACCAGCCTTAGCAAGAGAAACTCTCCCTATATCAAATACCATCCTGACCTCCAGGAGCAATAAAGGTTGGTGAGGAAAGTACAGTGTGTGTGTGTGTGTGTGTGTGTGTGTGTGTGTGTGTGTGTGTGTGTGTTTTCATTGAGTGTGAACCTTTCTTTGGTTGCCAAGCCAAGAGCAAGTTGCAGAAAAAGAGTATTAAAACCATAATTTAAAACCTTAAATATTCATATACAGCAGTGGTTCTCAAACTTTTCCTGTCATTCCCCACTTTGAACAGGTGGGCCTTTTCAAGCCCAACCTGTTCCTCATCGCTCCAATAAAATGGTAGGCCAAGCTTAAAATTGTCAAATGTATCGTTCTATAACAGGGGTCTCCAACCTTTTTTAGGATGAGAGCTACTTTCAAAAAATAAAACAAGTCTTGAGCTACTTTTACTCCTCTTTTTGTAGTGTATATATTTAGCACATTTTAACATTATGCTCACCTTTAACCTTTGTGTGCTGTTTGGGTCTGTGGGACACGTTTTCAGTGTTTACTAAAAGAAAATGTATTCAATTTAATGATTTTAACCTGCTTTATTTGGGGGTGGACCTCACATCCTCTAGGGGGGTCCGGGGGCATGCACCCCCGGGAAGATTTTTTTTAAAATGCTGAAGTGAAATGCATCAATCTGGTGCACTTTGAGCACAAAATGAATTTATGGATACAGCTCTCAACACTGAGATGAAAGGGAGCTGTATACTTTTCAATAATCCAAACATCTTTAAATTATGATCTCAACCAATAACAAATCATTTAAACTTGTTTATTCTTATCTTATGTTACCTAGTTAGCATTCTTTCTTTTTATTTATGCTTATTTTTAAATAAAACATCTTGTGGGTCTTCAACGTGAACTTAATAGGATGTTTCAAAAAGTTAATATGTTATAAAACAATAAATATTTAACTTAATTTGGAAATCTGAAAAAAAAGCTAACAGTATAAACAAACTAAATTAAGAACGTTTTGTGACCCCCTGAGATGCTCTGGTGTCACCCACTTAGGTCGCCACCCCCAGGTTGGAAATCGATATGAAGACACAAATTAGCTTCTAATTGCCTTAATGATTAGTCTTTGCACGACTGTGGGGGTTATGGGATGTTCTTGGTTAATAACTTCATTTACTTCTCTTTCAGCATTAATAAAATGTGTTATGGGGTGGAGTGGTTAAAAGTAGGTCAGCTCTTCATGAAGAAGACCACTCAAAAAGACTGTTTTACTTCTCACCTCAACACCTAAACTGTTTTATTCCAGCACACCCCCACCAGTGTCAAGACCCCATCTACGGCTCCCCTGGGATGATCTTCGACTGGCTGCTATTTATAGAGCTGCATCCCTGTAAATTGATATAATTGACAAGGTCAACACCAAAGTCTTTAATCACTTTTGGCATCTCCTCTGATTGATCACTCTGTGTATGCTGTTGCTAAAAGGACTGTGAACGGGACTTTGTTGTTTTCTGTGGAGTTCTCTGTTACCAGAAACCATTAATGGCCTTTAATGACTTTCTTACATTATACACAAGCAGTACAGTGTTACTGTTTTGGTATCCCTTTAGAGATATAAACGAATGTGTGTGACCTGAGTAAGTCTGGTTTTTAGGAAGAATAAATTCAGTTTCAAAGGAAAATATGAATGTGGATGTTCTTCCTGTTCTGTTTTGACAGGAAACACAATGTAGAAATATATATTACATGTAACAGCTGGATACATCTTATTTTCTCAGAAGTGCATTGTACAGAATGCTTCTGCTATGAAGTAAATTGACAGATGAAAGTTTGCATTTGTTTATTTTAGATCATGACTATTTGTGCTACATTTTGCTGTCTGAACTGATTCTTTATAGCAGGTGGAGACATTGGTCAGCTGTCTTTGTACGGGGTAAGGTGGTGTACAGTTGTGACATTTTCTTTAAAGTATGTATTACATTTTTCCTACTCAACACAAACAAAACAGCTCAGACGTGAAACGACAAACACAATCAGTAGGTAGGAAAAAGAAATAAAACATAGTGGATATAAAATACACCCTGAACCCTCGCCATCCTAACAGAGGGAGGCAACAGCAAATAAATCAATACATAATAGCAAGGTTACAGGAAAATTGATTTGCAGTAAAGAAGGCTTAGAGACGGGCTAAACCGGTTAAGGAGACCCTTGTAATTTAGAAAATGACAGCGAAGACCAATATACGACAAGCAAGGGTCCCAAACATTACACACAGTGTCCACTGGGGAGTGAGGCGTGAGATGGATTCACTGGGGCTACACTCCATTATCTCCACACTCCATTAGAAGATTGATGTTCCCAAAATGTTTATTGACGAAGGTTTGCAACCTGCATCTTTGCCCGACATGTGCCGTTGGGTTGCACATGACGACGGGCAGCTCTTCCTCTCACATTTTCTTCCCCTGGGTTCGACTGTTAACGACAGACACTATCTCACTCATTAGCGAAATTATTTATAATGCACTTGTCAATTATGTGCATCAAATCATGGCGTAGGGGTGGCTAAAGTTCAATGGGAAGAGAAAATCAGATTGCTGAGAGACAGCCTTATTGAAGGCAGGCTCGACGAGATTGAAGAGATAAAATGATATGACAGAAAAAGAGGCAGCTTTTTTACTCAAAATCACCTACTTCCAGATAAAAATGTAATGTAACTACATATTTGCACTAGTTTGGTTTTGGAAGAACAAAACAAAGGACTCGTGAAGGGTAATCTAGAATCTCAACTGAACCCCTACCCTAAAATCAACTCTTCCTAATTTACATATGTGGGTCAGGAAGTTGTTGGGAAGATGGGAGATTTTGAGGTCTCTGTAGGCTAGGCCAGGCTTTTGAAGATCTGCAGTGTGAGGTTTGTTTTTGTGGAGGAGCAGGGGGCTGTGTGTGTCGAAGTTTGAATTTGTGTTTCCAAAAGTGCTGAATCGCTAAGAAGTGTTATGATACCGGTGAAATGAGCTCACTCCTGAGATCTGCTCCCGCTCCTATAGGGATTCTAGACATGCTATTAATATCCAAGCCCATTACTTCTTTGTTTACAGCCATTGTTTATATGTGATAAATAATGATAGCAATCTCAGGTTTAAAAATAAAGAACATCTAAAGATATAAGTGTTGTGTCCAAGGCTTAATCCTAAAACATATAAGTGGTAAATAACTGGTGGATATAGAGGTATTTTTATGGTTCCTATAGAATCTGATTGATTTTAAGTGATTCCCTTTGAAGTCAATTTAAATGTATAATAAATGACAAATATTCAACGTCCCCAATTAAATTGTCAAGGCGTTGTGGATCTTTGGGTGATTTTTTTTTAATATATCTTTTCTTGAATTACATTTTTATTTCAAACTGCATCTACTTTGCACACTTTATAATGTATATATCCTAAGTTTATAGTTTATTTAGTAGTTCGGTAAATCTATTATAGGGTTTTCTAATTTATTATATATATTTTTAAATTGTGTATATTTTTGGATTGTACACTCTATCTTTTAATTGTCAATATATTTATTGTTTTTTTATTTTATTTTGAATGTGCAATCTCATTTTCTACAGGATGCTGTAACAAAAAAGCTTCCCAATTTGGAATAAAAAAATATATTTAATCTAATTTAATCTAATCTAATCATCTGTTTTTTAATCTAGCAGCATCAAGTAATAATGTTGGGGTTTTGTTGCATAAATTAATTATCAGCCTAATATGTTATTTGTGTGCAACACAGTCTCACTCCCTGATAGTCCAATAGCGACGCTTGGTCAGGGTCCTTTGGCGTGCAGTTGTGACGCACCGAGTCTCCTTTAGCTTCATAAACGGACGCAAAGAGCTTTCAACTGATTGCAATGTATTCCCATCGGCGGCGGTATTTGACGCTCAGGGAAGCACCGCATCGGTCTATGTCGTCCGTTTATGAAGCTGAAGGAGACTCGGTGCGTCACAACTGCATGCCAAAGGACCCTGACCAAGCGTCGCTCTTGGACTATCAGGGAGTGAGACTGTGTTGGTTTGGTGCTAATTAGAATATATCCGGATGCTAACAAGCTAATCTAAGATAGTGAACATTATACTTGCTAAACTTCTCAGCATTGTCATTGTGAGCATATTACCAAGTTTAATTTACCACTCCTGTTTCAAAGTACAGTCTCAAAGAGCTGCCATGGTTGTCGACTGTTTTTCGATAATTTGATTAATTAAAAAGTACACTTCAATAGCAACAATAGTTGAGGGATCCTGTTTCGAAATCTAGTTTTAAGACCTCAATGTGCTTAATTCATATTGCACTCACAGTGGACACATTCATATATAAAGTTGTGTTTAATCTAATAACCATAAGCTAACTCACAGGAAGCCTGGGGCCTGTGAGAATAGGAGAATTGGTTAATTTCTGGGCAAATACTGAAGCTGCCATTTATAGTTTTCTGCATGCTCTGTACTGTATGACAACTTGGAGACAGGCGTGGCACATAAGGGGCACAACAGAAAACAGTATTCCCTAGATTCCCTATAGTACATGTTCAGTATACAGTATGTTATTCCCCAATATTCCAATCTGATTTGACTTTAATTGGGATTAAAATTAGCCTACATGCATCATTCATATCAAAGATGGCTGTTTAAAAGGGCCATCTGTCAGGATGAGAGCACCCAATACATCCTAACCAGAGCCAGACTGATGCAGCAACAGAGAGTAAAAAAAAGGGTTAATGTTTGCTGTTTGGTGACATCTGCTGGAAGAAAATAACCCTCACTCATTTCTTTTTTAAAGTTTGCATGATTTTGAATGGGGGGACTTTTACTTGTATTAAAGTAGTTTTAAGTTGTTGTATTGTTACTTTGCCTATATATTCTTCGGTATCTCCCTTTATATATACAGTCTATGGCAGGGTCGGCAACCCCTGGTGGCACGCGGCACCGTAACCAGTGGCACACTAGGAATAAGTGGAATAAGTGTGCAAAATATTTAAATTTTATTTTCGGATCCTGAACGAGACCGCCGCCAGAGCGCGTCTCCCCGTTACCTGCCATGCACGCAACGCAGCCCCGCTCTCTTTAACTCAAGGCGACTTTCTGCCGCTTTCCTCCGTGGTGCAGTGCTGATCGTTTAACCACAGAGGAAAGCACTTCACAAATTGCAGTACCCATAAGGAGCTGTACAAATGCTGCAGTTTTTGCGTGGCTGTGTCTTAGTTGAAAGCCCAGTGGCGATCTGCTCATCTCTCCTCGAAATAACATGCTACACAGGGGCGGACTGGCCATGTGTGTTCTGGAGAATCACAGAACGGAGGATCGTCCTTATTATTATGCCGTTTAAACCAATTATTTAAATGTGTTTGTTAAATTCGGCATCATGTAAGTTAGGGACGCTCCGATCGATATCGGACGATACTCACTCTCTGCCGATCGATCGGTACTCTCTAAAAATGCCAATCGCGAGAGCCGATCGCATGACGTAAAATACATGACACTTTTCTCTGTGCGCGGCAAAACAAGCTCGCCAAAATGGCTTCACCAGTCTGGCAGTATTTTAAGGTGTCCGAAAATGACAATAAAATAGCGGTATGCAACGTGTGTGAAGCAGAAATCCTGCAGCTCCGCTCGCTGTGACGGACCGGTGAGCGGAGCAAAACACACTAAGAGTTAGACCTAACACACTTAGCTATTTTATCTACCTCTGGAACAAGCTAAACTAGTTATTAGGGCCCGAGCACGGAGTGCTAGGACCCCAACGGTGTCCTAGCACGAAGTGCGAGGAAACCTATTGTTATTGGTGGAATTCTTCTTCTTATTATTATTATAGTGCTGGCGTTTCCTGTTTTTGAGGGCTTTAGGACGCTCACAAAGTTGTATAATTTTGCACGGACGCCAGGACCGGTGAAAAATTCAACATTCTGGAGTCAATGGGTTCAAATTGTCCAAGGTGCTCGCTAGCGCCACCTATGAAAAACCCATTTCGGAATAAATTCACAAAGTCGCACCGTAACTCCGAATGACCTGAAATTTTGCACACATATCCGGATGGACCTGTTCTACAAATAATCCTCTTGGACCCCTAAGCTCCGCCTACTTTTATTTTTTTCTAATTAGCATAATGTTCAAAACAGTGAAATATTCACTTAAATTTCAATTTTCAGTTTTTGAACACCAAACTTCGTATACAGCATCGGCGGAGGGTCATACACATTAACGTAGAAAATGAGCATGTTAACACGATAAATATTGCCGCCATGAATCAAAAAGTACTAGCAAAAATGCGGGGCTTAGAAATAAATGCTCATAACTCATCAACAATGTATCCATATATCACAGATTTTGGTGGATAGGTTCAGTCCGTCTTGGAGAATAGGGGGCGCCAAAAACACCACCAATTTATAACTCAAGAACGGATGGACGAATTTCTTTTTTTTTTCTTTACACATACTCTCGGGGTGACTACGAACTGAGATTTAAAGTGTCGCAACAAATGCAGAATGTGGGCGTGGCCTATACATTTTTTTTAAATCGCGATAGCATAAAATCAGCTTCGGACGCAAAACTTGGTACACACGTCACAGCCCACGACTTTTTCGAGAATGTAAAAAAAAAACGTAATTTTTCAAAAAAACTGCTCACTAGCGCCCCCTATTGTGTGGTAGTCACATATAGTTTCTCAGAACTTCACGAATTTTGGCACAAAGATTCCTCATGGAATTACGGACATATTTCTAATTAGCTTCCATAAGCCCCGCCCCCGAGAAAGTCGGCCATTTTGAAAAATGTGCGTTTTTCATGCATTTTAAGCACATTCTTGCGAACTCCTCCTAGGGAAATGATCGGAAAAATTCCAGTCCAGGACAAGTTCAGCCCATATCCAATGTGATGCTAAATTGCGAAGGAATAGTCGATCGCTCAAACGAGGAGCTCGTAAGCGAACGGACAATTTCCCATTTTTGACCATTTACATGTCACAAATTACTCCAAACTACTCGCATATCGTTTTTCCGATATTCACGAAACGCTGTATACACATTGCTATTATGATTGCACACATATTTCTAATTACTTTTCATTAGCCCCGCCCCCCAGAAAGTCGGCCATTTTTTCAAATGTGCGTTTTTCATGCATTTTAAGCACAATTTCTGTTAATTCCTCATAGGGAAATGATCGGAAAAATTCCAATCTAGGACAACTTAAGCGCATATCCAATGTGATGCTACATTGCAAAGGAATAGTCATTTGCTCGAACGGGGAGCTCGTAAGCTAACGGAGAATGTACAATTTTTGACAAATACATTAATCCAAACTACTACATTTCCATTATGGAAACATTTACAAAGTCGCACCGTTAACTCCGAATGACCTGAAATTTTGCACACTTATTCGGGTGTACCTACTCTACATATTATCTCCATGAACCCCTAAGCTCCGCCTACTTCATTTTTTTTTAATTAGCATAATGTTAAAAACAGTAAAATATTACCTTAAATTTCCATTTTTTGTTTTTCAACGCCACACTTAGTATACAGCATCGGTGGAGGGTCAGACACATTACCGTAGAAAATGAGCATGTTCAGTCGATAAATATGGCCATCATTAATCTAAACCTGTTTGCAAAAAGTCGGGGCTTACAAAGAAATGCTCATAACTGGTTAGGGTTTAGGGTTAGGGTTAGCCCTAACCCCTAACCCACACACACCGCCTCTGCTGGCGGCAAATTAAATTACAACAGACACCTACTCACTGTACAACACACACATACAGCTCCTAAAGCATATCATGTATATCAGGCTACAGCCCTTGTATATTTTATTATGTGAACACTATATGGTTTCATGAATAATATCTACTCTTTACTTGTAGATATCTACTAAAGCATACAAATAAAGTGTGCAATGTAGGCCTGTTACATATGTTATTGCTGTTCTCACTGTAAACATCGCGTCTGAATGAAAGCAGTTGGATTAAAAAAAAATAGCCTAACATCCAGGCGAGATGTGATTAGTGAGTAAACAAACGGTAAAGGGCAGAAAGTCTGATGCACATTTGATCCTCTTAAATAACTTATAATCACAACGGGAACAGTTTGCAGAGCTTTGCTTCCTTGACATAAGTTCAGCCATGCGTCACGCCTCTTTTAAACATCACTGTTGGCTGAAATCGACTCCGGAGGATACATCAGTGTACCCTCGGTTATAGCTCCTCCAGAGACTCTCCTCTCTCCTCTTTCCTCTAAATCAGTGTATCCTCGGTTACGGCTCCTCCAGACAGCCTCCTCGATAATCGATCCTCAACGAGCCTTTAGAGAAATTTGTTTTCCTTCGAGACGGCGCGCCGACATCCGTTTCCGGGTCGCTGCCGGAGGACCTGGGAGCCTGGGACGCGAAAATGAGAGAAATGACAAACGGCTCATTTCGGAGGACTCACGCGCGTCTGCTTGACGCCGGGACGACCGGTGTTCCGGATTAACTGGTTTCCCGATCAACTGGGGCACAGATGTAGGGGGCGTGGCCTTTGACTGAAATACACATTTCGATGGCTTCTTCTGTCGTTTACATAAATCTTTTGGTATATTTGGCTCGGTAGGAAGACTTTGATGCACATTCAGTACCAGTGTGTGAGGTTGTGGTTACGATGGCGATATCCGGACGCGAACAGCGAGGAGTACAAAAAGAAAAACTAGTTGAGTGGGGATGTCTGTTCAAAACATTGCGAGCTCCAATAAATCATTTAAACCAGCTATTGTTGCCAGACTTATTACTGAATATCGTTCTTAATGTGATACCAAGTCCATCTGAGACCTGTGTACACCTTCAGATAGCCTCCAAGTGAAGCGTATGTTGTTTACTCACAGTTTGAAAGCAGCGTGGAGAAGTCTTCAGCTGTGGTAAACTGTGGTCCGCTCGAATAAATCATTAAAACCAGCTATTGTTGCCCGATTTATCACTGAATATCGTTCTTAATGTGATACCCAGTCCATCTGAGACCTGTGTACACCTTCAGACAGCCTCCAAGTGAAGCACACAGTGTTTACTCACAGTTTGAAAGCAGCGTGGAGAAGTCTTCATCTGTGTTAAACTGTGATCCGCCCAGGTAAACGGCGATCCGCCCAGGGAACTGGGACCCGCCCAGGGTAAACTGTGATCCGCCCAGGTTAAACTGTGTTACGACTTCTGTGGCTATCTACCAGCGATCATGTTTAATATTAAAGACTACACAAACATGTATCCCTTTATAAAAACGGTATTCTGCAGCACTCATCCAGATAAGATGTGACTGTTAACTCGTTTTGCAAAGATAGCAGCAGAAATGTCATTGCTGCATGTGCAGGGATATTTAGACTTTAAAATGCTGCTTGGTCATGAATATTGGTCTCGGCAAACAATATTAGGAATCCTCTAGCGCAACAGCTTTGGTCCAGGTTTACATCCTATCAGCTACTGCATTAGCAGACATAGCAAAAGGAAATGGGGGCCTATTTAGAAAGTTAGCATTTAACAATTGTGAGGCTAAATATTGTATTGTACAGCATAATGTTGCATGGCAAATATCACGAAACACATGGCCTGATTTGCATATTGGAACTTAATGTGTGCACTAGAACACATTTATATGTCAAATTAACACTTATCACAACATAATGTGGGCTCGCAGGCTGATAAACTAGGATATCTGATCTCGGTGGGTCTTAATGAGGCTTAATACAGACCTCAGTCAGTATACTATTTCTAAGCAAATGCCTATAATATGTATATTATATGGCTTAAAGTGTACATACATTCGCTCACATTATAAATGATGGTCGGGTTGCATTTTTCTGGAACGTGTTAACAATGTTATTGTAAGAAAATAACCTGTGGTGATCAATTACGATGTGTTGATTCGTGGCGCATTCATAATGCGCAGGGCTTGAGTGATTTTTACTGTTGGGACTCGGGTTTGAGTCCAGCATGAAGTTTTTTGTTATTTTCATGTCGATGGACACTGAATATTATGTTTGAATAGAGGATTCCTAATATTGTTTGCCGAGACCAACATTCATGACCAAGCAGCATTTTAAAGTCTAAATATCCCTGCACATGCAGCAATGACATTTCTGCTGCTATCTTTGCAAAACGAGTTAACAGTCACATCTTATCTGGATGAGTGCTGCAGAATACATTTTTATAAAGGGATACATGTGTGTGTAGTCTTTCATATTAAACATGATCGCTGGTAGATAGCCACAGAAGTCGTAACACAGTTTACCCTGGGCGGGTCCCAGTTCCCTGGGCGGATCGCCGTTTACCTGGGCGAATCACAGTTTAACACAGATGAAGACTTCTCCACGCTGCTTTCAAACTGTGAGTAAACACTGTGTGCTTCACTTGGAGGCTGTCTGAAGGTGTACACAGGTCTCAGATGGACTGGGTATCACATTAAGAACGATATTCAGTGATAAATCGGGCAACAATAGCTGGTTTTAATGATTTATTCGAGCGGACCACAGTTTACCACAGCTGAAGACTTCTCCACGCTGCTTTCAAACTGTGAGTAAACAACATACGCTTCACTTGGAGGCTATCTGAAGGTGTACACAGGTCTCAGATGGACTTGGTATAACATTAAGAACGATATTCAGTAATAAGTCTGGCAACAATAGCTGGTTTAAATGATTTATTGGAGCTCGCTATGTTTTGAACAGACATCCCCAGTCAACTAGTTTTTCTTTTTGTACTCCTCGCTGTTCGCGAGAGAGAGAGAGAGAGAGAGAGAGAGAGAGAGAGAGAGAGAGAGAGAGAGAGAGAGAGAGAGAGAGAGAGAGAGAGAGAGAGAGAGAGAGAGGAGAGAGAGAGAGAGAGAGAGAGAGAGAGAGAGAGAGAGAGAGAGAGAGAGAGAGAGAGAGAGAGAGAGAGAGAGAGAGAGAGAGAGAGAGAGAGAGAGAGAGAGAGAGAGAGAGAGAGAGAGAGAGAGAGAGAGAGAGGACATCACCGGCATCGGCATATAGTGCGTGTGCATCCTGTCAAATGCACTCGCTTTGACAGGAAGTGTTGTCAACAGCATGACGCCGGTAGAAATCTGCGACTTGTGTACTCTTTTGAAAATCCTACACACCATTTTTGTCTTGATTTTTAATGACTGTTTTTAAATGCCATTTTCTTAATGTCTTCATTTTTGTAAAGCACTTTGAATTGCCTTGTGTTGAAAGGTGCTATATAAATAACTTGCCTTGCCTTGCCTTGATACTGACACTTGTCGTATGAATCAGCATGTGTCTAGTATGACTGTCTGTATGGTGCGTCATTGACCTCCAAACGATGCGTTCAGTTTCACCGTGGGCACACAATCAAAGCAGAGAGAAATGGTCGTGGAGGGATTTTGCAAAAAAGGAGGCACAGTTAACTAACATCTAAAACCTTCACACTGGCTATAAACCAATTAAAGATTGCAATTAACAATAGGAAGAATACCAATACAAAAAATAAATTAGCAGATTATATATGGTGTTAAAAATAACATTGAATTAAGTGTAAACTGTCTAAATATGCAAAATGTTTCGTGCATATTATTTTTGAAGTTTTGAGGTGATGCTCATCTGACTCTAAACTAAAATTAAATTGAAAATCCAGGGATTGTTCCTTATCTATCAGTATCAGTTACTGCTTTGCATTTATCATAATCACCAAGAGAACCGCAGTGACGCGTCCTAAAACCCGGAAGTAAACTTCTTCCGGTTCCATCGTCAAAAAACAATGCAATTTCTCCATAGGGTTTTGGAAAATAGCTCAAAATAAGGTCTGTGGTTGAAACACATTTAAGAGAGGGATCACGTTTTGTTCAGCCAGATAATCTCCACATATCTACGCTACTTTTATAATTTTCGAATCATAAATCTAGTCGCCAGAAGCAAAATGCTAACGTTATGCTATAAAGGAACTACAAGCTAGAACGGCAGGGTCGCACTACTCAACGTCACGCCAACTTAAGATCGCCTCAACTGACTTTCGCGCGCTTGCATATTTTAACAAAGCTTTTCATTTTAGCCACGCTGAATTTAACTAGAAGTCATGGCTCTGTCCATTACCAGTCTAATATCTTTTTACAAAGATGACAAGAAGAGTGTAAATAGAGGGGAGAACCACTACAAGTCAGGACACGTACAACAGTGCAGCCTGGATGAAGGTGTGCTTACCGGTGTTGTGAGGGCTAGCATGAGGGACAAGGTTTATAGAGTGTCGGTGAGTAGTGATAGCAAGAGCACCGTTAACCTAGAGTTAATTTATTCACATTAGTGATATTAATTCCCATCAACAAATCCATTTTATGTGTCACATGAAATCTTTATTACAAATATTACACACCAGAAAACACAGAAATATCCATGAAATCAACATACAGTAGGCTATAAAAAATTAAAAGGGATAATTGGGAAGGCATTACAAATGCAAATATATTTTAAATAATGAAACAATCCCAGCCCACAGGTATACTACAGATACTTAAGATAGGCATATACTCTCTTTCAAGCAGAACACAGGGGGAAAGAAATTTAGCGGGAGTGTTTACGTAATCGGCGTAATGACGTACAACGGCCTCGACCATTTCTGTAGTCCACTAATGCCACTTGTTAACAACCATCGTTTTTCCGACACGTAAACTCTTCAGAAATCACCAGCGGGGTCACTGCTGATGTATTTAATGTGGTAGAACAAAACGTGATCTATCTCTTAATTTTGTGTCAAACACAGACCTTATTTGGAGCTATTTTCCAAAACCCTATGGAGAAATTGCATTGCTTTTTGACGAAGGAACCGGAAGTGGTAAAAATGCTAACTTACTTCCGGGTTTTAGGACGCGTCACTGCGGTTCTCTATACAGATTAATTTAAGATCATTCAGTGTGCAAACTGATTAATGTTGACTTCTGTTATCATGACTCAATTACTTGACAATGATTGACAGGGGAATTTCCAGGCCTTTTTTTCATGGTGTGATAAGTGCCTGAGATAACACAATTAATTCAATATAAGGAACCATTTTTTAAGTACAGTACTTGAGTTAATCTACTTATTAACTTTACAGCACTGCAAATAGGGGAAGTAGTGAAAGATTGACTGCTGCTTTACTGATTTACTTCTTCTGTCGTTAGTCAACAATATGAAAAACATGCTATCATACGCGATGAGTGCCCATTTTATTTGTTAGTCAAATCCGGCTGTGGTAGTGTCACACGGCATGGCAGGGGCACACAATGCAGCGAGAAATAATGACATGTTTGCTCTGTGGTGACATCTGATGGTGAAAAATACGTTTTTATGTTGAAAGAAATTACTACTAATTACAACTTTTAACAGAATATGACAATGACTTGCACTACGGCTATCAATTTTTATTCAATTTTAACATAAACTGGATTGTATTGTACTTGCAGAGGTTTAATTGCAATTCAATGTTGTAAATACATTGAAAAGATAGTGTCATAAAAACTAAACTAAACCTCATAATAAGACCTCATACATAGCGCTTTGACAGTGTGTATTACAAATAAACGTTTTCTGTGATAAAATAACAGTGTTGGTACATATAAGTGCCATTCTTTTGTGAAAGGTTTGTTACTTTAGTTATGACAAATACAAAAAGTAAGGTTTGTTCAACAACTTTTGAAACATGTCCAACACCATTGTCAATAAACTGTTTAATCAATGTATGTTTACTTCTTGTTGAACTTGTTCCTCTTGCTAATCACATCATCTGACTGTTCCTGGGGTTCCACTAATTTCTGTCTCCTTTGATGCAGCAGAAGTTTTATTTAAAACCTGTTTTTCTTTTCATTCAAGTGCTTTATTTATCAAGTGTCCTTTGAAATGAGCAAGGCCCTAATTTATTTAGAAGTTGTCAGGTTCCCAGGTTTCATATCCCCCTCTGCCACCTTCTGAAATGTGATAAATGTAGACTTTCATCCAGATTCTTGGCTACCAGTAAAAGGAAAACACATACAGAAGAAAGGACATTGTTACGTGATCTTTCAGTGAACTAAATCAAATAGAAAAGTAAGAACAAAAGGAGGGATTTTGAGTGGAAATGACATGTTTTTTAAGAGGATAAGCTATAGGTATGTACTGTAGGTTTAGACACCAACCAAGGTATTTTTCTGGTAACATTGTATTGATTCTTTCAGCTGTTAAAGTAAACGCTGAACATGTGACCCCGTTTTGAGTTCACAGGTAACCAAGCAACGAGAAGAATGCAGTGTTAACAAAAAAGCATTTCTGTAGGGCACGACTCCAATTAGTTTACAATCAGGGGTGAAAGAAGTACTCAGATCTTGTACTTAAGTTAAAAGTAGAAATAGCAAAGTGTACGAATACTCAGTAACAAGTAAAAGTCCTGTATTCACAATGTTACTCAAGTAAAAGTACAAAAGTATTGGCATCTAAATATATTTAAGTACCTATGTTCATTATGCAGATTGGCCCATTTCAGAATCATGTATATATTTTGACTATAATTATTGATGTATTTATGTGTTAATCAAGCTGGTTAAGGTTAACTAATTGTAATTACTTTATTGAGTAGCTTGTGAATTTAGTCCATATTAGTCTTATTTGGGTGTTGATCATATTGTTTATCATTAATCTATACATGCAACGCAACTAAAGGTACTACATAAATGCAGTGGTGTAAAGTAACTAAGTAGATATACTCAAGTAGCCTACTGTACTTGAGTACAATTTTGAGACACTAGTACTTTACTTGAGTATTTCAATGTTGTGCTACTTTGTGTTTCTACTCCACTATAATTTAGATGTAAATAGTATACTTTTACTCCACTACATTTTTTTTTGAAATATAATCAACACTTAAATAAGACTTAAATTACAGCTGGAGTAAATCCACAAGCCACCCTGCAGTATACAAAGAAATAAAAAGCTGCACCTTTACCAGCTTTGATAACACGTTGACGTGCGTGCGTGCGTGCGTGCGTGCGTGTGTCTGGCAGCAGGAAACAACGTGCTAAAATCATTTAACAAGCTAAAGAGTAACCTAATCTACGTGAAGCTTTCACTCCATGTTCTTTTGTTGGATTGGCTTTCAATGTAACTGGGTCGCGAATTCCTGATAGAGGGCCACTGTTAGCCCCGCCCACAGGGGAGATATGTAGGATCACCGATTAAAAAATAAGAAACAGTGAGAGGAGGCAGATAAAGATGCAAGGAGGCTGAGGAGACACATGCAGGGAGAAAATGACTTCCTTTATGGTCTTCACTTACTACGACTGGAGGAACGCACTCTGGTGAGTCACTATGTTTGATATAGTCTTTATATTAGCATTACAACTAATTAGAAATAAGCTTACTACATAATAACTTCCTCTCGAATAACGTACAATTCTGAAGATCCCGCAGCGTTAAATTACACTACATGTTTAACTTAAAGCATTTTATGTTATTGTTATATTCCTAAATGTCATAAGAAACATAACATTATAACATGTAGAGTGCAGGGTAAAAGTTGTTTTAGTGTATATTGGCCGCTAAATGTTACTGGTTTGTGTGGTTTTTTTTGTATTTCCTGTAAATGCCTATTTAAATTATTTTATCGGAGATGAACGGTGTATCATTTTACAATGGCCTACGGTGAGAAAGGAAGAGGTTTTCAAATAATGTCCTCAAGCGGA
Source organism: Dissostichus eleginoides (assembly GCA_031216635.1). Lineage (NCBI taxonomy): Eukaryota > Metazoa > Chordata > Actinopteri > Perciformes > Nototheniidae > Dissostichus > Dissostichus eleginoides. The sequence goes on from CM062275.1 coordinate 23,294,845, forward strand.
AATAAACCAATATCACAGAATCATACTTCTCCATTCAACGAAAAGCCCTGCAAAGGTTTGCTCAAGTAATGGTAAACTATAAGTAACCAAATGAAGTATCAACAGTTGTCATACTGCAGATTGGCTACTGTCAGTGTTATAGCCTAGTGGCATAATAAGCTATTTTTTTATACTACACTTTTTGAAATCATTACTTATTTTGTAAGAATGGGTCATATCTAGAGGGATTATATGTTTGGTATGTGAAATATTAATTCAAAAAGTTCTTAAATTAATGTTTTGAGATAGTTACTGATCCCTAAAATAAAGAGAAGTAAAAACTGCATAACATGTTACCTCAAAAATAAATGTAAGTACTGTAGGGAGACCAGGGACAGTTGTAACACTTTTGGGGTTTTCCCCAATAAGTAAAAAAACATTTACACTAGGATAGCCATTTTGCTATATTATACATTCTCAATGTGTCAACTACTGAAACAATGTATTTAAGATGTTTCTATGAAATAAGTACAGGTTGGAAAATGTGTTTTTTTTTTTAAACTCAACTGTTACAACCGTCCCTTTGTACAGGGACGGTTGTAACACATGCCAGGGACGGTTGTAACATGTTAATAACGGTTACCTTTGTTCACACTACTTGACAAAAAAGAGGGAAAGCTGTCAAATTCTAAGGCAACAAGATTGTAATGGGGTTTCACACATCCTCCAACAAACAATGAACAATGACCAGAACTTAAAACAGAACACCAGATGGAATTAATCTGATTCACAGTTGTGGCAGGTGTAAAAGTCACTTCCATCTGTATAGATATAGCCTATTCTACCTTAATTATGTAGACCTACCTCCTTTGAGCTGAGACCATAGTATAAATCAGCTGCCTCCATCAGGTAGTCTCTCAAAAGCATCTCTTGCTCTGTTGAGAACACCTTCTTTGTCGTCCAGTAGCCTACTCTTTGGGGTGATTTTGATCCCTGACTCTCCAACCTCAGCCTCTTTTTATGGAACCGGTACAGGGTGACATGGCATATATCATGGTACTTTACCACTGCCCTGACTGATTTGCCCTCCTGAACTTAATTTGAGGCACTCCGCTGTCTGTCTTCCTCTTTCTGTAAACACACGCACACACTTTACATACAGTATTTTATTCTGTTTATTTTTACAGGGACAATGCACACCAATCAACAATATTGATAATTCGAGCAAATGAGCCATCATTGTAAATGTGCCATGTTACAACCGTCCCAGGTGGTCCGTGTTACAACCGTCCCAGGACCACCAGTCATGTTTTCACCCCCTGTGAACCTGCCTGATTGCTAGCTTGACCCATATTTAGCTAGTTATATGTTAAGCTTACAAAACAGTGATTCTAATAATACTAGTTTGGATTCCTAGACATTTGACCTCAAGACAGTATCCAAAAAATACATCATATAATTTTTGTTAATGTTTTACCTCAGAAACACACTTTTGCTGATATCTTTCGCGACAGATTTAAACATGGCTCCTTTTTTTCACAGCAATCTTTCCATCTAACTGAGCATATGCAGAGTGAGTTTCATCACTCTAGCTTGTTTGTGATTGGAGATATTGAAGGCGTTACAACTGTCCCGTGTTACAACTGTCCCTGGTCTCCCTACTATTGTTAATATACTTGCTTTCCTCTACTGCTTACTGTTGTTTTGTATCGCTTTAAAATATGTGTAGCCTATAATGCAATACTATTAAGCGGTCAATCACTGATATCACAGCTGCATGACTTGAGTTAAATGTGTTTCTACTATTTTCTTTTTTGTTAAGCTCCCCCTCATGTGTTATCCTTACACTCAAGCAAATATTGGTTTTTCTACATTAATTCTTCAACCATTAAAGTTCAGTCTTTGTGTTGTGTATGTGTTTGCACCCTAAGGTGTGGTTGCTCTTTCATTGTGAAACAGTTATATTGTAAAGATAAAGGAGCAGAGCCTGTGCCAAATAGGTGTGATAAAGACTTTGAATATTTGTTCATGTTGAAGCAGAGTTACAGGATGCCCACTTTTACATCCGCATCGACACTTTAGTGTTTGATTGCTTTGTTCTAGAGCAGGGGTGTCAAACTCAAGGCCTGCGTGCCAAATCCGGCCCGCGACTTCATTTTATGTGGCCCCCGCTTGCAAAGAATATAATATGTTTATTATACGGTTACATGATGATTTACAGAAGCACGTTGCCCATAAACGACATGTCCCACAATGCATCTCAAATTTGACTTTTTCTCAGAATTTGACTTTTTTTCTTCAACATACAGTTCTCACTTTGTATTTCTTCACCCCTTTCCCTCAAACTATTTGAGGAGAGTGCATTTACGTAGACACGTTGTGCCTCTCTTCCTCTGTTTCTTACTTCTCTCTTCCTACCCCTGTCTCTCAGACCTATCTTAAGGGAGCAGACACGTTCTGCCTCTCTATCTCCGAGGGTCAAAGATTCATATGGCCAGGGATTCCTTTGAGCGATATGCGCCGGCCCGTGCCTTAAGCCTTCGACTTCTACACAACTGCTCGGGTCTTGATAGATTGAGTGGGGAAGTTCAGGTTCCTCATTTTTTTATTGTTCTCCTGAACTTCCCCACTCAATCTATCAAGATCAATTATTTGCCCTAGACTTCTGCTTTCAGACGTAGTTAATTATGAAGTTATTACCCTATCCGATAATAATCCAATGCAGAGGCAATAATGTAATATAATACATATTTTTATATATATTCAATATTTATATATGTCTTTTTATATAGTCTTAAAGTTACAACAGGCCCTTTGAGTGCAACCATAATGCTGATGTGGCCCGTGATGAAATTGAGTTTGACACCCCTGTTCTAGAGACTGTCTCACCTTTAAGTGGAAGACAGATAGAGAGTTCTGTTTCAAGCTGATTTCAATGTTTTACTCTTAGCTAATATGCTAAAAATGTGATTTCATTGATGGCTTAAAACAGGGCTATTCAATTAGTTTGGAATGGGGACCGGTTGATGAAAATGATCCAAAGCAAGGGGCCAGGAAAAGAATTGCTTGAAATATGAGCAATCATATTAAGAGCTTCAGATACAGTAAATACTACAACAGCATAGTGGAGTGCATATATTTTGTTTAATTAAATCAAACATAGCCCCAAGGCCTTTATAAATGGCAAGTTCAGAACTCAGTACATGGGAAGCTAGTATCAACATCAACATCATTAGATTTAGATTAAATGATCTAATAATTCACACAAAATAGCAATTTAGGGCCATGCAAAAACAACAGTGCATATTATGGTATAATAACAATAAAGACATGTGAGCCATACCACATCAATTGCTTAATTAAAAGCAAAAACAATTATCAAAAGACTTGTATTAATTACAAAACCACAACACACAGCCTTTTAAAACTCAAACCTTTTTTGATTAACATAGTGATAACTGACATACAGTATGCAACCAACTTGGCAGATATGTGCCATCTAATGAGAGAAATGTAATTTTTTCGATTTAGCAAGGGCAGGGAAATCGGGAGTATACGTTGTCATGGCAATACGCATACAGTGATGCAGATGCTGGTCAGTGAGGGATGCGAGATTATTAGTTTTTATGGCATTCATGTGTGAATGCCGATTCGCACGTGTAAGTCGAGCCAAACATTGTGAGGACAAAAAGTGCAAGACCCCTTGAATGAGGGAATTTCTCGTGGCTGACTTCATGAGTCCAGAACTTTTCAGAACCTGCCAGCTGAAATGACTGTCGCAGGTCATCTGATGACTGAATGTCAATGAGTTCGAGTTGAAAAGACGCCTCATTTAATGTCACAATCAGCTCCTTTGCTTTCAGTGCAAACTTCCCCTCTACATTCACAGAGAAAGGGTCCTTCACAAATCTCATCACTTCAGTCGGGAGACTGAAATGTTCAAACCTCACGGCAAAGTTGGTTTTCAATGCGTCCATAAATCCAGTCATCACCTCGGTGATTTGTAAACCTGCAGTGCGCAGTGTTGGAAAATGGAGCATTTTGCCTGGACATAAATCCGTAGAAAAAAGTGTGAGCTTTTTTTGAAACGCATGGAGTCTCTCCACAAGTTGTGTGACCATTTTATCTCTGCCCTGCAGCTCCAAATTGAGTTGGTTCAGATGTTGGAAAATGTCGCTCAAAAAGCAAACGGCAGCGTAAAACTCATCATTCTCTATCAGACACAGAAAGGCGTTGGCTTTTTTATGTTTTGAATTGCGGAGAAACGCCATGATCTCCTCCTTAAGTTCACAAAATCGTTTCAAGACGTTTCCTTTGCTTAGCCATCTAATGTCACTGTGCATGAGCAAATCATTATATTGAGCTGACATGTCTGACAACATCTGGCGGAAAAGGCGGTGCTGTAAACTGGAGTTACAACGAATAAAGTTAATAATCGCCATGACAGAGTCCATTGTGTTTTTTAACTCACCACTTAGTTTTGCGCACAGGAGGCTTTGGTGGATGAGGCAATGAAGCGATCTCAGCTGTGGAGCCACATCTGCCAGCCTAGCGGACAGTCCCTGTGTTCGGCCCGACATCGCAGGTGCCCCATCCGTTACAAGCATGTTAATACGATCCAATCCCAACTTGTGCTCCTTGAAAAACGAAACCACTTTGTGGAACATCACCTCACCGGTCGTGTGTCCATCCAAAGGAATTAATCCAAGTAGATCCTCCCGAAAGCACTCACCATCAAAGAATCTAACATAGAGGCACAGCTGTGCAACATCGCTGCTGTCAGTGGATTCATCAATAGCTAGCGACATAACCTCCGCCTTTCTCAGTTTGTCCAAGAGAATCTCAAAAACGTCCGATGCAAGGGTCTCCACTCTCCTTGATGTTGACGTGTCAGAAATCGGAATGTTCTTAATTGAGTCAATAACGCTTTTTCGGATTTTCTCATCTGCAACCACTTCCTCAATTGATGCAAGCATACACTCTTTGACTGTCTCTGCGTCCGTAAAAGGCCTTTTATTTTTGCCTAATATCCAGGCCACTCGTAGGGATGCTGCGGTAGCTCTCTCTTGGTCAGTGCAAGCCCGAAACAGGGAGCTACGTCTTTGGTCATAGCACGAAGTTAGCCCCAAAATCTTCTGGCGGCGAGCATCAGAGCCCGCTGGAAAAGTGACGTCAAAGTTGGCGTGAGCTGTCTTAAAATGCCTTCTCAAGTTGTACTCTTTACACACCGATAAACACTCATTGCAGATTAAACACACGGGCCTCCCACTGACATTTACAAACAAGTACTTCTCTTTCCACTCGCTGTTGAATTGCCGGTTTTCGGTGTCAACCTTTCGTTTTTTTAACGTAGAAAGAGACATTTTGATATCCAACTATGCTGACCAGGTTTGATGAATCGTACCATTGGCGCGAAACCGTCAAAGGTGTGCGAGCTTGTAGTGAAGGGCAGCGCGAGCCGCGAGGACGCGCCCAGAGACGCAATAAATGACAGGAGTGGTCACTACAGTAGCTAGTAGGTGGGTTTGAAACCCGAGCCCGCCAAAGTTTTCAGGCAATGTCTTCCCCTCTATCTCTCAATGTAACACCCTCTCTGGAATAAAGGCACTCTGGCCCAAAAAAAGAAAAATTAAAAAAGAATTAAAAAAAAAATTAAACTTTTTTTTTTAAATTAAACTTTTTAACATTATACTCAAAGGGCCAGTAAATATCACCCGGGGGCCGGATTTGGCCCGCGGGCCGCCAATTGAATAGCCCTGGCTTAAAACATCATTGTGTTTGCTTTGTTCCCGCAAATGTGTAATCTGAACTGATTCCTCTTTCTGCCCCAGGTTTGGTTTCTTTTTCACCTCTACCTGGATGGAAAAGGCAAAAGAACTAAAAGGGAAGTTACTCCTCCTCTTCATTGCTACCTTTATCTTCCTCCTCAGCCTCAATGTGACAATACACAGGACGTACAAGGCTTTCCCAAAGCCGCTCTCTGCGTCCAAAATGTGCCCACTGCAGATCTCTGAGCAGACCCTAACCCCCCTCAACAATACCAAGCACATTCTGGTGTCGGCCTACATGGACCAGAGAGTGAAGGGCTTGGATATACGCATCATCGGCATCTTTAAGATAGACTCCAACCAACCCCTCTACTGTCTTTTCTGCTGTGCAGGCCAGTTGTCAAGTGCAACTCCAACAACAATTTTAAAACACAATGACAAATTTGGTTTTCCCTTCATCACAACAGATGTCATGTGTGGAATTCCTAAGGGCTGCAGCGCTACACATGTCACTCTGTTGACACAGCCACACAGTGTTACAATACCTAACCAGACTTGGCTTCCTATAAGAAACCAGAAGACCGGTAGGGAGGAGGAGCAAAAGTTACAGTTTAACTTCACAGTCTGCCTCTCCAACCTGTTCGGAGATTACAACAATGTGCTTCAGTTTGCACAGACTCTGGAGATGTACAGGTTAGTACAGCAACAACACCACAAACCACTGACAAAAAAATATATTGTGTGAATGGAGTGACCTTTGCAAAACGTACTGTTGCAGTGTCTCTGGATTGCACCGATGATTCTGGTTAGGTTAGGTTAAAGGGCCAGTTACCTTAAGGTTCAAGGTACAAGGGCTTTATTGTCATATGCAAAGATGCTACAGTGTAGATATGGCAATTAGATCTTATGTCCCAAGCTCCTCCAACAATGCAACATATTATATATAGGACATAAAACAATAAAACAAATTTAAAAATAAAATAATAAAAATGGTGCATAAGAAACCGTAGAATAGAATAGTGCAGGTCATGTTGCAAGACCAATGTGCAAGTAATGCAGATGAAGTTAACTATGTCTGAATCTAAATAAGTATATATGTATCAATAAGGCAATAAGCTTAATAATGCAGAGAATGTTGTATGTGACCAAGTAAATGCAGAAGTCTATATACATGTAAATATATTAATATATACAATGTGCAACTAGCTGCAAACTAACTATAGCATACATTTAGTGTAATGAGTTGAGTCTTATACAATGAGCTTTGACTGTCACCTTACATATTTATACTGATGGTGGTATTGGGGTTGCTTTGCAGTTGCTACTAGCACCAACATTTGGCCTAGTTGCTGTAGCAACTCCAAGCTACCGCCTGGAGCCGCCCCTGGTGGTATCTGTAATGGAAACTTCTGGAGCATTGGATGGCAAACACTGAAGAATTTATTGGAAGTTAGGGCCAGAGGATTGACAAAGACATGCGTGCAGCCACAAGGAAACATAGCTCTTGCCCTAACCAATTCTGAAGATTTCTCACCCAGTCCTATGTATTTAGCTGGTTCTGAGAGAATAATCAACATTCTGCATAACAAGATAACACAGGCATAGCACTATAACATCTCTATCAGCTGAGGCTGGGCAGGAATAAGGAGACAAAACACAGAGAGCACCCCAAGGTCGCAGCCCTGTGCTCAGCGAGGGCAACCTGATAAAGTAGGTCCAAGTTATGGGCCTAGGAAAATATTTGCCCAACAGTATCCAGCATCCAGAGTCATGTATTTGTCAGATTAACAATTAATCTATGAACATTTATAGATTCAAAACGTTTTTGTTAAAAAAGTTATATGAATGAATCTAAAAAGTTTTCTAGGAGTCGCTGGCTTCGGCCAACGACTCCACTTTGAGAATCACTGCTGAAAGTAGTTTTATCCATCAAGTGTTTGCCTCTTCCCATTTGAAAAAACAAAAACAAAGATGCACTGCTCAATGTTGATAAAACCAGAAATGGTATTATTGCTTTACCTTCAAAATATGTATTAAAGGCACTATTATTAAAAACATGCTGCTGTTGTTTTTTAGGTCATACTAGTGTAGTAGCACTGGGGGTTACAATGTTGGATTGTTGGTTAGTCAGACACATTTTATTCATTAGATATAGTTTATATTTGTAATTTGGTTGATCAAATCATTTGTCCATTGCCCTGCTTTGCTACAGGTTGCTGGGTGTGGACCGGGTGGTGATTTATAACACCAGCTGCGGGCCAGAGCTGGACCGCCTGCTGCAGAGCTACAGCCAGGAGGGCTTTGTGGAGATGGTCCCGTGGCCCATCCACCGGTACCTGAACCCATCAAAGGGCTGGCTCTTCTCACAGAGCGGGGGGGACGTTCACTACTTCGGCCAGCTGACCACGCTCAATGAGTGCATTTACAGATCCATGGAGCGCTCGCGCTACGTGCTGTTAAACGACATTGATGAGATCATAATGCCGTACAAACACGACAACCTGATGTCTCTGATGGACATGCTCCAAAAGCAGCAGCCAAATGTATGGTTTTAGTAATGTGCAAGACAAATATTACATCAATATCCAAACAATAGAAGTATTTATTTATGTTTTCTCTCCATCTCCCATGCCGTATGACATTCTGTAGACAGGAGTATTCCTCATTGAGAACCACATCTTCCCCAAGCACCATTTTGAGCCAAGCGGGAGGTTTCACCTGCCTCAGTGGAGCAACGTGCCGGGAGTTAATATTCTGGAGCATATCTACAAGGAGGATCCCGACAGGAGTATATACCATCCGCACAAGATGATAGTTCAGCCAAGGTAGGCTGAATTTGTCAGACCAAAAGGTTACTCACTCCGGGCCCACACTCCGAGCTTTTGGCTGAATAAATAATAAATATGGCTATAGATCTTTTTTGTCAAACACTATTTAAGTTATTTATTGTAAAACACTTTTAATATTATAGTAACACATTTTAAAATGCTGTAAAATGATTTTTGAACAATTACATCCCACACCACAATAGATGTGTAGAAGGTTGTTTATTGTTTGCACAATTAAAAAATACACAAATATAAGAGAAAACACATAATATACAGTCCCGGTAGAGGCACAAAAACCTCATTGGCTTTTTTGGAGGCTCCACAAAATGCACAATGTTATGGAAAACAGAAGACTTATTTACAAGAAATTATCAAAGTCAATAGTGATTGCAAACAATTAAAATAAAATATGATAAAAACAACAATAAAATAACAAGTACATAAATATGATATTGATGTATTAAAAGGTATGGACAGAGAATCGCACTATAATTAACCGATGATCTCCTCACAGGTTGGTGGAGCAGACCTCGGTGCATGAAGTGATCAAGAACTTTGGAGAACGGTTCAAGGTTCCTATGGACGTTTGTCGGATCATTCATGTCCGCGTGGCACTGCGGGGGTCGTTAAAGTTTGAGCAGCTCCGTGAGGACAAACGGCTGTGGGACTTCCAAGAAAAACTGATTCCTAATGTGGACAAAGTCCTGAAGAGAGCGGGGCTGCTGGGCTCAGTGGGGCGGAGCTGATGGATGGGAAGGACGGACACTTGAACAGATGAATGTGACCCTTTAAATCCCAAAACATCCCGGTTAAATCTATGTCATATCATTAAGCGTTGCTCTATCTTCGCTCTTAAGATTGTTGTTATTTTGTTTTACTTGCTTGTAAGCGCTTTGAGCACCAGGAAAAGCACTTTATAAATGTAATGTATTATTAATAATAATATTAAGAGCCTCATACTGCCTGCACTCAGCAACAACTGCCATGCTAATGCTGAAGCTAAGCACAAGATTTAATTGAATGCTGCTCGGTTGTCAACATTTCAATTTTTTTTTGAAGAACTCTAAATGCACTGTGTGTCTAACTTGCTGCAAGCATTACATGTAATTGAGCTGACGCTTTTGTCCAGAGCAACGTAGAAATGAACGCAATCAACCATGAAGATACAGATTTAGAAGCGCCAGAATGCTTTTTGGAACCTTTTAAATGTGAACATTTTTCGATAATTCATTTTGAACTGAGGGAGGTTTCTGATAAAATGCATCCGTCCAAATGGGATTCAAGAGTGACTCAAAAACCCTGCCCATCATATGAAGCAGTTTTTCAACTCTTAAGCTCGGGTCTCCTCCTCCTGTGTTCTTATTCTTCATCACAGTAACTATAATTATTGTACATAATGAAGGATTGTAAGGTACTGGAGTTTAGAGCGTCTATTTCATGTCAGACAACTTTTTGTATTTTAGTTTATTTAAAAATAATAATAATAAAGTGTTAATAAATAATAATAATAAAGTGTTTTCTGAAATGTAATGTAAGATAAGTGTATTTAACTTAATGTCTTTCTGACAGCTTTGTGAAAAAATAAAAAGCTTTTGTTTTGGGCTTAAGTAAAACATTTCCAAAATTATGCTTTCTTTAATTGAAACATTAGTACTCAGATTATTCACTTCAGTAAAATCAGCGATACTACAGTGTAAAAATATTCAGCTACAAGAAAAAGTGCTGCATTCAAAATTGTACTTGTGTAAAAGCATTAGCATTAAAATATACTTTAAGCACCAAAAGTACTCATTGTGAAGAGTGGCACATTTAAGCCCTATATATTTTATATATATTATTCTGAATGGACCAATCTGCACAATGTCTACTTTTACTTTTGGTACTTTAACTATATTTTGATAATACTTTTCTACTTTTACTTGAGTAACATTTTGAATGCAGGACTTTTACTGTAACAGAGTATTCCTACACTCTGGTACTTCTACTTTTACTCAAGTACAAGATCTGAGTACTTCTCCCACCTCTGCTTATATAACATTAGCTAATGTTTTTTGACACTTACAGTAAAAGCAACCAACAGTTAAAAAACGTAAATGAAACACATGCAGACTGTGTGAAGCTGTAGTTGAAAACAGAGGAAAAACAAGACTCAGTTCCTCCCATTTCCTTTTATTACGGCCGATCAGAATCATTGAGAGGATTTATTTGACATAAATCCACCTTCAAAATAAAAGATCATCCCATAATACATGAGCAAAGTGTGCAAATCTAATCTAACAGGAACTGCTTGAAGATATAAAATAATTTCCTCTGCAGCAGCTTCAACTGTACACACACACACACACACACACACACACAACACACACACCGTCACTTTAAAGGCAGCCTAGCATGGTGTGGTTCTGCTGCGGTGGCCATGTCCCTCCAACAACACCAAACTAACAACAGAGAGATCAGTGTGAGGCTCATGTCACCGTGGTATTTTAATCTGTGTGTGAGAGTGAAAGCAATACAAAGGCTCCAGCAGTCAAGCTGTAAACATCCTCCACACTGCAGAAGAACATGACAAACAGTTCCCTTAAATCACAAAATGTGACCCTGGTACTCATTGTTCAGTTTAATAGAAAACATCTTCACCATGTTGACAACACATGCACAGCATTCATAATATTGATTTGTTTACTTAGTTGGATATCTGAGGAGAAAAAGGGCAAACAATGAGAGTGTATATTCCAGGTGGTATATTTTAAATGATTTTATTATAATTAATTGTGCATTTATGTGTTCATCACTTCAGAGTTGCACTTGGTAAAAGTGGGGTTTATTTAAATTACTTTATATTCAACTGGGTACCTTAACCTATAATAATATATAATAATGACCTAAATCTGTAAAAGTAAGTAACTACATCTGTGAAATAAATGCAGTGGAGTAAAAAGTACAACATTTGCCAACAACATGTAGTGGAGTATAAAGTATAAAGTAGCTTAATGTGAAAAAAACTCAAGTATCAGTGGCGAGCCGTCAGGGCCCTCTAGGCCCTCTGTGAGGGCCTAAGATATTCTAAAAAATAAAAAACATTTTTTTTAAATATTTTTTTTATATTTTTTTTTTGTTAAATGTTTCATTAGTTTTACCAAAATAACTTGATTTAATTGTATTTAAAATAACATTTCCAAAGAAATAAATCCTTCGAATCTGCCTGTTCAGTTTCTGTTGGAATGTGAAGGGTTAAATGCCGTCTCTGCGAGTTATGTGAAGACGGGAGAGCTTGTTGGTCCCTCTGTACATTCACAAAGGGCCAGCTATAGTGACTCAAAGAGAGTAATGTCAAATGACAGTACAATTGACCAATCATATCTTCCCTCTAAATGGGTGGGCTTTATTTTCGCGGACTTTATGACAAGTTCCGCCCGCTGTGAAGTTTATGCAAGTGGTGCAGTGACGCGTCCTAAAACCCGGAAGTAAGCTGCACATGGGTTCTCTCGACACAAAAACAATGGGATTTCTCCGTAGGATTTTGGAAAATAGCTCGAAATAAGGTCTGTGGAACGAACCTGTTAGATAAATGCACGTTTTGTTCAGCCGGATAATATCCAAATGTCTACCCTACTTTTATTATTTTCAAATCATAAATCTAATCGATAGATTTATGATCGATAGATTTATGATTAGCATAAGTGCGTTCATGATGGCTAACATCAGTGATAGTGATGACATCGTTGCGAAATTATTAACCGAGTCATTTTCAAGATTGAGTTACAATGATAAATTGGAGTGGCAAAGGATCAGCTGCATGACCCCGCCATCAAGTGCTTCATCCAAAAGGACAGGAGGATGGACTTTGTGTTTAAGTGATTTGATCATCAAAGGTAGGCCTAAGTAATCCTCAATGTGGGCCGCCGTGCCGACTTCATTCATTTGTAATTGTTACTTGGCTGTGGGTGCCCTGTCATGATAGGTGTTTATATAAATGGTGTTGTTTTGTGTGGTAGAGGGTCGCTGTCATTGATGCGTTTTGCACCCAAGGCCGCTGTTTTGATATTCCACTGAAGTATACGCTGTGACGTAATAACTCTTCTTTTTTTTCGATGGAAGGGGGGGGGGTTCAGAGGGCCTAGGCAGGGGCGTCGCCTGGACCTGAAAACATTCGGGGCTTAGCCCACAGTGGCCGCGGCCGCGGCGCTACAGTGGAATTTTCTATTGCAACACTCCCCACACGCACACACACAGTACACCCGCGACTGTTACAATGAAGGCTCGATAATCAGCTCACGGCATATAGGCAGGGGTAAAGTGCTATTTTTTTATGAGTGGGGGGCAGACCTCACCTCCTCTAGGGGTCCGGGGGGATGCTCCCCCGGGAAGATTTTTTTTTAAATATTGAAGTTAAAAGCATCAATCTGGTGCACTTTGAGAGCTATGGATACATCTCTCAACACCCATTTGAAACAGAACTGTAAACAGATTTTATTTTTCTTTATGGATATTTTACAAATCACTCCCCTTTTAAACTGTATTCTTGTTTTACTGCCATATAGTATTTCATAACTGTTAATGATCATATGAAGGTGTGCCGCGGAAATAATCTTTTGAATAATTTGTGACCAAACCGTTTGAGACCCACTGAGATAACTTAGACTAAAGTTAACTATCTAAACACTCAGAGAGTCCTTTAGCTCACCTGAGCCTCTCAGTCTGAGAGGAGAGGACTCTCCTCCAGCTTGTTGTGGAACAAACAGCTCCTAATGCCCGTTAGTGCAGCTAGCTAACCAGATGCTAACAACACGGTCCCTGCTGGCAGAAAATGACTCCTCAAGGTTTGGCAATGCGTATGCGTCTTTGATCGTCTGCAGGTTCAGTTTCCTATAGTCAATACATAAACGTATATCACCATTTTTCTTTCTTACCACAACTATTGGTGATGAAAATGGGGATTCAGATTCTCGGATTACACCTGCATCAAGGAGAGTTTTGAGATGTTTTTTCACTGCCTCATAATCATGTGGATGAATTGGGCGGGCTCTCTGTTTGAATGTTGTCTCATCCTTCAGTTTGATGTGGTGTTGAACTTTGTTTGTATGGCCAAAGTCAAGATCGTGCTGAGCGAAGACATCAGAAAATGTGCTCAGCTTCTGAGTGACTCTTTCTTTCCACTCCTCAGGAAGAGAAGGGCCAAAGGAAAATGCTTCTTTCGAAATTTTCTCTTGTGTTTGATGACTAGAGCAGTCAACATGAGTCTTCTGACCATCTTTTTCAACTGATTGCTGACCCTCCAGGACAGAATCTACAACTGTTAATTCTGCAATAACACAGTTGGTGGGTAGAATTATGTCATGTTCAGTGTCATTTCTCAAGAGAACAGGAAGCTTTGCAGGAAGGACTTCTTGCTTTCCTCCCTTGAGTTTCACAAAACCAAGTTCTCCACTTTGTGCTTGGTTTCTCCTCAGTTGCAGTGTGTGAAGAACCTGTTGGTAGCCGTAGCAAGGTGAGGTAAGTGAATGATCTGTACAATACCTTTCATACAGTGGGTCCAAAATGTTGGTGCCAATTAACAATGGAACACCTTGGTTTGACTGCCTATCAAGGACAACTAAAGCCAAGGTTGACATTTCAGGCTCTGATTCAAGAAAGGCTTTAGGGAACTTCAAGTCGATTTCTACATAGCCCAAGTAAGGAACTTGTTGTCCATTAGCTCCTTCTACCTCAAGTATGTCACTTATTGGTTTGACAGGATGCTCAGATAAATGAGCTTGATAAAAGGACTTGGTTACAGTGGTGACCTGTGATCCTGTGTCTAGTAAACAACTACAGTCCACCCCACCCACATTAACTTCGCCTGTACATTTGCTTCCTACTAGACGTTTTGGCAATTTACTGTTCTTTGTGACTCCGTGGTTGTGAATCACTATTTTGCCTGTAGATGGGGAACATGTTGTTTTCTTGGCTTCCATTTGCCCCTCAACAGAAGCCTGTTCTAGTTTAAAGGAGTTGTGGCAGGACGGTTTTGGCTGTCCCAGGCACGCTGCTTCTCTCGAAGTACTGTTTTCTTGGTTTCTACAAGTGTGGGATTTGGCAAGTTACTGCACACGGATAGTATGTGGCCATCCTCACCACATTTGAAGCAATACCATGGCCTCGGCCTCAACCTTGTAGTAACTTGCTGCAGTTGATTTTCTGCTTGTTTGTCTTTATTATTGCATTTCTCTTTTGCACTCACCGCTTTTTTCTTCACAGGCTTCTCTGAACTGCATGCCCTGAGTGTCGCCATCTGAACCTGAAGTTCAGCAATTTGCTTCTTTAAGTCTTTGGTTATGTCTAAGAATACGTCATCAGTTTCTTTCGACACGCTTTCGACATCATCCGTCCAGGGCAAGTTTACAGCTTGCATGTTCGAGATGGCTTTAGACTTTGTGAAGCCAAAATGTTGTTTCATTCTACTGGCTTTGTTAGCCTGTTTATCTTCCTCAGTACGCAGTATGAGAAGAATCTCTGCAAATGGTGGTGGATTACTCTTGCGCTGTTCAAGCTGAAGACTAGTGATCAGTGTGCTGTCCCAACACCCACAGCAGAACTGCTTGAGAAGCTGCTTGTTAGAATCGTTTGCAGTGATACCTCCTCTGCTGACCATGTGACTCAATGCTGTATGCAGGCGCTGCAAATAATCCGATGCTTTCTCTCCAGAATTCTGATTGTTGTTCAAGAATTTAGCGAAAAGCTCGTCTCCATCCTCTACAGTTGCATAGGCAGAATCAAGTAAATTCAAGTACTCTTTTGGTGAGGCATGTGGGCCTAAACATTTTACTATGTTTGCAGCTGGAGCTGAAAGGCTTTCCGTGATTTTCCTCACCATCTGGGAGTCAGAGATTGATGGATCGTTCAAGTAAAATTGCACATTGCTGCGCCATGTGTCATAGTCGACCTCGAAGTTGGGATGTGGAATTCTCCCAGAGAATGGTTTCAGTCTGTAAGGAGAATGGACTTGTGATGCAGCTTCACTCTTGACAATGTGCTCAACTACAACACGCTGCACTTCAGGCGTGCTGAGTTGATCTGAAGGTAAGTGAAAAGAGCTGATTCTATTTCCTCTCAGAGGGGAAAAACCTCTGCCCTTTGCTCCATTAAGGGGCTCAGAAGGGGCTTGATTTGCCTCAATGTGAATAGCGTCAGAGCTATGCTCCGAGAGGTTGTGCAATGTGTGGCTCAGGATCTCCATGTTCATTGTTCTCAAGTGGAGTTTTGTGTGCAACAGATTCACTGATCCTGGCCAACTCATCACGTAGGATATCTTCAAATTGTCTGCCGCTCAGCTTAGCTAAGTTTTTCAAACCAGAGAGATAGGTATCTGTTGCAGTGGCAC
This sequence comes from Dissostichus eleginoides, assembly GCA_031216635.1. Classification (NCBI taxonomy): domain Eukaryota; kingdom Metazoa; phylum Chordata; class Actinopteri; order Perciformes; family Nototheniidae; genus Dissostichus; species Dissostichus eleginoides. Next base: position 23,310,780 of record CM062275.1, read on the forward strand.
CTGCATCACTTGTGTAAACACTGGAAAGACTCTGAATGAAGTGAGAGACTTGAGAGTCAGCAGAACATGGTCTTCTGTAAGGCAAGAAGTTTTCTTCTAGTGCTTTCACAGCAGCACCAGACATATATTCTACAATTACCTGGGTTACAGGATCTGTGGTTGGTACTTCAATTACTCTAGAGAAAGACCCATACTGCTTGAGAAAATTAAAAACCTCCTCATCTACTTCAGTGTTGGTAAAGCCACTGACTAACACAGAAATTTGAGATTTTCACATTTTCTTTCACAATAATATCCATTTTTGTGGTGCAAACACTTTTAAATCCCCTTCTCAATGAAGGAATGCAATACAAATGATCACTGAAATCTCAAAATAACACATAGAAATTAAGTCACACTTCAGTCACTCAAGGTGTCCCTTTAACTATGTTTAAAACCCATCCTGGCTAGCTCGCCACTTTGTGTAACCAGTCTGTCAGGTGTGTGAAAACTGGACCAGTATTCCAGGTTCTTAAAGGATGGGTAATAAATGAAGTCGAACACCAGAGTGAATGAAGCGACTACTGAGATTTTATAAAGAAAAAAATATATATATTGGCACAGGAATAAACAACATTATTCTAAATAATTCCAATTGTTTTTAAAGCGCTTGACACTTGGGTGCACCCCAAATAAAATAAAATAAACCCCCAAAAGAAAATAGTTCTTTGTTCAGTTCCTGTAAGGTCCTCTCAAAATCCTACCACTGGTAGCGGAAAGATGAGGTGTTCAGGTTATCATTGGTAGCTCGCCATCCCCCTCGTCAGGGAGAAAATCCAGAGTCCACAATCCAGAATCCAGAAAATCCAGAATCTTCTTATCCAAGGGTATCATAAAAACCCAGCCGAGGAAAATAAAATAACAATCAAAACTCCCGCTTTCCAAGGCAGCTCCAACCTCAGCCCCAGAGATTGGTCCACCGCCGTCCCGGTAAAACTCTTAATTTGCGCTGTTTCGTGCATATAATGATCACAAGTGTCTCCGTTCTTCCAGCGTGACGCTGCTCCCTCACACACACGTCTTCAACGTGCCCTCACTAACCTGAATGAGGAGGCGGGACTTGGCGGATTTTAGTCCAACTGCAATCATGATTGCGTTATGAACCAATGAGCTTTGTTCTTAAAAGTTGACCATTAAACTAAAATATACTATAAAATAACTAAATAAATAATAAATTATTATTAACAAACAAAATACAAGAACCTTGTAACCTTGGTTTATCCAGTGGGTTACATACACAACCGGAAAAAATCTGCCTCTTCCTTCAGACTTCCTTACAGAGCCCCTCCTCCAACACACACGAACGCGCACATGACCAATGAGGGCACGAGATAAGTTTGTGCACAGATTGAAGGCTGACAGGCAGGTAGGCCATCCAGTTATTTTAGCCGGGCCGGCTCAGATGATTGGTCGTGCTTTTTACAGCGCTACGGCTTCCACAGATGAATTTTTTAATATATTCATTGCTATTAGGATGTTAAGAGCATTCCATGGAATATAACAAAAAGTGTTTCTGAAATAAATTACATACCCCACCTTTAAGATCCAAAGCTTTAGTGCGTTTTGATTAAATGCTGAGTACAGCCAAACTTGACAGTCTCTTCTCTGTCATTGTAGACCGCAAATACCTAATTCCTTGTACGAATACTTCTCATTTTGCGCCGTCCTGTTCAAATGAAATCGCCGCCAATCACATTTCCACGCTCGCGCCAGGGCCGGGGGAGGGGTTACAAGGCTCGCGTCTTGTGCTGCATTCACTTGCACTCGGACATTAGAGATTTTCTCTCATAAATGTCCGATGAGCCACAACTTTTCTTTCAAAACAAAGCTGCCAACTGGGGTGGCAGCTGGGGTGGCAAGGCTCCTTTTTCGGGTGGCAGTTGCCACCCCATGCCACCCCGGTAGATCCGCCCCTGACTGTGTCAATATTGGTTAACAGTGACATGCATGATGGATCTAACGTCAGAATCAAGGGGGATTTTCACATCTAATATTGGACTGTCAAATGAATGACGCTGAATAAAGCTGTAAAATATGCTTTGCAAATACTGTGCATTGTATGGACAAGCCTACTTCCTACCCTCAACAATCATTAATTCACATATTCATTTTATGTCTCTTCACCTCAGGCGATCACAAGCCTCTCCCCAGGATGGATGCTTCTTTCTGGAAGTGATGCAGTAGGTGGACTTTGGTAAAAGGAAATGTGGTTTGGTGAATGTTTCACGGAACGGCTCTTGCCTTGAATAAACTGGGTCAGTGTGTTTGCATGAGACACTGCTGTAATGTATTTGTAATCTATTCTCTTCCATTTTTAACCACAATGGCAACTGCTATTTAGTTTCATCATAGTTTACGTCAGCGGTGGAAAGTAACTAAGTATATTTACTCAAGTATTGTACTTATACTACACTCATAGTTACTTTGTACATGTAAAAACACATAATATGCTGATGGTATAATGCTGTTATGTACTACTAATCTACACAGTATTTGAACTTCATTTGTTCCAAATCAACAAACTAAAAAACTGAAATGCTCATTGTTGTTGAAAACCGGAGATTATATTATAATAACCATAGCAATATAATACTGTGAAAATACCTTTTTGCTAATGAAGGAGGATGATTTTTGGCTCATGTAAGATCTACCAGTCTCAGTAAAACTGCAAATTCAAACACTTCTTGTATTAGTTTATGCCTCATAGACTTCCATCACATTACAGTCACAAAGCTGAGCATTGGATGTACTAAAAAAGAAATACTCAGCAACCTTTAAAAACCAGCCCAACATTTAAAACTGTTCTGAAGATCTTTGCAAAGCCTGTTATGACTCACCTAACCATTTGATCAAAGAAATATTCAGTGCCTTTTTAAGTCACTGCACACATATTGAACTCGGACACATTTAAAAAAAAAAAGCATCATCATTTGGAAACTATTTATTGAACATTTGCAACCAGATATCAGTTAAATACAGAACTGTCATGTCTCTCTCTACATCCCCCAACAGCAGGGACTGGCTCCACTTCATTACACTGAGAGGAGGGAATGTTATAGGACTTGGTAAGGCGCACACTGCTGGAAGTCATTTGGCTTTCTGTCTTCTGATAATAAAAGAGAAACTAAATCTAAGTCTGCCTCTCAAATGTCCAAAAAACTGCTGCCTATCCTCTCTCCGCAGCTAGATCCTGCGCGTACAGACAATGGCAAAATTACACAAATATGAGCTTGGATATACGCATCATCGGCATCTTTAAGATAGACTCCGACCAACCCCTCTATTGTCTTTTCTGCTGTGTGCAGGCCAGTTGTCAAGTGCAACTCCAACAACCATTTTAAAACACAATGACAACTTTGGTTTTCCCTTCATCACAACAGATGTCAGGGGGCGTGTGGCGTAGTGGACTAGTGCATTGGTGTTTGGTTCAGGGGGGCACAGGTTCAAACCCCACTGCATGTCGTTGTGTCCCTGGGCAAGACACTTCACCCCAAATTGCTCCTGTGGGGATTGTCCACAGTATTGAGTATGTAAGTCGCTTTGGATAAAAGTGTCTAACAAGTAACAGTAACATGTAATGTCATGTGTGGAATTCCTAAGGGCTTCAGTGCTACACATGTCACTCTGTTGACGCAGCCACACAGTGTTACAATACCTAACCAGACTTGGCTTCCTATAAGAAACTAGAAGACCGGTAGGGAGGAGGAGCAAAAGTTACAGTTTAACTTCACAGTCTGCATCTCCAACCTGTTCGGAGATTACAACCACTGTTCGAAATGGGGGGGAGCCAGGGGGAACTTGGCTCCCCTAAAGAGGGGGGGAGCTCCCCTTAAGGCCGACTTTGAGATAAATAGGGGGAGCCCAAAAAAATCGTGCATATTTGTGTCACACAGATTAGAAATGTTGAGTTTCTGTAAATAACAGTTCTTGAAATAAATAATAGTTATTGTTCATTACAGTTTCTGAATATCTGTTTTATATTTGTGAATATTTCTGGGTGTTGCCATCTGTACGTGGCGGCGCTGCATTCTTTACGCTACTTATGTTGCTCTGGTTACGGCGGCGATGCCGGAACGGTATTTGAAATGTTCATATTGATATTTTTTTAACTCTGGCTTTGTAATAAAAAATATGGCAAATCGAAAACAGCCAAGCGTCGCAGCTTTTGGATTCACAAGCAAAAATGCGAAGGAGTCTAAAATTGACAACGTGAACGGAACAACTTTTAGTTGGCCGGCTGTAAGCGGCGTTAGGGTCGAGTTTGACAGCTCCACACCGAGGGAGAGGCCTGCCGATGCGGAGCCTGAAGAGGCTTCAACAACGGCCACAGCCGCCGGCGTAGTAATACCGTCTGTAGTAGTAGCAGAGTGATTTTATAGCAATTGATCGAATCCGCGCTGCTGTGCCAGTCAACAGAGCGTGCGTGTGACATATTTAGTAGCAGGATGTGCACTGAAAAATAGGGCTCCCCCGAAAACAAATGGGTAATTCGAACACTGATTACAACAATGTGCTTAAGTTTGCACGGACTCTGGAGATGTACAGGTTAGTACAGCAACAACACCACAAACCACTGACAAAAAAAAATATTGTGTGAATGGTGTGACCTTTGCAAAGGTACTGTTGCAGTGTCTCTGGATTGCACCGATGATTCTGGTTAGGTTAGGTTAGGTTAAAGGGCCAGTTACCTTAAAGGCGACCTATCATGCAAAATGCACTTTGTGATGTCTTTTATACATAAATATGTGTCCCCGGTGCGTCGGGGAACTCACGCAGCGTCAGAAAATAACACCCTCTCTCTTTTCCTCCGTACCCAAATATTTTAAAAACGGGTGTACAACGAGTGGATACAGATTTCCATCCGCTGTGACGATTTCCATCCGTTGTGACGTCGGCGGACCCACAGAAAGTTGCTATCGGAAACAATGCCTGACGTGTTTTGGACGTAATCTCGTTTTTGTTTACATTAGCAAGCCTCGCTAACACTCAGAGCTAACCTGTGTACTGTGTAGAGCACATGTGTTTTAAAAAGCAGGAAATAAAAAAAGGAACTCACCTTGTGATAAACCCGCAAGAGAAAAAGCATTTGAGCTCCATACTCTTTCAGAAATCATCTTTGATGTGGTTTAGAACAGGATGGCGTTTTATCACAGCAGAATTTAACTTTATCTCCGGTAGAATTCTGATCAGGCATTAGCTCCGCCTCCTTTTTTTTTTTTTTCAAGCTAAGGACCCAAAATCCGTGTTTCTCTAACAGTGCTGCAAAAGAGGGGTATGAGCAGTATGAGCTGGCTCCATGGCTACAATGGGTGAACTGTTTGGTATTTTAAGCAAAAAACTTCACAGACATGTTTTGTATAGGTATGGCCCTACAATATATTTTTGCAATATAGCATAATAGGTCCACTTTAAGGTTCAAGGTCCAAGGGCTTTATTGTCATATGCAAAGATGCTACAGTGTAGATATGGCAATTAGATCTTATGTCCCAAGCTCCTCCAACAATGCAGCATATTATATATAGGACATAAAACAATAAAACAAATAAAACAAATAAAATGGTGCAAGCAGAAACAGTAGAATAGAATAGTGCAGGTCATGTTGCAAGACCAATGTGCAAGTAATGCAGATTAAGTTAACTATATCTGAATCTAAATAAGTATATATGTATACATAAGGCAATAAGCTTAATAATGCAGAGAATGTTGTATGTGACCAAGTAAATGCAGAAGTCTATATACATGTAAATATATTAATATATACAATGTGCAACTAGCTGCAAACTAACTATAGCATACATTTAGTGTAATGAGTTGAGTCTTATACAATGAGCTTTGACTGTCACATTACATATTTATACTAATGGTGGTATTGGGGTTGCTTTGCAGTTGCTACTAGCACCAACATTTGGCCTAGTTGCTGTAGCAACTCCAAGCTACCGCCTGGAGCCGCCCCTGGTGGTATCTGTAATGGAAACTTCTGGAGCATTGGATGGCAAACACTGAAGAATTTATTGGAAGTTAGGGCCAGAGGATTGACAAAGACATGCGTGCAGCCACAAGGAAACATAGCTCTTGCCCTAACCAATTCTGAAGATTTCTCACCCAGTCCTATGTATTTAGCTGGTTCTGAGAGAATAATCAACATTCTGCATAACAAGATAACACAGGCATAGCACTATAACATCTCTATCAGCTGAGGCTGGGCAGGAATAAGGAGACAAAACACAGAGAGCACCCCAAGGTCGCAGCCCTGTGTTCAGCGAGGGCAACCTGATAAACTAGGTCCAAGTTATGGGCCTAGGAAAATATTTGCCCAACAGTATCCAGCATCCAGAGTCATGTATTTGTTAGATTAACAATTAATCTATGAACATTTATAGATCAAAACGTTTTTGTTAAAAAAGTTATATGAATGAATCTAAAAAGTTTTCTAGGACTCGCTGGCTTCGGCCAACGACTCCACTTTGAGAATCACTGCTGAAAGTAGTTGTATCCATCAAGTGTTTGCCTCTTCCCAATTTGAAAAAACAAAAACAAAGATGCGCTGCTCAATGTTGATAAAACCAGAAATGGTATTATTGCTTTACCTTCAAAATATGTATTAAAGGCACTATTATTAAAAACATGCTGCTGTTGTTTTTTAGGTCATACTAGTGTAGTAGCACTGGGGGTTACAATGTTGGATTGTTGGTTAGTCAGACACATTTTATTCATTAGATATAGTTTATATTTGTAATTTGGTTGATCAAATCATTTGTCCATTGCCCTGCTTTGCTACAGGTTGCTGGGTGTGGACCGGGTGGTGATTTATAACACCAGCTGCGGGCCAGAGCTGGACCGCCTGCTGCAGAGCTACAGCCAGGAGGGCTTTGTGGAGATGGTCCCGTGGCCCATCCACCGGTACCTGAACCCATCAAAGGGCTGGCTCTTCTCACAGAGCGGGGGGGACGTTCACTACTTCGGCCAGCTGACCACGCTCAATGAGTGCATTTACAGATCCATGGAGCGCTCGCGCTACGTGCTGTTAAACGACATTGATGAGATCATAATGCCGTACAAACACAACAACCTGATGTCTCTGATGGACATGCTCCAAAAGCAGCAGCCAAATGTATGGTTTTAGTAATGTGCAAGACAAATATTACATCAATATCCAAACAATAGAAGTATTTATTTATGTTTTCTCTCCATCTCCCATGCTGTATGTATGACATTCTGTAGACAGGAGTATTCCTCATTGAGAACCACATCTTCCCCAAGCACCATTTTGAGCCAAGCGGGAGGTTTCACCTGCCTCAGTGGAGCGACGTGCCGGGAGTTAATATTCTGGAGCATATCTACAAGGAGGATCCCGACAGGAGTATATACCATCCGCACAAGATGATAGTTCAGCCAAGGTAGGCTGAATTTGTCAGACCAAAAGGTTACTCACTCCGGGCCCACACTCCGAGCTTTTGGCTGAATAAATAATAAATGTGGCTATAGATCTTTTTTTTCAAACACTATTTAAGTTGTTTATTGTAAAACACTTTTAATATTATAGTAACACATTTAAAAAATGCTGTAAAATGATTTTGAACACTTACATCCCACACCACAATAGATGTGTAAAAGGTTGTTTATTGTTTGCACAATTAAAAAATACACAAATATAAGAGAAAACACATAATATACAGTCCCGGTAGAGGCACAAAAACCTCATTGGCTTTTTTGGAGGCTCCACAAAATGCACAATGTTATGGAAAACAGAAGACTTATTTACAAGAAATTATCAAAGTCAATAGTGATTGCAAACAATTAAAATAAAATATGATAAAAACAACAATAAAATAACAAGTACATAAATATGATATTGATGTATTAAAAGGTATGGACAGAGAATCGCACTATAATTAACCGATGATCTCCTCACAGGTTGGTGGAGCAGACCTCGGTGCATGAAGTGATCAAGAACTTTGGAGAACAATTCAAGGTTCCTATGGACGTTTGTCGGATCATTCATGTCCGCGTGGCACTGCGGGGGTCGTTAAAGTTTGAGCAGCTCCGTGAGGACAAACGGCTGGTGGGACTTCCAAGAAAAACTGATTCCTAATGTGGACAAAGTCCTGAAGAGAGCGGGGCTGCTGGGCTCAGAGGGGCGGAGCTGATGGATGGGAAGGACGGACACTTGAACAGATGAATGTGACCCTTTAAAGATCCCATGTCATGGCCATTTCTACTGATCATAATTCCATTGTTGAGGTATACTAAAATAGATTTATACTGTGCAATTTTCCAAACTCACATTGGTTTCTCATACAGCATCTCTGTAAAGTATGTGTATTCACCGGTATTCACTCTCTGTCCTAAACGGCTTGTTGGAGCTCCTGCACCCCCCCTCCGCTCGTTGCTGCTCGAGGAGCAGACAGGCTGCCGTGTCGGCGATGCAGGAGAACAAGTGAAACTCATCCTGAGCACACACAAACACTCACAGCCGAAGTAAAAACAATGTGGCTTGATATTGAGTAAGAAAAAGGTTTATAACGCTGTGAGAATGGGTCTGCGGAGAGCATTTCTCCGCGATCCCAACGTAGTAGCCCGAAAAACGTTTACCCATTTAAACAGTCGTGGTAGATACCTTGTTTGTTTTAAACATCATAAATACACAAACAACAATGAAAATTAGAAGTTGACAGTATTAAACTGTGTACACCCCTGGAGGTTTAGGCGATAGGAAACAAATTGGTGTGTACAAATTTAAAACATATAATTAATAAATGGGTGAAAATCGCTTGTGTACATAATGGGCAGCATTAATATATACTCACATGACAGCTTATTGTTACTTTGTAATTCTACTCCACTACAATTCAGAGGTTAACCTGGTATTTTTACTCCACTACATTTATTTTAGTTACTTTGCAGATTCTGATTAATGATGTGAAATATAAACAACCCTTAAATCAGGCTTTAGTTACACCTGAGTAAAATTCAGGGAAGGTGATTGTCAAATGCCAACAATCAGGCGAGATATTTGATAGTTGGTGCTTGAGAAGACTAAACATTTCAAATCAAATCAAATCAAGTTTTATTTATATAGCACATTATATAACGATTTTTGGTCGAGCCAAAGTGCTGTACATATAATAAAAAAGTACCCTACAGTAAAAACATTTTACAGCAAATACAACAGCACAGTTAGTGCAGAATAGCAGTATGAGAAAAATGACACCCTCTGTCCTTAGACCCTCACATCGTACAAGGAAAAACTTCCAGAGAAAAAACCCACAGTTTAAAGGGAAAAAATGGGAGAAACCTCAGGGAGAGCAACAGAGGAGGGATCCCTCTCCCAGGACGGACAGACATTTATCTGCAGATCCCTATAAAGTATATTCATTACTCGTTATTCTCTACTAATAGTTAATTAAAGACTGTATATAATGGCTATTTTGCACATCCCTTTCAAGATTTCAAGATTTTCTAAGGTTTATTGACATATCATATACACAACTAATTCAATAACGTGCTTTAACCACTAGGCGGTGCACACAAGGTACACACAGCCATAATAACTTTGTATTATTAGTGTAGGACACTTGTGTATGTATAACATCTGAAGATGTGTAGTTTTATTCATGTTTTCACATAATTTTACAGGATATTGCTATATTATTTCACATGTTTTACTTCTAATATCTGATTTGTAAAAATCACAGACAGAAAGGTATATCCGTCATTTAATGGTAAGCTATTGCAATTCTGAATCCATAGATGTGTCTCCCATCACCCAAAACCCCTGACTATTCTTTCAACTCAGTATTTACATTCTTATATTCAAAGAAAATCAGTAATATCTTTAAAAACTACAAGTCCTTGGCTTTTATATCAGCTGTGCACCGTTATGGTGTAAATATAACCTATAATTGGATCAAATATAAAAGTCAGCCGAATTAGTATTGATACTGCAAGGAGACGTATTGTGTGAAGAGAAATTGAAGATGTTGTTTAATTGCTGATATATTTATGATCCACGTCACGTATTCAGTTTCCGTGGCAGTTCTTCCAGTTTGTCTAGAAGTCTTCTAATCAGGGCTCTATAAATAGAGAACTACGGCAGATGTGTAATATTTAATGCAGCCGAACTGTGATTACAATGCCGTTATGTGATGACTTTCAAAGAGAAAAGCAAGCACACTCGGAATAAAGTATTATTTTCTTTTTTTAAATGTTTTTCGGATTTCATATCGCATAAACACCATATCCCAACGTGCATTGCGGCTAAACAATCCAATCACCGAGCTTCTAGCTGAGGATCTTGGGTAATCAGTTCAGTGGGTGTGTGGTGTGTATCGCAATGATGCTCGAAATGTCCCTTATAGGCCTACGTCTGTTTCCGGTGACTTTATTTTGAAATTCAGTTCCTGAGGAACGGCTAAAAAGCCCGAGATGATAGAATTAAACGAATAAATAAAAACAAGGATAATTGTGTGTTATTGTTGAGTAAATAACAGTGTGTTATTTAGAAAAGAATAACAAATTAGAAGGAAAAAAAGATTTAAAAATACAGATTTCAGTATTTTGAGGATCTGAGCCCCATTTCTTTTCCTCACAGACGGCAGAAAAAGTCCGACATTATACGATTTAAAATAAAAACAATAATTGTGGCTTGATATTGAGTAAGAACATGTTTTTATGAACCACACAGCTTCCGGTCTTCCAAGACCCGACCGGACAAAAAGACGTGTTGCAGGCACGAAACATACTACCAATAGAAATACATTGCTTTTAAAATCGTTCTGTGTGACACGAAAAAAAGGGGAAAATCGTGATGGTGAACACGAATCAATAGATTAAATGCCGTGACTATAACACGAAATGCTGTGAGAGTGGGTTGGATAATCTGGTGTTTTTGAGTTGATGAGTAGTGCAGATATCACTGTAAAATCAATCGACAGTAAGGAGAATACTTATTTCCGGGTGTAAAATTATCCGTTATCCAATGGGAATGGACGCTCACATTGCCTTTAACTGCCGCCGACATGAACCGATGCGGTGCTTCCCTGAGCGTCAAATACCGCCGCCGATGGGAATACATTGCAATCAGTTGAAAGCTCTTTGCATCCGTTTATGAAGCTGAAGGAGACTCGGCGCGTCACAACTGCACGCCAAAGGACCCTGACCAAGCGTCGCTATTGGACTACCAAGTCAGGTCTTTCAGAGACTAGGCAAGAATCCTTCCTTTCATTCCGAGAACGAAGAATGGGAAAGGTATGTGTCATATGAGAGGCCCCGCCTTACATTTTCCGCCAAATATTTTGGAAATTGGTCCGTGCGCAAAGCATTGTGGGGATTTTAAGACCGCGGAGGAGACACTGGTGCATCCTCAAAATTTCCCGCAACGAAGGATTCAGTCCTCGGTAGAATTCCAAGGATCCTGGACATTGGAACAGTCCTTCGGCGGGATTCGATGACGTAGCATCCTTGAAATAGTGGCTCAGGAGGAGCCTTCTTCGACATTGAGAAACACCCACTCACTCAGCCTTATCTTTTCTCAGCCGCGGCTCCGCGGATTTCCGCACACACACACACACTCACTCAGCCGCGAGCAGCGAGCCGCGAGCAGCGAGCCCCGCAACGTCCCGCCAACACGGCACCCAGACCCCACGCAGCATTCTCATCAGTCTGTATAATATATATCACTCAGTATAACAGGCCTACATTACTCTCTTTATTGGTATGCTTTAGTTTAGTAGATATCTACAAACAAAGAGTCGATATTTTTCTAAACCATTTAGTGCTTCACATAATAAAATACACAACGGCTGTATCCTGATATATATTATAGCTTTAGGAGCTGTAGGTGCGTGTTGTACAGTGTATAGGTGCGTGTGGTACAGTGTGTGCGTGTGTGTGCGTAGATGCGGCGGACAGACAGTTCTCAGTTGGTTTGGTGTCCTATGCTTACTTTTAATACTTGTAAATAAAGCTTTTGGCCCGTACTATGGTTATAAATTATACTATTTATAACCATAGTAATATACTATTTACTTTCCACCACAACTTTGCTAAATCACATGGATTTTCCTACCACGTACTGCCATACTGTGTTTTCCTGGATGCTAAGAGGAACAATATCAGCTGTGTCAATGCATGATGGATCAAACGCCAGAATCAAGGGGGTTTTTCACATCTAATATTTGACTGTCAAATGAATGACGCTGAATAAAGCTGTAAAAAATGCTTTGCAAATACTGTGCATTGTATGGACAAGCCTACTTCCTCAACAATCATTAATTCACATATTCATTTTTTCACCTCAGGCAGTCACAAGCCAGTGGTTTGGTGAATGTTTCACGGAATGGCTCATATCTTGAATAAACTGGGTCACTTGCATGAGACACTGCTTTTGACCACAATGGCAACTGCTATTTAGTTTCATCATAGTTTACGTAAGCGGTGGAAAGTAACTAAGTATATTTACTCAAGTATTGTACTCATACTACACTCATAGTTACTTTGTACATATAAAAACTAGGGCTGTCAAGTTAACGCGTTAATAACGCCACTAATTATTTTAACGCGATTAACGCATGTGTATTTTTTGTCCTCGGCCGCCCTGTAGTTTCAGAGCGCATCGAGTTTAAAATACCATCTACAAGCTGGTAGCACTAGCCAGACTGTGGGACAGTGTACGAAAAGTCAGCACACTCAGCACGGATAGTGCGCGCAACATGATTGCAGCGTCCAGGCAGCTCCCGTTCGAGCATATGACTTGAGTTGCACATAGCTCCAACGATCCATCACAGTGTCTCTCCACACACACACACACACACACACACACACACACACACACACACACACACACACACACTTTGTATTGTATTATTGTATTGTATAAGAGAGGTTCCAGGTTGAATTGAGGCGAATATTTGTAATATTCAGAGGTTGTTGTGTTTAATATTCATGAGAATATTTGTCATTGTTCAAATGATAATAAACAAACATTTGCATAAAGCATATTTGTCCACTCATATGTTGATAAGAGTATTAAAAACTTGAAAAATATCCCTCTATGGTACATTTAGAACAGATAAAAAATGTGCGATTAATTTGCGATTAATCGTGATTAACTATGGACAATCATGCGATTAATCGCGATTAAATATTTTAATCGACTGACAGCCCTAATAAAAACACATAATATGCTGATGGTATAATCAGGGCCGTCCCTGGCCCCACGCAAAGATATATGATATAGGGGGGGGGGGGGGGGGGAGCCTCGCAGCGGCGAAACCGTGCCGCGCCACACTAATTGCCGCATTTTCAGCTCAGTTGAGGCTCCCTCCGCAAGATGAGGCCCCCTCTGCAAGGTGAGGCCCCACGCAGTCTGCGTGATCGGCCTGTAGGGAGGGACGGCCCTGGGTATAATGCAGTTCTGCACTACTAATCTACACAGTATTTTAAGTATCTTCATTTGGTCCACATTTACAAACTACAAAACTGAAATGCTCTTCGTTGTTGAAAGAGTGTAAAAGAAAGTGAGTATACTGTTATAACCATAGTAATATAATACTGTGAAAATATCCTTGTTGCATAACGAGGACTTTTGATAATATTATTACATTCAGCCGCTTATACTTCTCTACTCTATGTTATTCTGAAATGGGTCATTGTATTTCTTACATATTGTACTTTAATTATATTTTGATCCTTATACTTTTTTACTTTTACTTAAGTAGGATTTTGAAATCAGGACATTTACTTGTAATGTCGATTTCAAGACCGTAGTATTTGTTATATCTCTCACAGGCTCCGCCCTCTACTGGACTCTATGGGTACTCCCCTTGATCATATCATGCAAGCATTCATCCACTGAGACTTCAATAGACGTAGCCGGCCCCGGGGCGGGCCTACCTGAATGCGCGCGCATCTCACAGCATAAAAGGAGGCCTCGCCTACTGACTTTCATCCCTTTCTCTTCAGCAAGCAAGAGAAAACACTGCGTGAAGAGAGACGGATAAAGAAGAAAAATGGACTCACCATTACTGGAGCAACGACCCTGCCCTTCGTGCCCAGGCGTTATTGCAGGCGCCGACCTCCACCGCCGCTGTATCGAGTGCCTGGGGTCCGACCACGCGGCGGCCAACCTGGGCCCACTTCCGGCCTGCAGCGCCTGCCGTTTGATCCCCCGCCAGCGGCTGATGCAGTTCGGGGATTGTTACGTCTCACCGGTGGAGGACCCAGAACTCGAGGTGGTGGACATGGAGGACCACGATGAGGGAGTGCCCTTCGTGTTTGCCATGCCAGCGGACCGGACGGGCCCGCTCGTCGGGGAGAGGGACGACGACGACGACACCTCGTTGACGATGACGCCAGTAATCTTGGCGTGTTGGGAGTGTCGCTGATTACCCCTCAGCAGGACATCCCCGCCCCCCCGCCGTCGATATGCTCGGTCACCCAGCGTTTCAGTCGCCTGGAGGAAGAGAGGGCGCAGCTCAGCCGCATGCTGCCGCTGGCTCGCCCTCAGGCCCCTCCTCAAGGGAGAGAGCGCCCGGTGGTGGTAAGGCGGAGAGAGAGAGAGAGGCGCCGGTACAGAGCCCCCGTGGCTCCCGTTGCGCCCTCTGCCTCCGCGGTCCGTCCCGGAGAACCGGCCCAGTACCGGCACTCACGGGGACAGGCTGGCCGAACCCGACGGGCTCCCGCTCCGGCTCCCGCTCCACCTCGTCTCTATTTGACCCCACTGTGTTGACAGCCCTGGGCGCTTCCCCAGTTCTGGGGGGCGATGTCTCAAGAGGCAGGTGCAATCGGGGCGTTACCCACTCTGGGCCAACCTCTCCAGGCTTGGCTCCTGTGAGGGACAGGCTAAGACAGGGTGGATTGTCTGATAATGTTATTCAGTCTATCCAGGCAGCTAGAGCGGGATCCACCACAGCCTGTTACAGGCCGAAGTGGCTGGGATTCCAGCGATGGTGTGAGGAGCGGAAAATAGAGCCCCTATCTTGTGAGTTGGGATCTATTTTGTCGTACTTACAGTTATTGGTGGACAGAGGGCTTGCTCATTCCACAGTGAAAGTGTATGCAGCAGCCATCTCGTCCTGCCATGAGGGATTTGACGGCAGGTCAGCCTTTAGTCAGCCACTGATGTTGCGGTTTTTTACGGGGGGTCAGGAGGCTGCGCCCAGTAGTGCACGCCTCTGCCCCGCAGTGGAACCTGCCGCTGGTGCTCAGGCTCTGGTCTCAGAACCATTTGAGCCTCTGGAGCTCTCCTCCCTGAAAGCACTGTCGTGGAAGACATCATTGCTACTTGCCTTAACGTCAGCCAAGAGAGTGTCCGAGTTAACCGCTCTATCGGTGCACCCGAGTTGCTTGGTGATCCGGGGTGACCAGAGCGGGGCGAACTCAGACCGAACCCCTCCTTTGTGCCCAAGAGCCTAAGGAGTGCGTTCAGGTCGAGGGCTATTCAGTTGGGGGGCTTTAATCTTCCACCCCATGGTGGGGCAAGGGAGGCTAAATTGCACCTCCTCTGCCCGGTGCGTGCGCTGGCATGTTATGTGGAGCGCACGGCTGCCCTTAGACGCACTAAACAGCTGTTTGTGTGCTTCGGGGGCGGGGTGACCGGGAAAGCCCTGTCCAAGAAACGCCTGGCAGGCGTGGCGCGCACTGGGCCCATAGGGGCTGGAGGACTCTTTCCCCCTGCTTTAGGGCAGGAGGGGGGAGCCCTCCTCGTCATATTCCATACACGCTCTTCACGAGGTGAGCGTGTCTGAATGTGGGATATGGGGCACTTGCGCTCTCCCCGTGCTCCTTAGGGACTCGGGAGAGGTGGTGCATAGTGAGCCCTTACAGGGCTGAGGACTCTCTCCGTTCGCCTATGGGCGGAGGGTGGGAGCCCTCAGCGCTGTTTTCCGAGCACACCTTCGCGAGGTAAGCGCGTCAGAGGGTGCTCTGTCAGCCGCAGCCCCAACTTCTCCACGGTTACGACCGAGGGAGAGGTGAGTGAGGCGCAGCGGCTGCTGACCAGAAAGCCGGTCAGAGACAGTGAGATGGAACAGTGTTGTTGTGGGACGACAGCGCGTGTATACATCGGGGCTCCGCCCACTATACCCATAGAGTCCAGTAGAGGGCGGTGAGAGATATAACGAGGGGTTACGTATGGTAACCCTTGTTATATAAACACAGGCGGAGCCCTCTACTCTGGGGCCCTGTCTGTCCTATGCTGCTTGCTGAGAGAAGTGTAGGATGACAGTCAGGAGGTGAGGCCTCCTTTTATGCGGTGAGATGTGCGCGCATTCAGGTAGGCCCGCCCCGGGGCCGGCTACGTCTATAGAAGTCTCAGTGGATGAATGCTTGCATGATATGATCAAGGGGAGTACCCATAGAGTTCAGTTGAGGGCTCCGCCTGTGTTTATATAACAAGGGTTACCATACGTAACCCCTCGTTCTTTTACGTAAAGGATCTGAGTGCTTCCTCCAACACTGTGAGATCTATATTTTCAAAACTCGGCAACAAGCACTAAAAGAGTCTAGATGGAGAGATTGCAGCACGGTAAGAGGAGACAGGTCCTTTATGCCTCTGCTCCTCTACATTTCAGGGCCTAGGGCCTACAGTATGTATTTGATACAGCTTCATTCATGCAAAGACCATCCTTCTGCCTTGAGTTGTATTACTTTGCGATAATTCAGGACATTTTGGTAATACCCACTTAAACTATGGTGTCCCATTGTTGGAAGAAGTACTCAGATTATTTACTAAACACTGTAAGGTGCAAGCCCTTTTATAGGTCAATGTAGTACAAACCACAGTCTAAGAATACTCCATTACAAGTAAAAGTACAGAAGTATTATCAAGAAAATGTACTTAAATAATCAAAAGTACGCGTTTTCGAAGGGCAGAAAGGCTCTTTTTAAAGTCTTGTAATTTAATAGAATGTTATTCATCACTAACAAATACATATAAGTGGTTTTAATGTTTTGATTTGAAACAAATGCTCTCTTTGTGTCCAAATCAAATAATCACATCATGTAGCAACCAAGAAATGTAAAGTAAATGAAGTAAAAGTACAATATTTTCCTCTGACATCTAGTGAAGTAAAACTATAAATTGTATTATAGCTCAAAGTGATACTTAACCCTTGTATGGTGTTCGGGTCTGTGGGACCCGTTTTCATTATTTATCGAAAGAAAAATGATATCATCTCTTGTTTTTTCAAACTCACACTCAATGGCCTTGGCTCATTTTCTGTGAAGAACATATACATTTTCAATTACCATCCACTGTACCCCCCCCCCCCCCTACACATTTATATTACATACAGGGTGTTCGGGTCCCGGGGCTATGCACATGTCTGGGCCTTGTGTGTGTGTGTGTGGTGTGTGTGTGGTGTGTGGTGTGTGGTGTGTGTGTGTGTGTGGTTTGGGTGTGTGGTGTGTGTGTGTGTGTGTGTGTGGGTGTGTGTGTGTGTGTGTGTGTGTGTGTGTGACTTTTGTGTTTCTGCCCCTGCCATTCCCGCAAGGTTGCAACATTGTTGATAAATTCAAGCACGGACACCTGTCTGCTCTCACATTCCGCATTATGTTTTGCAGGAACCAATCTTTATTTTTTTCACACTCTATCCCAGCTGCAAATTTGGGGCAAAACACAATAAATAAAGCTTCGCCAGTTGGGTCCTTATCACAACTGATCAAGATGGCCAAAAGATTCTCTGCTCAGAGGGCCTTGCAAATGATTTTGGAAGAGTGAACCATTTGATGATGATGATGATGATGATGATGATGTAGAGCAGGGGTGTCAAACTCAATTTAATCGTGGGCCACATCAGCATTATGGCTGCACTCAAAGGGCCGGTTGTAACTTTAAGACTATATAAAAATACATATATAAATATATATATAAAATAACGTATTATATTAGATTATTGCCTCTGCATTGGATTATTATCAGATAGGGTAATAACTTCTTAATTAACTACAGCAGAAGTCTGGGGCAAATAATTGCAAGTCTCTTCAGTCAGAATGTCACAAAATGATTTTAAAAGAAAAGCCAGATTCTGGAAAAAAAAGTCAAAATCAAAAAAAAGAAATGACATTTAAAAAAAGAAAAAGGCATATTTACAAGAAATAAAGTCAAATTCTGAGAAAAAAGTCTAATTTCAGATGCATTGTGGGACATGTAGTTTATGGGCAACGTTCTGTAAATCATCATGTAACCGTATAATAAACATATAATATTCTTTGCAAGCTCTTGTGGGGCAACAGAAAATGAAGTCACGAGCTGGATTTGGCCCCGGGCCTTGAGTTTGACACCCTGATGTAGAGGAAGAGGAAGATGTTTCAGAATGTGAGGATCACATTTCTGAGAATTCTGAGTCTGACAGTGACTTTGAAGAAGAAGGATGAGATTGAGCATCAGCTAGTTACAAAAAAAAGACGAGCCACAGGACCAGCCGGTCAGCGGGCAAAAAAACAAGCAGCACTTGAATTCATTAATGTGATCTAACAAATGTAAAAGGGCAAATATTAACCATATTTGCTGTTTATATTGCTTGTTATTGGGATGAAGTAAACATCTGTTGAGTATTTTAACATAAAATTGTTTGATCGTGTTGAATTGAAACCCAAAAAGGCAGCGGGTCCACCAGACCCACGAACACTGGCTGAATAACAAAAATATGAACACCACACAAGGGTTAAGTACAGTACTTGAGTAAATGTACTGTTTAAATTGCACCACTGTATACTTGCTCCATCTATTAATATAAAGGATCTAAATACTTCCTTTCCCCGTTTAAACAGCCAATTTCCCCCGAAAAATAGAAAACCAGGGGTTTTTACAGTCCGACCCCCAGGCAGTGGGGAAATAAGACCCCTCCTTTTCTTGAACAGAGCTTTTCTGGAGCCTCTGTCTCTCTGCAGGTTCATGGTTTGCTGCTTTGTTGTTTCCAGGCAACGCTGAATATGATATTGTCCGAGTGACCTCAGCAACTAAAGCTGTCTTTCAGCTGAAAACAAAAGTCTTATCGAGGAAATGACCTTACAGTTAGGAAGCATCTGCTGGTGAGGATGTGCACGCTAATCAAATCAAGGAGAAAAGGCCTTGGCGATAACAGGCATGGTTTACATAATAAAACTCTTTAGACTGAGATATTTTACAAGGTTACAGAAGTTATTCTAGATAACTTTTCAGCTGTGAGTTCCTAATGAAGGAGGATGATTTTTGGCTCATGTAAGAGTTACCAGTCTCAGTAAAACTGCAAATAACACTTCTTGTATTAGTTCATGCCTCATAGACTTCCATCACATTGCAGTCACAAAGCTGAGCATTGGGTGTACTAAAAAATAAATATTCAGCAACCTTTGAAAACCAGCCCAACATTTAAAACTGTTCTGAAGATCTTTGCAAAGCCTGTTATGACTCACCTAACCATTTGATCAAAGAAGTGTCTCTCACCCCACACATATTGGACTCGGACACATTTAAAAAAGCATCATCATTTGGAAACTATTTATTGAACATTTGCAACCAGATATCAGTTAAATACAGAACTGTCATGTTCTCTCTCTACATCCCCCAACAGCAGGGACTGGCTCCACTTCATTACACTGAGAGGAGGGAATGTTACAGGACTTGGTAAGGCGCACACTGTGCTGGAAGTCATTTGGCTTTCTGTCTTCTGATAATAAAAGAGAAACTAAATCTAAGTCTGCCTCTCAAATGTCCAAAAAAACTGCTGCCTCTCCTCTCTCCGCAGCTAGATCCTGCGCATACAGACAATGGCAAAATGACACAAATATGAGCCGAGAGGAGAAATCCAGTATAGACGACTGAGACACACCCCTTACTGAACGTCGTCCGAGATGTGTAGCCATGATTTGAAAAGCTAAAAGTAAAATGATCAACATGAATATATTAGAAAAAAAAAAATGGCAATTAGTCTTTAATAAACACCTCGCCTCACCTACTCCCAACAAGACCAGGGTTATAAATTAAAACTGTCCAAATAAAATCAATCAACCAAGACTTTGGGCCCATTCAGTTCCATTTCAAGACTGGAAAATCCTCATTGAAAAAAAACAAATGGCACTTTTCAGTCTCTTGAACTGGAATCTAGAATTTCGACTCCCAATGGAATCGACCCCCAACCCTAAAATCAACTCTTTCTAATTTACATATATGGGTCAGGCGCTCTTCAAGCTTCCTCCATCCTCGCAAAGTCGCTCCCCCCCAGGACAGGGGGACCTCTGTGCTGTGGGAGGGGCTAGGCCACGGTTTTGAAGGTCTGCAGTATGAGGTTGGTTTGGTGGATGAGCCGGTTTGCACTGATGAAGACATTTATCGCCCTGGAAACAAAGAAGGGTAACATGAGAAGAAGCTCGCAGGTGCTCTCTAAACGATTGGCAAACTATTTCCAAGTAAGAATATTTGTTCGGTCAAGACATTTAAAGTTAGGCAAAAATTACCTAAACCAGACGGATAATATAAAAGTTGACAACAAAAAGATAAATTGATTAATCTTTGAAGCTCTATCAGAAAGTTACAACATACAGTGTGTATAAAAGTAATTATGTCCTCCTTCTCTACATAAGAAATCCTACTCCAACTGAATAGTTTAACCTTTTGGGAATTACGCTTATTGCTTTTTTATGTAGAAAAGAGATGAGATGATTACTAGTCTTGATAAACATGAAGCTACCTCCTCCTGCTGGTTAGCTTATTTTAGCGCAGAGAGTAACACTTGGCCTGGCTGTCACGCTTTGAATAAACCTGGATTACTTCTTGGCATTGACTTCCTAGAGTCTTGCTTTCACTGGGGGGTTGCCAGGTCATTATTAAGAATGCAAAAAGTGATCAAATTAACTAATGTAAAAAACATCATCTTAAATAAGCCATTGAAAGCATTCATGTCTGAAAAGAATCACTGATAACCCAACGTTCAAATATGAGGTGATGGTTTAAATGATTGTTTAAACGTACTTTCCGTCTTTGAAGTATGTTTTGAGGGTGTCGCTGAAGCTTTTGGAGTATTTCACAAACTCCTTTTTCTGGTGCTCAAGAGCCTAAACAAATAAGAAAAGAAACAAAGGAACATGATTAATAAAAAGGGAAAAAGGAACATGAGAATCGTACACAGGTCTGTTGTTTTTCTCTGGTACTCACTCTGCGATTCTGGTACTGATATTTCTTAATGACGTTGTTGACTGTGTCCAGGAGCTCTTTAATGGCGCTGGCTATGTCTCTGTAGGAAACCAACAGCAACACAAGTGAGGATTTCAGAGGATTTCATAACCAGGTTTCACAGGAGTAATAGCCGGTGACAAAACAGACAGTGACAGTAAAAAAAGGCAGCATTGTGTTCTTTGTACAGTCCTCACCATCCTCGCTGTTTTTCTAATGCAAGGTCATGCAAAGTAGGGCTGCACCCAATACTTCACAGCTTTATTCATATTTTGCAAAGTAGAATTTTAAATAAACATCTTGCATGAGTATTCACTCTTTTTAAAGACCAGTATTTCTGTATGTTGCAGTTAAAGATTGGGATACACTTATTTTACTAATATTATACTATTTCTAGAATTAGATGGTAGCTGCATAGGATTAGATTAAGTTAACTAAACCTCGTTTTATTTCTTGTGTGATCCAAATATTAACAATTACTCAAAAGCGTTGTAAATTCCAAAAGACGACATTTATTAAAAAATATATATATTGAATAACTTTTAAAAGTCACAACTTTTTAAAAGTCACAAAATGTTTTCATCTACCAAAGTATTCTGTATCAATCTATATTTGTTGGAGGCTCATTTTTTTAATGTGGTTGCAGAATACAAAAGGGAGGCAGACACTGATGAGTGATTAAATTAAAAAGACAAACTCAATCAATCTGATGAATATCTTTAGTTTGACAGTGGACACTTGAGCAGCATGGTGTGCGTGTGTGCGTGTGTGTGTGTGTGTGTGTGTGCGTGTGTGTGTGTGTGTGCTCACTTGATAGTCTGTAGGAAGCGTACTCTGTCATTGATCTCATCGGGTATTTTGCTGAGGATGTGTTTCAAAGCTCTGGCCTTATCATTTAGGTCCAGAAACTCCTGCTCGGGCCGGTCAATCATGAACTCTGCAGAAAATAAAAAGGATGTTCAGCAGCACGTTCCAAGACACTCAATGATTTATAAAACTGGGCCCCTTAAGTCAGTACAGAAGAGAACCGCTTGATAGGATGGGCATCACCTACAAACCTGGTTTTCAGATTCACTAAAGACAGTTTCTATCATAGTACATTCTTCTCTCATATGCTCACCTTCCACATCATCCGCTGCCATTCGCAGTAGGGATTCTGTGAAGTTGATCTGGACATTCTTTTTCTCCAAAATCTTCATTATGATGTCCTGAGTCAGGCCAGGGTTCTCCCTCTCCGCCTGACAAAAGGAAATGTAGGCGAGCAGGGTGAGGATGAGAAGTGAATAAAATAACTCACAGCGCAGTTTGTCTTTAACAAAAGCAAGAAGAGGCTTTGATCTGCGGAGAACAGTGGCAGAACTTTATTGAATGTCAGATGCCAGCGGTGAGCAGTTTAGACTGACGCACAAAAGCCCTTCTCCTGAATAATTCAGCCTTGAGTTACAGCAGCCAGGAAGCAGTGGGAGCAGAAGAGAGACCAATCACTGAGACAAGTGAACAAAAGACCCGCAAATGTCATAGTAAAACAGCTGTAAGGTGATCACATCTCCCTTTGGTCTGGATAACGGCAAAGCTACTTCTCCTTCATTAATATTTGTATCTTTGCTCGCACCGACACTGCTACAGAGGTGATCCATGGCCACTGAGCTTTTAATGTTCCGGTGCAATCACAGCAGTGTATTAAAAAAAGAAAAGAAGAGATGAACAAGACATGAAGAACATCTCTTTGATGACTAATTTCTTAGTTTAAATACCTTTGATTTTATATTGATGGCACATGAGTAAACACTGAATATGAATCATTTAATGTTGGAGATGCACAAGCATTATGAATATATGAATGAACCATTCATATATTCATAATGTATTAATAATAATAATAATTCATAATAATTGACTATATTATTTATTATAAAAGGTGCTATAAAGAAAACCAAATCAAAATATTTTATTCAGATAGATCATTCATTTAAACTGCCACTGGATATCTGCGTTGCAAGGAAACTTGAGTAGCTGTGAAATGAACATTCTGCTTTCCATATGTCCCCTTTGAGTCTTTAAGAAAAGGACAGTGTCCATATTTTGTATACTGTACATGGACACATCTCCTTTGTCATTGCTAGTTTCAGCCCTAGTCCATTGGGTCAATTTATAGAAATGTCTCAGCAATCATGATCACATGTTATCACAACAAATAGAGTCAGTGGCTCTAGTGATGGAAATAAATACATCGATGTAAAAAACTGTGATTTTACTAATCTGAAAACACTGGCAATTTACACATTACACAGGAAAAAGCAGCTCTTGTTGGCTGGAGTTGTCTACTTCATGCGTTGGTATTTTTCAATTAATTTACATAAACAAAAATTTGCACCAGGAAACATCTTGGTTGGCTATGTTGTTATGTCATCCTCAAACTGGGAAGTTAAAGTGTGGCCACAGTGTACACATGTCCTTAGGGAAAGAAATGAATCTAATATTTGTAAGAACATAAGATAAATGTGAAAATTGGATGCAGCCTAGATGTAATCCTACGCTAATGTGACATGGAGTATTGAAAGGTCATGGAAGTGATAATATTGTGTTTTTATCATTTAGGTCATCTGATTCAGGCATAGTTGTACCTTTATGAAGGCCGCTCTGAGCGTCTGGGCTGCCGATAGGTTGATCCTCTCGAGCTAAAGAAAAACAAAATAGAAAACAGTCATTATCAAAGCAACTCTGTACCCATTTGGCTTTAGCTGCGTCTCCGAGCATCTGAGAAGACCCATTTCTTGGAAATAGTTTTGCAAATTGGAAGTTTAGTTATACCACTTTAACATTATACAGTGTGTTTTAGCAGTTGTTGTTTAATGGCACTTGTTTTTCGTACATTTACATTTTGCCTAAACTATGATGACTGTGTATATATATATATATTTTTAATCGTGACGTTTTACCTCGTTGAAAACGGGGTACATCACTGCATACAGTGTCATGGATACCATGGAGTTTGTCTCCGCTTCATTCTTCATCTCCTCCATTGTCATCCTCCAGGGAGGACCGGCTCTTGGTGAAAAGGTGAGGAGGAATCTGCAGCTCACACACACTCACACATACACTCACCCACTCACACTCACACACACTCTGAAAACCACACAAGCTCCAGAGAAACAAGCGTCTGGAGGAAGGAAATTGAAAGCTGATTTAGCATTGTTTGACAATTTCAAGGCCTTCATAGATGTTGTTTGTCTATATGGCAAAACATTGAGAATGTAGGTAACAGTTGGGAATGCAATGATCTGATCAACTGTATCGCTGAGCCTCCTTTGATTAAATGGCTCAGATACTAGCCATGATGTAAACAGTTTCTGCTGGAGTGTCAATTTAAAATGCAGTGTTTCAGATCTTTCTTACATTCATTCAGTCACAGCCTCATGTTGCCTAATTAAATCATGGTTCCAATGATTCCTCGCATTGAGGTATGAAGATGTGAAATTTGGGAAAGCTTTATGAAAAGCAAATGGTATTGAATGGATGCTGCAGTACATTTTACAGTTAAAATGTAAACTTGTCGACACTCTGGTGGACAAACCATGACATTCATCTAAAACGTATCTTTGGCATTGCTCTACTGCATTTTCTTCATACTTATCAGACAACATATGCAGTGATATTAATATATAGCAACCAGTACTGTATATCTTAAATGATATAGGCTCTACTACGATAAGTAGTCCACAAACAACAGGAAGAGATAACTTGGTGGTATGTTTTAACATAAAGGAGGGGAGTGGCACAGCTATGCGTTACCTGCCGGTGACAGCAAAGGCAATGTGCAACAACAGCAATAATAAATGTGCAGTCATTTAAAAAAAAGAGCCCTTACAAATAAATTCCACTTCCATATGAATTATTTAAAATGTATTTCTTAATTTAAAGAGCAAGAAAACAGTGCTGACAAAGAGTTGGCAGTGCAGCTTAGTTTTTTTGTTATTAGATATATAGATAGATAATAAAACCTGACATAAACAGCACATATATACATATTTACAGTAAAATAGACATATATCACACATAATATACAATATAAAATATTCTGGATGAATTTGAATGTTTATAAAAGACCAATATACTACAGCAACAGAAATATAGACATATATTACAGTAAGACATAAGACATATACTACAGTAAGAAATACACTACAGTAATACATTATACTACAGTAAGATAGTAAGACATATACTACAGTTAGACATAAGACATACTACAGTTAGACATAAGACATACTACAGTAAGACATAAGACATACTACAGTAAGACATATACTACAGTAAGACATAAACTACAGTAAGACATATACTACAGTAAGACATCACAGTAAGACATACTACTGTAAGACATCACAGTAAGACATATACTACAGTAAGACAATAATTAGCTAACGTTAACCAGTTTAATGTTAGCATTTATGTATTTGGCTGGCTTATTAAGTAATTTTGCCATTTTTAATGTTTCCAGTAAGATAAACAATAATATGACTAGTGTTCTTTGACCCGATGCTTGGCTAACTGGAAGGCTAAAGGGACTAGCAAGCTGGATACATTCAGCCCCAGGTAACAGCTAGGCGGCTAACTAGACATAGCTAACAAAGTAGCTGATCTACCTTTAACTGATCTTTGACGTTTTATTTACGGCAACAGCCGTTCAAAACCAATTCTCAGAAGGACAATTGTCTTGGTAAAGCGAGCGATTTATCTTGATCTAGCCGTAAAGACACCCATTTGAGGCCTATGGCCGACCAGATCGATGGTAGCGAACAGCTAGCCGTCAACAGCGTAGCTTACATTGCTAGCCTCACTAAATTGGACATTTGTATTTGCTGCTGAGCTAAACACGAGTCAACAAACTACTAAAGGACATGTGTAAGTCGGTATGTGTGTGTCAGATGTGAACTTGTATCTACCTTTGGTCTGAATTCTTAAATGGGTTGGTTACGCCGTCGATTGCCTTTTAGCTGCTATGTTTTCTTTACAAGTTAAGGCGGAAGTTTTTTAGGACTGGCCTGACCGACATCTTCCGGACGGTTGCTACGTAAACACACGTCGTCCAATCAGAGGGCGGAGAAAGACAGAAACTGTGACGTTAAATAAAATAGAATGCATTCCTGTTATTGTGTCATGTTTTAGTTTCTTCATGGACGTTTAACCCTTGTATGGTATTCGGGTCTGTGGGACCCGTTTTCATTATTTAGCTAAAGAAAAATGATATGATAAATTATTTTCTCAAACCCAAACTCAATGGCCTTGGCTCATTTTCTGTGAAGAACATATATCAGAACACATTTTCAATGACCACCAACTTTTGGTTGTTCGGGTCCTGTGCACATGTCTGGGCCTTGTGTGTGTGTGTGTGTGTGTGTGTGTGTGTGTGTGTGTGTGTGTGTGTGTGTGTGTGTGTGTGTGTGTGTGTGTGTGTGTGTGTGAGAGTGTGTGTGTGTGTGTGTGTGTGTGTGTGTGTGTGTGTGTGTGTGTGTGTGTGTGTGTGTGTTTCTGCCCCTGCCGGTCCCGCACAAGGTTGCAACATTGTTGATAAATTCAAGCAAGGACACCTGTCTGCTCTCACATTCCGCATTATGTTTTGCAGGAACCAATCTTTATTTTGTTCACACTCTATCCCAGCTGCAAATTTGACAAGACACAATAAATAAAGCTTTGCCAGTTTGGGTCCTTATCACAACTGATCAAGATGGCCAAAAGATTCTCTGCTCAGAGGGCCTTGCAAATGATTTTGGAAGAGAGTGAACCATTTGATGATGATGTAGAGGAAGAGGAAGATGTTTCAGAATGTGAGGATCACATTTCTGAGAATTCTGAGTCTGACAGTGACTTTGAAGAAGAGGATGAGATTGAGCATCAGCTTGTTACAAAAGAAAGACGAGCCACAGGACCAGCTGGTCAGCGGGCAAAAAAACAAGCAGCACTTTAATTCATTAATGTGATCTAACAAATGTAAAAGGGCAAATATTAACCATATTTGCTGTTTATATTGCTTGTAATTAAGTTGTTGAATTGAAGCCCAAAAAGGCAGTGGGTCCACCAGACCCACGAACACTGGCTGAGTAACAAAAATATGAACACCATACAAGGGTTAAATACATTGAATTAAGTAATAAATACGATATAGAAATGTCTGTTTATATTCTTATTTCATATTAATTGTCAGAGGTATGTTAAAAGGCTCTGTATGTTATTTATTTCTGAGAAAATTATGGTGAGAGGATTATACAAAACTAATTTCAATAATTGATTACATAGACATGAACGGAAATTCCATCAGTTTAAAAGTTGTTATAATTTGTATGTCATGGGTTAGCACCGCTACAAATTGTCAAATTGTAAATTCCTTTCACACCCATATCCAACTTCTAATCACAAGTGGAAAACAATAACACATTCGGATTCCTCCTGGCACAATAGTTTGGAAGTATCTGACAAACAAAAATATATGATTGCTTGAGACAGTCTTTCTTTCAGAATAGTTGGTACCACTTTACAATAAGACTACCCTTATAAAGGATTCATAAAGGGTCTATAATTAGGTTATGAATTAGGTTGTAAACACTTTATTATCATTAAGAACCATTTATAAACCAGTTCTATACATCAACACAGGCTCACTATTTGGCAAGATGACTAAGCCTTATATTGGCTACTTAGCGAGAATCAACTCAGTGAACAACAGATACCAAGGATGCTGGCTGATGAAGAAGACGAAGTAAGCTAGGTAGCCAATATAAGACTTAGCAGTACAGATAGATGTGGGCTCACTATTTGGCAAGCAACCGGTCACAGTTGCCGAGCTGTTTATCTCATGTCTTATAAAAGCTTATTAATGATTTATAAAGTGTTCACAACCTAAATAATAAATGAATTACAAACTATTCGTAAACCCTTTATAAGGGTAGTCTTATTGTAAAGTGGTACCGAATAGTGTAACACTTATTCACTAATAAATATTTTAAACCTTTTATAGTTGTTGTTTTTATGGTTAATATACTTTTTAAGATGTTATTTGTGTCTAACTTAACTTTTGATGACAAAAACTGCTGAGAAAAGCCAAAATTAAGTTGCAGCCTCAAAACAAGGCCTTACTCAGACCTGTTGAACTCATATTTATCTAACTCAATTTAATATTTGTTTGATTCTGTTAGCAGAAATATGAATGATTGTCATACTTATCAAAAAAGAGTACGTTAAATAATAATAATAATATTTATTTCACCAGGATGATCATTGATCAACTTATATACAATTGTTCAGTAATTATAGACATTTAAATCTTAATATCTCCTTGTTACATTCTTCATATGTCAAGGGGTCAAGGGTCTGACTCTGATTGTCTTTCTTTTCTCAGAGGAATGTAGAGGTCATCTTCCACACTGTCAGATCAGTGGTCTGGTTAATGTCACTCTGATCCATCAGAGGAATGCAGGCAGGCTCCAATGGGATGAGGCCTTCAGGCAATTATGTCTGAAAGCACTAGAGATTCAATCTTCTCCTGGCCTCATCCTAGAAAAGCACATTTAATGTAAACAAGTATGTCACCATGAGGTTTATGCTGTTGATAGCAACATGGGTGTCCAAGGTTATTGGACTGCTCTAAAAAGGGAAAGCACTAATGTAAAACAAAATCTGTTTACAGACCAAATATTGATATATTAAAGCAATAGATAGTATTTGTATTCTACTGGAGCATTTATTGTGCATTTTGTGCATTAGATTTTGCATGGAGGCCTGTATATTTTACTTTTTGTCAAATGCAATATTTTACTGCACCATTGTTTTTCTTTTGAATGCTTAATATTGTATGTTGCATTTTTTGAGAGGCCTGGGTATTTTAACTATGCAACTATGCTAGCTGTTGTGCATATGGCAATACAATCTTTGAAATTGAAACAAATTATATATGAATATATATTTTTTACAAACTGTCTTACTTAAGAGCAAAGCAGACAGGATATGTGCATGCATATATGCATGCCAGTTAGAATACAATACTTTGCTATTATATGGTCTATCCCAGACCAAAACGTAGGACATCACTAGCAATACGCAAGTAACTATGCTGCAAATACTGATGACATTGTATAAATGTATACCATTAGAATAGATTAAACTTTATTATTAAGTACTGAGACAACAAAATGCTGTAAAGCAGTAACATGCAGTGTATATTCACATATGCACATAGGACAAATAGTGAAATATGAACATTATACTTAGTTAAGTATGTACAGTATGGTGTAGTAAGGTATATAATACAGTACAATATAGATTAAAGCAGAAATGAATACGGTGTTAAGATAAAATAAGATAAGATGGACCTTTATTAATCCCAGTGGGGAAATTCCTGTGGGGATAAAATCAAAGATAAAAATGAAAAATGATAAAATAACTATAAAATAAGAAATTAATTTAAATGAACATGCATATTTGGTCATGTGTACATATTATTTACATGTGTGTGTGTGAAAACATTATAAATCAGATATATATGGTGTGGACACTAGTAGTACAAATATGCAAAAACTATAGGTCTGATACCAGGGGCGGATCTAGAAAAATATTCATGGGGTGGCAAGAGGGTGGCAGGAGAATTTGAGGGGTGGCACTTCCTGGCAGAAGTATATGCTGATTTAATCGCAGTCATATCAATCAATGTTAACTTGGAAAGCCACAATATTTATATTTTAACTCAATAACATTAGGTGACATTATTGTGGCACATCAGTAAAGCCTTAAATAGAAATATATAAGGTGGCAAACATGATTTAATTAATTTTAACTGAACAATAACTGAATGAGTTTGTCTCACTCTTAGACCAGCAGGGGTACCAAATCTATGCAGACTGCTGCAATAAGTACATGAATTAACTGTCTCGTCGATGTTTGTCTGAATTAATATGAGACTATTAACAATCATATTATTCCTATCAGCTGTCAATCACTGTTATGATTCACATATTCAGTGTTATTATTAAATAAACTATATTTTTTGGAGGAGTTAATGATGAATGTTCCTCAAGATGCTTGCTCACCCTCCTTCAAATTTGAAAGACAAGTAATTACTATAATATATCAAAAGAATCAAAAGAACAGTTCAGCGCCCCACAACTTCATTGCAAACAGTTACAACCTTGACTTTACATCAGAAAGAACAAACATTAAAGAAGTGACTAACTGCACAGTTAGGTTTAAAAAAACGTGTATTCAGCTAAAACATATACATCGCTGCAGTCAAAATCGAAAACAAAAAATGAGGGAGCGCAAACGAGAAGAGCTGCAGCGAGAGCAAAAGTCTGATCATTGAGAAAGAAGCAAAGAGAACTGCAAACAAAAAGATATGTTAAAACAAAGAAAAAAGACTAATAGTTTACATGATTACACAAATGATTTGTTTGCAATTTATAGTTTTATTTTTTTAATTAAATTTATTTAGCTTGACTTAGTTTTTTTTCTCTTAAACTCTTAGTTTTGCTTGATTCTGAGAAAGTGTTGCTTTATCTTTATGAAACAAAACTAATCCCATAGATTGGTCGCTAGTCGCTTTTGACAAAAAAAAGTAGCCGGAGGGTTGGAAAGTCGCCCGATTTAGCGAGAAAGTCGCCAAGTTGGCAACACTGCACTCGCTAGGTGGCAGTGTCACGAAAAACTAGGGTCCTACTCCTAGAGTGCGGTCCCAGGACTGCGGTCCTGAAACTGCAGTCTCCGACGCTGCAGCTTCATGCTGCTCCCTATGTCGCCTATGCCAAAAACCGGCCATGATTATATAATACAGTAATTAGAGTGCAGGTAACAGCAGTCGATCATTTATTTTATTAAACTGTATGGGGCTATTCCTTACAGTCATCCTTCATCATTCTACAGGCAGGAAACAACCCCAATCTGCAATCAATTAATATAAACTCTTCATCGTTTTTTCCAGTTTTCAGAGTCTCAGGAATGTGACATGTTCTTAAGTCCCGCCCAAAGTCTCTCTCAACGTGATCACACATTGGCTGTTTCGCTCCAGCGCTTCAAGCCACGAGCTGCATGGAGCCCTCTAATTGGCCGGAGCCCTGAACAAGTCTGAGCAGTTCAGTTTAAAGAGAGAATAATCATATGTGCGTAGTGAGACAAGCAGGCAGTACCTGGCAATTTCTTTTTGAGGAAAAGGACTGGAAATTTCCTGCAAGCGACACACACACCAGCACTTGCTTCATTTAAACAAATATACTTACAGTCATTTGTAAACTCCAAGAGGAAGAAGGTGGGTGTGTTTCCGGGTTTAGTTTCTGTTCAAATGAGCACGTCATTCATTTGATATCTGTTTCTTAGTTTTCAATTGACAGAAATAGTACTAGGTGGTCTGACAGTAATTGCTTAGAAAATCTATTCCGTTTTGTAATTAAGGGATGCCAGACAGAGTAGAGGCAACCAACGACGCTCTGATTTTAGGTGACGCATTTACGAGTGTCGTACAAGTATATGGACGTCCTCTCCCTTTGTCGGCTCGGTCTTAAGTATTTCTGTTTTACAAAAGTAATGGATTAAGCTTGATTACTATAACTAACACGTTTTTTCATTAGATGTTGCCTTAACATTTTTGACAAAGTTGTACAAAATAAATGATGTGCTGCGTTGCCAGATCACTGGTGAGTCTGTTCCTGAGACTGATACCTTTGTTTAAAATTACGTACTTTTCCTGAAAATGTAATCGTATATAAAATGTCAATTTTTTTGTGGCCATGTTCGAAGGGTAATTGGCTTGTGGCCTGGGTATTTTTTTGTCTGTAAAGATAAAGAATTTGTCATAATCTGATATAATCTGTAACCGACTCAGAACTGCTCCTGAAGCCTCCTGAAGAGGCGTGTTCCGGGGCAGTAGGGGGAAAGTTATTCACTGGGTTGCCAGTTTGGGCTGCAACCTTTACAGTCTATGGCTGCGAAACATAGCGTGGGGCAGTCCAGCTAACTGCAGGAAACTCACTACTTACTTTTCAACTGCATGTAAACTATTTCCAGTTTATTTTCTAGGATATGTTGTATTACCTATCAATAAGAATATTTACGTTTGATTATAATATCATATCATTGATATGTAATAACTGGAGTAGATTTAATATTAAATAATGTGTTTTTATTTTTTTATTTGACTTGTTGGGTTGCACTGGTGTATGGAATGTGAAACATGCATACTTTGCATGGATTTATTATGAGTAATCTGGAAACAGTCTTGCTCCTTAAACCAACTGCATAAATCTTCATGTTGCTATGGCAACAAGTGCCAAACTGTATT
This sequence comes from Dissostichus eleginoides, assembly GCA_031216635.1. Taxonomy (NCBI): domain Eukaryota; kingdom Metazoa; phylum Chordata; class Actinopteri; order Perciformes; family Nototheniidae; genus Dissostichus; species Dissostichus eleginoides. The sequence continues at coordinate 23,343,290 of CM062275.1, forward strand.
GGCATATTTTAGCTTAGCTTTATCTGAAAAACAATAAAAGCCAGCTGCTGCCGCTACAAGTCAGTGACAACGACCTTAACTATAGTGCCACTGCCTCTTGTTTGCTCTATTAAAAAATGATATTGATTAAAACCTTGACTTTGGCCATCAACGATTCCTATACTGTAAAGTTTGTCCATCTAATTTGTATACATAGGCCTACCTGTAAACTGGCAAGATACTTTTTAGATTCATCTTAAATATTAAAACTTATCTTGGATACATTTTTAACACATGTATATGCTAATAAACACAATAACATGTGTATTATGGTATTGCAAACCGATTTTAAATATTTCCAGATACAGAGGAAGACATTATCTTTGTTTCTCTTTTTGCAGATTCTGCGGCCATGTCTTTCAACATTGATGTCAATAGCCCTAATGTGAGGTACACAGATACACACATTGAGTCCGAGTATGAGTACCAGACCTCATCCGTTCACAAAGAGGGGAACAGAGTCACAGTAAGTGGACCTTTCTGACAACCTGAGACATGCATCAGTGTTTGGCATCTGTACAGTGTCCTTGTAAAGTTTTCTCTTTATTGGGAAACAGGTGACTCCCCGCACCACCAAGATGACCTTCCGCACAGCCAGACGTGTGCCCAAGCTGGGTGTGATGCTGGTGGGATGGGGAGGGAACAACGGGACCACAGTGACTGCAGCCGTGCTGGCCAACAAGCTGGGTCTCACCTGGAGAACCAAGATGGGAATGAAGGTTAGATGAGTTACAAAAAGACACCAGTATACATACAAATAGGGAAAAGTGTGGGGAAACCAGTGGCACAGACTTAAGATGTGCTGTATTTGAGATGGTTACTCCACATTAAACAGAATTATTCTGCATCCTTAAAAGTCTTCACCCAAAATATTGTCTCACAACTCATAAAAAAAGAATAATTACAAAATGCATCTCTTATAACGTCACACAGATCTAGATATTGGAAAAATGTGCGTACAATTTTTTTCTTAACTTCGATAATGGTGACGCCTTAAATCTAATGAACCTTAACTGAAGAAACCCTGTAAAACAACTTAACTTTGACAGTTACATTCCTAACTTTGATTATGTAACCATACTGTACAGAAAGGAATGCAAACCAGTTGCTGACTGCTTGAAAAATAGTAATCTCTTGTATAAAGCTTACATTTGTAGTGTTGCAGCTACATCATGAAACACTGCAATTATTCTTCTTTCAACAAAAACGTCTAGATTGTGAATGAAATCTTTATAACCAGACTATCATGTGATGTGAGAAACCGTTGACTGCCAGTAAGAAGCTAATAGAGAAACTTTTGTCCTATTTTATAAATATATCCCCCTGTCCCCAGATACAGTGGTACAGACTCATTATAAGCTGGTTATGCTGACATGCTCAATAGAGTGTTAAGGGCTTAACTGAGTCTGGGCTCAGGGATTTCCCTTATATGGGCATACATTGTTGCCTTTATGAGCTTGTTCCTCTGGTTCATTGGATTTAATACACTTATAAAACCTTAAACCCATTTAAATAAAAAAGTCCTTAAAGGGAATTTAACCAGTGTCTTTCTCTCCTTTATCTCTCAAATTCTTCAGAAAGCAAACTACTTCGGCTCCCTCCTGCAGGCGTCTACTGTTTGTCTGGGATCAGGGCCAGAGGGCGAGGTCAACGTGCCCCTCCGTGACATCCTACCCATGGTGCACCCTAATGATATAGTCTTTGACGGTACGGACAATTACTGATATTCTGCTCAAGGTTTAAGATCTGATACAAAACTTGAGAGTGAGGTAACTGCAGTGTTAACAGCAGGGATTTCTGGCCTCAGGGCAGCTTCATGGAGAGCCTCTCTCATGAGGTAAAGATGGTCAGAGGTGTCCTTTACTGCAATCTAGTCTGTTACTTCATAAGGGAATAGCTTTAACAGGGTAAGCTATTCATAGAGCTTCTGTAGACTTGTATAGGATCAAAGTAATGACTCTCATAGGTCAGCCCTTTAGATCTGAAGGAATTTTGAAGGAATTCAGTGGGTTTTTTTAACTTGGAAGTGGGTTTGTGTTTTTAGGCTGGGATATATCCTCAATGGATCTTGCCAGTGCGATGGAGAGAGCTCAGGTGTTCGACTGGTCATTGCAAGAGCAGCTGAGACCTCACATGAGCGGCCTGAAACCCAGACCCTCCATCTACTTCCCTGATTTCATCGCGGCAAACCAGGAGGATCGTGCCGACAACGTCCTCACTGGGAGCATGGCGGAGCAGGTAACCCTCGGTCTGTTACACCAGCAGGTTTAAGGGTGCTTTCAAACCTATAGTCCTGTTCATTTAGTCCAGACCAAGGGGAAAATAAAACATTGTTGCACTATAGCTCCTGGCTGGTTCATGTTCACATTGACAGACATTTATGCAGCTCTTTAAAGCTACTGATTTGTATATTAATGTTCTTTGGTGTCACAAGGAATAACTGATTATAAGCATTAATAGTATTATTAGACTGCAAAACGACTATCAGGCAGAAGCGAGGCTCTAGGCTACAAAAGCTGCACATGAAGCATACAGTAATGAATGGGGGCTGATTACTGTGAGATTGCGTCAAACACTTCTTAATGGAGTTAATGGACTGATAAAATACATGGATACATGCACAGCAGTTTTAACAGCTTTTGACCTATTAATCAAGGGAAATACCCCTGCTGACACGCTTAAGTGTTGATATGCATGAATAGGTTATATACTTCCTTATACAGATACATCATAAGATCACTTCCTAATTAGATTTTATGATCATTAGATGGATTTAGTTTTTAAGCTTTTGAAATTTTGCCAAAATCACACATCTGCTTTCCTTGAAATCCTTTGGTTGGTTTTACAAACAAACTGCAATAGAGTCAGTGGTCCTGTCCACTCTAAGGTTTGAATGACAGCTTAACACCAGCCAAAATGAACCGTACTAACCAATCAAACAGACCTGAGTTAAACCAAACAGGTGAAATGTGTGAAAGCACTGCAAGTGGCTGGAGTCTCTTCTCTATTTGCTTTTTCATTTTGTCATTTCACATTTAATGTCTTATCTGACTGTGCTTTTCTAGATGGAGCAGATCAGAGCTGACATCAGAGACTTCCGGGAGTCGAGTGGTGTGGACAAAGTCATTGTTCTGTGGACCGCCAACACCGAGCGCTTCTGTGATATCATACCTGGGGTCAATGACACTGCCAAGAACCTGCTTGCTGCCATCAAGGTGAGAGCCGGAGCTGTGAACAGAGTTTGGTCAGAAAACTTCCAAACGTACAAAATATATTCCAAAGTTGAAACTCTAAAGAGACAGATCCTTAAGTGTGTTACAGCAGAGATTAACTTAAATTGTCCTAGAAACCAACCTAAATTGTGATGGTGGCCAGTAGTCATGAATTCAACTTTAATTTCCTCCTAATGCCGAGGACCAAACAGTAATCCTTCATCACATTTAGTGATTAATAAAGCTTAGAGGATGAGGAGATTAGCTCCCCTAACACTTCACTGTGGATTTGTAGATGAAATGCCATAATGAGTCAGCTTTTCCTTTTTATATCAGATCAGGGGAAGGAAATTATGATTTGCTCCTCATGGATGAGTTTATTTTTTATCTCCCGTCTTCAGCATGCTTGTACTGCTGTCAGCAACGATAATAGTCTATTTCACAGACTTGTGATCTTCAGCAAATAGCTCAATTTCAGATTGGCATGAAGGCAACAATAAAGTTGTGCCGCAAAGACGATGTGAGGAGAGTCTCGGGGGAAATGTACGCCTTGCGAGTCAAGCTGTGATGATACACTCGTTTACAGACATGATTTCTTTGTTTTTTCTCTACATCGTCAGACTGGAGCAGCGGTTTCTCCCTCCACTCTGTTTGCAGTTGCCAGCATACTGGAGGGTTGTGCCTACATCAACGGCTCCCCGCAGAACACCTTTGTACCAGGAGCCATAGAGCTGGCTGTGCAGAAAGGAGTGTTCATCGGAGGAGACGACTTCAAATCCGGTCAGACCAAGATCAAGTCAGTGCTGGTTGACTTCTTGGTCAGTTCAGGTATCAAGGTGAGAAAAAAATGGTGCGCTGATAGAAGGAAGGAGGATTAATGAAGTAACGATCTGATATCAACCAGATTGAGTTACTACTAGTGGTTGTAACAATCACGAAAAACGATATAGGCTAAAATACGGGGGCTTATGATTTCAGAGATGTTTTATATCCAAGAGGAAAAATTCAGAAACAATCAAATATCATCTGGTTCAGATAACTATATTTGTCCCATTAACCGCTGTATGTTTATGTGTAAAGGTATGGGGACAGCTATGTAGAATAAACCAATGCCACACACTGCAGCATTTATAGTTTAGGTTTGGTTACACACATCAAAACTCAGATATTTACAAGAAAATAGATACATCAATTCAAGACACATACTTATACATTAAAGCACCGTGAACATATTTAAATCTAATAATTTGGAATGTAGGAATAGAAATCGATTAACAACTTCAGTAAATCACTTAAATTCATCGAGCCCTAATTCACAATCATGCCTGCGATGGCTTTAAAATATATATCTATAATCTGGGTTCCTTTTTAGGATAAACATTATGGGTCAAACAAAGAGGACGAACCCTAAGGGAGAGCTCCAGTTGAATTGTCCAGACACAAATAAGATGACAGCTTGAAACTTGCACTACACTGTATTTCCTGAACAAAGACATTTTAATAAGTTCCTCTCCCCCCCTCGACAGCCGAAATCCATTGTCAGCTACAATCACCTCGGCAACAACGATGGGAAAAACCTGTCGGCTCCGGAGCAGTTCCGCTCCAAGGAGATCTCCAAGAGCAACGTGGTGGATGACATGGTGCAGTCCAACCCCATCCTGTACCTGCCGGGAGAGAAACCTGACCACTGTGTGAGTGACTCAGACTCAGAAAGTTAATGAGCTCCATGTAAAATCTGACTGAAGACAACACACTTGTTAACTGTCTCTGTGTTCTTTCAGGTGGTGATTAAGTATGTCCCCTATGTGGCCGACAGCAAGCGCGCCATGGATGAATACACTTCTGAAATAATGATGGGAGGGACCAATACCATCGCAATGCACAACACCTGCGAGGTCAGTGGCTAAATCTGTTTCTGTAAAACATGAAAGTGAAAAATTGTAAAATATGGCATATCAGAGCAATTTCCAATGTGAGGGTTCAAATTGTAATTGCTTGCTCAACACAACGTTCAAAGCGTTTCTTCTTTATCTGACAGTGGTTATGGTGGCGGAGGCTCAGGGTACTAGAGCTTACTGCTAATCCTTCTTAGCAAGTTTTGGAGCTAATTTAAAGAGACATCTTCACGTCATTTACAAAGTTATTTCATGTTTCACTGGCCTACCTGCTTTAATCCGCCACCATTCCTTCGCGAAAACACCTACTCTGGTTGCATGGCTGTAAAACTGATCGACTATGCCAGGTTAACCACATTTTTATGGAGAACACAATTTGTTAAAAAAACAATGCTCCACATAAGTTGCTTGAAAATAACTGTACTTTCCTATCATATAAATGGTGAATTTTTGTTAACTAGAACAACTAAAGTTGTCGAATCATGGTTTAAAAAACAGCCAAATGCTTGAAACAATGTGGTGTCATTTTATCTGCATCAGTGTAGTTGGCACTAATGCCAGTCTGTATGATATGAAAAGTTTTGATGTGGTGACTCCCAGTAGTAGTCTTAAAAAAGACACTGCTATAGTGTAGAATAGATGCTATTCCTGCAAGTGCACATTATGTTGGTTGAGAAAAAATAAATGTCTTCAACTTCTCCGCTCCCCCTCGATTACACCATTACTCATCTGTCTTTCTTCCTGTCACTTTCTGCAACAGGACTCTCTGCTAGCCAGCCCGATCATCCTGGACCTGGTGATCCTGACGGAGCTCTGTGAGCGTATTGCTGTCAGACCCCAGGGGGAGGAGGACTTCCAGTCCTTCCACAGTGTCCTGGCCCTGCTCTCCTTCCTCTGCAAGGCCCCCCTTGTCCCATCAGGGACCCCGGTCATCAACGCATTCTTCCGCCAGAGGGCCAGCATAATAAACATCATGAGGTATGGACAGGGCTAGCTTTAATCTCCATAAAATGTTCTTTTAATTTTGCCAACAACGTCCTCTTTTCATTTGATTACATTATTGGTCAAGTTATATCATCATTGGGTTTTATCACATCCTTTATCACATCCACAAAGGTTACGGTGTGATTACATTTTCAGGAGCTTGTTCTATTGGGTGTTACAATGCTTATAAACAGGTGTGCTATTTATGCGTTTCATTCGGTGACTGAAGTTGATAACAGTCTCCCGCCTTGTATTTTTCAGAGCGTGCCTGGGCCTTCCTCCCCAGAACCACATGCTGCTGGAGCACAAGCTGCAGAGGAACTTCCTGCCTCCACAAGCAGCCTACATCAACGGTCATGTGACTGCTTCAAAGAAAGTAGTCCTCACCAACGGTAACCATGTGCCGCTAACAAATGGCATCCATGCACAAGGCGGTGATGCAGACATTGCATTATGACTGTAAATACAACACTACAGCCCAACAAGTAAACTTAACAACACTTAACTGTAAACTTGATTTGTCTATCATTGCAAAAAACAATAACACTGGTTTTACAACTTTCAAAGTAAACTTGACATTTATGTAGGATGCATTTAACAACATAGGTATTCAACAAGTTTTGGCCTATTAAAAAATAAATAAATAAATGGCATGGTGCTGCAACATTTAAATATCATTAATGCAGTCGTCCTCTACAGCTGCTGAGCATCAACAGAGGCATATATGGAGTACACTTCAATAATCTCCACGTGGCGTAACAGTGTTCAAAGCAGGCTATTTTGTTAAAAGTATCTGGTTTTTTTAAGCAGAGTTAACCATGTACTGAATATTTTAACGAGTAAAAGCTTTTTATTTGCTTGTAAGTAGTTTTGTGTGTGCAATGCATATTTAATATCCAATTGTACAGTAACGTTCTTAGAAATAGGTTCATATGTTTACAAACATGAAACTGATCGTGCAGCCATTTAAAAAAAAAAAACGTTATTGATAAATGATGTATTTGTTGTTTGATGATCGAAGGCCATCTTCCTAACTTACTGTATGTTATGTATATCACGGCCATTACGTAGACATCCATATGTTTTGTTTAAAGATAGATGATGAAAATATGGATGCTGTATTGACTGTTTAGTTTAGCAATAACCTGGGCTGTTATCATGTTCTATACAATAAACCTTAAAATATTGCTTAAACTTAACATTTCTGAGGCATTAATTGTTGTGTTTACATTTTTTTTTAAATGTACCTTTCCCTCTATTGAGCCACATCTGAAGTTACATGTATTTTATTTGCATTAACGAGCAATGGCTTTTGTTGCAATATGACACACCATATGAAAAAACATGGTAATGGTAAAAAAAGAATGGGTAAGAACAATGTCATCTACTGTTTTCCGAGCCTGTTTTCCAGGTCTCAGGCTCGAAAATGACATTCCCATAACAAATTACCATAACTTAACTTCTAAAAGGGGTAAATTAATAATATTTTTTCTCAAAGCTATGATAAACCTGTGAGTTGGATGTAGAAGAGTCAGAACCAATATAGATTTTTTTTATTTTAAAGTAAATTCAGATTGAACATAGTAAAAAAATGTAAATTATTGTGTCCGTCTAAAAAATCAAGATTGATGCAAAACAAGTCAAATTTGACCTTTTTAGAGAGATTTAGCAAATAAAAACCAGTTATGGGGTCATTTGGGTGGATTTGACCTATCTCTGGCCCCCCTTGGTCGATTGACATCTCTTTTTAACCGCTAAATGGGATCGAGGGGAAATTCCACATACACACACACATTACCAAATAAGGAGAGAGAGTGATGCGTTGCCAAAACAGGAAGCTGTCATACACTCTGGAAGCTATCATTAGCAGCTAATATGGAAACTCCGTTTTTGACATAAAAATTGAATTATGGATTATCAATAATTTTTGTCAAAGTGACAGACACATTCGATTAACCTATGGATTAACCCTCAGCCGCGTTTTTCTCGTTTTAATGCCATTGAACACAACTTTTGATCAGAATAACAGCTAAAGGTGAGCATATCTCCGTGTTTTGCTACCTAAAGCTACATCGTGTGTTGTCTGTATTTGCTTCCCCTGTCGCGAGTTCTGATCGCTCAGTGATGATACTTATATTTCTATAATCTGTGGAATCTCAATTTGTTAGCTAAGCTTGTTTGTGCAGATCCGATAAGTATATCGCTCGATTTATACCTAGAGTTTTGTGCTAAGTGCGTTAGCATGTTTTCGCTCAGGGCTCATTTAGACCCTTCTTGTGAGACTTGTGTTTTGTTTCGGTAAAAATGGTTCGTATCATCAGTTAGCTGAGTTTCTTCCCGTTAGGAGGGTATGACACATTCATAGTTTTTTTAATATTAAGAAGGCCTGAGACAGTGTCGTGAAAAAAAAAAAAAAAAAAGCCCCGCCGGCGGGGTCTTTGGGGCTTAACAGGTTAAAATGTTATTTGTTTACATCTATTCCTCGAACAGTTTCTGATTCAAACAAAAAATTAATCTGTACACAAATGTACAAACATTAGCTTCCACATATACCTTATCCTCAAAGAAATGTATAACTAAAAAGCAGGGGCGGTTCTAGGGGGGGGCCAGTGCCCCCCTAACACTGACTTTGGACCCCCCTGATTTGTTGTTGGTTGTGATCATAAAGATGTTTGGATTATTGAAAAGTATACAGCTCCCTTTCATATGAGTGTTGAGAGCTCTATCCATCAATTCATTTGGTGCTCAAAGTGCATCAGATTGATGCATTTAACTTCAACATTTAGTAAACACTGAAAACGGGTCCCACAGACCCAAACAGCACACAAAGGTTAAAGGTAAGCCTATAATAATGTGTAATGAAACAAATACCAATAACTGTATTGCATTGTTTTCTTATGCGCAATTACTTCATACTGTCTTTGTCTTTTCCGTCCTGCATTTATTGTGCCCCCCTTAGAAAATAACTGGCCCCAGCCTGGCCCCCCCCAGTCAAATTGGTCTAGAACCGCCACTGGTAAAAAGTATTGGTTTGTTGTTTTGGTGCTTTATCTTAGCCTGTATTGTATCAGCACCAGTGTTGGGTGTAACGCGTTACAAAAGTAACGGAGTTACAGTAATATATTACTTTTTGCTGTAACGAAGTAATGTAACGCATTACTAATGAAATGTGGGTAATATATTACCCGTTACAATGCTCAGTAACGCAGTTACAACACATTTTAACCCGAAATTAAATGGTGTTTTGTTTTTTAAGAATGTAGCCTACTAACATAGCGAGACATTCCGACACCAGAGTAAAATTGTGCGGGTAGATTAGTAAACCTGGTGTTTACCCTTCAGGCTTCGCGTCGGGATCTTCGGGGGTGTATAGGCATGCATTGCACCCCAGTTGAATGTTATGCACCCTCTATTCAAAAAAGAGAACGGAGCGAAAAAGAAAAACAACAAATTGTGTCAGGTGCGCGTGACCTGCTCCGCTGCACGTGCATCATTTCCAAAGTGCTTCCACAGCAGTGACACACATCTGTGGATAATCATTTATACGAAAATGGTTAAAGCAACCATCACTAAACGCCAGCAACACTGCATCTACTGCAGACAATAGCAACAGGTCAGATGGGGACATCACGTTACCCTCTGTTGTGGACACTAGCTTACTCCCGCCTGACTCGCCGCCTCGCCCCCGGAGCATCAGTCTTCGTCACCCGAAACTACGCCGCCCCTCTGCGGCCCGCAGGTGCCAGGATACCACGGCAAAACAGAGCCTGCCCAGGTATATCTAAACAAGTACCCGCCTGCACAGTGGGGTAAGGCGGTCATTTTGCAGCTCGTGGTATAAAAATAGACAATGGCTAGAATATTCATGTGAAAATAGTGCCATATTCTGCCATGCCTGTAGAAATGTTTGGTCAACAAAATAATGCATACAATAGCACAGATGCCTTCACCACGAATGGCTACAAAAACATCTCATATCCCAAGCTTATCAACAAGCTAATGTTGCAGCTGAAATGTTCTCCAGGTCACAAAGTCAACCTCACATGATGATGTGATACCAGTTTTCAAGCACAGTAAATATTCTCTTCCCAGAGTATATGATGGGACCTAGGTGATGATGTAGTACATGGTTTTAATAATACTTTTGCTTTTCAATGTTTGCCATTTCAAACCATGAGCTGGTTCAAATAATATTTGCCTTGATTTACAATATGTTCTCTTTTGTTTTATCAGTACAGTTTTGAAGCTTTTGTGCTTTTCCTTGCCATAGTCCACTTTGGACTATATGAAATATTTCAGGATTGCACTTTTAACACACTTGAAATGTTCTCACTTGCTTGGTTTCAAAACATAACAAATGCCATAATCTGTTCATTGCTGTTGCCGGCCACTATTGCTCATGTAAACCTACTAGTGCTGCACCCCGTAATCTCAGATGCACCCCAAGTCATTTTGTTCTGGAACCGGGCCTACAGTACATGGCCATATACTAAACAAAATACAGAGCCCATTCCGTGTTCCTGTTATTGTTTACTTCCTCTCTGCCTTCTTCTGGTGATTTATCAGACGTCCAGCGCTCCGTCTTTTAACCTCTTTTCCTTTCTCTTTCTTGATCCTCCTTAGCAACCTTCATTATAGTCCTTGACAGTGGTCTGTACTGTATTAACAACGTGTCACATGTTAAGAATTTACAATCAGAATCGAGTATTCAACTAAGCCGTGTAATAAAAGTTGTTAGTAGCCTTAATGGCCTACACAGTTGTTATGCTATACCACATTGCCCTTCACTGGATGTATAATGAGCTGCACTAAACTACATTTTAGCATTTAAAATACCTAGCCATTCTTTTGCGGTTATTTGGGTGAAAGTAACTAAAAAGTAACTAAAAAGTAGTGTAACTCATTACATTTCAGAGACAGTAATATTGTAATGTAACTTATTACTTTAAAAAGACAGTAATAAGTAATATGTAATGTATTACATTTTGGAAGTAACTTGCCCAACACTGATCAGCACTAGTATGTAAAATGATTCCTAACTGTGGTAGTGTAACACAGTGGCGTCGCCTGGCCTGGGCATTCGGGGCTTTAGCCCCGAATGTTTTTTCAGTAGCCCCGGACAATTCTCCCTCAATAATATAATACATTAACCGTGCTTTACGTGAACCTCATCATGACACAAGAGAGGACGGCAGGACTGTAATTTCCCGTGTTCAGTGAATGCAACAGAGGCAAGACACCAGACCAATCAGAGAGTTGCATGGAAATAAACGTGTGCTTGTGTCATTCAAGCTCGGCTCTGTGTGTGTGTGGCAATAGCGCATTAGTGTGATAGAGGGAGAGGGAGGGAGAGAGGGGGAGAGGGGGACCGGTGCCAGCAGGGACCGTGTTGTTAGCATCTGGTTAGCTAGCTAAGGAGCCACAACAAGCTGGAGGAGAGTCCTCTCCTCTCAGACTGAGAGGCTCAGGTGAGCTAAAGGACTCTCTGAGTGTTTAGATAGTTAACTTTAGTCTAAGTTATCTGAGTGGGTCTCAAACGGTTTGGTCACAAATTATTCAAAAGATTATTTCCGCGGCACACCTTCATATGATCATTATAGCTATAAAAAAAATAAGAGAATAAAGGAAAAACAGTTATGAAATACTATATGACAGTAAAACAAGAATAGAGTTTAAAAGGGGAGTGATTTGTAAAATATCCATAAAGAAAAAGAAAATCTGTTTACAGTTCTGTTTCATATGGGTGTTGAGAGATGTATCCATAGATCTCTTAATGTTGCTCTCAAAGTGCACCAGATTGATGCTTTTAACTTCAATATTTAAAAAAAAATCTTCCCGGGGGAGCACTTTACCCCTGCCTATATGCCGTGAGCTGATTATCGAGCCTTCATCCAGGCGACGCCCCTTAAAATTTTGAATTTTGTTATTATTCCATATTCTTAATCTGTGTTTCACTTAACAGCAACATCGTGTTCAGATTCTATTTCAGTAAATAAAATGGATTTCACAAAGAGTGAGAGGAATGGGAATTAATGAGCACCTTAACATTAGGGATCAGAATCCCTACGCGCCCCAGAACGGACTATTTGACGCGTCAGACAGCGTCCCTAGCAACCAGCAGACAGAGCGGAGTGATTTTGGAGACAGATCTTCTTTTTTAAGGCTTTCGGCTGTTGTAGAAATCGGATAATTTCGCTTCTTTTTCTTGCGATATGTAACACCGAAATAAACGGGTCAATTTCCTGTCTCCCGACCGGTATTAAATCACTTCCGTTGCTGCATCACGGGACGTCATCAGCTATGGCGGACAAGGAGAAACGCCGGTCCGCGGCAGCTCCTCCAGGGATGCCCGATGGGAAAGCCACCAAATCGGACAGCGACAGGGAGTTTCTGTCGCAGGCCGGGGTGGGAGAGCTGCTCCGCGGGGCCATTCTGAAGATGGTGGAGGCCAGGTCGGACGATCCCATCGGGTTCCTGGCCGACCACTTCTGTAACCTCGCCTCGGTGACAGAGCCCGGCACAGCTGGATGCGGCGATGCGGATCAGATGAACAACGGGCCGCAGAGCGCGCAGGAGCAGCAGCATCTCAATCGGGCTCTGTGGCACCTGCGGCTGGCACACCACTCCCAGAGGTCAGGGCACAGAGATTTACGGTCCTAAACCACAACCCTTCGACATTGCTTTTTTGAAATAATGAACCAAATATTATTCTAATAGAACGTATGATTATACTTCAGCAGTCTATTTAATTAAGCAAATGTTATCTTTTGCTCTTTGTAATCTTACATTAGTGTCATTTTGAAACCTCTATAGCCTATAGTGATATAAGATAACAACAAATTAATCATTGCTCTCTGTGCATGTTTATGAGAGACTAGAGGTCTGTTGTTTTTGGGTCTGTGTGACCACCTATGTAGTCAATTATTTTTCATAGTCAATTGCACTGATAAGAAACTGCAAAATGTAAGTTTTATAGTGTAACAAATGGCTAATCCTTGGTAAATTATTTACTGTTTATCCTCCTTCACCATGACACATAAGTTACTCTTGTATCTTTTCAATTCACCAATTAGATGGGGGAACTGCACAATTGATTGATTTAGTAACAATTTATCAACATTACCAACTAGCGCCTTGGAATATTTTAAGAACCCTTGACAGAACGTGATAAACGACCATTAAAGACTTAAGTTTATTGTCAGTCACTCAACAGAAATAGAGATTTTGCATTATCTGTGGCAAAATAATTTCCTTAAGAATGAACAAAAAGTTTTGTTTTATCTTGCATCTTATCTTACATTTGATCCCATTTCTCATTTTAAACCCAGATCTGCCTTCAGCAACAACGTCTGTGTGGCCTACGACCTTTTGAACAGCACCGGGCCTCGCAGACGTCCAGCTGAGGTTCCTGAGTGCCCTGAAGGCTCCTGTACCGACAGCCAGACAGAAGTGGGAGGGGGAGTGAGGGGAGGCCTCTACACACAGACTCTGCAGTGCCTGTGCAGTGAAGGTGGAGTCCCTGCCTCCACCTCCGCCCCGCTCCTTCGACGCCTCCATTGCCAAAACCACGAGGCCGTCCCTTATGATGTCTTCCGTCACGGTGTTCTCACATGTGCAGTTTTCTCAGACTACATCCGGCAGGCTCAGAGGCTTTACGCTGAGGTGTGCTGCCCTGACGAGGGGCCTGCCTCGCGGGCACTTGGCCTGGCCGTGCTGGGGACCTTAAGGGAAGCCCTGGAGACTTCCCAAGGCAGTGAGGCTAACTGCTGTGTTAATGCTAATACTAAAGCTAATTCCTGTCTGGAGGCTAATGTTAAAGCTAAGCGCTACCTGGAGGCCAGTGCCAAGATTTCCCCATACAAGCTTGGTCAGGCCATGGCTACAGCCCAGACAAGGGGCCCTGGGGGGAATATGGATGCAAAGGAGTTTGAGAACGCAGCCGCAGAGCTCTTTATCACTCGGGTGAAAGTTTTGTCCTAGGTTTTTTTGCCCGTTTCTCATAATTTATGAATGTAAAACAATCTGACGTATGTTCTAGAGTTAATAAATACCTTCTGTGCACCTCCTGTAACCTCAAATCTACACTTACAGATATTACCTCTGCTCAAGAATGCCACTCAACCCTATAATTCCATTGTTTGGAAGATAACACTTGTTGTAAAACATATTGTTTGATGTCTATAATTCAACTTAATAAAGTGGAAGAGATCTTAATTTAACTACAATTTGAAATGTAATCATTTAACAGTGTATTCTTTTGACATTAAATTATTCTGGGTACAAAAATTAATCATTTAAATCAATATTTAAATGCATTCCTGTCTATTGCATGCAGCTATTGGAAAACATTTAGAAAAATGATTAACAATACACTTTTTTTCATGAAATGTATTATGTCTTTTATACTGAATGCTAAAACAGAAAAGTCAACAAATAGGCCCAATCTCCATTTACATGTGTATATTTTAATTTGTATTTGTTATAAGAGTTATATATTAGCCAACATAGAGAACATAGACTCTATATAAAGCTAGTGACATACAGTAATCGACAACACTTCTTACATTCATCCACTAGATGGCAGCACCAGCAGAGGCTGAAGACCGACACAAACAGAAAGAAAGCGGAAGTACACCACTTTACGCTTTCTAGTGAAATGACAGTAGCGTTACCTGCAGCAACACCCGAGGCTCTTCGTTTACATTACTGTCACCACTGTACCTTAATGCCGTGCGTGCTGCCTCGTGGTTGCACTTGTCCACATGGAGGAAGAGGAGCAGCTGCGGCCCTTCATGTTCCTGATGACTTACATGCTGCTGAAGCGCAGGAGAGATTTAAACAACGCCAACACTCAGAGGCGCGGTGAGATCCAGAGACGCATCAGACATCGGCAGTACTTCCTCCAGAGGCAGAGGAGGACGCTCATGGTCAGTCAGTCCCTCTCTTGCTCTTTTCATATCTAGGCATATTCACCGTCATATGTAAAGGCTAAATATGGCAGTCAATCAGGCTACATTACATGGCACAACAGCAGTTTATAATTAAAATATCCAAACATTATATTTGTGGTTTGTAAAAACACTATTTGTGTGAGACTTATTCATTAAAGTAAGCTAGAGACCCTCCCAAACCCCCTCCCATTTACTTTTCACATTTTACAGTCAATTGGGTCCAGTGTTTGTCTCTTCCTCTTACCACTTATTTTTTAACAACCTGCTGTGGAAAATACAGACGTATAGAGTATCTCTTGGAAGAGGAACTGAAATAGAGCTGCAGATAATAATACATTACAAAAAGGAAAATAAAACCAAAATCCTGCAACAGATACACCTTTCAAACAAATCAATGCTCTTCAGAGTGCTTTACAAGCAAGGACTTGCATGGTAATTAAATAAAATGTAACAGGTCATGATCATTCACAGAATATAGTAACAAATAAATCATAAAGATGATTATGACATCTCTCTGAATAGTATAACTTTAAAATATAAAACCCTACAACAGAGCCAGGATTAAAAGATTGGTTACTGGTTTTAAAAATATTAGCAGGTTATATTTAGTGTTTTTATATTTATGGCCTTAGATTTCCCTGCTAGAATTTGTCCTTACACCATTCTGTTGTCAAATGTTGTGAGAGTTGTGACTAGTGACATACAATGATGTGAATTAATTTAAAGAAATGTAATTTTTATTATTAATCTTCTTCTCCCCAGATGATGATAGCAGGAGGTATGCGCTCTAACGTCCGCGTCCGCACACGTCCATGGTCCACCACTCCAAGCACTGATTGGTGGGAGCGGGTGGTGATGACAGAATTCCAGCCCTCTGATTGGCTCGATAAGTTTCGAATGAGCAGGGAGACGTTCTTCTACCTGTGTGACAAGTTGAGGCCCCGTCTGGCTCGCCAGGACACCAGCTTCCGCCTGGCGCTGCCGGTGGAGAAACGCGTAGCAGTGGCTCTGTGGCGCCTGGCGTCCAACATCGAGTATCGCACCATCAGTACCCTGTTTGGAGTGGGGAAGTCCACTGTTTGCAGGTGTGTTAGGGACATGTGTCACGCCATCGTGGCACTCCTCAGCTCCATCTACCTGCGGCCCCCCAGTGAGCAGGAGCTGGAGGACTCGGCTCGGCTCTTTCTGTCCAATTGGGGCTTCCCTCACTGTGTCGCTGCCGTAGCAACACTCCACACAGCCATCATCACGCCATCAAACAACGCGTCCGATTATGCCAACCCTGCAGGCTGGCTCTCAGTGCTGTCACAGGTAGAGAGGGTGCCCAAAAGTGCTGTTGAAAATATTTGTTTGCTTTTTTTCAGATTTTGACCTTGTGCCTCTTTCTGTGTCTTTTGTGTTTCAGGTGGCTGTTAGTGGCCGGGGGAAATTCTGGGATGTATGTGCCAGTTTCCCAGGTGGGACGGACCCAGCTGACATCTTCCAGAACTCATCGCTGTGTGCCACAGCTGCAGAGGGAGGACTGTCGCCTGCCCTGCCACCTGTCTTCATGGGAAATTCACTCCGGTAAAGTTAAAAGCATGACGGTTGAGTCAGGGTTCAATTCAGTACTAAGTAGGTCACATGTCTCACAAACATAAACAAAATTATCTTTTGTCTCAATGACCCAACCCTTGTTAGCTAAATTCTTGATAAATTCAAGTAAACAGGGGCTGCGTTTACGAACAGCAATACTATTATAAAAACATCTGTTTACATATTTCCTACATCACGTAAAGTATAATCCAAGTCGTATTACACACTTGGTCTCAAGTGCCATTGCTCACAATGGCCATACACTTATATCACATTCTAAAACTTTACTATATAAAACACTTCAGCATAAACAGTTTCACACCAGCAAACTACAAGTCGGTGCAAGTATTTTCAATTGGTAAGGTGTTAGGCTAATGGATCCTCTTGGATTTAACTTTTTCTACTACAACATCCGATACACAAATGTGCAGTACTACACATTTAAGACCATTGTGTTTAGGATTTTAATTGTTGCGCCATAATTGAACCTCAGACCAGTTAGTGCTGCCACAATCCTCTCAAACATGCAACATATTTACAATTAGTATCCGACCAAAACTGGTTTAAGCTGGATAAGAGCTTACATTTTGCAATGATTAGTCATTTTTGCATGTAAAAATCATCTGTTGTGTTCAGGTATGTGCTGCTGGGGGAGGCCTGCTACCCTCTGCAGAGCTGGCTAATGAAGGCCTATCCTGAGGAAAAGGGCAGAGGCAGCTGCACAGCACTGACCCAGCCACAGCGGCTCTTCAATGGGCAGCTCACCAGAGCGCTGCGTGTGTCTGAGGAGGCTCTGCTAAAACTCAGGGCACGCTGGCAGTGTCTGAGCAAGAGGAACGACTGTGGACTGGACGTGGTGCCCACCATGATTCTAGCTTGCTGCATCCTGCACAACATGTGTGAGTCCCACGGAGACGCCTTCAGGGCGGAGTGGCAGGTGGAGGTGACAGAGGCAGAGAGCCCTCAGCCCACACACAAACAGCCTTTAACCCACAGCATCGACCAAAGTCAGGCTGAGGAGGTCCGACAACTCTTCCATGACTATTTTGAAGAACAGAATAATTAAAAATTATTTTTTTATTCTTTATTGTGTAATTAGTGATGCATCTGGAAGGGTCTATGAATTTCTATGTATCAAGACACTACATTACGGAGGCGTGTGGCGCAGTGGATAGAGCCTTGGTGTTGGGATCAGGGGGTCACAGGTTCAAACCCCACTGCAGTCAGCATGTCGTTGTGTCCCTGGGCAAGACACTTCACCCCAAAATTGCTCCTGTGGGGATTGTCCACAGTATTGAGTATGTAAGTCGCTTTGGATAAAAGCGTCTAACAAGTAACATGTAATGCAATACACAAGTGTTTTTTTTTACAATTTCATTACGTAGTGTATTTCTGTGAAATGAATAGGTACGTTTGTTGTATATTGTGTCATCTCATCATTGATTCTGTTTGTTTGTAACCAATGTATAATGTTAATATGTTGTACAAATGTGTGTACAAATGTAGAAAATAACAACAACTATATAAACCAATATGAACCAATGGACTAACCCTAACCCTACTGAATGAATACATTGTGAACAGGTGTAACATACAACTCAACTCTAAGGCCACAAGATGTCACTGCTACCACAGCACAAGGCCACCACAGCCATCGTTAAGAATGTGTCTTGTCTGATGCTGCTTGCAGTATAATGCAGTTAAGGATGAATTGATAAAAAGCAGATCCTTATTGAAATGTCCTGATGATCTATTACCACGATGCACCACACTTCCAAGGATCTTTCTCAGCAGTGCCGAGGATTGTGTAGCACTTAATTTAGCAATGATTGCACATGCATTGATATATAAAAACAGCTCTTTCTTATTTATACACATCGG
Organism: Dissostichus eleginoides; assembly: GCA_031216635.1. Classification (NCBI taxonomy): domain Eukaryota; kingdom Metazoa; phylum Chordata; class Actinopteri; order Perciformes; family Nototheniidae; genus Dissostichus; species Dissostichus eleginoides. The sequence goes on from CM062275.1 coordinate 23,361,827, forward strand.
GTTTAGCATCTTCTCACTTGTGTGCTGCTCACTGTCGGATCCCACCCCGAGGACCCGCCTCGTCCATTCAATTGGTCTGTCACAAACCTGTTACATGCAACCCTCCGTCTGTCACTCAACACCCCAGTTTCTCCTCCTCCTTGCCTGGCATCAGACTGGTGTGTGTGCCGACCTTGTTCCAGCGACAAGCTACCCCAAAAAGCCAGCTGTTTGCAGCGCATACATTTTTGGCATTAGCCACCGGTCCGGGCACGCATGTAACCCCCTCTTTCAGGGCTGTGGTAGTGTAGCCTTATATTTTACCGTGAAAATGAGCCAGGGCGCGATGGGGTGCTGCCCTGCTATCGCTAGCTAGGCGGACAAATTCCTTCAACCAGCTCGCTGTTCCAATCACTGCGGGTTGACACAACATTAGCTGAGGCGTTGTTAAGTGAGCTAGTGGGCTAGCAAGGCTGTAGCCGTTCCGTGTAATTTATCCTACGGTAGCTAATGTAGTTAGTCAAAAACGGACGCATTGCTGCGGCGTAAATAGTGCAATAACGGTTAATAACGGCAATCACTCTAACGTTAGCTTACTAGCACTACTTTTCACTAGCGCTAACTAGCTAGCTAACGAGACTCAACAGAAATCAACTGTTACGCGTTTGGATGTCAAGACACTGCAGTTTTGAACCACTTTTGGGCGATTGTGGAGAAAAAATTGGACAACAGTGACAGATGCAAAGATAGAATTGGACCAGCGAATGAGAAGAAGGTGTTAATGATATAAACTAAGTGGCTAATCTGCGGCAGTAATTTTAACATTAGCCGTATTAAGGTAGAGCATCTCTGGGAGGCCCCACCGTCTCCTGACCCTCCCCCTGTCCGAATCTCCCGTGATTTGCCGAGAACACCCGGGTGAAGTCGCATTTGCTCTCGGCTTGGGGGGACGATTTGACAGCGAGGCCCCTTAGCTAGTATCCCCTCCCCCCAGTCCCATCCATCCGTCCAGCCCGACAGACCCACCCCTTCACCCCTGAGATCGAAGCGAAGACCGGGGATTCGGGATAAGCTGAAACCGTGTGCCGAGGTCCCGTCTTAACCGGGCTGCCAAAACTAGAGGGGATGACTCTGGAGTCCATGATGGCTTGCTGCCTGAGCGAAGAGGCGAAGGAGTCGAAACGAATCAATGCAGAAATTGACAAACAACTCCGCCGAGACAAGCGAGACTCCAGGAGAGAGCTGAAATTACTTCTTCTCGGTATGTGGCATGCTACATTTCATATACATGTTTATCACCATGTCTTGTGTCGTTGCAAGGAAAACTTGGGCCTTCTTGTCAATGCTAGCTCCTATGCTACTAGTTAAGGCTGCTAGCCTGGTTTCAGTATGAGTAACGTTATGGCATGATTTACAAAATGCGTGGTTTGTCTTCTAGCTTGCTGAGTAAAACAAGGGTTCGCTGGTAATATTGGGTGCATATCTACAAGAACTGGTCAGTCACATATTATGGGTCTTTCCTCGAGTGTTTTGTCTTTGCATTGATGTGCAGACCACCGCTCATTTGGCATCGAAGTTACTAAGATGTCACCGTTTACAGGCTACCACATGCTTGTCAGTGGGCCAGTTTGACAATTTTGACTAGCCCTAAAGCTAATCAGTCGGTCAGATTCAAAGCTGCCATTCTGGTCAGCTAGAAGATGGTTGTTAAAAGGTGAAGATGGTCACTTGATAATAGGAGAAGCAGCAGCAGCAGCAGCAGCTTTGGATTGTTTTACACTGTTGCTTTACAGGTTGCATAACATTTGTACAATTGGGTGAGGTTTCAGGTGCCTTAGCTATACAATGCCTGGTGCCCATTCATTCATGTTTTATTTATGTATCTTGTTTATTAATTTGCACCCAGTGTCACACATCTACCCGTCCAGAGGACAGAGATACTGAGGGATTTGACCCCTCATCCTGGAGTCTAGCTGAGTAGGTTAGCTATTTTTATAGCTGGTGTGTGGGCAGGTGGGAGCTGCTGTTGAATAAGTTGCTCAGTACTGCATTGATTCATAGTTCTGTGGACACAGAAAGGAACATTAGGCTCTGCTTTATCACAAATGTACTATCATTGCTCTCAGGAAAATGTATTGTGCATGCACCTTTTTAACAGGCTAACTTGTAGCTGTGTGTGCATGTGACCAGCCAACCACTTAAAACAACAGAGGTGTGAAAGCTCCTTGGAAAAGCGTCAATTTTTAGAACAATTAGAATTATCTAGGTTGCATCCTTCGTTTCAAAACGTTTGCTCCCATTTCCTTGCCCACCAAAAGCAGCCCTGGTTATTTGACATGTGTGTCTCCTTTCATTTCCCTGCTGAATACCTCAGCTCGGATAAGTAGGCCACACTAGAGCCGTACTGTTGATGGGACACATTCTATTCTTTGTTAAACCTTTTATTCGCTCTTGCACCCTGTCCTACCTGGTGGTCAAGGTGAGCGCGTAAAAGTGCTGTTTTTGTGTCGCAGTTAAGAAATGCTTTGCTTCTTTGCTGCAATTATATTTCTCTGGCCAGATGATCAATGGAGGGTTTGGGTTGACAAAGTGATTCCAGAAGAAAAGAAGAAAATAAGGTGATCATTTCCGCTCTGTACATAAAATAGCTGGAGTATGTGGTGTTTTATATTTTAACTATGCATGGTTTTGACAGCATATATCAAAATACACTTGAAGTGTCAGTGAGTGAAAGGCAGAAAGCAAGCAAGAACTGGAGTCAGTCATGTTGTAAGTGGCCCATCCTGTGTGAGTTAAGGCTGTCAGTGGACGCCTGGATAAGGACGTGTAAAGCAGGATTAGTCCAGGTCTTAATAGGCTTGGTTAAACACATCCGCTGCTGAGACTTTGAAATGTCACTGACTCCTATTATCCTCTGGCATTATTCTCAGGCCTGCTGCCCTCAGTGAGCTGCCGGCCTCTCCACAACTCACTGGAGGAAAAGGACAACTTCTGTGGCTGATCACTTAATAACCATGCTCCATCAAGTGTATTTTAAAGAAAAAGGGGAAGCTGGATATTGAGCTGCAATATTATGTATATATACTGGACAATTATTCGCCTCAGTTAAATGTAGTAGGAATTGTTCAGTCATTAGCTAGCCTGCAGTTCAGATGAGTTGTACATTTGAGTGTTTTCAGTTGCATACTGGGAAAAGCTATTGTATGTATCATAATTGTGCTCACATCTCATGTTTTGTATCTGTATTTATTTTCAAAGGACTCATGCAAGGTGGAAATGAAACTATTAATCGAATATTAATCATAAAATGATACAACAGCAATTCTGATCATCTGAAAATCAATTAATCATTTTTTAAGCAAAGTGCAGTCGGCTTCTATTTTCCGGTTCTCCAGTGAAAAGAGTTGTTCCTAATTTAATTATTTAAAATGGAATATTTGGGGGTTTATGGCACAAACATTGTAACAAAATGTTTGAAGATGTCACCTAAGGGGTAAGGAAATTGTGTCAGGCTTTTTCAAAGTTTTCTGACATTTCATAGATTACAGATGCATTAAAATATTAGAGAGTTAGTTAATGGCATTACATTTGAAACTGAAAAAAAATACACTTTCCAAAAGCTCAATGTGTCTAAAATGTGCATGTTTTGCCCGTGAAGATGTCCAAAATGTAATAAGTTTACAGAAATGAAAATGCAGATGTGGCAAATTCTCACATTTGAGTAGCTGGATCCAGAGAGTGTTTGTAGGCATGTTTCCAGATGGATAGATTCTAGCCTTCCCTGAACAAAGGGTTTTTCTTGCAATAATTCGGGTTCACCGTCCTCTCTGTGTCCCTCTCCCTTCCTGGAAGGGTTTACTAAATGGCCAGAGTGCATGCTAAAGAGCCGTGTCTTGACACAACATTCAGGTTTGGTTTCTTTTTATGCCAGACACCTGCATTACATTTCCAGACTAAGTATGAGGTGAAAGACAGTTATGTCGGTAAAAGCTGTATCAACATCATGCTTAGCCACATGGTCAGAAAAAAAACCAATCTGCCAGGGCTGCAGCGGTGCCCACAGTCTGGCTGCCTGGGACTGAGGCCATATCAGGCCATACCGACAGCTTCCTGCTCCACAGACCAGTGGTTTGCCTCTACTTGGTCAAAACACAGTGGACCAGGAGCTGTGGCCTTTGCTGCATCGGGTAAATGAACTGCTGGAGCGAGCAAACGGTCAGTAAAGTGAGATGGAAGGGCAAACGCTTTAATGTTTCCCAAAGTGCTGACCGAGGCAAAGTGTAAGCTCCCAGTCTGTCAGTGTACCAGTTGGCATTCGCTTTTCAGGAAAATAAAGGTTTGACATGAAATATGAAGAACAGAATGCCTGGCAATCTGGGATAAATCCCTAGACAGATATTGGAAAGGCATTTTAGTTCATCAGGGAGTTTGTTAAGCACAGTGTTTAAGAAAGGGGTCAGACTGGGGAAAACCGTGTGGATGGCTCGCTAGCACATCCTCTCAGGCAGAGGTTTAATGTACAGCCGTTTTCCCAAGTCCTCATTGATTGTGTTGTTCTTGTTGATCCTCCCCCTCTCAGCAGTACGTCTTGTTATCAGGTTTAAGACGTCCTTTAGAGCCAACAGTCTGATTGAACCAGGAAGAGGATCAGGGGGTTAGGCTCAGATGTTTATTGCTGACCTCCCTTCTCTTGCCAAGCCGTCTTATTTTGATCATATATGGCAATAGGGATCTTCTAGCTCTACTCCTCGGTGGTTGTGTGATCCCCGACTTGTAATGCCAGTGAATGTGCAGCTATGTGGATAGCCGTTTATGCTGAAATCCCCTTTTATCATGGTCCGATCTAACGCCTATTAAAATGGAAACCCTCATGAGAGAGGCTTTTGCAATATTTGGGAGTTAAGTAATTGATAACATTTTTGATCATTTTTTTTTATTTATTTGTATATTTTTTTAACATAAATATATAATAAGCATTTTTGATTATATGTTTTTGACCCTTTTCACAGTTGTATCATGCATTTATAAAAATAATTTTGTGAATCAATCAAGCAGCAAAATAGAGAGGCTACATTTATGGGACAAAACCATATTTACTAAAAATGATTTAATCATAAACACATTTACAGTATATACACGTATGGTGATGACACAACATAAAAGTGGCTTTAATGTGGCACCGTTGACCCCAAGGTCGGTAACCAGTGGCCAGTTACAATGACTTATAATATTGAACTATGCAAGTTGGGGCTTAACAATTATTTGTATCTTTATCAAAGTTGCAATATGCCATACTATAATTGTCTAATCACCAGAATGTAATATTTGTTTAAGGACTATCCATCATATCATATAAACCTATGCAGAAATCACACCATAATTAGAATTAGAATATTTATATAAAACATTTAATTCCCCCTTATATCATATCGGAAATGCAATATCAGTGAACATAATCACAATTGGATATTTCTTCCAAGGTCTTTTAGCCGTAGGATTAAACATTTTAAATGTCTTTGTCTTTTTCAAGTCACTTTAATTAGAAGTTCCCTCACTTTTTTAATCTTGAAGTCACAGTGTAGTAAGCAAACACACTCTGCATCATAGAACATTCTGTAAATGTTCAGGTAGTCAAACATAGCCAGCCCTGCACACACTCTTTGTCTCTCTCTACGACACGGTGTCTGTTACACACTCGCTCGTATTGCTCACCAGTGCACATGTGAACACACACACGCACACATACTTAAATGGGGTCATGGCTGGTTCTCTGGAGATATAAGGGTGAATGAGGCTAGATGGTGACTGTCCCACATACTGCCGCTACCTCGGTCCCCAGACAGGACGGGGACATAGCCTGCCTCTTAGTTCACTGCCAGTATCTTCAGTCGCTCTGCTGAAGGGGTGGCATGTTCACTGCTGTTTACTCCCACCAGCTGCTGCGTACAGTAAAGCCCACACGGCTCTGTAATCGTACGTTTAAACGTCTGTCACTTCATCTTTTTCAAGTTGGATTTGGAATGATGAACCGTGCTTACACTTCTAATTTGTTTGCAGGATGTTAGGCTTGCAAGGTTGTACATTTTAGTGTAGTCCAAGTCAATGCGCACCCGAGATGTGCATATGCCCATGTGCGGACATGGAGTGATGTTATCTCATAGCATCTCAAAGAGGAGATCCTCTAAAATAAGTGCCATGGCTTAAGAAATAATGTCAACATCTAGGATTTGGCTGTTTCTAGTTAATAGCAGCCGAGCACAGTGTTTGTATTGCAGACTAAAATACGGCTGCTTGCTCCAAATCTTTTGTAAAGCCTGTATTAGATTTTCTTTTGCTCACCCACACCCACTCGACGAGAGCAGCACTCAGCGCATACTCACTGGTGAACAGACAAAGCCATCCTAAGGTGGTCCAATGTAGGTGTGCAAGTTCACAAGTGTGTGTATCATGTGCATGCTATAGAATGTATATTACATTTACAGCTCTGACACCCACGCACATTACATGGAGCACTCGGCAGATGCAGAGACATGAGCACAGAGCAGTTGTGTTGAGCACAGAATCTGACATGCAACAGCAAGCAACTCATGTTGGAAAGCTGCTGTAGAGCTGAGAGAGATATATTTCTCTTTCTTTTGTTTTTATTATTGTGTGTGTCTGCTGGAGTCCTGTACTGTGTGTGTGTGTGTGTGTATAGCCCAGGTCATGGCAGGAAAAGGAAAGACAGAAAAATGGGCCATCATAGTGAAGGTAACATCCATGCCTTGAGGTTGACGACAGGATCCGTGTGTCCACAGTTGGTTAGGCAGCTGGTGTGTGTGTTGTGTAGCTCCGGGCTGCCTTGGCTCAATCCCTCTCCTTTGTACGCCAGAAAGAGGCCAGTTTCCAAGATGAATTTAGTGAAAGATTAAGACCCACGCTATATTTTGGTTAGCCTTGTGACTGCCTGATTCATAAAGTATCTTTCCAAGGCACTGAAAAAAAAGCCAAACATCTGGCTGATGCCAATGTTGAGGTTTGGATGATTCTTAAATGCTGTGTCTATGCAAATGTCTTCTCACCGCAGAGATTGCATTGTAAATCGCTGCCTGAAAGGACAGATAAGTCAACAGTGGTCATACCAATGGGCCATTATATTTATGTGCGTATTTGCATGCAGGTTAGCCATGATGCTGATAATCCTCATGGCATTGCAGAGGGAAGCCGCGGTTGGCAAGGATAGTCCTGTTTGAGGACAAGGCGTTTAGTGGCCTGTGTGTGAAGCACAATGAAAGAAAATATAGGATATGAGCAGCTAGTGTAAACAAAGCAGGCCCTGCTCACACACGAACATAACCTGATAGACTGACAACCCAGCCTCACCAAGACAGCCTTGTGTCAAGTCCATCAGGTGTTGTGTCACAAGCTGACATCAGTTGCGTTATTTAGAGGCTTCTGAAAGCTAACCTGGTAATAAGATACATGTTTTGGCATCTTAACATGTTAGAATTTAGAAACTATTTTATTCTCAGTAGTTCTCCTTTATCAGGCTATTTGAACCAAATGTTCCTGCTAGGCTCATTGTTGTCGGGCTACCCAGGATTGAGAGTTCTCTCTCTGTTCCAAGAAAGGCATGAGCTTCACAAAGGACCAGTATGTGTGTGTGGGCTGTGTAGTGTACCTTGCTCTGTTGCATTGGGGCAGAATCTAAGCTCTCTTGTGTTTTTATTTTTATTTTATTTATCACACATTCATAGCTACCTTGAACTACGGTTGCAATGGTATGAGATTTTCATAGAATGATAATGAAATAATGAAAATATTGCGGTTTCTTATTTATTTATTATATATTATTTATTAGCAGATAAATTACTATAACAGCATTTGAATTGTAACCCTGAATTTAAAACATACTCAAGTTTCTTTCAGTACAGTAGATAAACAAATAGTATTGTAACCTTCAATTTTCATACCAGTGTACCGTTACAACCCTACCTGGAGTAGAGTGTTATCAAACCCAAGTAGTGTGTGAGCTATTAAAAGGTGCCCTCCTTTTTCTAGGTCATTACCAAAAAAGAATGGATGGATTCTAGTTATGAAGATCCTAAATTCTTGACAGAGAGGGATGAGAATGGAGAGGCATATTTCTAGCCTTAGGGAGGTTAGGAGGGGTTGTGAAGAAGGGGAGGGAAGAGAGAGTACTTGTAAGGGTGGGTGGGGGGAGGCTGGTGGCATATAAATGGTTGTGGCTGGTGCCGGTATAATCTGGGGAGGAAAAAAGGGAAGACAGAGGCTCGTAGTGTGTTGTCTGGGGAAAGAGGGACACGACAGTTAAGAGAACACAGCGGAGAGAGATCTTGTGACGGGGTCACGAGAAATAAATCAGACATCCAGCTGGAGAGTGATCATTTTGCTCCTTCTGCTAAAGCAGTCTGCAGTCTCTACCAGGACATTAGTGCCTGCCCAATGCAAAGAATATCCTCTCCAATCATTTTTATTAGGCCGACTGCCGTCTTTGTAGGCACTAGGGGTTTCACAACTACCATTATTTACTAGTCGACACGTTTTTCAAAATAGTAGTCGACTAGTCGACTAGTTGTTACGTCATAATAAAGACACACAAAGAGAGGTGTAAAACTGTATTTTGTATTGCAATGCATACAGTTACGTTAAACACTGTAACAAAGCAGCATTTTAATTTGGGTTACATGGGTTACATGGCTGATTAAATAAAAAACACTAACTGGACTCACCAAATCTACTGCAAAAACTCTGTTAAGAACATAAATGCAACGTAAATCCAGTGCGCATTGCGTGACTCGCTGTCACTGTCCTCCTCGATAAGGATGTCCACCCTTCCAGGTTTTTTGGTTTGCGTTAAGGAAGACCAAAGCATCAACATGTGAGGGAAGGAGGCTTGACCGCTGTCGGGTGACAGTGTTGCCTGCCAGGGAAAACATCCGTTCACTTGGGGTGCTGGTGTAGCCAGGTAGCTCCTGGAAAGCTTGGCTAAACGGGGGAAGCGGTTCGCGTTTTGTGCCCACCACTTCAGAGGGTTATCCATTGTGGGGATATGGGGTGTCTGCTGGCAGTAATCCCGTAGCTCATCCGCGCCACTATTGACCCGTGTTTTCTTGTTGCTCTCGAAATGAGGTCCAAACAGCTGTTCAAAGAGGGGGTGCTAGTGGAGCATGCTCGTGAACTTTTAGCGCCGGAGCTAAAACTGAAACTGTAGAGTGCATAGGTGCGGCGCATTTGCGCATAAAATGAGGACCCCTGAATGTCGGGCATGTTTTGCTGGAGCATTTTGCAGCACCTCAGCGCCAATGTCGGCATCCTCATTTCCCACGTTTGCCTCCATTTTGTTCACGACTAGACGACTAGGGCCTACAGCGCCGACTAGTGGTAGAACTACTCGACTAGTCGAGTAGTTGGTGAAACCCCTAGTAGGCACCGGTCTTTACTTTTTTACCGCAAAGCATTGATTCACCAAGGAGAAAGATCTTTTTCAGTGAATCATAATCGCTCTAATCTCTGTTCTCCAAAATTGGGCATTTTTTTAGGATGAGTCGGAGGAGGGTCATTTCCCCATGTTGAAACCCTCATTTTGGTCACTGGTCATTTCCAGTGTTGAAACCCTAATTTTGTCTCTGAGATTAAGGCCTTTCTCCCTGCATCAGTGGAGAAGGTGCTATGTCTTCCGAACATTTCTACAGTCCTTGGTGTTAGAAAGCCCCCGATACTGACCCCAGACCAGCCCCCACCCCCCTACCCCACCACCTTCATAGTCTCTGTGGAGCCGCGGCCCTTCTTCTCTGTGCTACACCGAAAGATGAAGAGCAAAGAGCAGGCCTGAGGGGCTCGCAGTTATATTTACTGTCTGCTACGAAAGAGTGGAGAGAGAAGGGGCGGATGGGAGGGGTTTAAATCTATAAAAATAAAAAAAAGCTGGAAAAAAAACAACACAGGAACGAAAAAGAAAGGGAGAAGGGTTGCTATGGTAACAGAAATATGGCTGCTCTTCAAAAACCTTGAATGTAGGTGGTGGTGAGATGAGTGTATGTGTGTGTTTTTCCTCCTCGTCTTTCCCTTTCAGCTTTGCAGATATTATGGATGTGCTGGATCCTTTTTGATATCACTGAGGAACTGAAATGCCATCAGCTTTCTTTTTTTTTGTGTGGCCTCAGGGTGGTGTTTCTGGGCATGAGGAACATAGAGGGCTAGTGTGAAATGTGGGTTAGGCCCAACAGACCCCCCCCAGCCAAGTGGGGGTTTATTTGGCAGTCACTGTTGGTCTTGAAAAAGCTTGAACACGTGTGTTGTACTCAATGCAGAGATTCAGATTGTCCCCCTAAAATCAAGGGGGGTTTGGTGAACAGAAGCAGAATACATGTTTTAAAGCAAACGCCTATAATCCAAAGCCTTTTCTTGGGATCCTCACCATATGTGTCAATCTGGAAACCTGACACCACTTGAAGTGATGATCTTACAGCCAGATATGGACTCAAGAGGGCAGAGGAGGATCACTGGAGGAATGCAGCCTTTTGACAACGACCCCTGCCGTCACCTTTTGGCAGAGGCACAGTGTTTAGTGTTAGAACCTGAATGTAGGGCAAGTTGTCTTAATTATCTTCATTAAATTAGCCTGTAACCCCCCCCCCCCCCCCCTCCCAGAACTCATCATCTCTCCTCTTCTTCGTTTAAACATCTTTGATTTGCTCACTCTCGACACTGATGGATAACATCCTGATGTCGGACAAAGAAGCTGTGATGCATCAGCAGTCGCAACAAGTTTAGTTAATCAACTTGGAATTTCAAAACGCGTATAACTGACTCGGATGGCCATCCAACATTAATCAAGTTTTGAGGGAAGTATTATACCATTACTGGCTTTATTTTGACCAGCTTATGCGGATTAACAGAAATGAATAAACACTAAACGTCAAATACACAAACAGGCTGCAGTGTTTCCTCTGATGTCCTCAACTGGGATCCAAGTGTTTCGGTAATTTTTCCCTTTCATGGAGCATCTGTCTCGGGTCACAGATTTGGCTTGTTCCCCTAATGTACAAATGAGATTTGTAGAGGATGGGTGGCTGGTGCCTAAAAGAAGTGGTCAATAGGAATAAGGTTCTGATCACAGTATACGTCAAAATTACTATAAAGTGGGATCTTTAACACATGCAGAGACATTAAGAGGATATATCTAAACGGTACAGAGAAATCTCTGTTGGCCATGTGCCAGCCTCACAGTTTATAACCTGATATTATCCCGACCCCTGTGTCTGAGGCTGGGCTGTACCTAATGTTGTGTCTATTAAAGATATAAATCAGCAAATGTTTTATCAGATCTTGGAGTCATGGTCATATTGCTTCTGGAGTACAAAGTCCTATGCAGTGCTGTAAAACTCTGTTTATACCTTTTGAACAAGGCAATGTGGAAATAGGAGTTTCTCTGTACTCATTGACCTTTCCTTCCTCTCAGATGCTATACATGTTTAACACAAGGATGTGAAACACTTAAGGCTACCAATATTACCCAAAATTGATGAGTTACCAAGCATTATTTATATGTTTTCCTTCTTCATGAAAACGATTTGATTAAAACTAAATGCATGGATAAGAGACAGTATCAGTAACTTTGCCACGGACAATTCTGTAGGTTTCTGAAGAATGGACAGAAACAGAAAGTGTCTTACCACACTTGTTGTCTCACTCTCCTCCCATTATCTTGGTATCTTTGATAAATGAATGTAAGGCTGTACTGTGTGTAGAGCCCATTATGCTAAACATACTGAAAACTGTCAGTAACAAAAGCACCTTAACAGAATCGTCTAAAATGCTTGTATCCAACATGACACCCCCTGTTGCATGTTTCTTGGTCTTCTCAATCAGTTTGTATTGTGGATGTGCCGTTCCCTCCTCCTGTGCCCAAGATGTCAGTTTGCTGCTCTCTCTAACTGTACGTCTCCCCTGTCCTGTCCAGGTACGGGAGAAAGTGGCAAGAGCACCTTCATCAAGCAGATGAGGATCATTCATGGAGCCGGGTACTCAGACGAAGATAAGAGAGGCTTCATCCGGCTTGTTTACCAAAACATCTTCACCTCCATGCAGGCCATGATCCGCGCCACTGAGACCCTCAAGATCCCCTACAAATTTGAACAGAATCGGGTAAGGACACACTCACAGAAATAAGACAATATTCTTTACTTCCTTCCAGTCAGTTGTTTGAGTCCCCTTTGATTATTTTTAAGGTGGCCTCTTAAACAAAATATACTTTTATTTATACAAATGAATGGAATTAGATACTGACAATGGGGGCACAATAAAACTACATAATTATAGTCTATCAATTTATGCTAAAGTGGTTTTCAATTTCAGTCCTTAGAGCTGACTTGGTTTGTTATTGTGATCTTCTAATTGAGGACTGATTTACACCTGAGATGCAAGGTTAATTTAGTCCACCACCCATTAGGACAGAAATCCGGCAGTATATTTCACAAGGACCAATATTTGGCAAATGGATGACATAAAAAAGATCATAAGATGCATTCTACTGTTGCCATCCACAGATCAATTAGTGTAGATGACATCACTTATTTAATGTTGACAGTAAAATAGCCTCACATTTACCTTTTTCATAAAAAAAAAATCACAACCTTCTGGAGTATGTAATATTGGTTGTAGATGAAGAACAATATTAGTTTGTTTCATATATTATTGTTGAGCGTTATAGCATTAGATTAGATCATTGTTACCAATACATTGCAAACAATACTTTCTCCACAAAAGATGGATTACAGATATGTCCAAAATCTTGGCAACAACTTTTTAGTTTGCCCTCTTCTCTCACTGCTCCTCCCCACTGTCCTTTATCTTGTTTTAACTCACCTTTTTTCCCCTTACCTGTGTTTTCCAGTCTAACGCCATGATCGTCAAGGAGGTGGACATCGAGAAGATCAATGGGTTTGACTTTCACTTCATTGCAGCTATCAAATGCCTTTGGTCCGACCCGGGCATCCAGGAGGCCTACGACCGCCGCCGGGAGTACCAGCTCTCTGACTCCACTAAATAGTAAGTCTGCGTGCATTCGAATGTTATTTGTGTGAGTTTGTCTATGGTGCTGGTTTGGGGACTGATACAGATTTACCAGATTTTTTTGAATTTGCAATGATTTCATTAGGATCCCTTTGCCAATTAAAGGTTACAACAGTTGGTAATGTATCTGTTCCCAAATCTGTGTAAAACGGATAGAATTTTTTACAAATGAGTTATGTGGAAACGTTTTGTTCGTGTGTTTGTGGCATCCTCAAATGCATCCAGGATTTGTACAATGTAGGTGTGTCTTTGCTGAAATTAACTTGACAACGTGCATGCATGCAGATCATTTATTAAAGGGTCCCCATCATCAAGAAAGAATAATATATTGGTCACACTAGTTCTGTTCACAAATGTAGCGATTGACTTATTTTTTCAAATGCCTTATTTTAAATTTCATTTTTTATGATTTCTGAAACTAGATAACCCACAGTTAAGTGTAAATATTTGTTTCATTTAATTTGTGGCACAGAGACCGAGTTGTTCCTAGAGATCAGGTCACAACAGTTTTAGTAACTAGGATGTGTTCGGATGTGTTGTTGTTGCTGCAGGTTGTGTTTAATTACCTGTGTATCATTTCCTTGTGTGTTTTGTAATGTATGCAACACGGTAGCATTTTGTCACACACATCTGACTAGTTTCCAAATTCACCAGCCAATTTTACAATTTAACAATCCCATATGAAAAATGTACGAGGTCACTGCTATTTGGCTATTTAATTGTTGGGTATTGTCCACCTTGAACGTTTATCTCTAGTATATAATAATTTGTATCTAATTTGTTAGTGCAAAGTGTCTTTTGGGTTCCATACCCGGTCTCCACCAGCTATTAGAGGGTCACTTTTACTGATGTCATTTTAAGGCTGTTATTTAGGTTTGCCCTTTATTTTTTTTGCCAAATGTGTCAGCCGCCTCTTCTATGGCTTTGTGCGTTTGCCACACTTGCATTGTAATAATGTATGTGACCCCAGGGCTAAATGTCCAAAAGTAATTTGACTCACTCTCTGGTGCCCCCTGGCTGTGGATTTGTATTACTACACTTTAATGCTGCTTCAAGTCAGCATGAATGCAGGTGTGCTTGCCATCTAGCCACAATTAAATATGTAATCCTTACAAATGATTGAGGTGCTCATCATTTGCAAAGTCATTAAGAAAAGAGGCACATACTTAATGAAAACATTGCAAACTTGAGTGAGGCGGTTTGAGATCATTGTCTTGAATGATCTAGGGGTGTTTTTTCTTAACAGCTGCAGATATTTCCATATGTTAGATACATATATATAAGTGGGAATAGCAAGTTATTTAGGGTCCTGTGCTCCCCTCCAGCATAGATGTTAGACATTTCTTTAAATGATATCACCATAATGTAGAAGAAAGCTGGTTTCTGCACAAACATCTGCAATGGTAAAATGAGGACATTGATATATGATGTGTGTAAATGTCTATGTTATGGTAAATATGCAGGCTATTTGTTTTTGCATGTGTGTGTATAAGATAAGCAAATCATTAAATATGTTTTTATTTTAGTGTTATCCACACTGTTATCATGTATATCTCCAGTTACCTTAGTGATATAGACCGTGTGACTGCGGAGGGATACGTTCCCACCCAGCAGGATGTGCTGAGGGTCCGTGTGCCCACCACGGGTATTATAGAGTACCCGTTTGACCTGGAGAACGTCATCTTCAGGTACCCCGATGGCACCAGGACTGCAGCATCACAGTGGTCTAGAGGACAGAAACCACTGATATCTGTCAGGACATTAACTCGTCAGTTAAGCAGGGGCTAAGCTTTTGTAAATTACTACTAAACTATTTGTACCCAAGAGTTCAAATCCCTGGAGCCTGTCAGTGCTATTCCAACGCGATTACAAACTTTAAAATGCCCTTACTTTTCTTTAAAAAATAAACATTGTCCTACAGAGAAATATATAGATGATGTTGTGTTTAGATCAAATGAGCAACATCAGTCAACCTGATTTAAGATATCAGTGGTTTGTGTTCAGTGAAATGCTAATGTTCTGGCTCCACGATTAAACTAAAGCCAGACGTGCTGCACTGTAGCGTTTTGGGAGCACCCTCTAAATACCAGATGAAGAAGGATTAGGGATGTCAAAGGTTCTCCAGGAAGCAGCTGTCAAATCAGAGAAGCTATCGGGAACAGTTTGAAATACAAAACAATTACAACTTTTTAGATTAGAATGGCTTGCGTATGGATCATGCTTCCTTCTATCTTTGGTATCATACTTGTCCTTCTTTGTCTACGAAGGGGCTGCTGTTTCTGCTGCTGAAGTCACTGCTACTACAGTCACTATTGCCTCCTCACTGTCTGTCAAATAATCAACACGCACAAATTGTCTTAAATTGAAAGCTGCAGCTGCAAATTAACAGCTTGTGTTGGTTTTTGGACAGAGAGTGGTGGTGGAGCAGTGACCCTAACTAACACCCTAATGTTTCTGAGTTGTGGCCTTTTCTGTGAAGCTTCCTCAACAGGACTGATCCACACTTCCTGAAATGGCAGGGGGGTTGCGGTAATTGCCTGTCATGCTTTATATAACTGTTTTCTGTCTGTTTTTCTCTTTATCTCTCTTTTTCCCCTCGACCGGCCTGCCTGTAGTTATCTTTCCGATCTGGATCGTATTGCAGATCCCGGCTATCTTCCCACTCAGCAGGATGTGCTCAGGGTGCGCATCCCCACTACAGGAATCATAGAGTACCCATTCGACTTGCAAAGCATCATTTTCAGGTAGAAAGACGCCTGTTTTGGCTCAGTCCCGTCCTTTATCATCATTAACCCATACGCCATCTGATGTTTTGTCAAAAGCGCCACATAAACCATGCTTTTGTCCTCCCAATTAATGGAAACAACGTGTTACCGTTTCATTTATGCTTTCTTTTCGCACTTAAGTGTCTCTATTCCATTCTTGCTTCATAACCATTCCCTCTAATCATGTAAATGAAAGTCATTGCCAGTTAACATTTTCCTCAGTCCTACACTTACCTCCTGTCACCAACAGCAATGGTACCACACATAACACAACCCCCTAATGAACACAAAGTCCTACATTCTGGTGCCCGGTCTCTGTAAATGGGTCACCTCCTCTCCTCCTCCTCTCCTCCTTTCCTCTCCGGCTGGCAGAAGAAACGAGGTCGTCCTCTCCGGTGGAGGAGTGTTATTTTGGGCAGCAGCAGCCCTGCGTCTCAGTGGACCACCGTGGACTGGGCCACCACCAGGGGGCACCATTGCCTTGTGAATTATATTAACTTTGTGAAGCCCTCTCAAAGACCATAATGCACCTGGTCTTGGGGTTTGCATTAGTGCATTCGAAAGGTGCAACATTATACAGAATGATAGCCTTTAAACTATCCATATGCCTTTGTATGTAATGGCTTGGCATTAAAGGCTCTTGACTGGAAATATTCTATTGAATCGGTTGGCACAAATGAACGCTTAATGAAACTGGGACCTTAACTCCCTGACGAGTGAAGGGTGACCTTGTGAAGGAGAAGCTCAGGGAACCTGAAACCTTTGGAGGATTCAGGAAGTATTTCAGACAGGATTGCTGTTCATGAATGGCTTTAGCGCTTCAGGCTCATGTGCTGAGGCTTTCATGTCAGTATTTTGCTAGGTTAGTTGTATTAGTTTGTCTTTAAGGAAATGTATATCACACTTCTTCTGATGCCATTTTTTCGGCTTGTAGCTTCTCATTGGGTTACATAGGAGGCATTCTTCTACAATGAAAAGGATCCCACCATCAGAGGTGCCCCCTGTATCTTTCATCAACATTTCAATCAACCTGTCCTCTTTCTGTCATCTATCTTAGTTTCTGTGCCCCTCTCCATGTCATTTTTTGTCCTTTTTTTTTATTTTATGTTCTTCCTTTTACCCCATTTGTCTTTGACAAGTGTTTTTCAAAACTTCACAGAATGTTTTTGTGTGGTGTTTTATCACACAGTCCCGAGAAGGTTGAGAAAGCTGTCTAGTAGATAAATGAATGACCCTCCACTTTCACCATAGCACACACACAGAAGTACAGACTGATCTAGTATCAGATGTGATCCACGACCACATAAATGCCACTTGGTTTAAGAAAACCAGTCATATATTTCTCTAGAAAATCATTCCTAAACTGAGTGGCATTGATGTAAAACTGATCCTAAATCGCTCTGAAACGGGAAGCTTTCATCTTTGTGGTGGCATGCATGGCTCAACTATTTACAAGGACAAAAGCATCTTCACACTGCACATGTGTTTCTTGTTTATTTGTTGTTTCTTTAGTTTCCTGCCAAATATAGAGTTGTGCACACGTTTGAATTTGATTAATCCACTTGTAAAGGTGTTGAATCCATCAGGTGTTGTTGTTTTCTCCAAAAGGTTTGCTTAACATATCTATAGGACTGCAGAATATTCTCTTTGTTCTTTTTAAACAGATAATCAGGACCAAATGATGGATTCATATGTCCCAGAGTGACAGACTATATCTTTATTTAGGTCATGTGCTAAATATGTTCAGGAAGACGCCAGAGAATGTCTTTAGGACAGCTGTACCTGAAAGTAAAATGTTCCTTTTATTATAGAGGAACCTCATACACTTTTTGTTTTACACAAAGCATAATTCAATATGTGGAATATACTTGAATAAATAAGGTCCAAAACTACCTGTAAATATATCTTGATGGATTCAAAACCTTCAAAGCAATTATTATCCATTAAGCCAGAAATTGGCGATACCTTTTGACGATGTGAACTACTAGCTAAAACAAAGCTAGCCAACCTAGAGCTAAATGCTCGTAAGGTTTTCCCCTTTTTGACTCTTCACTCATTATCCAACCATTCCCCTTCATCCTGCCGTCAGGATGGTGGATGTAGGGGGTCAGAGGTCAGAGAGGAGGAAGTGGATTCACTGCTTCGAGAACGTCACCTCCATCATGTTCCTCGTGGCGCTGAGCGAGTACGACCAGGTCCTGGTGGAGTCCGACAACGAGGTAGGTGGACGTTACACATGACCATTCATTCAAAACGTATCTTCACACACAAACATAGAAACAGTATTGCAGTAATGTGTCATGAACTTCTTACACCTAAACAAGATGTCTCAACCATTGATACTAAACATGACTGTTCTTTCTACACCAGAACCGTATGGAGGAGAGTAAAGCTCTGTTCAGGACTATCATCACCTACCCCTGGTTTCAAAACTCCTCCGTCATCCTCTTCCTCAACAAGAAGGACCTGCTAGAGGAGAAGATCTCCTACTCACACTTGGTGGACTATTTCCCAGAGTTTGATGGTAGGTCCTTTTATACGTGTGTATATCTGTGAGTGTGTATACGAGTGTGCTTGCGTGGGTCTGTTGAATAATCTAGCAATGTACATTTGGGAGTCGCCCCCTTAGATAAATGACTGTAGTTTATGTGAATGTGTTTTTTAATGATAAAACACCACTTTGAAATGAGTATACCCATAAAATATAATTGATGTTCCCACTTTTAAACCAACCAGTCGATTATCTGCTGCCTTATCAATTTATTTGTCTATCTATAAGAAGGTTGGGGCATAATGTAAAACTAAGAATCGTGTTTTTGCTAACACAGAATGAGCCCTTCGTATCTAAATATGGAGCAGGTCCTCTTCCACTACAGTAGCCCAAACACACTGACTCCAGAGTCTTAGACATTTCTGGACACAATATTTTATCCATTTAGCCAGTACTTATAATACGGTTTGCTATCTATGTTCAGCGAGATGCAACATCTTAATGTCACTTGCTTGTTATCAAATGCTGATAGCATTTAACTCCCTTGAAAAACTCATTCTGATATATTTACAATTATGTTAATGTGCTTATTACACAAATGTTATAAGATGTGATAATTATTACGTTTTAGTGAGTAGGATCAAGCCAGGCTAGCCGCCACTCCCCAGTCTTTATGCTAAGCTAATCATCACTTTTAAAGGACAGCCGTTATCAATTAAAAATAAGCTTATTTCCCAAACTGCTGACCTACTCCTTTTAATCAGTTTATATAATATATGTTTGCATGTGTCTGCCTATCTCTGTTTCTCAGGTCCACAGAGAGATGCACAGGCAGCGCGGGAGTTCATCCTCAAGATGTTTGTGGACTTAAACCCCGACAGCGACAAGATCATCTACTCTCACTTCACCTGTGCCACGGACACTGAGAACATCCGCTTTGTGTTTGCAGCTGTCAAAGACACCATCCTACAGCTCAATCTCAAAGAGTACAACCTGGTGTGAGGGCCCTACGTACGACGCACATCTCCTCCCCATTGCACAAATGCACACCTCTTTGGGAGTGTGCACTCAAGTTCACATGCATTACACAGCACACCATGCCGGCACACACACAAACACACACCAACAGAATCCTTACCTTTTTTTTTCTCCACTACAGTACATTCGCAAACCTCCAACATGCAAACGCCGCCCCTCCTCTTTCACCAAAGCTCGCCCTCTTCCTCTGTCGCTCGGCAGCTTGTTGCGTGAGAGTCCCCGCTCCCCCCCCCCCCCCCAAAGCTGCTCCTCGTGTCGGATTTGGCCTCGGCTGCTGGCTCTGGCACATTTCTTCTGGCACACAAACCTTTCACACGGACTGTATAGTGACTTAAGGGGACTTTGGTGTTTGTGTGTGTGTAGTACGTGTGTGTGTATTTGGGGCAGTATTGACTAGCGAGGAGCTGAGTTTTGGTGAATAACTGCATCAAACTCTTTGGCCGTTCGGAGTTGACCCTCTGTGGTGTGAGATAAGATCCTCGACCTTTCTGAGCTACTATCGCTGCGGAAGGAGGTGAATACTCTTTCTCCTGAAACCTACTAAGAACTAGCGAGTTGCTTCTTGGGACAGAGTGACCCGGACAGGAAGTGAGGTTGCACACCGGACACAAGGGGTCGGGGCTGAGGATTCTGTCTCCATCTGGCATCCATGAATGTACCCACCAGTGTGAGCATCGCAATCGCAAAAAAAAAAAATAGATATGAAGTAAATGCATATGTAAACACACTTAAGACAAAAAGCACGAGAGGGCAAGTCATAGCTAATCAAAATCTGTTCTTTGCTGAGTTTAAAAAAATGTTTTTAATGATAGAAATGTGTTGCTACGTCTACTTATATTTAACAAATAATGGCTAAATGGAATGATGATAAGTGGTAAGAAAATCTATAAAAACATTTAAACTAAAGACATTTGAGAGAGAAGCAACCAGAAATGTACAAGTATCCTTTAAAGGTTTCTGTGGGATTGTTTTTTCTAAGTCGATCACATCGCTTCCCTCCAGATGTGTTCTGTATAGATTCACTGGGACAATCTTCCATGTGACCTTCACAGCATCTGGCTCCACTGATACACCCCACACCCTTATTACAAAACACTAGTAGCGGAAGAGAGCACCCTGCTTTCAACGCAGGCTCTGCTCTGATTGGTGGAAGCAGTTGTCGAGGGGATCGTGATGTCATCAGTGTTTATCAGCCCAAAGAGCACATCTGCAGCTCGGGCTGCAAGTAGCTTATTCAACTGAATGAAAGCTGTAAATGAAACGCACTCACACCCCGGATGTGAATGGGATCCATGCGGTAACATCTCTGACGTCACACCTGCGTCACTCAGCCGTCCAATCAGACTCACTCCCTGGCGGTGATATAGTCATCACGTCAGGATGTGCTTCTGTTTACTTTTTTTTTTTTACTGTATAGTCACTTTGTTTATAAAGATTGCTTGCTTTTGAGTGGTGGGGCGGGGGGGGGGATGCAAACCTTTCACAGAAAACACACTCTGAAGTCTGCAAACATTGTTTGTGTATATTTGTTTGTAAATACATATACACGAAACACTCCTGTACAAAAACGCTCTGTGGTACACCATCTTTGGCAAAAAAACTAACAAAAAAAAGAAAAAATGATCAACTTCTTTCATTAGCATTCAGTTTTTTCCTATGAATTTATGGTAGTAGTTATACTGTGATTATGGATTTTGTTCACTTTATTAATAGGACTACACGGAGCTGTTGAGGAAACGATGGAGCAGTAGTCGGAGAGAAGAGGCTCCACCAACAGCCTCACGCTCCAGAGTACTCCCTAGGGCTGGTAAAGATCTTCACAGTGTGGTGATGAGATGATTTTAAGAGTAATTAAAGATTTTTTTTTATTTATCTAATTTATGGACCAGGTTTGAAGGTGTTGATAATTTGACTGCTTTTGATTCTGTCATGTTGAAGTGCTCCTTTTCTCACGGCGGAGCCTACTTGAGTCTGAACTGCTGTAAAAAAAACGACAAAAAAAAACACGAATGTCTGGTATAGTAAGGACTTTATCTCTGCTTTCTATTTCTTATTGAGACATTTCCAGTTGTACTTCGCCATCACATCTCCATCCATGATAATACTGTTTGGTTTTCTTTAGGAGCCCTCACATTTGTTTTGTTTGATTTTAAAAGAAAAAAGGAAGAAAAAAAACAAAAAAACTTGTATTTCCTCTCGGTTTATAGACGCAGCGCTGTAATGCATACCTAGAAAAATGTACAGTACGAACGTAGGTGGACTTTTTTATCAGTGATTGAAGACCCACGCGGTCCATGCTTGCTATTTGTAATTTAACACAAACTTCTGTTGTCGTTTTTGCATTGTTGATTTCCAGTTTTGAGGCTTGCTTTGATAGTGCCAGTGAAGTGCAGATATACTTTTTTGGTCTTTGACCTTTTCTACAGGTGACTTATCCTTCATCCTCATTAAGGGCTATCACAGTGCATCAGGCATCAGACAGCGGGGAGTGGAGTATAGGACCACAGTGAACCAAGTCATCCACTACTTAACCTTGTTTATAAATGGAGAATACTTGCAGTATGTGCTATAAGAAGTATAGGCAGGGTGTTAATGTAAACATAAGATGTGTGTTTTGAGAGATTACCAACACTAAAACCCTTTTCTTTATGTCTTTCTTCATGCATCTGGCCTTTTGGTTAAAAATAATTTGGTATGACAGTGTTACCTGTAACACTAATGCAGTATAAAGACACTCATCACTAAAGACACCACTACCAGGACAAGTATTGCATGTTTCCCAAGTATTTGACTAAATGACCATTCTCGGGACTCTGCATGTTTTAACCGATTAGCTACAAACCTTGTACTTTATTGATGACCATTTCTCCAGTTCCTAAATTGATTTACTACTTGCAGCTTATGGCTTCAGTTCATGCCAGTAAGGCTTGACTCTGAGAGAGAATCTATGCCACAGATGACATTTAGTCATTTGTCTTTCTTTGTGCAATGATTGCTGGTGTAGTTGTGCCTCAGAAATTCCTTGTTATTGCACTCCAAGACGCTCTGTACCAGGAGAGGAAACGTGTGAATTGGTACATTTCTTCTTAGCTGGTCAGAGTACCAATCCAATAATATCCCTCAATCTTTTTACCAAATTTAAATCTGTATACCACACTGTGTGGAACCATTATAACCTTGGTTTTAAAATGGATAACTGATTTGCATTTTGGATTGGTGCACCCTTTCAGCTTTAACAAAATAAATAATCATTCCTATCCACTACATGACCTGCATTCAAACTAAAACATGACTAAATGTTCTCTGTGGCCTATTTCAAACCAGTTTGTCACTCAGAAGATGAACTAACTCCAGAAGCTATTGGAAAAGAAGAGCATCAATCTATACACTTAATTTAAAGTTTGAACACTATGTTAATTTGGCTAAAATATGTTATTTCGAAGCACCAGTGTGGTCTTTAACTATCATTATGTCTGCTGAAAATGACACTAACCGTGAGCGTAAGAAAGCAGACAGCCAACTGTTAACACTGCTGTCATAAAGAGGATGCCAGTATTTAAGTGGAGCGATATACCAGTATGGATAACCCAAGTATTTATCAGTAGTTTTGATTTACTGTGTGTTGAGTGCAGCTCACTTTAATGGTGAAGAACCATGTTGTATTTTAAAACTTGACACTACAACTCTGGCACATGGTGAAGGGCTGACTGGCTGTTAGTGTGGGTTAGGTAGTGAGTTTAGCAGCCGAGTGTTGCACTGTGTGCTTTTGACACTTTTTATCTCAACATATATGCGCTGAAGAGAGGGAAGGCAAGACTGTAAAGAAACCTCAACCTCCTTCTCATGTTTGTCTGTTTTGAGCAATGACCAGACACTCTTATTTATTGCCTTTCATTGCCTTGAATAATGAAAGATGGTGTTGCCGGCCCTTGATGGTCTCGGAGCTCGCTCTGTGACCTTCTTGGGTGGCCGTGGTTGTGTGATTTCTCTTCCTGCAGGCTTGTTAAAATGAGTGGAATCAAAATTATCTTTCAACATCAGTGTGGAGTCAGTGCATATTCAAAACGTTAATCTTATTCCCTTTTTTGTGTTTTTTATTTCCTGTATGATAAAGAAAACATTACCAGAACTCTATTATTTAGGACCACTTGATTTGTTTTTCCTCACTCCAATTAAACCTGAAGGTCAATTGTGTAGTGGTGTATAAAATGCTGTTTTTTTTCTGTATGTAAACCAAATGTAAATTATGTATTATACTGAGTGTGCCAACCCCACTCTCTGTAGAGCCAGGCTCTCTCTAAGTGCCAACGCTGTGGTCATCATCAGAGGACCACCACCTGAGATGGTCTCCCCTTTTTAAATAAAACACCAGAGACTAAAGGATAGTTGATTAAGTACACACAAAGACTTTATTCTGTATTTAAGATTGAAGATTTAAAAAATAATCTGCTGTTTTTTTAAGAAACTGTAATTATAATTGCATGTGCTGTTTATTTTGTGTTGGAAGTGAGGGCTTTGATGTTTCATTGAAGCAGGGAGCCCTGAATGAAGGGGGTTCAATCAGTTGGTTATTATCGATTATTGATTTACATAACTCTTGCCATATTTTTTTATGTGTTTCATGTATTTGTTTCAACCACTGTTGCCTGATCCTCATTCAAACATGAACATGACTTATGATCATTGCCGCCTTCTAAGAGAGAAACATAATGACAAGGTATCTGTTTTAAATTGAAATAAATTTGTTCCTATACTTGCTCATGGTGTGTGTGTTGAGTGGGTTTCATGATGCTTTAAAACGTAGCTGAAGAAATCTGAGTTGATCACGTGTATTTCTATTTTGTAATGGTAACAAGTATCGGGTTTGTGATTTTATTATAATTTCAGATTTAACAAAAAAATATTTCAAATTTGCGTTTGTACATTCAAATTTCCTAAAACGTTTCGACCTATGGTGTGTTGTTGAATTGTGTAAATACATAACCCTGAATGTTTACTCAAAAGGAAATCTGTAATTTAATCAATATAAAGGTCACTTTCATTTGATTGCCTTGTTCATGTAATTCAATCTACAATTTTGTATAACAATTATATGTTCTAGGTGAATGAAGGACCAAGTTGAGTAGATTTTGGGACCTTTGGGGCCCCTGATGCTTGCTCCTGATGCCTGTTGATAATCCGGCCCTCTATCAAACTGTGTTGGAAAGCAACCAAGTACCTTTGCTCAAATACTGAACTCAAGTACGATTTTGAAGTACTTGTACTCTACCAGAGTATTTCCATTTTCTGCTTCTCAATAATTCTAGACCATATCATTTCAGAGAGGTAAATGTATCTCTGCACTACAGTTATCTGACATCCCTACTTTTCAGATAAAAACTGCAAAAAAACAAATGGAACATGCTAAACTTTAAGCATGCATCACCTAAGATTGAACCAGTAGAATATGTTTTACTAAGAGGTAACCTAAATATTACAAAAAAGTAAGGAAGTATAACATTATACTGTGTAAAACAATAAATATAAAACATTTCACATATGGAAATGTTACGGCAGAATGAGTAGCCTACTTTTTTACTTGTGATACCTGATGAGAATCATTCTGACTATATTTCTGTACCCAAGTGAGATTTTAATCGCAGGACTTTTACTCATATGGGAGTATTCTGACAGTAGGACCAAAACAGGATCTGAATACTTCTTCCACCTTTGCAGCTTGTCCCATAGGGTGACAAGGTGCCAACAAGCCACGTAAGAGTATGTTTGTGTGGGACAATGTGGGAAGTGTTACTACAATAATAAAAGCTTGTTTAGATTTCAATAATGTCCATTTAACAACGAAAAAAATACATTTCAATTGGAAATATTATCTTATGAATATGAATCACAATGCTTGACTATAGTTTGATTTGATTGAACAAACTATGCTCCTTACTAAGTAAAGGACTTGCATATTTGGTTTGAATGGATTGTTTTCCATCCAACATGTGTCCTCCATTCCAACAAAATATGTCCACATTATATTTCTTTGCAATCTCTGAGTCATGAGCTTGAGATAAAAACTCTGGTCACAAAAACTATTTGGGAATCACCCTCCACTGCTACACCCATAAGTAAATACATATACTTTGTTGATTGATTGATATCTGACACAGCTAAGGCAGCTATAAAAATGTGTCAGTCTCGGACAAAGTTGGACACGTGGTCCCGGGGCCCCAGAAGCCTCCCACCGGCCCTGCAGCAGCCCAGCCCGGCACGAGGCTTCAGTTCCGCGCTGTGTCGCACGGGGCGCCCGCTCCTCCGCGGATCAGTTTGTTCTCCGATGCTGCTCTTCTCTTCAAAGCAGAGGAAAGTCGGGGGCTCATGTGTCAACATCCAGGGTTTCCCCGGGGAGGTGTAACGTTAACGTTATTCCAAAAAAAACCTGATGTTCCTTTGAAGACCTTTTTATTTTTTGTTAGCATATTCATCGTCGGAAGCAGCGGTTCTTTTACCGACTGTAAAGACAAGAAAACGATCTTTGGCTCCCGCTGCTTTGACGTTAGCTAACGTTATTTTAAACGATGACAGAGTACAAAGTGCGAATAGCGTCTCCAATCATTTAATAATATCTGGGGACCTGTTAGCTTAGCCAGCTAGCCCGGTGATTCGATAAGACCAAAGGGAAAAAGGCGAAACACACTGCTGACATGATGTTTCCTCAATCAAGGCACTCGGTAAGTTGGCCGGTTGAACTTGTCCCGGTAGGAAACTAAACAACCTAGCAACACGAGCTAACGGCTAGCTATAGCAACCGACAGCTGATACTAGCTGTGCTGTTAGTAGCTGTCAGCTTCACAAAGCCTCTCTGCATCTCCTCACGACGTTAGCACCGTAATATTAAAAGCAGAGATAGCAAATAGTACTTTTACATTAATATAAATACTGGTGTAGCACTTTATTTCCTGTTTTTGACAGCAACTACAGTCTGCCGTTAGCTAGCTGTTAGCAGTGGTGTAAAGTAACCAAGCACATTTACTGAAGTATTGTTCTTCAGTACAATTTTGAGGTACTTGTACTTTACCTTAGTATTTCAATTTAAAGCTACTTTATACTTCTACCTCACTACAATTCAGAGGTAAATAGTGTGCTTTTACTCCACTACATTTATTTTGTACCTTTAGTTACTTTATATGGATTAATAAGGTGAAATATAAACAGCACTTTAATAAGACTTAAGTTACACCTGGAGTACAATTCACAAGCTACCCTGCAGTACACACAGTCATTAAAACTAGCAGCACCTTTAGCAGCTTTGATAAACTCATTAATGCATCAATAATTATAATCCTATAATATATATACTGAGATTACTTTTACTTCAGTAACATTTTGATTGCAGGACTTGTATTTTGAACAGAGTATTCCTACTTTGTGGTACTTCTACTTTAACTTAAGTACAATATCTGAGTACTTCTTCCACCTCTGGCTTTTAGTCAAAACAGCTAATTTGAGTTCATGGCTTGGAGAGGAAGTGAGCGTGATATGTTGCATTGGTTTGCTAACATTAGTGTTTCTTCTGTCAACAAACCATGTAGCATAAATATGAGGATGATTCAAATGTCCTTATATAACATTACTAACGACTTTGAAGAAATCATTTGGTGTGCATCGGATGGAACATTTTATCTCCAAAGTATTTTATTAAAACTTCATAAATGTACGAATTTCAAGTAATATTTGTGTCTGTAAGTGAGCTTAAAGGGTCTTGTAAGGGTTGAATTTGAGGCAAAATTAAACAAAACAATGGCTTATCAAGGCCAAAAAGAAGCTGCAGGGAAAACATTTAATATGTTGATAAAAACAGTCTAAGAAGTAACGACAAATGCATGCCAACAAACTGAATTTAGCGTCTCTTGTCAACAACAATGTGATTTTGAAACTATAAACAAGTCAGTTAAGATGTGCATACATAAGAAACTCCTAAACGCAACATAGTTGAGCATATAATAGCAGTTCACATGCTAATCACTAAAATATTATGTAAAAATGTATAGAGGTGAAACAACTCATTTGGACTGGCAAGTGCTAGAAAATAGTGATACATTCCTATCATAGTTTTTTAGTTCCAAGGAGACCTCTTCCAAGGTACCATCAGGCAAACATCTCAATATATCCTGTTTACAATTGACTTAAAACAAAGAAAAGCACTGCAGCAAATCCTTTTTTTGGAAAAAGACTCAAATGATTACTACATTAGTTGCTAAGCATATTTCAGTTGATGAATTACAGAACTAAAAACAAATAATCATAATAGCTAATCAACAATCACAAATTATGGACTATTGCTTTATCTTTTGTGCACATTTTCAAGCCAAGATGCTAAAAACTCCAACTTCTTAGTGTGAATATATGCTACTTTTTTACAATCTAAAATTTAAAATCAATTGTTCATACTATATTTGTGTGCTTCTAAAACGCAGTGCACTGTCTACAGGGTGACTCCGTCCTCTCTGTCCAGTCCCATAATCCCACTGGAAACCTCTTGCTCTTGTGCCACTTATTTAGAGAGTAATGAGGTTTAGGGAACTGGATAAACCCCAGGATTACAGCTTTGGATTGATGGTTTAAGTGTCGTCTATACATAACCAGACTTCTAATGCAGCCCCTTAATACGTCTCACATATGGTCAGCAGTAGCACGTTTTAATCTTCCTTCTTTAAACACATTTCCTCAATCAACGCACTCTGTTGGCTTTAAAATGCTTTGGACCGTGGTATTTTAAAGACAGATGCTGGGTTACAATTTGATGTCAAATTTAAGCGCAGTGTTCTAAGTCTCAATTTATAATTTACACTTGCACTCAGACATGAAGCCCAGTGTAGGCTGACCTTCATTTTAACTATCCTCTCAAAGGGTTAATCTCAGAGGTCAAACTACTGGCTCCAAACAAACACAACACATACTTAACCAGAAACGGCAAAGGTCTTCTGTAATTCCTTTATTTCTAAATTGTTCGGCAACGATTTAACCATCCAAATGTAATGTTTCAGACTCGGGATGGATCAACCAATTGGTGAAACCTTAAGAAGGAATTGAAACCACAGTATATTGTAGACAGAATTCAAACCAAGCATTTCATTTGATATATCTGCCCCATTGTCATCGATCCCCAATCCAGCTATTTGAGTCCGCCCGAAATCAGTATCAGTGCATCTTCATTTTAGACTGAGTGCATGTACCTGGATGCAGGGCTCAGTTCGAATGAATGTATGCCTCTGTGTGAATTCATAAGGCTGATCATGTTCTGTTCTCCAGGCATCCGGTCAGTCCAGTCAACCTCTCAAGTTCACCACTTCTGACTCCTGCGACCGCATCAAGGATGAGTTCCAGTTCCTCCAAGCACAGTACCACAGGTATGCAGCGAACACTGCCATAGCCTAACTTAATTTAACTTCAGGATTTTATTATTATTATTATGCCAAATGCAAGTCACTTCAGTGCTGTTTTAGTTCCCTTTAAGCCAGCATTTCTGCCTTTTGCAGAGTTCATTTTCTGTTTGCCTTGGTCTACCTTTTAAGCTATTGTTTGTCTTTTTCTAGGAGTGTAAATCTTAAAACTGTTGTGTTATTCGCATGTCAGCTGCTCTACCTGAGATAGTCTTCGGAATTAGGAACAAGAGCAGATTTGTTGCATCAGCCCAAAAACAATTTTCTAATCCAGTCAATCACAATTGATTTTAGAGGCAAATTATTATAGTATTGGGAGCCTCAACAAGAAGTAATTACATTTGATAGACATTGTTATCTTGTGAGAAATATGATGACCAAACATGAAGCCGAAGCAAGCCAGAGGTCATCTTAGTTTACTGTTATCTTTACTGTTTACTTTTCATCACAGGACAGCTTTGCCTTTACACTAACCTTTGTTTAATACTTGTGTTCGTTATTTGCAGTTTGAAGTTGGAGTGTGATAAACTGGCTTCTGAAAAGTCAGAGATGCAGCGTCACTATATTATGGTACGTTTCCTAATAATCCTTGTCAGTGACATGTGGCTTTGTTTAATCTCATCTCCTCTAATATTCCGACTAAAGTACATTTTGCAGTATAAGCATAGACATGGAGGCAGGAATGTCTATGTAGTGGCTGATTATTGGTTCAGTCATACATAAGGACAAATCGAGTTACACTGAGGGGCTTCCTCGTGTTCACTCATCACATGATCAGTAACTGATACATGTTTTTGAAGCTTCTGTCATACATGATCAGTTACAAATCTCATGACAACTACACATATTATTCCATAATCCACATTGAATAATACATGAACCGTGCCTATAAAAAAAGTATACATGTATGCATTAGTCTGCCCTTTTGTACTTTATATAGAAGCATTCTGGTGTGTTGATAATGTACATTAAGATTAAAGCTCCAGTTTATTATAATGTGTCTTTTTCTCCTTTGTTTTTGTAGTACTATGAAATGTCCTACGGGCTGAATATTGAAATGCACAAACAGGTAACAGGTTCCCCCTACGATTTATACTTCTTTATTGTAGCTTAGATCCAATAGTTTGATGGTCTGACCTTTTTCAACTTCCTTTTTTCTTTTCAGGCTGAAATAGTTAAGAGACTGAATGGAATCTGTGCTCAGGTGCTGCCTTACCTGTCACAAGAGGTAATGACACACATTTTCCTGAATGTTTCTCGTTGTGCTTTTATGCCTTTTTAAGTTACAAAACAAGCTCTTCTGGTCAACATTGACAGTGACCCAAATGTTTTTCCCATCGGTCACTTGGACATAAAAACATGGGAAATGATGTCAATGTGAAAATACCAAAGTTACCCTTTTAGGTTTTCTGCCGTGTCCTGTAGTTGCATGTTTAGTTGTGCATGACCATGTGACGTCTTTGTTTCAGCATCAACAGCAAGTCATGGGCGCCATCGATAGAGCCAAGCAAGTCACGCCCCCTGAGATGAACTCCATTATACGGGTGAGCTTCTTTCTCCCTGCAAGCGGCTATAGATGATGGGGGAATCGTGGCTCATGCCAAACATGAAATGAACCATATATAAAGCCAGTCATTGTCAAGACGGCAAAGTTACTTCAAGATTCAAATGACAAAAGTTATTGAAATCATTTACAAATCAAATAATTATACATTTTAATGGGAAAAAGACATGAGGTTTACAAATGCAAGTTTGGCTTGTTATAATGATGCATACATAAATACAGTAAGAGGAATACAACATGTAAAATAGGAGCAAATATAAAACTATTATGTTTTTTTTAAAGTGTTAAAAGAAACATTAATATACAAAAAAGTACTTTAATAAGAATATGACAAATTGCTCTGAAAAATACAAGATGTAGTATTTATGAGTTAAAGAGCTGAGCTGCTTTAGAGGGGTAGGTTTTTGCAGAAATGGTTCACAGTATGGGATGTACGGAATGGAAACCCTATCATTTTGCTGCATTATTAGCAACTCACTTACACGTCTGTACCATGCCTGTGTCTCCAGCAACAGCTCCAGGTGCAGCACCTGTCCCAGCTGCAGGGCCTGGCCTTACCTGTGGCCCCGATGCCCCTGGGCCTCACCCCCCCCTCACTGCCCGCCGTCTCCTCCAGCTCCGGCCTGCTCTCCCTCTCCTCCATCCTGGCCAACTACTCCCACGGCCAGGCCCAGGCGGTGAAGGAGGACAAGGCCCGGGAAGCTGCGGAGAGAGCGAGCCGAGGGGAGGACGGGGACAAATCAGACTAGTGCCGACGAGGAGGTTTGGAGGGGGCTGTTGTGGGGTGAAGTGTCTACAAACAAAAAAAAATAAAAAATTGAAAGGTAAAACTGTAACTGTAAATGGAGATTGATGTAAGTCTGGCTGCTGAGTGTTGATGTAGAAGAGTCACTGCAGGGATGATGACGAGCAAAGAGGACAGACTTTTGGATGTGCAGAGAACGAAAACTGCTGAATGGCTGAGAGTGAGAGTTAAATGTTCTTATTATTTAGTGGTAATAGACTCAGTTCAGGCTTTAGACTTTAAATAGATGCTTTTTCAAGTGTGAGCCACTGTTGCTTAACCAAGGTAAATGTTTTCCCATTTGGAGTGAGAGCTGAGGATGAAAGCTGAGGATGAAAGCTAACAGCATTGTCCCTTACACAGATCTGCCTCTCACTGGTTTATATTTCTTAACTCTTTTTGTTATCAGATCCCGTGTTTTTTGATCATGTCCTCCGCTGTCCCTTAGATTTCTTACTGGGCCGTCTGCCAGTCACAGTAAGCCGTTTAATGACCTCTCAGTTTCCTCTGTCGCTGTCCCTTCACTCATGACGTACAGCTCCATTTCCCTTTTTCCCAAAAGAGAAATGTCGAGCTGTGTGGAGAGTCATACCATTCATTGATGTACTTGGAGCCAAATTGAATCTTAGTCTAATGGGATGTTTTCAAAGGGACATTTGCTTTCAAACCCTTCAAACATTAACGACCTGACTTATCACCATTTCTTGCATTTTCATACGACCAACCACTGGATGCATTACCTTAGCTCTGTACCTCAATCCCCAATAAATGGGCTTTTATTCCATTAAAGTTTTTGTACAAATGGTAGTATACCCATCTTGGGGGTTAATGTGTCAGGCCTAGCTGCTGCTGCTGCGCACGCTACAAGGCACGGACCATGACTCAAATGACAAGAATTAAAGTTCTGAAAAAAGTTGACTTTATTTTGACATGTGGATTTCGTGAAGTTAAAGACAGGCTAATTAGACATTACAATGTGTCGGTGTGCTTGGGTGAATGTGATTGGACAGAAGAAGAAAACATTTGTTTAATTTAACTTAGTTTTTTTCTTAAAGCACCTTTTGTATTGTCCTCACACCGCCCCCTGCTCCTGCCCCCCCCCCCCCCCCCCCCCCCCCCCCCCCCCTCGTGCTGGTCCACTCTTTAACGGACCAAGACAAACTTGAACAGGATCTAAACTTCAGAACCAGAGAGTCGTAAAAGACTTACGAGTACTGTACTTCTGTAAGTTAGAAGAGCACTTCAGTTTATACTGAGACTGTATCAAGCACCTGTCTTTTCCTGTCTTGTTTAACTTGTGTGTGATTGTCAGGGGAACATCCTCCCCCCTTTTTTTTTATTTTTGCATTGTTTTAATGAAGAATGTGTCCGGGGTGAGTTTGCTAAAGCTCTGTAAGCGACTCAAACAAGCGTTCCCTCTGAAAACAGCGTATTAAATGAGATTTTCACAGTCAGAATTTGTCCTGGTAACCAACTTATTGTTCCTGTTGCAAAATAACTCAAGCTGGATTTATATTAAGAGCATTTTCCCAAATCCATACTACATGCATATTCTATAAAGTACACTGGGCTTGAGTATACTGAATCTTTACTTAAATACAGCCCCTAATAAGACTTGACTGCCATGTTGGGTCGACTTAAATGACGATGTTTGGGCTACACATAATGGTGCCATGCAAATGATATACCAACATTTTATTAAGTTACCATTGCAACCACCCCACATTATAAAGATTAGGCCACACTAAAATATATATATATATATATATATATATATATATATAATATATATATATATATAATATATATATATATATATATGTGTGTGTGTGTGTGTATATAATATGTATGTATATATATATATATATATGTATGTATGTATGTATGTATGTGTGTATGTGTATATATGTATATGTATATATATGTATGTATGTATATGTATATATATATGTATGTATATATGTGTATGGTCCAACAATTGCTTCTCTATCAATGCCATTGATTATTTGAAGAAGTATCACCATGGTGCTATCAAAGGTTTTGTTGCTTTGGAGTTTCTATTACGAAGTGAAACAACCCGTAAGTATCTTAACTAGCAGCCATAAAAAGAGCTGCTCTAATTCTTTTGTTGCTCAGAAAAGTTGTTATTTCCTTTCCTTTCTAAACGTTTTGAAAAGAAAGAAGAAAATGCGCCCCACAATTCCTGGCATCAACTTTTAAAGCATTGCACGTTGATAACATCTACCATTCCTAATAATAATCCTACCAGTCCTTAATAAGTCTTTATAAGAACTCTTTCAAATACGGTCCTAAGATATATTTACTGATTTCTGTATAGTGCTGTTGATGGACTCTTATCCCCCATAATGCAATGCCAGAAGAAATGCGGAACATTTGCCCACAGCTGGATACATGTAAGCTATTGGCAATAAGAAAGATCGAATAACATCTCAGAATTATTTTTGGAAAATACATTTTCATGTTAATTTCCAAATGCAGTGGTTGACCTACAATGGAGCACATTTTGTTTGTTTTTCGTAAGTATAAAACTATGAAATATATTGATTTTCTTTGTGTACTAACTGCAAAACAGTCTAGTATTCACTGTCGGTAGTATGGAATTGGGACAGCTGAGGTTTTGAGGAATGGTAATGTTCATATTTAGGGCAGCAGAGGGCAGCAGTGCTCTCTCATTGATCATCAGTATAATGGGGTAACAGTCACAGGACAGATGTTTTAAAGAGGTCCAGGTTGACTATGATCGAGCTGTTATTCTCCTCTAATGCTTCCAGAGCTTTGACACTTCACCCCGTAACGTCTGAGCACGTCTGAGGTCGGCTAGAACTTTTCTCCTGTATTTTATTTTGAAAGCCACTCAAGTTGTGGCTCAGTGTTCTTTATTTTTCTCCTTCCTGTCTGTGCTAGTGTTTGGGAGCTGATGATTTTCCCTCCCTGGAGATTCGACCTTAATATATGGAGTGCGAGAACACATCAGTTGCACTCCCTATGTTGACGTCAGTCTCTGTAGAAAACCTCCTTTGGCAAAACTCAGACATATGAATGGTATGTGTGTTTGTTTTTGCTGTGAAGGGCCAATTTGTATACATATGAATATATCAATATACATATTTTTTAAAGCATTTTTGTATGTTTCAAAGCTGCTTTTTAACGTGTGTGTATCATGGAAGACTTTGGTGTTGTATGTGTGCATTACAAGCCTACAGTTAAAGAGAGGCACAATGTTGTATACCATGTCATTCTTCCTGTTTTTCCTCCCCCATTCTCTCAGTAGGCAGTAACACTTAACATTGTTTTCTAGGTTTGTAAATGTATCTCTTTTTCTTTTGTGCAAACGAAAAAACAGTTTAATGTGTTTATGAACACGGTCTCATTTTAAGATACCTGGGGCAAAAAAAAAAATACAAAGATGTAAACAAGCAACTGTGTACTCTAATGAGAATGAATCAACCTTTTAGCAGTAAGGAAGCTTCTCTGGTGCCTTACAAATAAAAGATGTGATTGAGAGTTGTCCTTTGTCTCTGGTTGGTGTCTATGGGGGGAATAGAAGAAGTCTGAAGGACAAAAAGGAAACATTAAAGAACATCCAAATCATTTTTAATGACTCATTGAGGCTTAGTCATGAAATGTAGCTTTTGGGAAACTGATAATAGTTTCCCAAAAGCTAGATAAATGTCTAGAAACAGAAGTGTAGATTAACAGTGTGTCAAATAATAGAAAAACATCTAGAAATGATTTACTGGATATTCATATTTATGAACTAAAAGTGTTTATAGCGATACAAACTCACTATTTTGATATTCGCTGTGTTTGGTTATTCAAGTCTAAGGAATGCACGCTTACGCACAGTCAGTCACAGACAAGCGTACACACACATAAAACTAAACCCCACACACATGTCAACTTGCTGTACTGAAGCACACTAAGAAAAAAATAAATTGTTTTTAAGGACTAAGCAGGAAGTATCTCAGTTGACAGATAAACATGTCAGTTCCCTCTGGTGGACAAAGGTTTTAACAGTGATATTGTTATTTAAAATAAGTATTTTATTGTTTTTTCTTTTATTGGCGTAGCATCAGCAAGTCGTGTTGATTATCCAGTGTAACCGTGGTTTCTTTCTCATTGATGTGACCATTGTGTTGAGTTGGAGGCGGATAACTCCAAAGGTGATTACAACTACCCTTTGAAGCAGATATTGGCATGAGAAGATACACCTACAATTTAAAATATATATTCACAGCACTCTGATCTAGCAAGTGTGTTAACTTGGAAGCAATTCAAGTGAAAACACCTCCGACGTGGCCCAGCAGCCCCATTCCTTCCTGCGCCTCTGAGGAATCCCACAGCCCTCAGCTGCAGGTCCAGACACGAACCCTGCGTCAGGGTGTTATGTACACTTATTTTCAACAAGAACACAGCAGAGAAGAGCTAAACCTTCCCTTGCTCACCTCAAAGACTCTTTTGAAATTTCTTTTTTCTTGTAGTTGAAGTAAACACTCGTAGACGTCATGCTGGCTAACATTTATGGCAAAGAATTACATAAAACAACCGACAGGCTGAAGAAAATAAATGATTACATTATGTTAGTTTCACAATAGGTTACACATCTTATGTAAATGTAAGGAAGATGTCCAGTTTGACTTGAAATTGTGGTTGTATAAGAGAACTGGAGAAAATATGGTTTATCGGATGAGTATTCCCCAGTAACGTCTTCATTTGTTTTGTCTGTCCTTTTCCAATTATTTACGTGAAGTTAGTCTCTATAAAGAGAAGAAATCATCAAGTTGCCAGCTCCAAAAGTTGTGTTGTAACGTCACAGCAAAGCAGTGGTAAGCCATTCTTAAAAAGCTACACAGTTTATTAGATACAGTAGTAATACACATAATGAAAATGTTAGTAATACATCAAATCAGGTATTTAGTTAAAACAGTCCATTACACAGGCTTATCTTCTAAAAGACGGTAAAATATAGAGACAGGCAGATATAATCTAGCTCCAGTGTAGTTAAAATACCATTCTCATCTGACTGCAGTAAGCAACACAATGGAAAACAATGCCTCTAAGGTTTTCTTCTGAAGGACAGAAAAGTCTTCGGCTGGTGTTTTTGAAATTGACAGATCTCTTTCGCAGTCTTTGCTCACTTTTCGGTTTTACTCACAGCATCAACTTCTAAAAACTCTCCTCATAAATGCAACACAACAATATATATCATTGCACACCGTCAAACAGAACAACACAATCAATCACATATTTCCGCAGCACACGCCCTAAGTGACAGACACAGACGGTGGAGCTGCTGTTCCAACAGGTTTAGGGAATCTCTCGCTTCAAAGCTGTAAAATAGTCGGGAAGCCGTCGCCGAGTGGAGCAGGTCTAGTCTGGATTCCTGGCTAGTGGTTACTGCATTGTGGGTAAGTCACAGGTCCGTGGATAATGGAGCTGCTGTGGGAGAGGTTGAAGGCCCAGGTTAGTAAGAGGAGCTGCTGTGAGGGGCTCATACAGGTCCGGTGTAGTTGTAGTGGTTTCCTTGCTGAGGATCGGGAGGCTGGGGGCTCGGTTTGCGCTCAAGATGTTCGATCTCCGCCGTGTCTGTGTGTGTGCAGGGGGGGGCGCGCTGCTTGAAGAAGTCGGACACATATCGGACCTGAAAGGACAGAAGAGGAGTCAATGCCAGAGTGTAGGATGAGCTGAGGTTTTAGCTGATAAAACTCATAACAACTTTGCTGCTCCCAGTCCTGTAATACATCCACAGTCACAGAGATGTTGACTCAACTTAAAGGTCCCCTATAATACTGTTTTTCATCAATATATTATAGGTCTCAGATATATACAAAAGATGTCTCTGAAGTGTTTGGCTCGAAACACCAAACAGATCTTTGTAGCGTCCCATGATCCCCTCTGTTTCAGCCCTGTTTCAAAAGTGCTGATTCTCTGTCTGTTACTTTAGATGAAAATAAGGAGCCACTCCCCACGCCCCTCTGAGAGATATTTGGTTAAAAAGAACACAATCGTGCTCTAGGAGGAGATTCAGGTGATAAGGGGGGGGGGGGGTTACCTTGGTTGGTGATTGGCTAATGGTTACACAAGCCAAAAAATCGTTATGACATCATAAAGTGGCCAAAATCTGATCAGTTCATTTTCAGACAGGTTTTTATATAAATGGATCAGGAGAAAAAGTGAGAGAATCTTTTTTCCTGAAACTTCAGAATCTCTTTACACAGAGGGGACACGTGTTGATGTATAAGAGACATGAAAAAGTGGATTTTGCATAATAGGTGACCTTTAATATTTTTGGTTGCATCTTGTTGGGGGGTTGCATAAAATGACATTTGATTTTAATAGAGTCCAATTTAAAACCAACACTCAAGTCTTCACCAACAGTTAAAGTATTTATTGTTTGCAGGTGTTTCTATTTTCTTTGTAGATTAATACATGTTTTTTTTAGTTTCAAGGTCTGCGTTGTACTACAAACGATGCTACATTAAGTTAACAAAACCTGTCCCACTTTACACAAAAGAAGCAAGAAATCAGCATTTTTACCTCTATATAGAGCGCAGGAAATGTGTGTGTAGCATTTCTTTAATATATTGCATACCAGTTATTCTTTTAAATGGAGTGCCTAGGCAATCTTTCGCAAATAATACAATGATGATGGCACTGGTAATTGATGGAAGTTGATGCATATATTTTTCATAAACTTGTACACCATTTCAGTTTTTCCCATTATGTATTTAAAATCGGAAATCGATAATACTTTGTTGTGAGTATGGTGCAACTTTCTGTGAGTAAACTAGAAACTGTTGGATGCTTTGAGTTTACCAAAAGAAGCCATGAGATTTTGAGTTTTCTGACCATACACTGTACTTCACTATAATCAAATAAACATCCTGCACATGGGGGGCTTTAAAACAACTGCAACCACTTTGTATTTTAAAATCTGTCTTTCAGTCCAGACGTCACAGAGACATGTTGTTGTACTCACAGTGAGCACGGCGATGAGGGCTCCTTGCAGCAGCCCCACCAGAACGTCACTCCAGTGATGTTTGAAGTCAGACACGCGCGTGTATCCGACGTAGAAAGAGAACAGCAGCAGGAAGAACTGGATTGTGGGTCGAACGAGGCGTGTCCACTTCCCCTGCATCCGGGCCTGGACGTACAGCTGCACACACAAACAAAATATCGTTTTAATGTCTGGATTTAAAACTATTGATTTGTAAATTCTGGTATGTACTGTACTGTACTGAGAGAGGAGACTACTGTTAACAATCTTTTGGTCTACAATTTAAAAAGTACACAAAAAATATGTCTTACTAAGAAGTAATTTTGTAAATCAAAATAATGCATACAAATATTTGACCTACAACACTATGATCTTTTTATGTTTAATGACACATTATAGTACGACATTTTTAAACTTGTGATATAGATATATATATATATACTATACGTTTTTAAACCTAATTAAACGTTCGTTACATGCTATTTGTTTTACTTTTTATGACCCACTTTACTAGGAATTCTATATGATAGACTATAGTATAACATTAAAAAAAAAAGTTGTGCCAAACCATTATACATGTTTTTTATTTGACATACCATGGCTCTTTTGTTTTTTACAAACTATTTATTTGGACTTTTTATAACATGCTATACTATGACCTTTAATAAACATTAAGAAACGTTTTTTACATTTTTTCTTTTCAATTACATACTATATTATGAAAAACTTTTTGTGACATGCTATGACTTATATATTTGTATTAATGTATCGATTTTTATATATTTTTAGACATACTATACAATGACTTTGTATGGCACTTTTATAAAAAACGATATCATGACATTTTTATGATTTCTTTTTAATGAAAAAAGGTTAAACGGTATTTCATACACTGAAAATGTGCTCTTCTCCTACTTATGAGAATTTAATGTTTTCGCTGAAGGAGAGATTTTATTGTCTTTTTCCCCGTTAGCCAGCCTCCACAGAAAGGTCAGAGGTCAGCTACAGAACAGTGCCGTATATAAAATGATCTCCAGTCACTCCCTCATAAACCCTAACAGGGATTAAACTGTTGAATCCGTCATCTTCCGGCCATTGTATAGTGTTGTCATTAAACAAAGATGTTTCCAAACATCAGCCGTGCGTCTGTGTTGATCCCCCCCCCCCCCTCCTGTTTTGAGTCACTTTTGTGTGTTTTTGGTAAAAGAGACATTTCACAGATAGCGACAGAGAGTCTCACAAACAATGACAAAGACACACTCACCGACAGGAAGAGCATGCAGTACATCCCGAAGGACGAGTGGCCGGAGTAGAACGACAACCTGAGGAACAAAACAGAAACAAATACAACTCATGAACACAATTCACCTGTTTTTTTCAGTGATTTTTATAAAATTGCTTTGAGTATTCAAGTACTATGTATTAGTATTTTGAGGTTTACATGTCTTTTTCAAACAACACAAGCTCTTATAAGAAATGTAATGTGCTGTAGGAACGTGTGATTTGCATATATCAATATCCTTTGTCCTTAACACCATAAAAATAAACGTATCACTGTATTGCATGGCTAATGTCTACATCATATTATACCACCCTGCCAAAAGCAAAGTGTTAATACAATATTTGTGTATGGGTTGAAAGCCTTCATTTGTGGTTACCAGTTCAAATATGAGCCATCAGAAACTTGAATTAAAGGTCCCCTATTATACTGTTTTTCATCAATATATTATGGGTCTCAGATATATACAAAACATGTCTCTGAAGTGTTTGGCTCCAAATACCAAACAGATCATTGTAGCATCCCATAATCCCCTCTGTTT
Organism: Dissostichus eleginoides; assembly: GCA_031216635.1. NCBI lineage: Eukaryota > Metazoa > Chordata > Actinopteri > Perciformes > Nototheniidae > Dissostichus > Dissostichus eleginoides. The sequence continues at coordinate 23,401,791 of CM062275.1, forward strand.
CAGCCCTGTTTCAAAAGTGCTGATTCTCTGTCTGTTACTTTAGATGAAAATAAGGAGCCACTCCCCACGCCCCTCTGAGAGAGATTTGGTAGAACCCAATGGTGCTCTAGGAGGAGATTCAGGTGATAAGGTGGGGGGGGGGTTACCTTGGTTGGTTATTGGCTTATGGTTACACAAGCCAATAAATTGTTATGACATCATAAAGTGGCCAAAATCTGATCAGCTCATTTTCAGACAGGTTTTTATATAAATGGATCAGGACAAAAAGTGAGTGAATATGTTTTCCTGAAACTTTCAGAATCTCTTTACACAGAGGGGACACATGTTGATGTATAAAAGACATGAAAGTCGATTTTGCATAATAGGTGACCTTTAATCTATATCAAACTTCTCTCCATAATAAAGGTTTGTATGGTCACCTGGACTCAGTCACATTGCGATGGTAGCCGGTGCAGTTGATCTGCAGCATGTAGCCGTTACAGCTGACCGGGGCGCACACAGACAGGAAGTTCGGACGAGGGCGACCTATAATGAACTTGGCCATGTCGGTAAGTGATTGGCTGACGGATGCTCCAAACAGGAATGTTCCGACCACCTTGTAAAGAGCTGACAGGTACTGGTTGAACTGGGAGTTTGAGTGCAGGCGCTTTGTGTGCACAAGGTAGGCCTCTCCAGTGGTGATCTGTGCAGAGAAAAGAGACCAAATTAAAGTTTTTCACTTAAATTAGGGAAAAATGTTAGGTCAAATGTGTTTATATTACTGTTTAACAAAACTTTGCGACTAACTATAACGATGGAGCAGGTGATGGTGACAGCCGCCATGGCTCCATGGGAGATTGTGTCTCTCCTGTAGGGATAGCTGATGCTCTTATCATCGCAGTAGATTCCTCTTTGGTATGGAGTGAACCTCAGCGTCAGGATGGCTGAGGGAAGAGCCGCTGCAGGAAGAAAAGACAACTTCAATAAGGATGAAATCCACTCGACTGCTAAAGAAAAAAGGACATTCAAATTATACAATGACCACATCAAACTGTCTTAATGTTGAAGTACAGGGCATCAGAGAGCATTGACATTCACCAAAGCAGTTTTTTTTACAGACAATCATGGTATATATGCAGTGGCGGCTCCAGAGTATTTTTGTTGGGTAATCTATGGTAGGGCTAACCCATACAGTGGTGGGGCTCAAGTCAGTATTTGCAATGTAATACATACACGCTATATCGCCCCCCTTGACAGTGAAACGCCATGCGTGAGGTTTAGATTATTTCCCTGTCTCAATCAAAATTGAACTGTATGAAATAAAAAGGCACATTTGTCTTGTAGTAAATAAAAAGGGCGACCTGGAGCCAATCCTGCAATTTCCCCACAGGTGAAAAAGTTGACATGCTGAAAACCCATCCCCTGCAGGGGGGTCTGGGGGGATATACTAACATAAAATACACATTGTGGTACTCTCTTGAGAAGATAACAAAATTATTCTATTACTACACGACATATTTAAAAAAAATGAATGCCATTTTTGTTTTTTGTTAATTTGTTCTGAAAGTTGAACCTGCTGCTCCTCACAGAGAGAAGAGGAAAGAGGCTGTGTGAATTACTTTATATTGTGGATAAGGGTGGATAGCCCCCATTGTTCTGTTTGTCAAAATGAAAGACAGCCCACACACCTATCAATCATCAAACCGTGGGGTCTTATTTAATTACGTAATGTTGTATCCATGGATGTATAAAGAGAAGTTCTACTGCAAAATTATTCTCCGTCGGGACTTCCTGCAACAACACCACGCCGTTATCGTGATTCTGATTGGCCAGAAGACATTAGCAAAGTTGTTTTATTGAGAAGACGATCTCTACGTGACAAAAGTTTTCAAAACCGTTTCTAGTCTTCGGCATTTCCAGACAGTGGCTACTGAAATCAATCTTACTAGCTGCTGTCTGTGCAATTTACTCGGCACGAGTTGGCGGACTTTTTTTTGCTAATTTTTCATGGTGGGGCTAAGCCATTTCTTGGTATGGCTGTAGCCTACCCCAGCCATACCCTGGAGCCGCTAATATATGCGACACATACTTTTCTTCCCAATGGCACAGCATGTGATGACAAGTTAAAATGTACAAACAAGTGGATCACAAGCACAACATGACCGAAGATTTTAAGAAAATATTTCAAGTGAAAAGCCCTGTTGCTAACACTGAAATGATTTCAATTATGCAAATAACTTTAACAAAAAATATCCGAGTAGGCTGTAGTATGCCATAATATTCATCCAGAATGTTGTTGAATACTATGTCATAAAATTGGCAAAAAGTCAGTTTATAGTATGCTTAACAAATAATTACAAATGCCATGGTTTAGCATGTCATGAAAAGTGTCATACACACTTCATAAAGAAAGTAATTGTAAATTATGCGAGTACACAGTGGCGGCGCCAGGGTATTTTTGTTGGGTAATCTATGGTAGGGCTAACCCATACAGTGGTGGGGCTCAAGTCAGTATTTGCAATGTAATTACATACACGCTATATCGCCCCCCTTGACAGTGAAACGCCACGCGTGAGGTTTAGATTATTTCCCTGTCTCAATCAAAATGGAACTGTTTGAAATAAAACGGCACATTTGTCTTGTAGTAAATAAAAAGGGATCACTGTGAACGTGACGTAAACGTTGAAGATCCAATGGGGATACTGAATGGCGGTTTCGACTGATCTTAATCAGTAAGGCATGACGCAGACCCAACGTTGCGTTGCTCTGATTGGCTGTAGGTCTATTCAAATTGCATTCGGAGGCATTTTGATCTGACCGCGGACACGCTGATATTATAACGCCAGAGAATTTACACACCTTTAGTGTATACAACTCCCCCACTACTTAGACTATTCCTTGCACCCCTCTTCTAGCATAACCCAGAATGGTCTCAACCATATTGCATCAGTAACGTGCACTTGTTGTTACAGCAGGATCAGTTTGTGTGTTGTGGACACGACCCGTATGTTTCGCAATCCGTGTTCTCAACATTTAGCATTTTGCTTATTATTTAATTTAATTTGCTTACTTTAACATCACTTTTCATGGTGGGGCTAAGGTGGGGCTAAGCCATTTATTGGTATGGCTGTAGCCTACCCCAGCCATACCCTGGCGCCGCCACTGACTGTGAGCTTTTAAAATGATGTCCCATGATGATTTAAAAAAAACTATCAGAGACCTTGATGCTTCAATCTTTGAGAGCCACTGTGTATCACTCTCCGCTCTATGTTGACGAGTGAGCTCAGGAAACAGCTAAAAACACACCAATAGATTAATCCTTCAGCTTTGGGCAGAAGGTCCCACTCTGCCAAGTCCATTAATTTGTCATCTCTTGAGCTCAGTGGCAACAACTTCACCTCTACGGGCCGCGGTCACTCTTCGGAGTGTCACCATGGAAACACGGGGAGAGGAAAGCCATGACCTTTGACACTGGGGCACCGTTTACACAACGCTGGGCCTGGGAGCTGAGGAGTGGACCGGGACACACACACACTCACATTCATACAAAGAGCACCATATGCTCGCTGACAGATAAAAATGGGGTTTATAAAAGAAATGCATGTTTTTAATAGTCTGAACTAACAAATAGTGTGTGTACCCTTGTTAAATGTTCTTGTTTTTCTGCAAGTGCAAACAAAAGACTGAGTTTAATGATGCACAACAGAAGCAGAAACACATACAGCTGTCTCTTAAATCTGAGCAGGAACAATAGTGGAATCTACAGGATTGATGTCAGGAACCTCTTTTCCTGTTTTTAAAGAGCCTGTCACTGAACTGCTGCAGTTAATGAGAGCGAGGATTGTTTGTTTTTGCAAGCAGGAGTTTTACTGTATATTCACCGGGCAATGCCATAAGAGTGGCTCTCCGAAAACACAGAGCTTCCTTCCTCCAGTGTGTGGCAGGCAGGATTAAATGAGACCACATGAACACACATAAACATAGAAAAGAAAACATGTTCAGGACGGGTGATTTTGGGAAGGTAATTCCAACATGATGTCATGAGTCCAAATGTGGATGGGTACAGGCCAGGAGAATTAAGTCTGGGGTCCGACACACTGTGGCAGCCTGTCAGCTGGGAACATTCACAGTGTTTTCTGTTGTCTACCTGCTGCTTCACACAAGAATATTAAAGTGGCAAATTAAGTTCTTGTATTGCTTTAACTCATCATTTCAAAGTAAATTGCTGAATTTGGATTAGTTAGTTATAAACCCTGCTTTCGATATGATTTACTGTCTGCCATTGGGTAAATCTCCTGGGAAAGCTAATGCTCGATTTATGGCACAAAGGAAGTACGTCAACCAGTGAGGTGGAACAATTGAAGTTTCTGTGGAAAACAAAATGTGTGTCCTGTCCAGTGTTGCCAACTATTTCCCAACAACATGGAAAGCGATAGCTCCTATAGTCGCTAAAAGTTGCCTGATAATATCATATGCTCAATTGCATATTGGGGATGACATTGTGCATTCATGTTCAGCAAAAGTTTGGCTAAGCATGTCCTGAAAGTGGCTAAATCGAAATGATTAAGTGGCCAATTTGGCCACCCTAGTCCTGTGCTGTCGTTGGTTGCTAGGCTTTGATGAAAACAGAAAGTGATTTGGTTACCTTTGCGACATCTGCTCCAAGAATAAAACCACTTGGAAACACTTGAAGGGGGAAAGTTGTATATTACCAGTTTGATGTAAAACACTTCAAGTACTTAAAACCAAAGGAAGAAGTAAAACAATTGGAAATCGGGAAAAAAATCTAATAGCATACCCGTAAAAGTAAGTGTGAGAGCTTTCTTGCTTGAAGTTAAAATACACCAACACCTATGATATTGCTTTATTGGGTTTCCACTGACTGTCTCATTATATAGTAGAATGCCATTAGTTTAGATCACTACACACCGCTAAGGAACTGCCTAATATGTAATATTTGTTTTCTGAGTGACACTAATGGTATTTGATGACAAGCAGTTTCCTCATTGAAGAACTTTATTTTCATGAAAGGCCCTTCCCTTGCTCTTTACATCTCGGAGTTCATTATTCCAGCAGGGCGAGCACGCTCCCAGCTTCTCTTTGAAGTGAGGCCCACCATTGTTTATTCTGCAGGGTGCAAGGATAACATTTAGATAAGAGGCTGCAGCTTGTTTGACACAAGTCTCTGGTGGCTAACTGCTGCCAGGGTGGAGATGTGAGAGGACGGAGTTGGGCAATGGCCTTACACACACACACACACACACACACACAGAGCAACCACCGCTGAGCTGATTCAACAACAGAATCAGTGAGGAAGTCGATTTCACTTCGTATCAAACATGCTCCAACTGCCTCTGGGAGCCGAGCCCATGGAGGGTTCCGATTATCTGACTGTATTTATCTGCTCTATTATTACAGAAGACCTGGTATGTTTTTATAGGCCTGTGCTGGGGGGGCCTCCCCTCCTGGGGGCCAGGTCGAGCTGAGGGGGACCGTCAGGAGGTTAATTCCCCAAAATTACTCTAAAAAAACAGTCTTTGTTTCCATGAGAAAACAAAGACAGAAACTACGCAATATCTTATCAGAAACTATGTGTACAGTTTATTATTGCTCAGTGGCCGAACTAAGAAGGATTAGGAACAGTTAACGTTCTGATAAACAATAGTACAAAACAGGCTGATTGCTTGGACTGTAGAAGGGCTGCTGGCACCAACGAAGTGCAAAGTTGACTGGATGAATGTTATTCAAGATATCCCAATGACTGTCATACATTAAAGGGGCCCTATCAATCTTTTTCCGGGGGGTTCCCTTACCTGTTGTGCGTTATACAGGTTTCTGTGCATGTAAATGGTCTCCAAAGGCTAAAATCCCAAAGTTTCTCCCCCCCCCCCCCGGACTCTTTTGTTTATCTCAGTAACATTATGACATCACTATGTAACACTTGCGCTTCTATTGGCCAGCGCTTCGACACATTGTACGTGATATGCTAAAGGAGGTACATATCTAAGCAGTTGAATAATCACAACAGAGCCGGCCAGCTGACCAATCAGAGCAGACTGGGCTCTGGTTTCAGACAGAGGGTGAAAAGAGAGTGCAGCAGCACAGGCAGTAAGAGAAAAATAAAGAGCTTTTTGAACATTAAAGTATGGACACATGTCACAGTAGAGGCACACAATACAAATATGACCCTGAAAATGAGCATAATAGGGCCCCTTTAAAGACATTTTGATCTTGTAGAAGATATTCTCAATCTGTGTAAGACTTTCATTACTTCCTTATTTCAATTCCTATTACCTGCTTTTGTCTTTCCTTGCATCTGTAATTTCCTTTGTTAACTGAATTGAAATTTCCAAAACCGTATGCCGAACTTCAAAGTGAATCTTTGACTGGATGACATTTGCTTGTAGTTGAAATTGCTTTGAATAGAGTGAAGCATTGGAGAACTACTGAAAAAGAAAAATGTTTTGGGTACATCTAGTGCTTTTCCCAGCTTGTATCATCCTACTCTGACATTTTACATGTAGCTGTTGAGTGTCTTCTCCTCGATGAACGTTTACAGCTGCAAACAATGTAGAAATGAGTTCCAGCCTCTCTCTTTCTAAAGAGGCACACACACACAGTTTTTGTCTTCACTAACAAAATGTCCGCAGGGGAGATACAAAAGGAAGAAGGGAAAGTATTGTTTTACGCTTTCACAATCTCTTCTGGCAAGAGCAAACCCCCAATTCCACTTTGAGAAAATAAACATGATGGAATTTGGGATCAGACACAAGTACCCCCTGACCCCAGTGGGAAGTGGGAAGTGTTCCTGTTATTCAGCCCTCAAGATGAGTCTTCATCCTCATAACTGAAACATGATAGGAAACAGAAACAGGTCACGATGTGGAAGGTGAGGATTTATTTGAGGTCAAATCTCAACAGACGGCTGTGAGTCTGCAGCTAGCGGGGATTCACAAGCAGTGTTTCACATCACACTGAGGTGCTCAGAAATCCAATATTTAACTATTTATTTTGTTTACTTTGGTGCTCATCGCTGTGGGGACTCAGCAGTGTTTCTTTTTTTTTGTCGGTTCTGTCAATAATGGCTATCATTGTTATTCTTTTTTTACTGGGTTAACCTTTTACTCAATACATTGAAGCTGTTGTTGGGAAGAAGGCACATCATTTCCTGAGAGGCTGGGGATTTTTCCTGGGAAAGTCCTGCATGACCCTAGCTGACCTGGCAAAGTGAACTGTATGTCCAACTTTATAGACATTTATTGTTCATATGTCATTGTCTTAGACCAAAAACATGTGATGTCCATTACACTGGAGACTGGGTCTGAAGTCGGTTAAAGAGGACCTATTATGCTTTTTGGGGTTTTCCCTTTAATACTTTTGTGTTTGAATTGTTCTTCGGAACGAATTTATGGTCACACAAAGGAGCAGTTTATACATTTGTTTGGTTTACAGTTGGCAGAAAATCTCAGTGTCAAATGTGTTTCAAAAGTTGTAATGAAATTGTTGGTGTGCATCCAGATCCTGTCATTTTAAAATAAAATTGTGAAGCATTTTCCAAAATGTCCTGGTTCTTATTTGAAGATTTGCAGTTTAAGGAAAAAAATCTGTTTCTTTTGTCCCATGATTATATTAACCAAGTCACTTTGTGGTTAAAGCTGGTTGGAATGTGGTTGTAAATACTTTTTAGTTGGCATTATGTTATAGATGTCTATAATCTGAACAACTCACTGTTCGAAAGTGTGTGAATAGGAACAATGAACTTTTCACTTTGACCTCGTCTCTCACATGAAACCACTTCATTACTGAAAACATGTTCTGAAACCACCACGGTTAATACATTCAACTACCCAATGATACACACACACATTTTCACACAGGAACATCAGGAAGCAAAAGTCAACACTTCCCACTTGACTTTGACACTTATTTGGCAGAAGCAGATACTTGTGGCAAAATGTTAAATGGTCACATAAATAACAGCGGTTTTCAGTCACTCGCTGTGTCGCTTTTGCAGCACAACAGCTCTGTTACGAAAACGTGTTTGGCTTTATTTATAACACTAAATAAAAACAGTTTCATTTCCTCACTGCTGATTCTCACCTGACCAACAACAATTGAAGGTCATTGGTGACCACAGAGTTGCAATGCTTAACAGATCGACAGAAAATGAATGTGCACCATTTTTATTAATAAGTTAGTCATTTTAATCACGTTAAACACTAGCTCTGTGATATTTGCTGTTTCATAGTATTTGGAGGGATTTGTAATGCTGATTTGTTAAAACAAAACTATGGCACTATGGGAACTGTTATGCCATTTTTCCTATTGCCTGGCTAGAAAACAATTATCCTAATAAATAATGTCTTTAATTTATGTGCAAAATAAAAGGTTAATCAAGCACCACTTCCATGTTATTTAACTACGATCCAATGGTAGGTTTGTAAAAAAATCGCACACGAACAACTCCATTTTAAACTATTTTTTGCCTCTTTCAATTACACGTCATCATATAAGCAAGCAGTGTTTAACTGTCTAACCTTAAGTTGTCTTGAACCAACATCCTGTTTTAGCCAAAAATACAGTACATCATATTAGAAAGCTTTCAAACACTTTTTCAATGGGTTAGTCAATAATCCAAAAGATATAAGCGGTGAAATTGATATTATGGTGAAAAACGTCTTAATTATTAAAGAGATTCCCAAATTGGGATCAATAAAGTACTATCTTATCTTAAATGATGCTCCCTTTTATAAAAATGACAGTTAACTCTGATGTGGAAGTGAGTCGTGAAATCATCCAATTGTCTTTTGATTTGCAGAAATACTGCCATTTGCTTTTCAGTTGTAGTAGGTCGCTGACCTCCCATATCCCGGACTGGGTGTAGAGTGTAGATCCTGAGATCAAAACTGGGACAAAATGCGTTTTATGGCATATTATTGGCATCAATATTAGACTCTGGAACAGATCGAAGTACCTGAACCGAAATATAAATGAAAATACTGTTGGAAACTATGAATCCAGTGACCTTGAGTTCATCACCAGCTAGTTTTGCTGACAGGCAGCCGGAAAGACACAGCTCTTCAGAATCCCATAATGTAAAATCACCATTAAAACTGAGACCATCAGCATTAAACCAGTGTTAAAGTTCAGACTGCTTCTTCAGATAGATTTGTTCAGCTTTGTGGGAACAGGAAGTCTTTCTAAACAGAATAGTTGTGTTTAAAAAGAAACAGTTAGCTTAGCACAAAGTCTACAAACAGTTCGCTTGTTGCTTTCTAAAGTTAGCAAAATCTGCTTACTAGCATCTCTATAGATCCCTGAGTAACACTTCATATGTTTTGTGTTGAATTCGGACAACGAACAAAGTAAAAACAAAACTTAGTTTTGGGGGGGGGTTATGTTTTGGTCTATTTTTTGGCCAGAGTGACAGGATAGCTGTCTGCAGCCTTAATGCTAAGCTAAGATAATCGACTGTTGGCTGTAGTCAGACATGCATTACACAGACATGAGAAAGGGATATCTGTGTCACGCCTAAAGAAAGCAAATATGCTTATTTTGCCAAAATTAAAGTAATCCTAACATAAGAAAACACTAAATGATAAGATCAATGTTATACAAACTTTAGTAGCCTGGCTAGAGTTATTGCCTTTGAAAAAGTGAAACAAAGGAAGAACAGAGCAGTCCGTTCTGATAAAAGTACATGTATTTACTGCCTTGATAGAAATGTAACAAAATATGTTCTGCTGTGTGTTGTGTGTGTGTGTGTGTGTGTGTGTGTGTGTGTGTGTGTCTACTGTGTGCAGGGATAAAGAATAATGGCAGGATGGCCGTTTGACTGCAGAGGGGAAGAGGGAGAAATAAAACACGAAACAGAATCACAGAATCAGTTACCATCTGATCACTCAGCACATTCCTGCCATATCTATCACACCCACCATTTTTTCAAATGAGGGGGAATCACAATCATGATAAAAACAAACACAAAGCAACAAGGGAGTAAATAGCCTTACTAAAAGATGCAACAGTTAAAAAAAGGACATTTTAAACATGTGTGATAAAGTGTTAGTTTTGTACAACAAGCTTGTAAACCTAAAACACAAGCAGGCAAAGCATTAGCCTTGGTCTTGTGCAATAGCTAATCACTGTATTTGATATTGAGTAAACACGTCTGTAAATCAAAGTTTCCTAGAGCCCCAGGTTATAAAATCAAACTTTTTTCTTAAAACTAGAATCTAAATTTAGACTTTTCAAAGACTAAGATGATCAAATATTTGTAATTTTTGCCTGCAAGTTGATGGTTGCCAGTTCATTTTCTTGCGATCAACTACTTTTCAAAGCTCTTATTTGGTCACATTACACATTATTGGTCAAGTGTTTCCCTAAGATCATGTACTCATAATGAGGTATATCTTTTAAAGAAAAAATTATCTTGAGTTCAGTAGTACTGATTTTCATCTGATCGTTTCAACTGAAAAAAGTCTACTGAATTGAATTTATAGGAAATATGATAAATGAAAATATATATATTTTCACGCCACATCTGAGACTCTGACCAAAATGATCCACTTATCATACTTTCACTTTATAAAGGCTGGTGAATAACTTACCTCAAAGAGTGACACACTTTCACATTCCTGAAAAACCGCAATTGTGGGATGATTAATATGTGAACTGAGTGAGTCGAGGAAATTGTAGGAATGTTATTTTGACAAATCGTTAATCATCACATCTATGATTTCACAACTATTACTTCAGATTGAACAATCACTTTCTTTGGAAATGTGTGTCCTGACCAACTGGGAAAAACACAACTTGTTTTCTTAATTAATGTAGCACATCATGCCTTATACATCTCTACCTCGCCTTGTACCAGCCAATCATTTCCTAAACCGAGCTCATCCCTTAAGCTTAAAACCCTCTAAATGGACCCGCAGGGTGTTGACAGTGGACTTGACGTTTGGATTTGCACACACATGAAAATACACCTAGCGTGAGGAGGGGGTTTCACAGCAGAGTGGTCATTATCATTCCTCCCTGTCAGTCAACAGATGGATCCACAAAAGTATTCATCGTTTGTAGCTGTCCTCACATGGTTTTAACTGCAGGCAAGTTCTATTTTAACCCCATATTTCACCTTCAAAAAACATCAAAAGGAAATCTGTAAAATAAATGATCATCTCTGATGCCCTTCCATATTTCATCATTTCAATTATAACCTCTGTCAGCCTCCAAGTGTCGGGGATGTGAGCAGATGTGACACAAACAGAAACAAGTCACAAGTCCAGAAACAAGTCACAACAAGCTGCTGTGTTTGCTGTATAGTACTCTCACACACACAAAAAGAGCCCCGTACTCGCACACACCTGGTCTCCAGTTTCCAAAACAGGATTTTAACTGTCACAGAGAGATTCATTGACAATGATCTTTGCTCTTCCTCCTAAACCTATGTTTAAAAAAGAAGGGGGCCACAGGGTGCAGGAGGAAAAATATGCTGAAAAAGCAATCACAGAGACAGAGAGACAGAGAGACAGAGAGACAGAGAGACAGAGAGACAGAGAGACAGAGAGACAGAGAGAGACACACACACACACACACACACACACACACACACACACACACACACACACACACACACACACACACACACACACACACACACACACACACACACACACACACACACACACACACACACACACACACACACACACACACACACACACACACACACACACACACACACACACACACACACACACACACACACACACACACAAACAAAGATAGGAGAACATGTCCCATATGAACCCAAATGATTTCAGAGAACAAGTGACAGCCAGAAATCAACAGCAACATTCTCACTCACTGTCAGGGAAACAATGTTTGGCCTGTTTGAACAAGATCAGTGATCAATGCCGAGTTACAACGTTTATTCAAACTGCAATAACTGCCAAGTCATGAGTCTAATATGCATCTTTTTGCAGAAAATAAATTGTGCAAGTCACCTTTTATATAGATGTCAGTAGTTTCTTCATAAAACTATGAAGTGGATTGTTTGTCAAAAATCTATAAATTGTGTTTGTGTGTGTTGGGCAATCCCATGCGTCACTATGCAATTGTTTCATAAGAACGTTTTTTTAAAGTATCGATTCATTGTATTTCTGATTTAACTCAATAAAGATCACATAGACCTACTAACGCAGACCAGAGGAGCTGCACAGCCTGAAACTATAGTCATATGTTTTCAGCCATATTGTCCGGAGGGCAGTCACTCACCAACAAAGACACACAGAATATCCACCACGATCAGAATCAACTTCTTTCCTTGCTCTGTCATGTTTCCTCCGATGCCGCTGCACTTTCATAAATAAATCGCGTTTTTAAAACATAACAAAGTAGACGGCGGAGTTTTGATTTTAGAAACGCCTTAAGTTACTATGGAAAGCAGTGCTATGAGGACGAGTCGACCTGTTCTTCCGGCTTCTCTACCTGTGTGTGTGTCCGCTGTTTCAGGTGAGAGCAGAGGACGGGACTTGGAGCTGCGTGCCCTCGGTCCTGCCTTTTTACGCACAGGGGGCGCGTCTTTCCGTACAAACCAAGCTGCATTGAACTGTGCTCACTAAGGATTTGACTTCCCGAAATGTTGCCTGTGCACTGCAGGGAAAATCCCAACTTTCTCTCGACTATCCCTTTCTCTGGTTTCGCTTCTGGATTTGGGTGAACAGGTTCAGAAGGCAAACGAACCAAGTTTTTAAACTTTAGTGGGTAAACGCATTTAAAATACCATATGAAAATAATTTAATTGTAGATGTCCTACTAAAATTGCCAGATTGAAGAGTTTAAATTCCACTATAGGGACAATACATATTTAAAGGTCACTCATTACTTGATTGATTTGGCTTCCAATGTTTTAATACAATTGGCAAATGTGTAGCTTTTCAGAGAGAAGAGAGATTTAGCATGTATTCATGTCCATAATTATGGAGTAAGTAAGAATGCTATATTAAGGCATAAGGTATTATGAGGTTAAAAGCATCAGAAAGTCATAAAAACTAAGAAAAGCAAATTTCAGATGTATTTCCTGAGATGTTTCTTGCAGAAAAGTGCTTCCATATTGGCTCAGTTGATATATTATGGCCATAACAGTGGATGGCTTATCTTAATATTGCATTCTGCTGATAAACTCAGAAAAAATATGAATCCAAAAATCAATCCAGTGTGAGTAGCTTTAGAGACGTTTTGGCTCCAGTGGGGATCACTCACAGTATTTAATCACAGTTTTTTGCCACGTGTTACACAGAGTGCTTGTAAGACATTTATTTTTAAATCCATTGATTTAAAGCCAACTATTTATTCTAGTTATAGATACAAAATTGTACTTTCATTCTTGAGATGCATCGCCCTATCACAGTAGGAGAAGCACGTAGATAATAATGAGAATAGGGGCTGAAATCCATTTATTTTCAGGTTCCTGTCACACTGTCATAGCTCACTGGGACACTCGAATGGAGCAGTGTTATGCAGGGTGAATAAGTTATGAATCCAAACTTTTACACAAAGCGTGCATTCTGATCAAATCTAGAAATGGTGGTAGCCTACATGCATTCACCGCACATTTTAATATTCAAACAAACTATACAAATTACATGTCACTTACATTACATGTCACTTGTTAGGCGCTTTTATCCAAAGCGACTTACATACTAAATACTGTGGACAAACCCCGGAGGAGCAATTTGGGGTGAAGTGTCTTGCCCAGGGACACAACGACATGCTGACTGCAGTGGGGTTTGAACCTGTGACTCCCTGCATCCGAACACCTACGGACAACCCACTACGCCACACGCCTCCACAAATGATATGTGAAACTGACATGATGGATATGAAGTTTAGAGGATGAGAGATGCTGTTACACAGACTTTTAAATATTCTTTGTTTGCAGTGTTCAGTAAGTTACTTCGAATTTTAAGTAATAATTTCTGTAAAACTGTTTTAGTTTGTCTTTGGTTTTTCACCATAACCAAAAGTGAAGCTTCCCGGAGCATCATAAGAACCCAGACCCATTTTTACTTTTGGGAAAATTAAGGGGAACATAATTTAGACTAAATAGACCACATTTCTGACAAGTAACCCCCCCTAGTGTGAAATATCTGAAAAGTGACATATATGTCACATTGGGCTTTAATGGTAAAGTAACTCTTATTTGTAACTTAATTAATGAGGATGATTTTTTGGTTTCAAATTTGTTTGAACATTCTTTGAATTGAAGAATAAAGAATATATTAACTAAATATAATTGAATCAGCTAAATTAACTGAGCAGATCATAATCATATTTCTAATTGTGCATATATGTCACTCCGGGTTTACTGTGAAAGTTTAGGGTTAAAGTCCCGATGTGACACCAGTGTGACAGCGATATTTATCTCATTGTTTCATATCAATTTGATCAAGAAATGTTTCCACAACAGGTTAAATGTAATAAACGACATGTTATGTAAGTATTTTAATTCTTAAATGGCTTGAATTTTACCTTTAGCAAGAAAAAGAAAAAGCTTTCGAAATGTAGTTCTGTCACATGTGTTAGTCTGAAACATGGACATCTTAGACATGTTGTTATGGGAACACAAAATCACATGACCTGGCCCATGACCTACCAGACTGTTCAGTGAGTGTCACTTAGGGAATTCATCAGATAGAAACAAGGCTAAAGCTGTATGAGGAACTTTCCAGAACATTTAAATGTCATGTGACACCTGTGTCACGGTGGGTCCTATTGGGTTTAGCTGCATACTAGCACGAAAAGTTAAAACAGGCCTTCTCAAACATCAGTGTAAACAGTATTTACAGAAGATGTTGTTGCGTGCAAGCAGCATTCTTCTTATTTACATTTCTCAGTATTCAAAGTCTCAAACAAACTGTCCAGTATAGGAATCAGCTGTCTCTGGTAGCATAATGTCCACAACACATTATAAAACCTTCAGTGGATCAAACAAAAAATATCATAAGTCATTTACAAATAAAACTTAGATTTTTTTCCTGTTTTGTCATGTCTTACTCATACAGCGCGACTGTAATTTAAATAATATTTTGATGTCAAGTCATGACTGTACAATTTCTGTACAGACAATTAGCTTAGCATCAAGACAGGGAGGAAGCAGGGAAAACAGCCAGCCAACGTCTTTGTTTCACAGTTCATACTACATTTTTTACCTGTGGAACCTATTATTTGGCAAGAAAGCAGGAGTATGTTTGCAATAAATGTACACCATTACTTTACATTGGGGAGGGTGGATACAAAAAATCACAATACTTGGCTCCATTATTTGAATTTAAAAACTAATCCAAAATCCAACCTTCTGAGTTATTTCTACATTCATAATACTGAGCATTTAAAAATGTTGATTCACTCTCAATGCAAATAAATGTTTTATAAGAAGTCAATGGGGTTGTACATATTATCAATTGACACTGTGATCAAACAATTAAAGTTGTATTTCCCTTTAATTAAATCAAACAGCAGGGGAGATGGGTCACACTGCAGGGAGGTAGGAGAAATCGACAAAAATAGAGTGGGAGGAAGGTGACCCCGACACACTCAAAATGTCATCGAGATGAGGGCAGGCCTGGAGCGAGGGGACAGACTTATACAGACTTTGAGAAGAAGGGTGCCTGGGTGCTGTGCCCTGGGCTGAGAAGGATTGAGAGAAGACAGGGCTCTGATGCTTTTTCAGGAAAAGAGGGAAGTTTTTCAGCTCATCTGTTTGGTATGGAGGTGACTCAGATCTCCTGGAGCTCACAGACGGTTCACAGTCTCCACCTAGCTGTCGCTTAACGTCAGTAACGCTGACAGAGCTGTGCTGCCAGGTGTTGGATTGGAGATATGTCGGGGACGTGAGGGGTGAAGGTACACTTTGGAGCGTCTCAGGGAAGACGACGTTGGCGTAGATGGAGGATATATCAGTGTCAGCGGTCGTCCTGGCTCTAGTTGGGCTTTTGATACAGTCATTCTCAGATTTTCTGTTGTTTTCAGGTATCAGAGCTCTTGAAACTGGCAGCGAAGAGTTGCGGTGACAGAAATACGTTTGGAGACTTTTTTGATAGTCGAGGTCCTGATCTGTGTCTGGGCTCTGCAGCTCACATTCATCCAGCAAAATAACTTCAGAGTATAAGATTTCAGCCTTTTCCGCCATCGTAGGCTGCTTAATACTCTGAGGTGAAGAGACAAAAGGATTTTTTGGGGGTTAACAGTTTTTAACTTTCTGCTCGTTAAACCTGCAATAAGCAGGGAGCAGCACAAACAAGTGACACAACATTACAGTTTTATTTATTTATTATCGTACCTTTTAAGTTGATATTGCAAACATATTTACACATCCAGTACTTACAGAGAAAAGATTGTTATTAATTTAGAAATTTGCTTCTGGCCATCTAGTGACTTCAATGCACTCTGTTTTACCTCGTGTTTTGGTCTCTACCAGATTCTGAGTGAAATATGTGGCTCGTCAGCTGCTAAATTATCCAACTATGTCAGTGTGCTGGGTAAGCAGTTCTTAATGTGTGGGCCTACAGTATGCAGCAGTGGACAAAGTACTAATATTATACTAATGTAAATGAGTTATTCCACAGTGTAGAAATACTCTGCTACAAGTAAAAATCCTGATGTCAAACTATAACTAACTTGAAATTGCATTACAGAAATCTCTCTCCATTTCAAATCACATCTCAAAACATATCTTTTCCCACTGGCATATCCACCCTGATCACATGACACTCTGTTCTTATTGATTATATTGTCCTGTTTTTCTGCTGGTGTTTCGTTTTGTGTTTTTGTATTTCGTTCGGCGATCTTGAGAGCCTTGAAAGGCGCTTATATAAATAAACTGGATTATTATTATTATTATTATTGTTAAGTATAGTACAAGTTCCTCGAAAATGTTTCAGGGTAAATGTCTAGAGTAAAAGTCCACCATTGACAGTGTGTTAGGATTTAGCAGACAGTTGATAGGAGAGGGTTTATAGTTTACCTCCAAATTAATTTTGGGGCTCCAGCGGGCCAAGCTGCTTTTGGAAGGGTTGGGGATGTCTCGACACAGCTTCTGTTTCACCCTGCAAGGTGATTTGTTAGGATAAACATTACAGAATCAACCAAATAATTACCGGAAATGATGAACAAATATTCAAAGTAGGCCAACCAGTAAAAGTGTGACACTGAACTTAGAGTAGGAATGTGCAGAGATGGCAAAAGTACGCACATCCTGTACTCAAGTAGAAGTACAGATACTCGTGTTTAAAAATACTCTGGTAAAAGTAGAAGTACTGACTAAACTTCTTTACTCAAGTAAAAGTAAAGAAGTATGGGCTTTGAAATGTACTTAAGTAAAAAGTACCCATAACTACCAGCTGTTTTAAAGAATAACCTCCCTTTATATTAATAGAACAATCCTTTCATTGTTAGCTAATGAATGTTTCGATGCTGAACAACGGCAACATGACAACGTTTTCATTGGTCCAGGAAATGATGGATACACGGATCGTGTTCAAATCAATAGGCACGCAATGACTCTAAATAATAATGATCACGCCACCAAACACAGATTAAAACTAAAGTAACGAGACTGTTTTAAAAATGTAAGAAGTAAAAAGTACATGTTAAAAATGTAAGAAGTATAAGTAAAAAGTCATCAGAAAAATAAGTAGTGGAGTACTTAAGAGTACTTAAGTACAGCAACAAAGTATTTCTACTCCGTATGTGTTTGTGTTGAGATCTTACTTCTTGCTCTGGGCCAGGCAGGCCATCAGCAGCAGCGCCAGTGAAGTCAGGATGAGAGGCAGGACGGCACACAGCACTATGGAGACTTCCTCTGAGCCTTCACACACAAACACGCACAGTTAAAGATATACAGTAGCAATGTGTGTTCTCTTATTTTGAGGATACAGTGATTTTCTTGTGTGTGTGTGTGGTAATCACCTATGTTTACTCTAGCTTTGGGTCCAGCTGCTCCGGCTCCAGCGTCGGTGTTGGCCTGCATGAAGACGTCGTAGTTCCCCGGTGACAGATCCTCCAGAGTGTACCCGAGAGCCTGACCAGGCACAGTCACTCCTGATTTAAAAAGAAAAGAAAGAGCATGTGACAAAATATAATGAACAAGTAAAATTTGATATCTATAAACAAAGTGTTCAATTACCCTCACAAGGACACAACAATAAGAATAATATCTATAATCTTAAATCATTTGACTGGTTACATGTAGTCTATATCATTGTGTTTAGAAACATGTGTAATATAATCTGTAACTGATTTCTGTTTCTATGGTTGTTTTTGTGTTGTTTTTCTTTCTATTCTTAAAGGTAGAAATGGGATATTAGATTGAGATTAGTATCGAGAATAATGGGAGATGTATTATAGGATTAAAATGATGCACTGAATGCATCACAAACATAACAATACACATGTGTTGACAGTCAACTTAATGGTGATCTATCTTTAAAGTCAACTGCAAATGGAAAGGACACAAACTACATACTTAATCCTAAAGAACTACAATTGAAGTGTAAAGAAATAAGATCACTGACAAAAAAAAGTGTGAGCCATTGAGTGTGTAATCATCCTACTCACAAACCCTTTCAACAGGCCTGTTAGAGTAAAGTGTTCCTTTTGCACTCAACTGTATTCATACACGTGTAAAGTGCAGGCCTACGTTAACTTTAAATGTGTGTGTGTCACTCACTCTCAGTTGAGTGGTCTGGTGTGATGTAGAAGATTGTGAAGTTGCGGATGAAACCGTGGAGCAGCTCCACAGGAACAGGGATCCACGTGAGATCCACTTTGCTGCCGGAGATCTTCTGTACCGACACTTTAGGACCAGCTGAGGGCGCTACAGAGAGGGACAAGAGACACAGGACATGTCAAAGTCAGTGAAAGTCAAAGTCAACTTTATTGTCAATCTTTCAGTTTGTGTGTACAGACAGATAGATCGAAATATCGTTTCCCACAATCCCGAATACAATAACAAAGATATATAACAAATATGTATATACCTATATATATACACATTCAACCGATACATTTATATATATGCACACATTTAGACATTAATACAAGATCAACAATCTCAATGTAGTGAGAATAAGACTGGATCCCTGTCTGTAAAACTAAGTACATGTACTTAAGTACAATTTTCAGGTACTTGTACTTTACATGAGTATTTCAATGTTGTGCTACTTTGTATTTCTACTCCACTACAATTCAGAGGTAAATCGTGTACTTTGCAGATTTGGATTACAAATGTGAAATATAATCAACTAAAAAATGAAGAGTTCCACCTGGAGTAAGTTCACAAGCTACCCTGCAGTATACAAAGTAATTCAAACTAGCTGCACCTTTACCAGCTTTGAGAAACACATCAATAATTATAATCAAAACATACAATATGTATTCATCTGAAATGGGACATTCTGCATAATGACTACTTTTACTTTTGCTACTTTAAGTATATTTTGATGATAATACGTTTGTTCTTTTAACTGAGTAAGACTTTGAATGCAGGACTTGTACTTGTAACAGAGTATTCCTACGCTCTGGTACTTCTACTTTTACTCAAGTACAAGATCTGAGTACTTCTTCCACCTCTGGCAACAACTGATGTGGTTACAGGCTTGGGGAGTAACAGATTACATGTAGAGGGATAATCAGGTTACAAAAAAAGGTAACTGTCCCTTACAGTTTCACTGGTTTCGGGGGATTGTTTATAGACTACTATCTAAATATGCTTAATGAAAGGCAGGTTTTTAAATTGAGATTCTTCTCTTCTTACATATACACTTGATATGTCTTTCCCTTTGGCATTCACTTGCATTGCATTTGATATTCAGCTAATCCAAAAGTAACAGAAGTAATCAGGTTACATTACTTTTATATTGTGATCCTCAGATCAGGGTACTGATTACATTTTTACACAGGTAACTAATAATTGTAAAGGTTTACATTTTGTAAGTTACCCTCCCAACTCTGTATGGTATTGCATCAACCGGCTGTGAGGATATTGTCTGATCTGACAATGTCGGCTTACAATTAAACAACAGTTTTATTGTTTTCGAACAAACAAGATGTTATGCTCAGGATCTTTGTGATGTTTTCATTGTGATCACAGTTGCAGCAGAGGCGGAAACCAATACAATTAAAATTAAACCCCAGCTGGAATTAATTTGAAACCATTTGTTCCTTGTTTTTGTTTTCTTCCTCTGAAGTTACATTGTTGTGTTGCTGAAGAAAACCTGTCATGTTTGACATCTCGCAGATGTTCTTATTGAATCAAACACTTCATGACTGGGACCATTAGATAAAGAATCAACAGATGTCGAGCTCTTATTGAATCACCTCATAACCACCTCATTGCACAACATTAAGGCAAGGCAAGTTTATTATTATAGCACCTTTCAACACAAGGCAATTCAAAGTGCTTTACAAAAATGAAAGACGTTAAGAAATCGTGCAGCTGAAACATTATAAAAGCAGTCATTCAAAAGCAAAGATAAACATAACACGTGAAAAACACAGGTATAAAATACATGAATAAAAGTTACAGTGCAGTGTAAGATATGATTAGCTCAATTAAAAGCAGCGGCTAGAAGAATTAGGTGATCAGGTATTATATTGGAACACTAAGCCCTAATCAATCTCTCATTTAGAGGCAACTTTTTATTATCAAGTATTGATGTTAAATTATTAAGAAGAACAATAGTATGCCTTGATTTAAAATAGGTTTATTTACAAACTTATATTATTTTAAGGTCACAATACTTCAATGCTGCAGTATCTATGACACTTAGTTTACTTCAATTGCTGCTACTCATTTTTTAGCCATGGTTGTGTACTAATTATTTGTCTTTGTTTTTATTGAATTACTAATGTCTGCTTACTTTTTTTTTTATTACTTTTTTTTAATTCCACAAATATATAACATAAATGGAGATGTACATAAAAATCACACCCGCCTCAGTTTACAGTTCACTCGAATCTACACGTTATTGCTCACATACACATACATACATTACCCCTTTCCTTCTAAGTCTTGGCAAATTATACATGAATACAGACATTCATTTAAATTCTCTGACCTTTCCCTTGGTAGTCGGTACAGGTATGCTTACAGTGCTTACTCTTTTATTATTTCATGTCTCTTTTTTTTTTAACCTGCTATTCAACTTTTGCTATAACACTGTAAATGTCCCTGCTGTGGGACCAATAAAGTATTTCTGATTCTGAGGTAATCCAAAAGTAACAGAAAGTAATCCGGTTACATCACTTTTGTATCATGATAATCAGACCCAACCCAGTTCCTAGGTACCTTCACCTTCAAAGGAAATGGTGTTGTCCTGGTCTGAGTCTATTTGTACAGCTTGGAATGAGATAAAAATCATTTCTTGTAGATCACGTACCTCCTTGGCGAGTATAAACGCGAGCGGTCCTGTTTTGTCCCGCCCCTCGTTCCCCATACAGTGCTCTGACAGAGACAGCGTAACACTCCATGGGCTTCACTCCCTCTAAAGCAACACAGAGAGGAAATAACTAATCAGTTGGCAATCATAGATTCTAAGATGTATCCCTCCAAAAAGTCTAAATGGAGGCGCGTCATGTTTTACTCATTTAACTGTTGGAGGTATTGTTGGATTACCTGTGATGACCCACTGTGTACAGGAGGGACTCAGCAGTTCCCAGTGTAGGACGCTGCTGTTTTTCTCTCTGACTGCAAACCACTCCAACACAAAGCCATTCATGGACCAATTCACTGGAGCCGTCCAAAGAACACCCAATCCACTGTCATTTAGGGGACTTACAGTGAATTGGCTCGGGGCTGCTGGATCTGAAGAGAAATAAGAAAGAAAATGAAAAAGGCATTATAAACTGTAAAAAATGAACGTTAAGAGGTTTAATATTCTGATTTCAGTATTTTTTCTATTAATCCCAATGGAAGAAATTATGCATCTTTCCAGTAGAGTTCTAGAGACTTGGAAATCTATGCAAAGTAGCACTGAAACTATTCTGGTGACAAAGTGGAGAAAAATACTTTTTATAGGATTTTGTAATGGATTTTCCTCCTTTTGACTCCCATCTTGAAGCAAACATACCTATTTAAATGTATCAAAGTAACAAAGTATTCTTGTGGCCACTATAATCAGCATGTCAATGTATTCTTGGACTAAATACATAACCCAATGTAAATAGGTGAATCCTGACTTAAAGGTCCCCTATTATACTGTTTTTCATCAATATATTATGGGTCTCAGATATATACAAACATGTCTCTGAAGTGTTTGGCTCGAATTCCCAAACAGATCATTGCAGCATCCCATAATCCCCTCTGTTTCAGCCCTGTTTCAAAAGTGCTGATTCTCTGTCTGTTACTTTAGATGAAAACAAGGAGCCACTCCCCACGCCCCTCTGAGAGATATTTGGTTAAAAAGAACACAATGGTGCTCTAGGAGGAGATTCAGGTGATAAGGTGGGGTGGGGGGGCCAAAACATCGTTTTGACATCATAAAGTGTCCAAAATCTGATCAGCTCATTTTCAGACAGGTTTTTATATAAATGGATCAGGACAAAAACAGAGAATCTTTTTTCCTGAAACTTTCAGAATCTCTTTACACAGAGCGGACACATGTTTATGTATAACAGACATGAAAAAGTGGATTTTGCACAATAGGTGACCTTTAATAAAAGCACTTTGAGAGGTTGTAAAGACTGAAATAGCGCTATATAAAAAAGGCAGTCCATTTACTAATACATTTTACGAAAGTGTCAACAAGAGTGTTAAGAGTCTCAGGTGATGAAGTATCCATGTCTACACCTTGATTTCTGACCCATGGTTGATATAGTGCGACCCCACCTGTATCAGAGGCTCCACTGAACCATATCCGGGCTTCAGACGAGGCACCTGCCGAGGTGGAGGCCGTCAGGGCGCAGGAGCACCGTCCAGCAGGAAGGAGCAAGCTACAGGAAGTACTCGTAAGGTGCAAATCTCTGCAGCTCCCGTGATCATTCAGGACGTGAGAGCCCTCTGTCTGACACGTCACGTTGTAGAAAAGGACTCTGCCATTTGCTAGAGAGTGAGGCAAAGGCTGTAAACCATGAGAGAAAACAACAAGCAAGAAGAACATGTGAGCAGCTGTGAGATGATGGAGGTTTAATCAGAATATCCTTATATAAACAGAGATTGTATGAAATTAAATTCCCTCTTTCTCCAGCTATTTCAGTTTGGTTGAATCAGACTATAACGCAATAAAAAGGTAGTTTCAGATAGAAAACAAATTAGGAGCTGGCATTGAGGAGATGTGGTGATGGTGATTAAAAACTAATCAGATCCGAAAGTTATTAAAACGCTAAAGCTCAAAGCAATGAAAGGAGTCAGTCATGACGTGCGCACACAACACACACACACACACACACACACACACACACACACACACACACACACACACACACACACACACACACACACACACACCACACAACACACACACACACACACACACACACACACACACACACACACACACACACACACACACACACACACACACCTTCCAGAGCAGTGTGATGAGCCTCCAACCCTCCTTGTCTGTCTGTCTCACTTGCCTCCAGAAGGCTGGTGCTGCAGATGGAGCTGGTAAATGGAAGAAGGGGAATATAAGGTACAGTAGAACGTGCCAAGAGATAACAACAGGTTCAGATATTATTTTGGAGTTGTTCTGGACCCCACCCTGCAGTTCCACGGAAAATTGATGACAAATTGGTATGACTATGCATATTGCTGATGTGAGGACTTCCTCTAGTGCCAACATTCACTGAATGGCTTGGCACAGACTTTTCTAGACAGTCATGGGGTGTTCTCAATGTCGAGTACGCTTGCTTGGTAGCACATGTCTTCCGAGTCACTTGCTTCAGAAGCGAGGCAAGAATACTTCCTGGCATTCGGAAAACGAAGAGTGGAACAGGCGAGCAAGTGTGCAGATGTGCGTCATATGAGAGGCCCCGCCTTACATTTTCCGCCACAGATTTGAGGAAATTGGTCCGTGCGCAAAGCATTGTGGGGATTTTAAGACCGCGGAGTCTACACATGTGCAGCCTCGAAATTTCTCGCTACCAAGTACGCCGGGCTCGGTAGAATTCCAAGTATCCTGGACATTGGAACAGTCCTTCGGCGGCACTCGATGACGTAGTATGCTTGAAATAGTGGCTCTGGAGCAGCTTTACTCGAGATTGAGAAACACTCATGGTGTCCAGAGGAGAAGTCCTAAACGTAGCATCAACAGGATGTGACATTTGTGCTTTCATGGGGAATGTCTCTTTGGGACGGATTAAAGAGGACTTAGTATTCACACATCACGTAGACAAAAAGCTATTCAAAAGACAGCATCAATGAGGAAAGAGGGAATGCCACAAAAGTTTCAACTACATTTGGATGGTACTTAAAACATTTGTGGCATCCAACCTTACTTGGACTTTAGTAAGGTTAAAAATACTTTAAAATGTAACCAATACAACTTTGGATTAATAAGTAAGTGTTCCAGATGAATTGCCTTAAAAACATGGCACACATCCATGAATTTACTTTCCTGCCATTATATCTGGGCAGATTTTCCATTTGTCAAATACTTGGTTTTATGGCCAAATACCTGAGAAACATGACATTACCATCAGCATGCCGACCTTTAACCGCAGAGCTGCAAGCATAGCTGTAGTTTCAACCCTAACTATTTCATCGTAATATCCTCTACTGGCTTTCTTATAGAGTAGGAGCTACAGCGATAAAGAGTTTCAACACACGGTACACCATTTTGTAAAGTCAGTTTCCCCTCACCGTCCTCTCCTGTCCTCCCCAGGCAGGTGTTACTCCAGGGGCTCCAGGGACTCTCTGGGCCCCTGAAGCGATGACGGAGCCGGATGTTGTACAAAGTGTCCGGCCTGAAGAGACAAACTTCAGAACAGAAGCTGTCACCTTTCACCGTCACATTTTGGACCTGAGCATGATGGATCTGTATAGCCTCCTGAGACCCAGAAAGAAAAAGGTTTCAAATTTCCTTTTTTTTTTTGATCACACAAGTCTTTAGGGTGGTATACACATAATGACTAACAAAAACTAAAAATATATTTTTTATTTTGTTTTATTGTGTGTCCTTTGTAGAGGTCATCGGGTGTTAGTTTGTAAGCATCGTATACAAACAACATTAACATACAAGTACATTTAGACAACATTAGAGCACAACAACTCAATGCAACAAATATTGAGCCCTCATTTGTAGTACTCCATCCTTTTTTGAAATGCAGAGATACATCTGACACTTGAGGCACTTGATGTATGTTTTCCCACTGCATCCGTCTGTATGAACCCTACAGAAACCTAAGTGTTAGTTTTGGCCCATAGTGGACTCCATTTGTGTTGTGTGAAATGGGGGAGATAAAAAGTTAGCAAATCCCCATGTCCTCCTCAGAGGACATTCATAAAAACATTTAGTTTTAGGTCAAATAAGTATTACAGTGCTCTGAAAACTCACTACACTAACTCCTAAGATGTTCCCCTACTATAATTAATTAAAATATTGAACTCACAACACTGGTAATTACAAAATTACAAACTTACCATTTCTCTTTCTATAAATAGTGCTTGTGTTGATGGACGCCATTTTGAAATACAATGAAATTATCTTTTTCAAAGCCAAACCCCCACATATGTCATTATGTTTGAAAAGCCCAGGATGTCCTCTGTGGAGTACAATTGGACTTAATGCTGTGGCATGTATAACCTCAAAGTAATGGACCAAAACCCAATGTGCTCCAAAGAGGACAACAATGAATGGGTGGGTCTCTGGAGGATATGATAAATAATAGGGAAAAGTAAGGTGCGCGTTAGAGGAAGCTTCACATTTTGTCTTTCCTTAAATTAGTCTTTATTTTAAAACAGTACTACTTAACTTTATTCATAAAACAGCTTAACAGTGTTTTAACTAACCAGGCAAGGAAGCCTAGCAGGTTTTTACATTTTGTCCCAGTTTCTTAGATTTTTTGGGACATCCTTTGGATCTATCCCAAAACATTTAAAGGGGCCCTATTGTTATTTGTTGGGGGTTTCCCTTTCCTGTAGTGTGTTTGTGGCAGCGGGGTGTGGTTAGGGCGCCGGCTGCTGGAGTGAAGGGAGTGGCTCGGCCGGAGGCCAGACAGCTGATCAGAATCAGGTAATCAGTCACTGAATAAAAGCATGTGGTAACCTGGTTCTGGTCTGTCTTGCAGTAGGCTGGATCCTAGAAGGACGCCAAAGGACCTGTGAAGGATCCCGCACGGGCAACGTGTTTTGTGTATGTTTAACAATAAACCGCTGTGTTACACCCAAACCCTGCTCTTTCCGTCCCTCATTGAACCCCGTGTGAGCGGAGAGGCTCACAGTGTTATATAGGGTTTTGTGCATGTAAATGTTCTGCAAAGGCTGAGTTTCTCTCCCACACTCTGCCATGGGATCTAGATATTGTACATTTGGTCTCGACTTTGAGCAACATGTTTCCATTTCTGAAAAAAATCTACACCCTGCCCCTTAACTTTATTGCTGAATGTGTTCCTTTATGCAAGTGTCATTTTGTTTTGTGTGTATTTGGGAGTGTCAGACCTGTGCTGTGAAGTTGAACTCTATCTGGGAGTTCAGTTTCCCGCTTCGATTTCAGAGGAGCCACAGGAAACATAGACAAGGTGCGTCTCCAGGTTACAGTCAGACACCGAGGACTCCCGCCGACTGACTTTGTGCTTGTCAACTTCGCTGGAGGCAACATCACTGAGAAAGAAAGGGAGAAATCAGTGAGATGGAATAGAGGAAAAATAACATTGTTAGTAGAAAGAAGTACAAGGGCCTCACCTTCATTCCTGCCTGGCTGACAGCGGGGTCGGGACGTGATGTTATGTTTGGGGCTGTGTGCTGTGATGCTGATGCAGAAGCAGTTCCTCACCTCAGTATTTTCTAACGCCGCCGTGCAGTGGGTGTTAGGCGTGATGCAGGTGAACTTTTTGTCAGAGCTGTTTGGTGGTCTGTGCTTCCCCAAATGCACATACAAATAGAAATACATACCCATTAGAAATACATAACCCAAACAGAAGCATTTAAAAACAAGGTTCATCTGAGTCTTCAAGTCAACAAGCAGACACACAAACAGGCACAAAACCACAAGCCCTGTCAGTCACACACATTACCTTGCACACATCACAATACTGCTCACACACACATGTCTCCCACTCAATACCATCTGAAATGTTGCAACATTCACTTTTGCACCAAAAAAAAGCTGAAGAGTTGATGTGGACGCTGTGTGATTCTTATCATCTCAGTGCAGCATACCAACAGTCACACCAATGTGAGATTCAAAGCAGATTATGAACTGAGGCCTTCGCATGTAAAAGACAGAATAATAACAAGCTAAAATGCTGACACAAACTAAATCAAATTTGCTTTCCTTATGAACCCTATAGAACCCTCAGGTCTTCTGGTGCTGGCCTTAATCATGCCTCAAGTTAAAAACAAAGACCCTCATAAGGAATTATTAGGGCCCCTGAATGTGGAACAGCCTCCCAAGAGAACTGAGGGCGGCAGAGGGGGTTCATACTATTGACAGCAAACTAAAGACCTGAATTGTATTTATTAATTCATTAATTATTTTAGAAAGGGAGAAACTCCCACTGGAAAGAACGTTGGGATTTTAGCCTTGGCAGTCCTCTCATGTGCACAAAAACCTATATAACACACTACAGAAAAGGGGAAACCCCCCCAAAGCTTAATATGGCCCCTTTAAGTTTTAGTCCATGATGCTGAACAACAAAAAACTAATATTAAGCAGGAGTACGGAGGATGAGTTGAGGAGTCTTACAGTTGGAGGAAGTTATCTGTTCTGCAGAAGGATGATGACTGTTTCGGACTGCAGGCAGAAAAATAAATGTTGGGTTAGAAGGTACAGGTTGGAATGAAGAGTAGTTAAGCTATCTGCATAATAGGTGATAGGTGAGTTGGGCTTTTAGGGTACTATACCATGAAGCAATCAGATTAATTTAGTGGAAAGGATTTCCAAGTACAGCATAGACAGATCCTGTCTGATATCAAAGGTACATCTGAGACACTATCAGATACTATGTGTTTCCTGTTTGCAAGCCACTCAGTTTAAAAAACGCTCGTTTCAGACGTTTAATCTTGACAGGCTGTAGAAAAAGAAAATGGAAGCGGTTTATCAAGTAAAATGTTAAAAAATGTAATTTGTTTGTCATTTTTTCTGTGGTATCTGCATCCACTGTCGCACATGTTACTGATGATAATGAACTAAACACTCTTTAGAAAAAACATAACTAAATGATAGGTCATAAAAAAAATTAAGAAAGGTTAAGGGGTAGGATGAAAAGTGTGTTGCTGACAAATTGGGGAAAAGAATTGAGAGACAGACAAACACATTGTCGGTTTCGGGCTACAGTTGTAATTTGGCAATGTGCAAATTACAGAACAACACCTGAAAGGACAACGCGGACCAAATGCGTGTTGAAACAAAATATGCAAATGCTTCCACACAGGGAACAAAGGTGTGATGGGTTTAATATAAAATAAAATCCTGTGCTATGGCATACAGGACAAATCCCAGTTCAAGAACAAATTCTTCCTATTCTACCCAGATACATGATATCACAATGGGGTCCTCAAATGGGGTCGTCAAATAATATTTATATTTATATCATCTCAATAAATAATCTTTCATCAGAAAACCTCTCCTGGTTGACATTTGTCTGACTGAATAATCCTATCCCATTAAAGTCACACATTGACTACACAAAAAGAAAACAACCGTATCCCCCAGACAATAAAAACAAACATTTTATAGCAAAAAGCTGAGCATGACTTCCAACATATTTAAGGAATGTTTTGCTCACATAAAGACCAGTTGAACTTGCAGAGTGTACTGAGTCGTGTGGTTGTCTCCGGCCTCCCAGTGGCAGGTGACGCTAGCTCGATTCAGGAACACACAGCGGAGCAGCCGCGGGGCGTGGGGGTGCGCCTCGGGGGGCGTAACGGAGAAAGCTGGAGGCAAGGCTGGACATGGAGAGAGGCTGGAGTTAACGACATTAAAAGGTCACCTATTATGCAAAATCCACTTTTTCATGTCTTTTCTACATAAACATGTGTCCCCTCTGTGTAAAGAGATTCTGAAAGTTTCAGGAAAAAAGATTTGCTCACTTTTTGTCCTGATCCATTTATATAAAAACCTGTCTGAAAATGAGCTGATCAGATTTTGGCCACTTTATGATGTCAGAACGATTTTTTTGACTTGAGTAATCATTAGCCAATCACCAACCAAGGTACCCCCCCCCCCCCCCCCCCTTATCACCTGAATCTCCTCTAGAGCACCTTAGTGTTCTTTTTAACCAAATATCTCTCAGAGGGGCGTGGGGAGTGGCTCCTTATTTTCATCTAAAGTAACAGACAGAGAATCAGCACTTTTGAAACAGGGCTGAAACAGAGGGGATTATGGGATGCTACAATGATCTGATTGGTATTTGGAGCCAAACACTTCAGAGACATGTTTTGTATATATCTGAGACCTATAATATATGAATGATATAATATTTTACTGATGAAAAACAGTATAATAGGGGATCTTTAAGGGGAACATTCTGCAAGTCATTGATGAGAACGTTGGCATAGGAAACACCCTCGGGCAGAACGTGGGTTTAACTGGTAGCAAATAAAGAAACAAAAGAAGGAGAAACGTGGGAGAGATAAGGTGTCTGTGAATCTGTTTTATCAGCCAACTGTTGCTAAACGGCAGCCCTTCAATCCTCCACAAACATATTGAAACAAACCCCTGGAGAACTATCTCCATCTAATCAGGCGCGTAGGATGAACATGATTCATATTCTGTCAAATACTTGTGCACAGAATGCCAGTGCTATTTTGGCCTGAGGACTTCTTAGACAAGACTGTACAAGATGATTGCCTTAATTTCACAACATGATACTACGCTTTACAAACCAGTTGCTTGAGAGCATACTTTTTACCCTAATTTAACTTGAACTTGTTTCCTTTGCTCCTGGTGGTCAATATTTGCTACCATTTACTTCTTTGTTTTTCTTTATAATTTGTTTTTATAGATTGTTGCTGTTAAAGGAATAATTAACCAACGCTATGACTATTTTAATAAATTAATTCCTCCACTGTGTTACCAGTGTTTTTTTCCCCCTCTCATATGACTCCTTAGTGAACAGATTTTCCTTTTTTAAACAAATGTATTCTATTAATGAAAGATTTCTGCATTTTGACAATGTTTAGATCAGGGGTCACCAACCTTTTTTAGGATGAGGGCTACTTTCCAAAAATAAAACAAGTCGAGCTACTTTTACTCCTCTTTTTTTTGTTTTTTGTAGTGTATATATTTAGCAAATTTTAACATTATGATATGCTGACCTTTAACCTTTGTGTGCTGTTTTGGTCTGTGGGACCCGTTTTCAGTGTTTACTAAAAGAAAATGTTTGCAATTTAATTAATTTAACCTGCTTTATTTGGGGGATGGATGTCGCCTCCTCTAGGGGGGTCCGGGGGTATGCATGGAAGATTTTTTTTTAAATGTTGAAGTGAAATGCATCAATCTGGAGCACTTTGAGCACAAAATGAATTGATGGATACAGCTCTCAACACTCAGATGAAAGGGAGCTGTATACTTTTCAATAATCCAAACATCTTTAAAATATGATCGCAACCAATAACAAATCATTTAAACTTGTTTATTCTTATCTTATGTTACCTAGTTAGCATTCTTTCTTTTTATTTATGCATATTTTACTAATCACTCCCCTTTTAAACTGTTTTATTTTTATTTTTTTACTGTCCTATAGTACACATTGGAATGATTTCTTACTTTATCTATATTAAATAGATGAAGGTGTTCTCTCTCTCTCTCTCTCTCTCTCTCTCGCTCTCTCTCTCGCTCACAGAGGCTGTGTGCTCCTCCGTGGCGATGACGGCTTGCGTTAAAAAATAATAATAAACATATTTGTAAAGTGGGGGGGACACAAACGGGATTTCTAAAAGTGGGGGGGACATGTCCCCCCTGTCTCCAGTGGAAATTACGCCATGCGTGTGTGTGCGTCAAGTGCAATAAATATATAAGCAAGTTGTAACACACAGAGTAAAACTCTGCCCCTCATGTTGTATAGGCTGGCACGACTAGGCTGTTCAATGGGGCTGATGTGTTGTGTAGATTCTGCCAGAAGGAAAATCACGGTCAACTCCTTATGAAGCGGGGAGGTGCCACATTGCTTTTCTTCCCGACTGCAACGCTGGTCCCGCAAATCAAGCAAGAACGTGATTGGTCGATATTCATTGTGGGGGTGGGGGGAGGAGGGGTGTTAGATAGATATAGAGTTGTAGTAAGTAGATAGAGTTCGCTATGATTTAGGTTTCGTTTATGCATAGGGTAGATTATTTTAATTACATTTCCTTTTTTGTTTTGTGTATTTATACATTTTGGATTTGCTTGGCGAGCTATTTTTAGAACATGCCCCGCGGGCGACTAAGTGCCCGCGGGCACCGTGTTGGCTACCCCTGGTTTAGATGGTGAGTCATTTCACAATTAGAAATATTCAGTTGTAGCTGTGTCACAATTTAATGTTTTATTTATTCCTGATGGTCAATATTTAATAGTATCACGCTTTTTGTCTTTTTCATAATTGTCTGAAATAGAATCAAAATAAAAAACGTAATTATCTCTAAAATGTTGAGAAGTAAACTGCTCTTTAAACTATTTAATATGTTTGGGGCAATTTGGCGTCACAACGTTCCTATTAGGCTTACTGCTAAGCTTCTTTTCACCAGACACACTGATGAACTGCATCTTTAAAACCAGATGAAAAAGTAGGCGGTGTTTATCCAACCCATTGATGCATTGTATGTGTCAAAACAAGAAAAACAGACAGCACCATGATTAGTTGTGGTAGTAACTAACCTCCAGCCTGCTGACATGATCTAATTTACATAATGAATCAACACCCGTCTCAAATAATAAGGATTTGCATCCTCCAGTTCTTATGGCAGTGTCCCAAATATCTCCATAGTTGCATGTTTTTCTCTGGATTTAAAAAAAGGGAATATGTTACCCAGGGTGAGTCCGGCCCCCAGTAGGCAGGTCCACAGCATGGCCCGGGGCCGCTCCATATACCCCCCCCCCCCCGTATATCCTGGGGGTTCAGTCCTGCTCACTCACTGTCCGCCATCCCACCAACAAGCTCTCAGCGCAAACACCCTGCATGCTGAACATCTTAAAACAGGAAATACATACAGTGGTGTGAGAAGTAATCACATATTTTACTTATAGTACCAATAACAAATTGTAAAAATACTGTTACAGGTAAAAGTCCAAGAAGATTTTTGATGCGTTAATGTGTCTATCACAGCTAAAGGTGGAGCTATTTTAAGTGACTTTGTTGCTGATCTTAACCTATTATTACTCAAAACTTGAGTAAATGTACTTTACTACAACTCTCACCTCTTTTAAATTACGATTTTAAATGTCAATTTATATTTTGTGATTCCGCTGCACTATATCTTAAGGCTCTCTTTATTTTTGGAAAGCACTTTGAATTGCCTTGTGTTGAAAGATGCTATTTACATACATTTGCCTTACATCCAACAGTGAGAACATAATGTCAAATTTGACAAAATTCACCCGGTGAAAGGGCCAGATGTCCAAGAATGACTCAGTGTAGAGGATACATTTCATCATTTTGCTTGTAAAGCTTCCTGTGTAGTGTCACTACAACATTTGGATGGTTTTGAGCCCTATAGCTGTTATTCAACTTGGCGTTGCCACATAGGAAATGTGTCAGTCTATACGAAATGCAGCAGTTTGTACAAGAAGAGACAATCTGACTTCCTATGGTGGGTCTAAAGAATGTTTGTGTTTACATTTTTCTGGTTCATCCATCATAATAAAGACTAAACATCAGGTCTAACCTTTTATGATTATTAGCATTTTAACTTCAAGAGAGTTCAGGCTTATTATGGAGCATCCCCAAGGACAGGTGTAATATAAATAATATAAATCTAAAGTAAAAGCTCTTCAATGAATCCAATCTTTGTGAAGCTTTTAACGCTTACTGAAAGATCTTGATTCAACTCATTTTTGGAGATGTTGGTTAAAGTAGAATTGTACTGGAGTGCTTGGTGACACTTTCCTTTATTTCCCCTACGTCTATTTGATACAGTGTCAACAAAACAAGAGCACTGCAAGCTTCACAAGTATAAACCTTTTCTCTCTTTCTATAAAACACTCGCATCTATTTCTTGTTTAAAAGCAGAAATACAACGACTAACCTGTATTTATAATTTTTCACCATAAAAGTTCAGAGCACTTGTTGGACAAACGAATGACCCCTGTTTCATATTATTGGATATTATTACTGATACATTAACATTTCAGCAGCAGTTTGTTTTGCAGCTGGTCGAGGTGATGTTTATTACAAATATACAGAAATATATGTATATTGAATTTTCTATTTTTAATAAGTCCAATTAAAGCTGCAATATATCGTTTTTAATACATTCATCTACTTTTTTCTTTGTTAAACGAGGTAGTCTTCTGAGCAAATTCCCATCACAAGCTACTTGATCATAAAATGAAACAGTTATCTTAGTAATGTACACATTGTGTTTTTGAGGTCATTTACTAACCTTACACTATATTGTGGACACATATTTATATACGAGTAGGAAAAATCCACATTATTTTCTTTGAATTACAAATAAAGTTCTATTATTACTTACAATAACTATTGCATTATCTTTTATATATATATATCTACATGTGTAGCATTTGAGTTCCTACTTCATGTCGCCTTAAGGAGTAATTATACTTCCTATATGCAGGGTTCGAGTTATAAACTGAGCTCTATGGGGGTCTTTAAAACTAACGCGTGCCCACGCACGCACGCACGCACGCACGCACGCGCACACACACACACACACACTCAAACACACACACACAGCAGCAGCCCTCTACTTGCTACAAACTTAAATATGAAAAGGTTCAACTACGCACACACACATCATCTGGCTCGCGCAGCACGCTCACAGGCATAGATTGCGCAATAATGTATTGCGCACCTTGGAGGTGCAGTGCAAGCATATTGTCATTCAAGAGATGCGTAGTTCTTTTGGAAAACATGTTTTTCTTTTAGCCTATTTACCTCGTTAACGTAAATAATACTCATTACATTGACACATGCATTATTTGTGATTAAAATAATGGTTGTTGGTAATGTATTAGCGACCCCCACAGATGTATGATTTCACTGCGTCCTTGGGAGCTCAGACCCCTCCTTATGGGAGCTCAGCTCCCATTGGCTCCCACATAACTCGAACCCTGCCTATATGTCATTTTTTTTGAGCGGACAGGTGTGTGTATGGCTAACTACTTGTGCAACAGGTGAGTGGGTGAGTGAATGGGGAGAAGTTAAACCAGAAAGAGTGTTACATATTTAAATGTTTAAATAGTTTTCCAACAAACCAGCCTCCAAAACACTAGCAGTACATTACATTTGAAAGGATATATTATATAACAAGTCTCAAATCTTAACATCTTAGAAGCTTGAACCAACATTTCTTTTTGTAAATGCGTGACAATATAAATACAAAGTGTCGCAAAAATGTATTTCTATTTCAATCAACCAGTGGATTAATCAACGTATCCTCTCAGGTCTAATTACAGTCAAAGCAATCTCAAGAAATCCAAAACCCCACAACTTCCCATCACATCAAGCAAGCTGTATTAGGAATGTCGGAGTGAGTCCTTCTGTGACTACTTGAATAGTTTTGACACTTCACTTACACACACAACCCACTCAGGCTTCGCGAGACATTCACGGAAAAGTTGAAGACACGAGCGCTAAATAAAACACATGAAAAAGTTTGAGTCAAAATCACTTACCGGTGAGAGCTCGACCAACACGCGCCTCTCCGAGTCCAATGGCCGATTTGATGGATCAGAGGGATTACTAACACCCGCCTTCCAGCGTCAACACATGTTAATTGTGAGGTTTCAAAACTGCGGGTCGCGGACCGCTGGAGCCTGGAGGACCGTGGAGTTGTTTCCTCGGAGGTCCGATATTAGGCTTTTATAGATCAAGTTTTATCGTAGCCTACAATCATTTCCATCCACGTGATATAAGATGAACAAAACAATATATTTTGAAGGGATATTTATAAAAAACAAAGTAAACCCTCACTTTCAGTTGATCGCACACAGTTAAAACTAAATGTTATTACTCACTAAATAACTTAGGTGTGTGATCGTGTTATATAACATTAAAATGACTTAGCTGTCTTTTTTTATGGCTCATTAAGCCTTTTGGAAATGTATTATTTATAGTCAGCATTTCTCAGCAGAGCTTTCTGCCTGTGTTCACAATAACTAACAAAACAAATAAGATGTGAAGGATATGAGCAGCAGGATGTGCGCTGCAGGATGTCTCAAAACAATTTCAGCTGCTGTGAACAATATCTCCCTCTATGACTATTTTATCTCATGGTCTAACAATGAAGTGACTGCAATGAGGGGTAGGGTCTTCTTGTTCATAATGTAGCCAACTAGTGGCACCCATGAGACCACTATTAAAAATGCATTACAACAACCACTGGTGTGTGTAATGCATTACAACTGGTTTTGATAAAACCATCAACTTTTAGTTTTTAGCATAGCCAAGAAAACCTGGTATATGATTAAATAAGAGGCATTTGATTTTGACTGAAAACTACTTTTATCACAATGAGGAAAATGAGAACAATACACATTTTTGGAATCAAACCCCATCCCTCCTAGTTTGAGGCGCATTTGCGAGGCAGAGGTAGACACAGCTGTTGAATCCGAGGCGAGGGGCTGGCAGAGCGGGCCGCCCGGCTAACGATGTTCGGGTCGTACCCCTCGAACAGAGCCTTCCTCTTTTTGGGCCCGCACAGCTCGAGAAGTCTATGGCTGGCCGAGCAGTTTCTCGCTGCTCTGGAGACGGGCCAGCAGACGGAGCGCTGCCCTTCAAACTTAGGGTGGTCGTGCTTAGGGGCTGAAAACATAAAAGCAATTATGTCATCAGCAAGTAGAACAATGCCACGATAGATAAACAATTGAAATACTTACTAGCCATTAGTTCTATGTGTGCTGATGCTTTGTAGGGTATGTGGGTCAAAGGTAAAGGTTTAGATTTGGGGCTACAACCCTCCAGAACTGGCCTTCGTTTCGGTTGGGCAAGCTGGCAAATTCGTGAAGTGGGGACTGCCGTCTGCGTCCCTCTGTTCAACTACAACCAAGTCATAAAGGAGGTTATACACACACAAGCACCATATCAGACAGGAGCTGCTCTGAAGCTATCAAACACATGTACATTCATAAGTTTGCTGTTTATTCTCAATGCAGTGAAGAAGGTTTAACAACAGATACATTTTGTTTAGAGAACATCTTATCAAAGTAATTTACATCCAGTCTGCTGCCACTTATTAGACTCTTAGTTCACTCATTCTGTTGCCGTCAACCTAAAAAGGGATCAACTTTAAAGGTAAGGTCATATTTTGTATGTATGAACTCAAGTTGTATGTTTTTTGTGTCTCGACTGTGACATGTTCACATGATTTAATGTTCAAAAAGCTCTTTATTTTTCTCATACTGCCTATGCTGCAGCACCTCTTTTCACCCTCTGTCTGTTCTAATTGGTTAGCTGGCCGACTCTGTTGTGATTGGTCAACTGTTAGAGATGTCCCGGCCCTTAGCATATCACGTATAATGTGTTGGAGCGCTAGCCAATAGACGTACAAGTGTTACATACTGATGTCACTATGTAACGGATATAAAACAAGGAGTCCAATGGAGGCATTTCAGGCAAGAGAACACCAAACCACTGGAACAACAGTGGGCGAGGAGACAACACGCCAATAAGCAATACACTCAGAGGACTCAAAGAAAACGTGTAAGTTCAGTCGTCTTCCTAAATACTTGATGCTCCTGCCTTACTAACACCGTTGGCTGTGGAGTTTTAAAGACATATCGACAGGTCAGTTGGAAAGTGGCCAGCTACCTCGTGATAAGCATTTTCTCAGGAAATAGTGTGTGTGTTACTCACAGGGCTAAGCAGAGGGCGTTCAGGCTGCCAGCCGACCGCAGGAGCCGGAGGCAGAGCAGACACTCACTATGACTCGCGCATGCATGCATGTGCACGGTTGTGGCATGACCACCAAAACAGAAAGATATGGACACAAGATGTGTGCAAATGTATTTAGTATCCTATCCATTTGAATATGATTTAAGTGGGGGGGGGGACCTAACCTCCTCTAGGGGGGTCCGGGGGCATGCTCGCCCGGGAAGATTTTTTTTTAAATGTTGAAGTTAAAAGCATCAATCTGGTGCACTTTGAGAGCAACATTAAGAGATCTATGGATACATCTCTCAACACCCATATGAAACAGAACTGTAAACAGATTTTCTTTTTTCTTTATGGATATTTTACAAATCACTCCCCTTTTAAATTGTATTCTTGTTTATTAATAACAACTTTTTTTTACTGTCATATAGTATTTTATACTATAAGAGAATAGATGAAAATCTATTCTCTTATATTTTTATAACTATAATGATCATATAAAGGTGTGCCTTTACCTCACTGAGCTGAGGTTATCAGAGCCTCTCAGTCTTTCAGGAGAGAGCTCTCTAAAGCTCTCCCCCCCCGCGGCCGCTTACACAGTAAATTCCAATGTTAATAAAAGCTATACGTTTTTTGGGAGTTTGATTTATTTTACAAAAAACACAAATACAAAATTAAAACCTATAATTGCACTAAAACCATTATTTCAAAAAAGAACTATTTCACATAAACCTCTGTTTTTTACTGGGGCTGGGGCAGTTCAACTTGATTTTGGGAGGGGGGGGTGCGCCATAGTTTATGGGCGCTGTACCTTTGTTGATCCAAAATCGGGAAATTGTGTTGTTATGAAATTTTTTTTTTTTTTTTTATTTCTAACTTTTTTTTTTTTTTTTTCCTCCCCAATTTTTGGCACCCCCCATGGGCTGATGCTCCCTTAGCATTCGCCTATACTGCCTATGCCAAGGGCCGGCCCTGCGTACAAGTGTTACATACTGATGTCACTATGTAACGGATATAAAACAAGGAGGCCAATGGAGGCATTTCAGGCAAGAGAACACCAAACCACTGGAACAACAGTGGGCGAGGAGACAACACGCCAATAAGCAATACACTCAGAGGACTCAAAGAAAACGTGTAAGTTCAGTCGTCTTCCTAAATACTTGATGCTCCTGCCTTACTAACACCGTTGGCTGTGGAGTTTTAAAGACATATCGACAGGTCAGTTGGAAAGTGGCCAGCTACATCGTGATAAGCATTTTCTCAGGAAATAGTGTGTGTGTTACTCACAGGGCTAAGCAGAGGGCGTTCAGGCTGCCAGCCGACCGCAGGAGCCGGAGGCAGAGCCAGAGCACAGAGGCGATCTGAGGGGACGGCCCGGAGAGCTGCGCCGCTCACCGCCCACTCGGGAGAAATTCTGAGGAAAGGAAGAGAGTAATGAGAGCGTGGATAAATGAGGATACAGAAAGTTAAAAGGAAGTTGATTAGACCAGGGCCGGCCCTGACCAATTTGCTGCCCTAGGCAAGATTTTAGCTGGCGCCCCCCCCCCCCCCCCCAAAATCCAGACACTCACTATGACTCGCGTATGCATGCACGTGCACGGTTGTGGCATGACCACTAAAACAGAAAGATATGGACACAAGATGTGTGCAAATGTATTTAGTTTCCTATCCATTTGAACATGATTTAAGTGGGGGGGGGACCTAACCTCCTCTAGGGGGGTCCGGGGGCATGCTCGCCCGGGAAGATTTTTTTTTAAATGTTGAAGTTAAAAGCATCAATCTGGTGCACTTTGAGAGCAACATTAAGAGATCTATGGATACATCTCTCAACACCATATGAAACAGAACTGTAAGCAGATTTTCTTTTTCTTTATGGATATTTTACAAATCACTCCCCTTTTAAATTGTATTCTTGCTTATTAATAACAACTTTTTTTTACTGTCATATAGTATTTTATACTATAAGAGAATAGATGAAAATCTATTCTCTTATTTTTTTATAACTATAATGATCATATAAAGGTGTGCCTTTACCTCACTGAGCTGAGGTTATCAGAGCCTCTCAGTCTTTCAGGAGAGAGCTCTCTAAAGCTATCCCCCCCGCGGCCGCTTACACAGTAAATTCCAATGTTAATAAAAGCTGTACGTTTTTTGGGAGTTTGATTTATTTTACAAAAAACACAAATACAAAATTAAAACCTATAATTGCACTAAAACCATTATTTCAAAAAAAGAACTATTTCACATAAACCTCTGTTTTTTACTGGGGCTGGGGCAGTTCAACTTGATTTTGGGAGGGGGGGGTGCGCCATAGTTTATGGGCGCTGTACGCAATATAGGCGTAGTTCTGTTAGTATAAGATAATAAGATGTACTTTGTTGATCCAAAATCGGGAAATTGTGTTGTTATGAAATAAAAATAAAAATATTTTTTTAATTTCTAACTTTTTTTTTTTTTTTTTCAATTTTCGGCGCCCCCCATAGATTGATGCGCCCTTAGCATTCGCCTATACTGCCTATGCCAAGGGCTGGCCCTGGATTAGACATAAAAGAGGAAGAGGAAGGGAAAGGGAGGTAGGGGGCAGACACTAGCAAAAACCCAAGAAGAGAAAGTAGAACACTAAAGCCAGATGGAGATGAGTTCAGATCTAAAAGTTCACAGCGAGGTTTCTCTTTTAAACAACTTGATTTTTTCCTCTTAAATCTTTATAAAGTTATTTAAATATTATTGTCATTTAACATTTTTACCAGGTGCATTGCTGTGTTTCCTGGAAGTGGGGAAAAAACTTCTTGGTAGTATTTTTTGTCAGGATTTTTTCCAATTAATTGCTGTTGTAAATGGTAAATGTAAATTGTAAAAATGTATTTACTGTATGTCTAAATTCTCCTGGCAAAACCTTTATTCACACCTGTTCTTTAGTCATAAACACAGGAGAGAAAACCATTTAAACCAGACTTACAAAGTGCATCGCAGGACTTACTTTTTTCTCATTGCCTCTCACAAATCACACATGCATAAGCAGTTCATTCATCACTAGTATAATGCATAAATTCATATTTACGTGACTTGACTGTAGAATGTTTTATTTCTACATAGCTCCGACCAGCGAGGGGTTAACTCTAAAAAGAAAAACATGTATGCACACATCACAAAAAAGCAGTTCAGGGCATGTTGTAAATAGAAGAAAATGTTGGAGAGAGATGTGAATGATGTACCGATTTTGGTGATGGATCCAGTACTCTCTGGTGGCATCTGATCCAGCCAGTAAACAGAACGACTGGAAAATAAAAGAGAGGATTTAACATCAGAATACAAACGGAGACAGAGATAGAAAGACAGGATTCAGTTGGGCCTACCGGTCTGGATATCTGAGTCTGTTGGGTTTGGGTTGAGCGAGTTTCTTCGTGAAAGTTGCCATGAAAATAGTTGAAGCTGGCTGGAGAGGGAAGCAGAGGATATTCATCACAATGCCTTTGTCCTTCACAAACATAACAGTAAACACATTGTTTGTCACATACTACACAGTGTGCCAACAACAACTCAAGTGAAGGCATGCTGGCTTACTTTCACTTTTGAAAGTGTTACTTGTTATAAAAGAGTAGAAATGTCATTCTGTGATTTCAGTTTCAAAATGATGAATAAAATAGCCCTGAAACAATTATTGATACTAAGACATAAAAACTGTAAAGCCCAACTATTCAGGATTGACTTTTATATTATTTTTTACATAATTAAAGGTTACATTGAATACTTTTAATGATGTATAATAAGTAGATGTCATTTTGATGTTTTAACTAGGTGGTTGAATCCTCTCGCTGGAGTAAAAACCCCACATCAGACACATATTAATTCAAAGCTCAATATTTTTGTGTAGGTTTTAAGCCATATCTTTGATAGTTTAAGTAATGTATCTAGCAGACATTTAAAACATTAAATGTACGGATTAATTGCTTTTTTCAGATATATAAGTCTGTGAGTTATACACAACAATGAGGATGTTACCCATGTGCATTTTTACTTTTTCACAAACAATTTAAACACAAAACACCAATAGAAAGGGAAGGAAGTTGAAATAATAATAACTTGCATCCTTAATTTAGCTAAACATTTTGCCATGTAATAACTCTATTGGTAATGGCTAAACAATCTTAAGAGTGCTGTAGCCCGTGAAAATAAATATTGAGTATGTACTGTTGAGGCTTAACCCTTCAATGCACCAACCACACACACATTTAATCTAGCTGACCCCATTAATAACACATAGAGACGAATGTATTTATCTTTAACTAATCACGTTACTGTTTCTCTACTGTAAAAGTAACTATAACACAATTATAAGCAATAATAGTTTTTACCTGTACTATTGGTTCTCGTGGTGACACCGACACCTGCTGGTTGCTAGGGGATCAGGTGCATAGGCTGTATATCAGGTGACACTGGTGGGTACAGAAAACAAAAGCTCCTCTATGGGCAGGGAGAGGCGATGTCCCACTCCGCCTTACTGTGTGACGCATTCAAGGCATCACTATGGATATTTCCGGTTTAAAAAAAAAAGAAGATTTCCCAATCATTTTGTCTGTGTTGATGCAAGAACCATACATGTTATCAATGGTTGTTTTTTTAGAAGTTCAACCTCAGCTCCTATGATAAGTCTAAAATAATTGGTTTAGCCAAATAAAGACGCTCAGATTCTTAAGGATTAAAATGTCACCATTAAAATCACACTTCTTGGCATTATCAACATGAAATCATGTTTACCAGATTTATCTCTATGGGCCACGT
Organism: Dissostichus eleginoides; assembly: GCA_031216635.1. NCBI lineage: Eukaryota > Metazoa > Chordata > Actinopteri > Perciformes > Nototheniidae > Dissostichus > Dissostichus eleginoides. Next base: position 23,443,743 of record CM062275.1, read on the forward strand.
ACAGCCAGTTTCCATTTCTGCTGGTTTCCTGAAGAAAAAAAATAAAATGCATCAAAGCACTAGACCATCTTTATTACACCAACCAACGGCAAAACCTACTACACCTGACCCACCTCAACCTTCATTTTGATCTCAACAACACATCTGTAAAGAAACTGCATCTTGCATGGTGCAGCTATCTCTGAGAATTAATTAATCCAAAGGTGGTTTCAATCAACTACACATTAAAAAGCAATAAAAAGCATGTGTTGTCTAGAATAGAAAACATCTTTCTCTGGTTGTAAATATTTAAATAGGAACTTACCTGTCATCGCCTTAACTTACCTCACCTTTAGATGAGAAATAACTTAAATATATATTTTGCCAGAACCATCTGTTTATATGACACAATCAAAATATGCTCATATAAAATTCACAGTCCGACACAGGATGCAAAATAAAAACCAGCAGACTATTTAAAAACAAACACTTTTATTTTCAACACACATTTAAAATCTTATAAAACAGCACAGTACATAGTCTACCAAAGCTCCTTTAATAGTCATAATCACAAAGCAATAAGCTTTCGGTATAATACTGCTATTGATCTCTAAACTAGTATTGCAAAGAGAGTGACGTGTCATGTCTTTGGGACATTATGCTGTCACTTTGCGTTGTTCACTGGAAACATGAACTCAGGGAAACACTGCAAGGAAGCAGCTATATAACAAATCACAGGCCAGGGACAAAGGGTTGATACTGTAACTAACACTTAAGATGATATAATAGTTGTTTTGCAGTCAGAGCACTTTTTAAACTGCTTTGTACACTGTCGAAATCTAGTTTAAAAGCCCACACCCCATATCCACCATCTTGCTTGATATTCTTACCTATACCAAGAAAAACACCTGTTCCATTATCCTTTAAGTGACCTAGTGGTACAGTCACTCTTTGCTCTACAGTAAAAGAGACCAGTCTTCATGCAATGTAGTGTAGATCCTACTCTCTCAGGACATATTTTTTTAAGTACTTAGTTATCAATCTTTCTATGAATGTTTGCTGCTTTGAGGAGTCCATAGTATTAAAATAAGGGGATTTCAGTGACAATACCAGTTCACAGGTGATTATACATGAGGCACTGAGACGTTTTATTGAGCAGCCAGTGTAGTTACTGGGGTTATAGTAAAAGGAGAAGATGGCACCAAACAGTCCAATCTCTTGCGGGCAGTGCAGGTAGAATGGCGATGAAAAGGCATGTAGGAAAACAGGTAGGTAGTAGGTAAATATTGAGTATATATCGTATTCAGTAGCACCAGGAGAAAGAGTGTGTGTGTGTGTGTGTGTGTGTGTGTGTGTGTGTGTGTGTGTGTCAGTGTCAGAGGGTCTGCACTATGACGGGATACAGTAGAGACATGTGTTCAGCTCCTCTGATTGGCAGCTTGTGTGTAGTGTAGAAGTGGATGACCTCGGGGATGGTGGAGAAGGGAGGGCTGTTCTCTCCGAGCACATAGCGCCCGTCTGCAGAGCGAGTGAACTTCATGTGCATGAAGCCCTTAAAGCTCCTGTGAAGAAGGAGGGAAACAGATTAATATGTTTGTTGTTTGTGACATTTACAAAGGGCATTTATGGGAACACACATTCCTAAAACCAAATGTGGTTTCTTGGAGTGAAGTGTTGCGGCGAGCGAGTAAAACCATCTGGAGACATGTTAAGGTATGCCTCTGAAAACAATTATGGGAACGCATTCTGAAAGTTGTTACCGAAAATGTTAAATGTGATCCTTAGGACAGTAAAACTAATTCACTTTTTCTACAAAATCTTAAGAATAAAAGCTAATAACATTTTAGTTTCTTCAAATTAATCTTGTTAGGACGTCCCTATGGCTTAGGCTGGGGTGTATATGCGAAACATCAACACAACACCCTTTCTTCAAATACTGCAGGGGGCTTTGTTGCATATTTTCATGCCACTTGTTACCCGTCATCTCTCCACTACTGCTCTCTTATTAAAAGGCATAAATTACCCGAAATAACAAATGATGACTCAGTGGGGTCCCAAATGGCTGTGGAATGAATTTGTTTGTAATTTGCAACAAATGTACTTTAGCTTGGAGAGTTTTACCATGAATCATTACCATGTTGTTATTATATTCATCTCCTATGGCGTTAGCGATTTTGTAAAATGTCATCAATATTTATAACACTGATGTAAACTCAGATTGATGAATATGTCTTATCAACTTTATCTAACATTCTTAGTGCTTTGTTGGCTCTTTAGAGGAATGTTGAACATAATTATTAGAACACTGGACTAGAAAATAATCCACAGAGATCCTAGAAACACCTTGTATTTGTAATCTGATCTATTCACTGACACCTCCGATCACTATTCATGCCTTTTTGTTTTGGTTGGCTACATACATCAGCGTTCAGCTTGGTTTAATCCACTCATATTAATGAGTACAGACGAGAGATAAGTCCCAGCACGCAGAGGATCACTGGAAAAACAGCTGCTTTCATGCTAATTATTCATAAGTGTTCATAAGTAAACACACTTGCAGAGAGGAGTGGGGGATGGGGGAAGGAAAAAGCAACACAGATAAAGCGCCTATATGGGAAGAGAGATAAAGGGAAAAGGGCGAACAATGAAAAGCTGCCTTAGGGCTCAAGTCTGAGAAGATTAGCACCACCCACAGACCAGAAGAGAACCAAATTAGGCAAAAAAAGAAAATCGGATCATTTTGGAGACATTACAGTGGAATAGGATTCCCCTTTAAGAGAATGCAATTTTGAATTGAGAAAATATGAGAAGCAGTTTTTTGGGGGGTGGGGAGTCCAGTACAGCTTACAATAAAACAAAAAGAGGCTACAACTGTAAATGAGACCCAGAATGTGCATTAAACTCGTTGAAAGGACGAATGTGGGACAGCAACGATCTGCAGCTGGACTCAGAGTGTGAGAAGGAGAGTTTACCTGAGAGAGAGCGAGTACTCGTTCCTGCCTGTCTGGCTGTTCCTCACCAGGTACGAGCTCTCCTTGCACAGAGTCAGCAGACTCTCTGCCTCCGAGCGGCTCAGGGCTCCATGGTACCACCTGCAGAGACCAGGAGGAAACAACAGAACACTGAGATCCATGCAGTGTAACTCAGGGACTATTGCTAGCTAAGTTGCTTCAATACTGAAACCGCTACATGGTACAAACATTGTGTGTCTGCAATACACTACGACGATGACAACAGGCATGAAAGAAGAAGTAGTTGTAAGTCGACATACTTTAAAAACAACTCTTAAATTCAACAGATCTTATGGTATCAATGCAAATAAAAAAAAGATACGGTAAGCTGTTCCTAGCAATGGAAAATGTAATTGAAAAGCCCCCTCCCCTCCCAAAAGGATGCTGAACTCATTAGAGCAAATGAAATATTGTGAAGAAAGGTTAATGAAACATAACAAAAAGCAAGCTGGTCTTGATCCCACTTAAATGTGTGCCAAGTATTTTGGATTTCCATAGGAGTTACTGCAGCTTCCACTTTGCATGTGAAGTGTTCAGTGTGTTACATCTACCTGTGTTTACAGGTAAGCTTTCAGCAGCGTCAAAAAAACTTTCACTGATTTTCTGTCTAAATGTGTCGTTTCTTTTACTTGTGAATGCTTAAATAGCAGACTGACTGTTGGACATTGCGATATGTGGCAGAGATTTTGGTGATTAATGTATCCGGTAAATGTGCATTTCCACTATGTTGCAACAGTTTTATCTGAGACTGCAAAAAGTAAGCTTCCTTTATTTACCATAAAGCTCACACACAGTTGATTTCCATAAAGAACAAAATGGAGAAATAACAGTGTACGACAAAAGTGAATTGCTCTTGAACAATCATTGTAATAAAAAATGAATCTGAGGAAAACATGTAATAAGAAAACAATAAAGAAATTAAACCTTTTATTTTGATCAATATCACACTGTAAAGTCATTTCCTCTCTATGCTCATATGTCGAGTTATGAAGCCATTAAAAGCTAATATTTCCCCACTAAGGATGAATAACACATTACCACATTTTCCCACTGACACAGAAAGCCCACTAAGGAACCATGGGAAAGAAAATCAATGTCATCCATAATCCTTCAAACATCACCATCATACTGTAGTGTTATTGGAGCCAGAAAGGTTTTCTCAGCAGCATGTTTGCTTAAATTGCCACACAATTCTTGCTGAAAAATGAATGTAATACGGCCTAAAGTCCTTACCTTCCATTGGTATGTGCAATTACAAACCAACATGTTAAAAACTCTCATGTTCCTCTGTTCTTTTGATTGGTTGATATCTCAGCTGAACTTTGATATACCTTGTTTAAATTATGCAATGCATTAGTATACTATCTTTTTCATTTTTTATCTGATTACATTTTCCTTTTTATGCAGTTTTTTCCCCAAAGTTCTACACTTTTCCTCTTTGTTTGAAAAGTGTTAGAAATCAACTCATATAGGAATAAACAAAACAATAATCCAGGTTTTTAAATCTATGGGATGTGGGTGAGGTTATCAAATAAAATGGCACTGTGAAATAAAAACAGCAGAAATGATCTTTGAACATTGCAGATGTACACTTACACTTGTCTCTCCAGCGGCATAAACGGGTCCACTCTCTCTCCCAGGAGAGGAGGAGTGTCTCCCACCAGGCGCAGTGTAGTGGACTCAGACGCTGTAGAACAAGTGCCCGTCTTGGTGAGCCTGGTCTGATCTGTCTGAGCCCGCGAGCGCTCCCTTTCTGCCCCTTCAAACTGAACTATGGCCAAAAAGAACCATACAGTATGTTAAAAAAGAAAAAAAAGAGTATTCAAGACAACAGATACAGATTGAGACATCGAGTTTACCTGCTAGAGCTTTCGAGATGTTGTCCTTCTTCCACTCCCAGGGCTGGTCGTACTCGTCCGCCGGCCTCTCATCATCCTGAGGCAGCCTGCTCTCCCTGCCATCTATCGGGGGGAGACCGCCCTCAACGCGCTGAGTCAGCTGCTGTGCGGCTGGATTGGCTCGGTGCTGGTGGCGAGTCCTCTCCTCGTACGGGTTATCGTAGATTTGGCCCCCATCTCCACTCCCAGACCTGTTAGTCATCATGCTGTGCTGCAGCTCTGCACAGTAAACAAAGAGTACATTAATTCCAGCACAATTTTAAAGGGTCCCATATTGTAAAAAGTTAGGTTTCATGTCTTTTTTTTAAGGTAGGACTAGGTGATAAATTAATACTTTGAATCAAAATGACAAGTGCACGCAGCGCTAATTTAGAAACAGTGCCTTTAACCGATACAGTCTATGCTTTAAACAGGCCAGACTTCTGTAACTTTGTGATATCCAACTATACCAACTATGCTACAAATAAGTAGAAGTGCCACTCCAGTGCTGCTATAATCACTCCCTGGCTGCATGAATGTAGCAGAGGCCAGAGGGCTTATTTGGAAAAACACTGACCAATCAGAGCAGACTGAGCTATTTTGAGAGGGGGATTAAAGAGACAGGAAATAAAACTGAGCTTTTCAGACAGATGGCGAATACAGATATATTCAGACAGACAGTATAAGAAAACACTGTGTTTGTTGTAGTAAAAACTGAGAATAAAAATGTCACTTTGAGAAGAAAAAAAAACATGCATGCACTGTGAATATGTAGATAGTCCAAAATTGTAAATATTCCAAGGAACCTAAAATGTGAGGGGGGAAAAGATCGCAAAACAAACCTGAGATAATCCTCTGGGCCTCAAATGGCTCCATATAACTGCAGCAGTCGGTTGGTGCAGATTTTGGCTCCCAGTTTGTTCTGCCTCTTGGGTCTGGACGGACATCAAATGGATCAGAGTAGTCGGTGTCAGCGTCCGACGCTGCTGGGGCAGAGGGAACCACCTTGAAATGGAGAGAGGAACAAAGCATCTCACTTTGTGTGTGTGTTGTGTGTGTGTGTATATTTGTGAATTATAAAAGGGAAAAAGCAGGGAGGGAATAGAGATACAGCAACAAGGGTGATGTGCCAGAAAAAATGAAAGCTGATCACAAATAAAAAATGTTTCTTACAGGTTCCTCCTGTATAGTCACAGGACTGAGGGGGACTTTACTGCAGCCAAACTCCTGAGAGTCCACTTTAATAAGTCTGTGCTTGGGAGATACCACTTTCACCTGAAACACACACAACTTTAAATTAATCTTCAACACTCATTGTCCAAATGAGATGAAAGACGACATTGCCAACATCTAAACAGTATCTGGTAAAACATTTTCAAAACAATGAAACTTTGCTGTAAATGCAAACTTTTTTTGTATTCACATAAATGACTGTAAAAACATGCATGCCATACCTCCAGACCGCTAGGCAGCACTGAGTCGAATGCAGGGAAAGAGGGAAGGCTCACTGTGGCCTTACAGGGGCTGAAACTACCATTCCGATGCTCCTTATCAGAGTGTTGATACGGGTCCTCGAAATCTAGCTCCTTCTGAGCTCTGTAGGCCCTCAAAATGTCACTCTCACTGTAATCTGGCCTCGGGACCTGCGGAGGGTCACGCCTGGAGCCAAAATTTAGGTAGTCCTTCAGCCACTTTGCCATGGATCTGGGAATGAAGTGGCATATAGATATGTTAGAATAATCTACATTATCTTTTTCAAGAATCAATTGGGATAATATAAGTTGCTTCTGTTAATTAATGATGGACATATGGTATCGAGAATAATGAACTAAATACCAGACAAATGGTAAAACTGTAACCTTGAGTTAAAGTCTTATAAGTAAAGCCAGCAGTGGAATGTACCTAAGTACATTTACTCAAGTACCGTTGAGTGCGCTACTTGTACTTTACTTGACTATTTTCACATTATGCTACTTTATACTTTTACCAGACTACATTTTATAGGCACATGTTGTACTGTTTTACTCAACTACATTCATGTTACAGATATAGATACTTTGCAGATTTAGATTATTATTATAAAATATAAATCGACTAATACATTATCGTGTATTTCCATTGGTTAATCTACCCAGTAGTGTATAAAGTAATCCAGATCAAGTGCAACATTGAAGTGATGAACATATTAATGCACCACTAATTATAATATATTATTATTATTATAAAATTATAAAAGTGCCTAAATGGACCATTCTGCATAACAAATACTTTTGGTACATAATGTATATATTTGATGCCAATACTTGTGTACTTTTACTTAAGTGCAATTTTGATTACAGTACTTTTACTTGTAACTTCGTATTTTTACATTGTAGTAACGCTATTTTAACTTCAGTAAATAATCTGAGTATTTCTTCCACCTCTGAGTAAAGCAGGCTAATGATCACGAGATGTGTATTCAGTTAGCATACATATCATTGGCTAGAGTTGTTAAATCCCTCTAAAATCTGGCAATGCCCTGAGAAATAAAGGTATTGGCATTAATCAACAGGTCCAGGAGAAATAAAATGTCCAGCACCTCAGACTTAACATTATTAAATGCAAGATGACAGTGAGCCTAGATAACAAAAGGTCAGCGCTAGCAATCTTGCTAAATCAGAAAATCACAACAACCATTGACAATAGCTAGTTAGCATCAGGGGGTAAATTAGAGGATTCAATCAATCAAATATTAATAACAGCAGATTCAAGATTTCCTTTCAAAGTATCAGCACCAAGCGTAATATTTGACAAACGCTTATGTTATGTTATATATTTAAAACAAATAAAGGGTTAAAGAATTATGAGTCGTACAACTGATGGTCAACACTGTTGTTAATATGCCAAAACTAGCTTAGCCAAGTTAGCCGGATAGCATCTAACGTCGAAGCGTTCCAACCGTTTACTAACTGCTAACGGCTTTACTTCTTCACGCTCACCCTCTTTCGTTGCATTGACGGTTCCCGGTCCAGTTACGTCTTTCTGCTAACCATCCGGCGTTTCGGTTTTTTTTCTCACGTTTTTAGGACTAAGAATAAAACATTGTTATCCGTGAAATCCGTCCTGCTGCCTCTGAGCCAAGCAGGTCAGTCAGCTAATGTTAGCCGGACCAGACGGTGGAGCAGACCGAGACACAACACTCACTGACGGCGGGCTTAAAGGGGAACACTGCAATGTTTTAACTGTGACGACATTAATGCAGATATCACTGTGGCTTGATCCACAATTACAACCATTTGTTTTACTGATGCAGAGACCGTAATGTGGACTGTTTTTGGTGGAAATAAGTAAGTAAAAGTAGCAATACTACAGTGTACAAATACTCAAGTTACAAGACAAAGTACACAAGTATTAGCATTAACATAAGTTCCAAAAGTAATAGTACTCGTTATGGAAAATAGACATTTTAAGCACCAGATAGCAATAGTATGTTTTAAAACATGATTGTTGCATTAATGTGTTAATGTCTTCAATGTTGCACTTGGTAAAGGTGGGGTTTACTTGAATGACTTTATACACTACTATGGGGTAGCTAAACCTATACTATTATAATATAGTGTGCGTTGATTTATATATTGTATTAATAACCTAAATCTGCAAAGAAACTAGTAACTAAATATGTAAAAAAAAGATGTTTCGGAGAAAAAGGTACATTAGCCAACAAAATGTAGTGAAGTAAAAGTATAAAGTAGCATAATGTGAAAATACTCAAGTACATAGTGTGTTCATGCATTAACATACTTAAAAGGTGGAATACAGTATTAACATAATACAAATAAAAACAATAAACAGCAAATATAAACATATCTACTGTAGAAAATACACATATCACAAGTAATACATAATAAAAGTAATAATATCCTGGATAAATTAAAATGTTCTATAAAAGACCAAAATACTGCAGCAACATAAATAGATTTATATTTACACAAAATATAAATATGTAAGAAACTGACTACAGTAAAGTAAAATATGACATTGGAGATTCCCCTCTGTATTCAGACTAAACCAGGAGGGTTTTATAAGAGGAAAATGATGTACATGTGACAAACAGATAAGACATTATCTCTTTGAATTTAACCCAGCCGTATAAAATATAAAATCACAATCAACGGTGCAAAAAAAATGATGAATTACATAATACTTTTATTAATTTTTTGGAATCATTGCAAGTTTATAGTTGAATCTTCTTATATTCCTGTCTCTGACGTACATAAATCAATGTATTTGTGTGCCAACAGACATTTTGTGGCACAACAATATAAAAACTACATATTCAGATTGCACATTTAAGTTTTATGAGAGACATTAAAAGGACGTCAAAGCATGTCAAGGACACCGGGTTGAATACAACACATTTTAATAAACATTACAATTTATATCTGATATTCTCACAGGGCGAATACCACTTACATGGATTCAACGTGTCCATGAAACAGTGGATTGGCTAAGTAATAATTGTTTTGTTCACTGGGTTTGGTCTACAGACAATATAATTCCCGCTAATGAATGCCTGCCAACACATTGACTTCATCATGAACTTCTTTATAGAAAGGTTTTCATAGGATAGACCCACGGACTGGTTAACATATGACGCTGCTTTTTGTGCAGATTAGAAAAAGGTCCACATCATAATATCCTTGATGCATCATTTATACAATTGTGCGTCAATCAATCAAATCAAAAACCACCCGAGCAACTTTTCATTCGCTGTCATTGCTGTCACTGTCTGAATACGCCCCCAGCAGGCTGAGAGACGATGACCCATTTTGTGTGGTGACAGGCTTGGAGGCATTCTTAGAGTCAGTCGTAGATGCCTTTGAATCTGAAAGACAAAACACACAAAGATGTGCTCATAGGTTTAATGAAGAAATAAAGTAAATAATGCCTTATATATCAGAAGATTTAAATTGACGCTGTGTGAGATACTGATGTTTACCTGTTTGTGAAGTGGGGGCTGAAGCTGCTGCCACTGGACGGGGTTTGAGGAAAGTCGCTGCTGGTTTCTTTCGCACAACCAGCAGCCCAAGTGCCCCTTTACCTCCCAGTGTCCCCACACTCCTCTCCCAAGTCTCCACTTTGGCCTTCTTCACTCCTCCAGCTGAGGATCCCTGTGAAAACATGGCATTTAGTATTTGCATCGTTGTTATTGTCAACACTGCAGCATTACTGTTAAACCCATTTCAGTTTATTTTTAGCCAATATAGAAACAAGAACTAAACTAAAAACAGTGTTCTCCAATTAAATCTAAATTAAAACTCATTGAAACTATTATAACTTTGCTGGTAATGCGATGTTTGTGTCGCAGTGTTCAGCACTAAGGGCAATAGTTCATCAATGATGTGTATACAAAACAAGACATGGTTCTTTTTTGGCAAAGAAGGAGAAGAAAGAGAGCCTAATGAGTTTTTAGATGAAGACTTTCATGCAACAGGATGGATATCTTGAGGAGTATAACTAAAAATAGGCTTAAACAAGCTATGACAAATATATATAAGTATAGAAGATTCATTTGTTGAATGTGAGCGGTCATCGTACCAATGCCTCTGTGGGTTTGAGTGTGGTGAGGATGTCTGTGGGTTTGTCTGTGCTGGGTTTCTTTGCCTGCGAGCCGCTGCTGTCCTCCTCCTCCTCCTCCTTCTCTGAATCAGAGTCAGAGTCTCTGAGTCTCTTTACGAGGGCACGATCCAACATCTCTCTGTGAAACAATTCACACACTCAGTTTCAATTGATTCCCACTGATTATAAGAAGAATACACATGACTAAAGGATGAAAGTTTCTATGTATCTAAAGCATTTGGCATTGTGTATTTTAACCTTTCCTCACTCACTTTGTCTCTCGCTCATCCTCTTCTTTCTCTCGTTCTTTCTCCCTCTTCTCGAAGTCTCTGTAGCGGTCGATCATGCCCTCAAAGTCCACCTGAGCCTGCCTCTGGTTCAGCTCCTTCAGCTCCTGCAGGTTCTCCAGGACCTCCATCTCCATCTTTGAATCCTTTGTGCGGTTCTCCAACACCTGGAAGAGGATTGGGAAATCATTCACTTTTCATTCCAATTGCCAAATAAAAACACACAAACCGTAAATTCCATTTGAACACTGACCTTCATGGGGTTGTTCAGTTCCTCCTCTTCCCTGTCCTGTACGATTCTTTTCTCCTCCTCCTCAAGCAGTTTCTCTGCCTGGAAGTTCCGTGTTGCACCGTGCTCCATTGCATAGTCTGTGTTCTCAGGGTCAGTCTGTGGTCACGTAATAAGAAAGTGTGAGAGATTATTTTATGCATAATGCTTGTGAGTTGATAAAAATAGCACTGACACAGCTCTACATTAACCTTTAATGTAGAAGTATTTGTCTAATTTTAATAAATTTTACAGTGATAATCAGTCTTTTAAATACTCTCACCTTAAATGTGATCTCAGCAAGACATCGAGTGCATTTGATGTAGAAACGGAAAATGGGCAGTCCCATGTACAGCTCGTTCATAACCGTCTCTTTACGTGCATTGAACTTCTTCCCCTTGTAGATGTACTCGCCACATGTTTTACACCTGCAAACAACCAGAGAAGCATTACTGAAGACACCATAGTCAATGTGTTCATTACCAATTTGTAACACCCTTTCAGTGTACTACGTTCTTTAAACTATATTCAGAATTAGAGCTGAAGATTACATTATTTACCAAGTTTAGCTTATCAGAATCTCTTTGGGTTGGATGGTGAATAAAAATACATGGTAGCTAAAAAATGTATTTCTCAAATTGACATTGGCCTCAATAATCACATTTTGGTAGAGGGTTATCCTGAATTATACCATTAATGCACATGGATAGACAGAACCTGTGATTTGATGTCACAGGCTAAGGTTTAACTGTGAAAGTAGGTAAGTAGAGCACAATTAAGGCAGCAAGTTAAATAATCAAACACTTGCTCACTTTCTTTCTTACACTTGCAGGATAAGAGAATGAAAGACCCTTAGATGTAAGGACCTTATTTCCCCAAGCTATCAAGATCAAATCATGGAATTGCACCAGGATGTAAATATTTAAATCAATTGTACTGTGTTGTTTTTTTTGTGTGTATTGAAAACAGCACACTTGACTGTGTAATGTTATATTTTTGACATTAGTGTGGAGCATGGATGAAACACACATACCTCATATTGAATGGAGCCATCAATCTGACCACATACTGACGATCTTTGGGGAGTTTAAGCTTTGGGATTTTGCATGGATCAAAATCCGGGGGGTAGTATTTCTGCGGAACACAAAACAGAGATGAAAGTGAATAATAAGCCAATGTGGTGCTATTTTATTTATTTAGGCATTTTATTATTTCAAAAACGTCAGTGGTAACAATAGTTACTTAAGATGTCACAAATGCAAAGTTGAAACAATCATAACAACGCAAAGTTAACACATTCATCGCTAATGCTAATAGCTTGTGTAATTATCTTAACACCGCACTTAGCTTCAAAGCTAACACTAGCCTGGTTTCTTACACTGCTCAAACTGTTTAAAAAGAGAGGCAGGCTGTTTATATACTTACATTTAATACTTTTCGTTCAGACATTGTTCCCTGTGCTAGAAACCCAACCTGAACAATGAAACGTTAAAAAAGATTGAGAATTATCTCCACAACACTGCAAGCTGCACTGGGCACTTCCGGTTTTGTCATTATTCACTTCCGGAGCTTCAGAGTGTGCTGCTGCCCCCCTGCGGCAGGAGTGAGGAACTGCAACCACAGCCATTAAATGTTTTTGGAATTCTTGCAAAATGCAGGGGGATAGGGAAATGATCAGATACATGGAGACAATCACAGGGAAGTCAAATTTGTTTTAAACAAGTGTATTAAGTATAAATATTGACTTGTTATATTAATTTGTTTAATGTCTTGTAATTGCATTGTTGAGGAATCTGTGACCCACATTTTTCATTTATTACACAACTACACTGACATGATATACATTAAACCTTTGAATTTGAATCTTGTCTGTTTGAATGACTCCTTCAACAGGTTTCAGTTAATATTTAATCAGGATAAGATGCGCGTTTATTTATTTAGGTTCACAATTAAATTCATCCATATAATACATGTTACATTGATTAAAAGTATAATTGAGTCACCTTTTTTTAATTCAAAAACATCCACCTTACTGTCTTTGCTGTATTTCTACTGATAAAATCAATACTGGCGTTTGTAAAACCTTTAACCACTCAAAACCATCACATTACCATGATAGACATCTTAAAATGTGGATGAAAAAAATCAGTTTTCAAAATGCAGTTACAAAAGTACATAGCCTGCTGTACTTGCTTGTTCTGGCACATACGTAGTAACCTATATATAATATACAATAATAATATATTGTTTCAAAAACTCCAGATCCAGATCTATAAAACATGTTTTTTTCATTGCATATATTCAACCTGAATGAGTCATAGCATTATTTATTGACCACTGCCCTCCATTTTTGCTTGGCCTTGGCTTTTCAGGAGACAGGGGAGAAAATTGGGATCAACAGGGTGAAGTAATGGCCCCTCAGGTGTAACGGTGATTGTCATGAGACATGGGGTCTCTGACAAGATGGTGTGTAAACATATCCCTTAAGGTTACAGAAGGAAATTGGATCCTGATTACAGATTGGTGTCACTGTGGGTTAACCTGAGCTCGGGTTTATTGGACAGAGGTGACAAAAGAAGTTAGAATCGTTTAGCAGCAAGACAGGGAAGGAAAGGTTTGTGTCAGGACTCGGGTATAGTTAAGAGAACCCAGTTAGGTTTTAGAAAACTTTATAGTGTTGTGTTGTTCCTCAGTTGATTTGACAGTTACATTCAGATACACAGTTTTGTTCAGTGATGGTTTTATGTTCTGTATATGTTCTGTATTATCTATTGTCTGATTCTGACACATCAAACTGACTCATGAATGAGTCAGAGGTGTTTAACTGAAGAGGACTACTTTGCAAACAAAGAAAATAGTCATGAAGTAAGAACAAACTGAAATTAGATTGTGCATGTGATCAAAGTTTGATTCCTACACAGCCACTAGATTACGTTGTCAAATATGTTTTATGAAATGTAAATCCACCTTTAACCCTCCTTGATTTCCTTCTGCCAGGTCACTTCCGCCAAAGATACAAAGGTGTTGAGCAGTGTCAGCGCCGGTCAAAATGGTCATTAATATTTCAGAGGGTGGCTGATGTCAACAGCAGCCTGTTTATATAAAGAGGGGTCTCTCTGTAGACCTCCACAGATCCACCGCAGACTTCTCACTTTTCTCCCCCGGTAAAGAGAAGGCTGCTCCTGTTTTTGTGTCAGCACCATGGTCAGCGCTCGGGCTCTCTTCCTCGCGGCCACCTGCTGCTGCGCCTACCTGTGGCTCGCTCGTGCAGAAGACTCCTCCCTGGAGACGCGCTCATTGGATTTCCCCCTGAAAACCCAACAGGAGAAAGACCTGGTGAGAGACTTGATCAGGGACATGGGTGTGAAATGTGTCAGCAGAATGAACGAAGCCTTTGGTTGCTATGTGTCGATAGACATTTCATTTGTTGGATACATTTATTAATGGAGGATACAAAAAAGTAATAACAGCACAGTTTTTTTTAATGAAAATGTCACGGTTTGCCTTTTTTTCTCTGCAGATTGACGCCTTGCAAGAAGTTTTGGAGAAATTGAGAAGCAAAGAGATGCCTTTAGAGAAAAAACATGGCTGGCTGCCTTCGGTATGTAAAATTACTGGGAATGGGTTACTTTCATAGCCGTGGGAACATGTTTCAAATGGGGGTGCTGTGGGGATCACATCCTCTAGGGGGGTCCGGGGGTGTGCCCCCCCGGGAAGATTTGTTTTAACATTTTAAAGTAAAATGCTTCAATCTGGTGCAATTTGAGCTGAATAACCAGAGACTAGATCTAAGGGGTACAACTCTAAACACCCATATGGAAAAGATCGGTTTACATTTTAATAATCAAATGTGTAACATTTCCAATAACCTACCATAGCCAATAACAAATAAATGTAACGTATTTTATTTGTGTTGTTCATTTATATCTTATGTTACCTAGTTAAAGGTGGGGTAGGTAATTTTGGAGAAACCAGCTCGAGTGCGCTAGAATTTGAAAATACACAGCCGGAAGAAATCTGCCCCTTCCTTACAGAGCCCCTCCTCCAACACACACGAACGCGCACATGACCAATGAGGGCACGAGATAAGTTTGTGCACAGATGGAAGGCTGACAGGCAGGTAGGCCATCCAGTTATTTTAGCCGGGCCGGCTAAAATGATTGGTGTGCTTTTTACAGTACTACGGCTTCCACAGATGATGGAATTTTATGGATTTTTTGTCAAAGCATTTAAGATATTCATTGCTATCGGGATGTTAAGAGCATTCCATGGAATATAAAAAAAGTGTATCTCGAGCCGGTTTCTCAAACTTACCTACCCCACCTTTAACATTCATTTATTTATGCATATTTTTTTTATCTCTCCAGTTTTAAACGATTTTTGGTTTACTGTCCTATAGTATACATTGGAATGATTTCAAACCTGTTTTTATTCATCCTAATAATTATAAAGGTGTGCCTTGGAAATATTTGTTTACATAAATTGTGCGCCTGATAAGCCAACATCCCCCACTTTCATCACTTACAACGCCCATCGTACAGGGCAAATGGAAAATGTAACCGGGGTGAAAAGGGTGTTATCTTTACTTAATTATGAATGTTGTTACATCAAGGCTGAACATTTGTTGTTTTTGTATTATATTTCCATTTAATCTTGTGGACGTGCAGATTCCCTGTCCTCCATCAGGGGGTGCTGCAGCACCCTCAGCACCCCTACTTCCCACGGCCATGGTTACTTTCAATATATATATTTTTTTCATTACATTCTAAAACACGTTAGCTCAGGTATAATACTTTTCTGAAATATTATTTCTCCGGCGCATAAGACAAAGCCCTGTATAAAAGGTAGATCATAATTGTATAATTGGCGTTTGAACTTGGAATCAAAGCATACGATTACTTTCTGACTTTTTTCTTGCTATAAGACTACTTTAGACATTTCTGTTCGTCGATTAAGAAATGAAGTGTACAACCTGCATTTTCATACATTTATGTTGTTTTTATTGTTTCAGTGTGACGCTGGAGAGCCGTGTGCCGTGCGTAAAGGCGCGCGCATTGGCACGCTATGCAGCTGCCCCCGAGGGACTTCCTGTAACTTTTATGTTCTCAAATGTTTGTAATGAAACGTTCTAAGAAAAAGACAGGAGGGATGTATTAAGTATGGAGTGAAAAAATGTAATGCCACTGTCCTTGTGAGAAAAATAAATGTAACATGTGGTTATGCCTAAAGGGCGATTTTCTTTTATAAACGTGGATTATAATATAGGTTTTTAATAATTGTTGTTATTTTTCGATGTAATTTCTTTGTTGTTATATGGAGAATCAAGTAAAGCCGTCCTAGCATCAGTCACCATTTAAACACATTTGTAAGATACGGAGGTCAATAAATCAACTCAATTATATTCAAGTGTCTATGTGTCTGTTGGACTGTTATATTAAGTATTTGTAGTATTATTTTAAAATTAAAAATGTAACAGCTGGATATTTGTATTTTCTCCACAAACGTCACATGTTGCAAACTTGCTTTTTATTACATTTAACGCACTAAATCACTTAAGGGAATACAATAAAGAAAGATATATTGATTCCTTTTGCACTTGTAATGAATAATGCAGCGTGTTTCTACACATTCACTAAAGGGGGTATTAGATCTTATACTTAAGTAAAAGTAGAAGTACTAGACTAGTGTAGGCAACTCTGTTACAAGTAAAGTCCTGCATTCAAAATGTTTCTCAACTGAGGTACAAAAGTATTAGCATCAAAAATATTCTTAAAGTACCAGATTGGTCAATTTCAGAATAATATATTGTATGTTTTGATTAGAATTATTGATGTGAAGCGGATAAAGCTGGAACTAATTCAAATTATTTAATTTGTAGCTAGTGAATTCAATCTAGACTAAAGTCTTATTTTAGTGTTGATCATATTGTTTATCTAAAGGTATAAAAGAGTCAAGTATAAAGTACAATGGAAGTAAGTAAAGTACAAGTAGCCTACCTCAACATTTAAATTAAGTACATTCCTTGATTATACGTATAGGCCAACTTAGTTACTTAATACCACTGCTGTTTCTACACATTCACTAATGCACGATGCATTCTGGTACACCAGCTGTCATCCCTCGGTAATAAAAGGCGCTGTCAGGCTTTTTCAATGACATCATATCCAAGTGCAAGTTTCCAACATGGCGTCCAGCCGGGTGCCGGAGAGGGAGGTACAGGAGGAGCCGAGGCGCGTCGCGACCGCAAACCCCGACTTGTGCCTGCACAAATACTCCCTGCTCATCATCATAGGACGCACTGCTCACCCCAGACACGCGGGACACACTAGCAGGGACATTGAACGAGGTACGTATGTCAACGCCCCTCACAGCGGCACCACGTAGTTTTCCTTTTATCTCTTTATTTGGATTCACAATTCAGACGCCTGCGAGTTCTCATCGCCTGAAAAATCACTGAAGATGCTACACAGACCCCACTGCAGTGTTTATGCAATTTTGTCCACCCTTACTGGCCGAGGATGCGTCATCTGGCGATTCTCCACCATCAGCATCACCTCGTCCCGCTGGGCACATTATAATTAAATGCAGTGTGATTTGTCCATCGCCTCAGTATATCGTTATGTAAGGTAAAGGTATGGGGGAAATGTTGCATGCAGGATATTCAGTCAACACATAGCCACTTGTAAACGATGTGCGTGTACGTTTGTGTGCAGCGGTAGGCTTACTGGAGACTGCAGTAGATAGTACATGGCATAGCCCACAGTCTGCACATTTGAGTGCAGCATAATCATGCAAAACACTAGGCCGAGATAGATAAGGGAACATAAACGGGAACAGAAGAATAGATAGAGAGAGTGACAGAAACTCAGACAGACATGTTATTAATCTTCACAAGGCCTTTAAAAATGTCACGACTGTCTAGTGAAGATAATGTAGGCTACCCTCCAAATGTCAGTATTTTAAGAGCTAAGAAAAGGAGCCCTCTTTTCAGCTTCATGCATTTTTCAAGTTTTCCCATGATCTACTGTGTCACACACTAAATTAAACCACAGATCTTTTTTTCTTTTCTTATTTACTTACTTAGCTAGTGCTGCCTATTTACAAAAATAATATTCAATCAAATATATTTTATCCCTTTTCTTTGAATAAGAAGGTTTGCATCTCTTTTTTTCATCTGTTCATCATCTAGCCTGTTCCATGGTAAATTAAAGGATATAGCAGAAAGAGCAATATTTTACCAGGATACTTCCATTAAGGCATTATTATTATTACACATGATTTGCCGCTTAAAATACAACCCATATTTACAATGTTTAATCATTATAATTAGAATAGCCTATTCATAAATGTATTATTTTAATATCATAACACATTTAACTTGACATTTTATTTGGTACAAATTGACTGTTCATTTAAAATGTAATAGGCTTATATTTGTACTTTTACTTGCATAAATACAGAGTACTGTAACTTTTTACAATAACGATACATATACGATCATTGAATTTGCACATTAACAACCTTCACACCTTTAGTTTAGTTTATACGTGGACACTTTTGTGTTATTTATGAAAGATTGTGTTGTTTATGACAAAATAAACCAATTGTTGCCTCATGTATGTCTCCAGGTATTCGGTCATGGGACATCGACTTAAAATCTTGTGACCTGAATCTCTATCTCCAAGAATTTCTTCCCAGCACACGGCATCTTTTAAGGGTGCGGGTAAGTAACTGGACGTCTTTATGAGCCTTTAACACTCAGAAAGGACCGTCCCCAGGAAGGAAGGAAGGAAGGAAGGAAGGGAGCAGTCGGGTTATTGTTAAACATGGGTGGGCCTTTTGGATTTGAAACAATAGAGACCTGTTACCAAGCTGTGCCACATGTGTTTTTTATGTGATACAGCCTTTTTATATGCAGAGCCAAGGACAACTGGGGAAAATGGTAAAAATGCTGAAAAAACATCTGGGGTGATATGAAGTGACAAACACAGACAGAAACAGACATCTCTTTCTATAGGGAGGACAAAATGGCAGCCAGAGAGGTGTCCTGTTTCTGGTAAATAGGCCCTCTGTTCATTTGGAGTACGCCAGTGCTCATGCTATTGATGAGAAAAAGAGAGGTGATTTGAAGAAATACTTCAACATTTTGGGAAATACACTTATTTGAGTTTTGCTACGAGTTAAATAATAAGATCAATACCTTTATTGTAAAAAGTAGCTACAGCTATAGCACACTGGAACGTGCAGAAACACATATCATGGCTCTCTCTAAAGGTCACAAAGAACAAGCCCATCTACATTTCACTAAATAACACATCCTATTTTAAATTGTGTGCAAGAAATGTATTGTTAAAGGACGAACTGGATCTTTGTCTGTCTTTAGGCTGTGACTTTTAGTAGCCTTTACTGATTGCTTGGCAACTTCATAGTGACAATACTCCACACAACTGTATACAAATGTAAAAAATGGGATTCAGCGCTATAGACCGTCACAGCAGACACAATGGCCTGGGAAAGCAAAAAAAACACAGGTAAAAAAGATTTGAACAATAGCACCATGTCTCAGTAAGCCATTTCACTGAGTGAGTCTTACCTATGGCACGTAGCCATCATTAATGTTATTAATTTCAACAGTGCTTTTCCTGCTTTGACAAGCCAAACTCACTTCTGAAAAGAGAGTCCTAACAAGTAATGATTTTCTTTTTTATTTCTAACTTGACTCAAAGAAAAAGAAACTTTTGGAGCCTACTTACTTGAGTCATTATTTTCCAGTTGGCCGTGTCCGCCTCTGTGTCCTCAGACGTTGATCCAGTTCCCCTCAGACTGGATATTTACTTAATTTGACATTTCATCCGTAGACAGTACCCTTTGACTCAGCTGTTTCCCTCTTCTTCCTTCCTCCTTTTCTGCTGAGCGAGTCAATCTCAATTTACTCTCTCATTGACTTCTTTGACCCTCCCACCTATTTGCTTCTGGCCTCTCATATTCGCTCAGATCCCTTAGCTTGTTTTCAGATTCCCTCTGCTCAGACTTTTCTGCTTGTCTGCCTGTTTGTCCCTCTCTCTTTACTCTTTCTTTTCCTCTCTGCCTCCTCAGGGCAGAAGTGCCTGCGGCACAGCACCAGAGTGTTGGACACTCAGGTGCTCATCGGTCCATCTCAGGAACAGGTTCATTCAGAGGTGATACATCCTGGCTCCTTTAAATGCTTTTAAAATATATTTTAAGTCAGGTTTTATCATGTTGCAGGGATTAAAGTATTCTGATATATATTCATCAGCTTATGATAAACATGAATACTATTTTTAAATGAGATCTGAGAACAAAGCAGGGAATACAATTTGAATATGCTAGTTTACATATAGATTCATATATATCATCATTTTCATATTTTTGCAGACTTTGTCTTACAAATAAACTGAAGTAATGAAATTGGATTGTACTGATAGCAACAGTGTTTTTGTTTGTTGATATTTGTAATAAAGAATCTGACGAATATTTGCCTTATTAACAAGCAATTCGTTTTATCTACTAACCTCAAAGAGACATTAAAACAAAGCTCATGTGGTTGAATGGCTTGTCCAAACGTGCAATATATATAATTTACAATAATATAAAGCAGAGGAAATATAAAAAATGTTGCCTTAAAAATGTGATACACATTATCTTAATAGTACCTGAATACTTTTATGCTGATTGTAAAGTAAAGTTATTCATTCCTATCTCTTCCGACATTTTTCTCTAATTCTTTTTTTTTTTAATGTTTAAATATGGGGAATTAAAGCTACATTGCAAAATAAAAATCTCTCTCCAGGCGTTTGCTCTGCTGTCCCGGGAATCGGCTCATAAGTTGTTGATCTTGGCTGGCCAGAGCGAGGAGGAAAGTGGAGACCTTCTGCTTCACAGAGGACGGTTCTCTCCACAGCAGCTGAAAAAAATCCTATCAGAGCAGGTACGACAAAGTCTCTCTGACTTTTATTTCTGTGCTGATTATTGTAGAGATGATTGTAATCAGAAATTAGTTTGCTGATTATTTTCTTGAATATAAGGTCAATGAAATTGCACAAAACTGTGTCAATCCCCAAAAAGCCAAAGATATTTATAGATACCTATAATAACATAAAAGCAGTATATTACCACAATCTGTTTTTATAATAAGATAATATTGGTTGATTTTTTTGGGACTGTGAGCAAAAAGTAAAAATACAATTTTGAGTTCTGACTTTAATCTCAGAATTCTGAAGAAAAAATTAAATAAATACAAAAAACTGTTGGTCACATTCCAAAAAGAAATTCTCTTGTGGCCCTAGTCCTTTTCTGTAAGTATGGCAATATTTAATACTACAGTAATGTTCTTTTTTTAGTTCATAGAAAAGGAGAGCTCTGCCTCCTCCAACAAACTCAGCCTGACTCTCAGTTGTCCCGACATCAGCCAGTGGAGGAAGAGTCTCTTGGGGAACCAGCAGGGTCCTCTCAGGCTGCTCATCAATCCCCCGGAGGTGCTGCCTGCCATGGAGGCCCTGGGGGAATTCACCTCCCTCATCTCTGGAACCCTTTCCCCTCCATCTCCCTTCGACCTGCTGCCCCCTCCCACCACCGTGGGTTTCCTCAAGCTGTCCCGCCCCTGCTGCTACGTGTTCCCCGCCGGCCGCGGTGACTGTGCCTTTTTTGCGGTTAATGGGTTCACATTGCTGTTAGACGGCGGCTCGGACCCTCAGGCCTGTTTCTGGAAGCTCGTCCGCCACCTTGACCGAGTTGATGCCGTGTTGTTGACGCACATTGGGACGGAGAACCTCCCCGGTGTCAACGTGTTCCTGGAGAGGAAGGTGGCCGAGTTGGAGCTGAGCTCTGAGATAAAAGGTAAGAAATAGAGTCAATTTAATCATATTGCCCAAAATTCTCTATAATTAGACACTTGGGGCTGAATTTTGAAATATCATACTCTCTTTTTACTTTTAGTATGTACTGCAGCTACACTTACAAAGTGTGTACTGTTGCAGGCAGTATGCGTACAAATAGGATTTCATAACATTGCACCTATTAGCATGCTGGCTTGCATACTACAAAATGTGAACGGATGCAAAAAGACATTGTGGTACTTTTGGAGTACTGCAAAAATATTTTTTCTGGCGTACTAAATATGTGGTAGTATGGGAGCATACAGCTAGTTTGGATGAGAGAAAACCATGTCAGGTGAAAAAAGGGAAACTTCTAAACAGCAATAGATAGATAGATAGAATCGGAGGGATGAAACCCTCTTTAATGGTCACACATGCAGAGCACACTGCACACAGTGAAATTTGGCCTCTGCATTTAACCCATCCTAGTAGTAGGAGCAGTGGGCAGCTATTGTACAGCGCCCGGGGAGCAATGGGGAGTGAGGGGGGTGGGGGGTGTCCGGTGCCTTGCTCAAGGGCACCAATGCAGGGCCCAGGAGGTGAACTGGGACCTCTCCAAGTAGCAGTCCACACTCCATATTTAGGTCTGGTCGGGGACTTGAACCGGCGACCCTACGGCTCACAGTCCAAGCCTATGACTGATCCACTGACGCTGTCGCTGATCTCACTGCAGAAAATGATAAAATGTTAAGATTTCTCTGAAGTCATCTTTACCCTTTTTTTTAAATCTCAAAATGTACACTTTTGTGTCTTAATCTTCTTTTATCTGAACAGATGACTCTTCTAAGAGGCTCATCTCCCCAGAGCTTGGAGTTGTGTTCTTTAACGCCCCCAGCAGGCTGCAGATGGAGGAACAGCCTTGTAAGTGATGATTAAAACATACCAGAGTAACTTCTAATGTGAGTGATAGTCATCTAGTTAAGTTATCATTCTTCTCATGACAGGTGAGGACAATGTACTGAAGAGCACCCACCAGGCGGCCTTAACCTTTCAGCTGTTAAAGAAGTTAGACATCAGGCCACAGCCATTGTTTCGCCCCCAGGGGAACCCCATTGAGCCGTTAACCTTATTCCAGAAGATGGGAGTGGGGCAGTTGGATTTATACATCCTCAACCCTGGCAAAAACAGTCAGGATTACCAGACATTTATGCAAAACTGGCCTGATGGGGAGTCATCAGCATCCAAATCCCCAATCCTCCCCCTCACCGCCCTTGCCTCAGTTTCCGCCCTGCTTGTGTGGCACCCAGCGTGTCCCCAGGAGAAGGTTGTCAGGGTGTTGTTCCCAGGTGTGACCCCACAGGCACAACTACTGCAGGGGCTGGATAAACTCAAGGGCCTGACCTTCCTCCAGAAACCCACAGTTACTACAGGGGACATGGAGAGGCTTGGGGAGGACAGGAAGACGAAGAGCACAGAGAGTCAGGACAGTGGTAGGTCACAAGGGAAGGATTCAACACTCAAACAGGGAAAAGAAAGGGGAGTTAAAGAGGAGGCCAAGGAGGTACTTGTTAGGGATAAAGGAAAGGTTTTAAATGGATTTGCCACAAGAGATGCCGATAAAACCAGAATCAAAGAGACAGGTGTAAAGCAAAAAGCAGCAACGTCAGAGAAGAACACCTCGAAGAAAGGAGGGAAGGATGGCAAAAAGGAGGAGAAGCCTTTGAGCAAGGAGGAGAAGTTTGGAAAAAAAGAGGACAACGGTGTAATGAGGAATGATAAGGTAAAGAAAGATGTTCTCTCTTCCAAACCAAGGACTGAAAATAAAACTAAGCTCAAAAAGGAAGCAAAAAATGACTCTAAGACAGGGGTGAAGAAAACTAGAAAACCATCAGGAAAGGAGGCAAATGCAGACGAGAAGAAGGTGAACCCTGAACTGTCAAAGCCTGACACTGAGAACATGTTAGAAATCTCAGATCCAGGAGGTTGTGATACAGAGCAGAAGATTCAAAAACTAGAGAGGGAGTCTGAAGGGAACCAGTGTGGCTCTAAAATGTCTACCCCTGAGGATATGACGGCAGATTTTCTCAAGCTTCGGGGGGAAACTGAAAGAAGAGAGGCACAGATGGAACCAGCAGATAACAGAGAGCAGAAAAGCAGTGAGTCAGGAAACGAAAAGAGCCTTAAAGTGAAGAGCAAGGATATAGGTAATGAGAATGAGGATACCCTAGGGGAAGAGGCTGCAGGGATAATGGGAGGAAAAAGTGGTGGTAATGGAGCAGAAGATAAAGCTTGGACTGGAGAAAAAGCTGATGTAGAGCAGCCTGAAAATGCAGCCAAACCAGCAAAGGTTGTAGGATTTCCTTCTCCCCTGAACAAGGTGCCAAAGAAGGATCCCACTGATGAGCTGGACTTAACTCCAACCGAATACACGCTCCTGGACGGGGCTTTGAGAAACAGCCCTCCCTCGAGATCGTCTCCAGACAACCAGGCCGCTCTCAGCCCTGACGATCAGGCCTCCCCAGGCTCACGGGCCAACAGTGCTGGCCACACTCCTTACGGTCTGTCCCCAGATGATGTGTGGTGCAATAGCAGCACTCTCAGCAGGTTACAGGCCCAGATGGGGAACTTAGAGTCTGCTGATGTCAACCAGACAAATGGGTCATCGAAGCAAAGTGAGCCCAAAAGCAATCCAGAGAGTAACACAAACCCCAGGGAGAGGCAATTAAGTTTTCTTTCCCTGGGTACATTTAAAGAGGGATCCTCAGACCCCTCTCCCTCTATGGCTACCACCACCACGACCACTACTACACACTCCATGCCAGCAGAGGTGGGCTCACCTCAGTCCACAGAAGTAGATGAATCACTGTCCATGTCCTATGAGCAGGGGTCAACCACTGTGAGCCAGCGAGAGGGGGATGACAGTGTTCATATCTCCAACTCCAATGGAGGCCATTGTACTGGAATGTCTTTACCGATGAAGAAGATCCCCGATCGTCAGGGCAGGGTTCAGAGACGGGGCGACCTGCCGCTCCTCACACACTTGACTTTGAGGCCTCCGCTCACGATGTGGATCTGTGTCTGGTTTCCCCCTGCGAGTTCAAGCATGTCAAACAGCCCGACTCCAGCTCAGATGCGAGCGAGCCGTCCAGAGGAGCCTTCGCTCTTCATAATCACGGCAACAGAAACCAGGACACATCACCCAGCGAGTCAAACGCCCCCGTCTGCACAGAGGACTGCCCCTCCACCACAGCAGACGGAGGGCTGGACTCAGATGAGGACGAGTCGTGTAGTGAGCCATCTAACTCTCCCCACGATCTACGCTCCAACCAGGCTCTGCCCCATGACCCTCTCCCGGCTCCTTGCAGAGACGGCCCCCCCCGGCCCCCTCATCCTGACGCCTCCATGCCCGTTCCTCAGTCCGACGCTGACACTTACGGGAAGAAAGCAAAAGCCACTGGCATGCGAGGGAAAAAAGCTGCAGCGGTGAGTTTGTCTTATTCGCATAAAAGAAAGGGATGTCTGTTATTCAACTAATTTGGTTTGATGTATATTTTTTTGAGGTGAAATCATACATAAGCATCCATGTGTCATAAGGAAACATGCAGGTGTAACTTTAAGTGCTTAGTCATGGTTTAAAAGTTGAATATTTAGAACAACTGCAATGTTAATCACTGGTATGCAATAAACTCTTCACAGTTTTACCTAACTTTTTTATAGAAAAAACTTAACAGATTAGAAAAATAGTGCAAAACTTTTTCTTTTTTTTTTATAAACAGGAAAATAAATGCAAGTATTTTATAGAACTTTAATGTGGGATTGTAAAGTCACCATTCACTTATTAAACTGGCAACAAACAGGTTTTTTATACGTCAAAATGACTTTTCTAGGGTGCACTGGTAGCTCATCTGGTGGATAGGAGCGGTTGCTAAATGTTATCAAATAAAGGTTAACAAATAATCTTGAAAAAAACCAGGTACTTTTCATGGTCTAAATATTAACTTCAACTATAAGGAGATTCAGAAAATTCACAAAGATTTTGAGCACAGAGATGACCCTTTAATATAATTGATTCTTGATAATCATTTTTCTAGGTTGTTGAAGCCCCTCAAAAATCAAGTTCAGGAAAAAGGAAGACAGGGAGCCAAAGTGGAGTCCCAAAGGGAAATGTCTCATCTATTCGCACAACTTCCTCCAGCACCCGCTCAGCACCAGCTAAATCATCGCCCAATTCAGGTATGAGAAGTACATTTTAAATATAATACAGTAGATCTCCCTCATACTTTTTCATTTCCCCTCTTTTGTACTTGAAACAAATGATGTATGTGCACTTATTTCTGTTGAAATGTCTCTCTCTTTCCTGCCACAGGGTCTAAGTCTACCTCTGTTGGTGAAGTCAGTGTGTACGTGGACCTGGCCTACATTCCCTCTGGAGCCTCCTCTCCAACAATCAGTGTGGACTTCTTCAGATGCATTCGCTCCGCCTGTTACATCATCAGCGGCGACAGTCCAGAGAAAGAAGAGATAATGAGGCAGACCCTGGACGCACTACTGGATGCCAAGATATCCTGGCCTGACACCATGCAGGTAGAAAAAACACACACTTAGAGACATGCACATCGCAACATAGTTCATTACTTGATGTTGTTGGCTGTGGTGGTATGATTATTTTGTCATCTTCTAATAACTACAGCTCCCATGAACCTTTGAAAAGCATACAAATGTTGAGTGTTGTGCAACTTCACACTTCACTAGAGCTCAGACTATTTTTTTCAAAATGTTGGGCACACTTTGCATAAAGATGTACAAACACTTTTGATTATAGAAACTGGGTTTTTTATCTACCCAGAAAAATAAGAAAAAACATCATTAACCAAGAATCTTTAATCTTTTTAATAAAAGTAAATATAACAACTAAACAGGTGTTAACTGAACAAAACAACCTGCCACAATCTCTTTCTTCTTGTCTGGATTATTGGTGGATTGCAAACAATTTAGACGTGCATACCGCCACCTACTGTACAAAAGTGTGCATTGTCACGTCACCAAATCACCACTTATGGAAGTAAACAACCATGTTTAAACTATTTTAAATTGTTCTAATCAACCATGTTTCACCCAAATATTTGGAAAATGCATTTCTGGTAGCTCTTACCCCCTCCTTCTGATCCATGTATCTCCATAAGGCTCTGCTCCCGTCCTGCCTCTCTAACCCAATCACTGAACTTTTCTCTCTCTGTTTCATAAATGGTGCAATGTTATACAATATGTTCTACATTTTCTTTAACTCCACAGTACTTACACTCTTCACTGCAGGGACGTGCACAGGTACGGGCTAATGTTGCCCGGGCAACGGCCCTTTTGCCATTTTTGTCTGACCTGCCCCTCTGGAGAGAGCAAGAGTTTTTTTTGTTTTCTATTGTGGCCAAATCAACATGATAAGCCCACAATTAGTATTGTAGCGTCTCGCTGCGATAAAACACACCTTGTCAGCGCTTTCCTCTGCCCCCAGTCACGTGACTTTGTTTACAATCTGACAGCTGGAAGCAAAGGAAAGCCCTCCGGCCTCATATGGCTATGGTGATCACACCAAATGCCTGCCTGGCATTAGAGTATAGGGGACAAACCAGGGGACTTTACTTCCTCTTGACACCGTCGGTTATTTACAAAAAAAACACCTAAATATACTTGTTATTGTGCTTCTATCTTTCTGTGTCTTTTACTCTGCTCCGTAAACTCCCTCAACGGGGCAGCTCTCTCTCTTTTCTTGATCGCCCTCTCTCACAGGAGAACACTTCACTGTCTCGCTTCATTGTAGGATTTCTGCCATGTCTCCACTTCAGTTTGACCATCTCTGTTATTAAGTTATGGAATACTAAATAATTAAGTAATTAGATACCTTACCGTTACTACGCTCATAAAGAATGATAAGAATAATGCGTATTGAACTGGTTTCCTTAATTAGTGAGTTTATTTAAGGTAATTATAGAAGCCCTATTTTATCAGTGTGTCTGCACAGCAGTTACAATGGTAAAACTACATTAAACAGAATTGTCCCCATTGTTTCTTTAATAGTTACTAACATTAGATATTTTAATGAGATATGGACCGCAAAACAAAAAATGTGACTGAATTACGAATTTAGCAGTTGGACATAAAAGTCAACTGAGTGTCACTTGCAATGACAGTGTTTTGTTTTTATTTTATGAACCTTTAACATTAAAAAGAAGTTAGAATTTTCAAAAGGTCTTGTGTTTTTTTCCGGGGGGGGGGGGGAGGCCCTTTTTCAGTTTAGAGCAATAGCCACTCCAAATGTCTGTGCACGTCCCTGCTTCACTGTCACATTCCCCAGTACACCTTCCACTATAGAGTGGTGCAGTGACGAGTCCTAAAACCCGGAAGTGAGTTAGCATTTTACCACTACCGGTTCCCTCGTCTCAGAGTCAATGGGATTTCTCCATAGGATTTTGGAAAAGAGCTCGAAATAAGGTCTGTGGAAAACGAACCTGTTTGATAAATGCGCGTTTTTTTCAGCCGGATAATATCCACATTCTAGCTTACTTTTATAATTTTCGAATCATAAATCTAATCGCCAGAAGCAAAAGGCTAACGTTATGCTATAAACGAACTACAGCCGAGTACAGCAGGGTCGCACGATTTCAACGTCACGCCAACTTAAGATCGATATTCAAACATACAGATTCAATTGTACAAGTTGAAGCGTTTGTTTTAACAGTTTGCAGGAGGCAGGTACTTGCTTTCAAGCAGAACTGGGGCAAACAAACTTAGCGGGAGTGTTTACGTGTTCGGTGTAATGACGTACAACGTCCTCGACAATTCTGTAGTCCTATTCAGCCACTTGTTGACAACCATCGTTTTTCAGACACGTAAACTCTTCAAAAATCACCAGTGGGATCACTGCTGATGTATTTAATGTCGTAGAACAAAACGTGATCCGTCTCTTAAATGTGTGTCAACCACAGACCTTATTTCCAGCTATTTTCCAAAATCCTATGGAGAAATCCCATCCCAACTCTGAGACGAGGGAACTGGTAGTGGTAAAATGCTAACTCACTTCCGGGTTTTAGGACTCGTCACGGCACCACTCTTCATGAGTCCTCAGCCACGCCTTTTGCTGAACCAGGAAGGAGACACAGAAAGTTATGAATACAAACAAATACATGTGTAAACAATGCTTAAATGTCTGCAAATGAACTAAATAATGTCAGGTTTGAATTAAGAGTGTACTATTTTAAAAAGGGAGGTGTTAATTGTTGATGTGGTTGACTGAAACTGAAATGAAGTAAAACTAGTGGAGGTGAGGGTGCAGTGTAATTGCTTTTTTAATCTATATACTGATTGGTTCCTAAAACATTTTCAAATGTTGAAACTGGTTTAAACAGTACCGCTGGCTGTGTTAATTGTCAATTACAATCTGTGAGCATTGTTAAGTCTCACTATCATTCTCGCTCAGGGAACATACACATTCAGTTGACCATTCACCAAAAACATGGGCACGTTAATCTGAGTTGTATCTTGGCTTCAAAACAAGATAAAATAGTACAATATGTAATTTCCTCTCCAGGTGACATTGATCCCTACGTTCGAGTCGGTGCCGATGCAGGAGTGGTACCAGCAGACTCTGGAAAAACAGAAGGAGCTGGGCATCACTGTGCTGGGATCCAACAGCACGGTCGCCATGCAGGACGAGACCTTTCCTGCCTGCAAGATAGAGTTCTGAGGCACACTTGGGATTGCATCAATTGAATATTACAGGTGAATATGAGCTGAAGGATAGATATGCGTGTGTGAGAGGAAAGAAAGAGTTAAAAGAGTGGCAGAAATAGAAGGTTAGAAACAGATAGTGGGGAGATAAGACATATGACACCTTTCTGCACACAACTTCAAACACAACTGTCATTGTACTTTTACCCATTCCCCTCCCGGTTAATCGCTTTCTTTCTGAGCTACTTTCACCCAAAAGCACACATTCCTGCGTGTGTGTTTTGCATGTTTTTTTACACCAATGACCCTGAGCAAAACAAGGAGAGGAGATAACACTGGCTGCAAGAGAAGCATGTCCACTTGCAAACATGTGGAATCACACAAGAGCTGATGGTGTAGATTAGTCCATATAGTAAGTAAACACGGAGTAAAAAGCACTTTGTGTAGGCTTCTTTTCTTAATGCTTTCAGCACTGATGTGTTAGTTAGGGCTTAGTTTGCTGCTTTTAATTCAACATTTACTGACAAATTGAAAGATTGTGCTGCCGTCCAAAATTGTCCCAATGGCAAGCCCGTGCCAACTATGATCATTTTGTTTATTTATTTCACTAATATTTTATGGGTCTGAGCACAGAAGATTTCTGTATCGTATAAAGAGAGTCTTATAGCGAACCTTAAATTAAATACATTTACAGTGTGTGGTCAGGTGTTTCCTGTGAGCATTGTAAGCAGACATGTTGAACTGTGCTGTGTGTTGTACCCGCTTTCAAAAAGTAAAAAAAAGTGATGACATTTATTTTGATCGTGGATATGATGGGTAAGGGTTTAAATATTGTAGAAAAATAATTTGCACAGCACAACATCATGGTTTCTTCACAGTGGGAAGCTGTACTTTTTAAATATGAATACATTATTTTGGAACTAAGTAATCCAGTAACTGATATTATTAATAATCTACAGTTCTTACTTATGCTTAAATTAAGTATATTATTTAGTTACATTTGTGATTTCCCCATTAATTCACACCACACAATTTTTATCAAAATGACTAATGATTGAATATTTACTTATTATTTAAAGAGCAGTTCTTTTAAGGAGAACTCTTCTGTAAATATACCAAAGCATACCACTAACTCACTTTTACCTGAAATTAGAGCCGAATTACAGCAGTTTTGCCTGGATTTACCAGAAAATGATGTGGAAATTACAGAAAATAAAGCACACACATTATTTAATTAATGACATTGTTATCTCTCCAGACATGTCCGTCCAATCCTTTCCTATATTTACGTCTGTCCCAGTCTGCATGTCCAATATCGGATGTTGTTTTCTAGTGGGATGTAAATGAATCAAGACTGATAATTATCTCAGTTCACACAAATGCAGGTACATTAATATCAAAGTGTTTCCTTAATATCAAAGCATGAAATCACAAAGACACCACCAACCATTCTCCCCTCTGTCTGAATGCAGCCTCAAAATGAAGAAACAAAATGTAATTTAATTAATTGTAACTAAATGTATTTATATAAATGCACATTTAATTTTATTATCATGGACTTGTACTATCATTCAGATTTGTTTTACTTTGTGCATTTTTATTTTCATAACCCTTTTCTGCCAGATTAAATAATGTATGGGATTCAGAGGGTTGAACTAGATCTGTATTATATAGGTGACAATTACTTGAGCCCCACAGTAGCAAAGTCAATAGTAACTATGTGTCCTGCATGTATAAAATACTGTATGTACTGTATGTTGTTTCATTCATGATATTCATGAAGATAGAGAGCAAAGCACTGTGGGAGAGATGGATGGTAGAAAGATTGAGAACCTTTCACTTGCAATTGCCTGTAAGTAAATAAGTAACAATGTCAAAATGTGAGGGTTGTGGGGCCGGGACTAATATATGAATAAAGAATGTACATCACCACTCAACAGTGTCTCAAAGTGTCTGTTGAGAGAGAAGTGGAAGTGCAAATTATTCGGATAAGCTGTCATGCACACGTTGAATGCTTTGTGGATGATTTGCAGCTCAAAACAAGTTAAAGGGGCCCTATTATGATTGTTGGGGTTCCTCTTTCCTGTAGTGTGTTAATAGGTTTTTGTGCATGTGAATGGTCTGCAAAGGAAATAATGTCAAAGTTCAATCCAGAGGGAGATTCTCTCCCACAAATCCCCTGCCAGAAACCCCTTCATTGGACTCCTTTGTTTAGTTCAGTAACATAATGACATCACTATGTAACACTTACGCTTCTGTTGGCTAGCGCTCAAACACATTGTACGTGACAGGCTAAGGGGCGGGACATCTCTAAGCGGTTGACCAATACAGAGCCGGCCAGCTAACCAATCAGAGCAGACTGGGCTCTGGTTTTAGACGGAGGGTGAAAAGAGGTGCTGCAGCACAGGCAGTATGAGAACAATAAAGAGCTTTTTGAACATTAAAGCATGGAAATAAGTCAAAGTAGAGGCACTTTATACAAATATGAACCTGAAAATTACCATAAGATGGCCCATAGAGACATTTTTCTTTATCATTTGCTGGTCATGCTAATTCGCTGTTTAATTCAACAAAAGATAATCTCTAACATTTTCGAATATATTTTATTGCCAAAGGAATGCAATGAAAATGTTGAAGGAAAACAAACTTGTGTTTATCAGACAAACAATAATTACTGAGGATAATTATAATACTCGTCATTGTGTGCTGTTTGCTCGGGGTTGTAAGATTCTCTGTCTCTGTAAGACATGATTGGGTAATATTGGTAACATCATATTTATTTACTTTCCTCCATCCGCTCCCCAATAGTATTGTAGCTCAAGAAAGGCATACTCCAGCCTTCAGTGAAGTTATGTTTTAGGTTCTCAAAGCCAAGTAGAAATTGAGCTTGTTAAAGAGATGAGTCGACCAGGAGAGATTATATTATTTTGGAGAAAATGTATCTTGAAAATGTGCAGCATCTCAACAAGCTAAAAATAAATGCCAACTGCCAAATCAAAAGCTCCACGATTTATTTAAAAATGGACAATGGTGAGAATTTCAAAAGTAATGCACACATCATCCATAGTGTAAAATAAATGAATTCCTGGAGTAATAATAGCAGCCATTGCA
This sequence comes from Dissostichus eleginoides, assembly GCA_031216635.1. Lineage (NCBI taxonomy): Eukaryota > Metazoa > Chordata > Actinopteri > Perciformes > Nototheniidae > Dissostichus > Dissostichus eleginoides. Next base: position 23,476,431 of record CM062275.1, read on the forward strand.
GAATGATTGGCCACATGTGGATGACTTCATTGATTAAACATAATACCAGTCAGCCTGGACCCCAAGGTAAAGTTGGAGAAGCTGCTCCAGTCCAGCTTCCAGATTCCCGTTGCCAATCCAGAGAACTTGTTGTGATATGGAGTGAAGGCAAGGAGCTTTGGTGAGGCTTCAAAATCAAACTGGAGATTAGGGGTGTGAGGTCTCCAGCTGTTTATAGGACGTGTTACTTCAACATCTTAGTACCAACTATTTGTTCTGCCCCCAAACCTTTCAACACAATGACCTGAAAGGGGAGGAGAAAATGAAATCAGGGGACTTACATAACTTGCTAATTTAAATACTCTTTAGCAAACAAAATACAAAGTGAAACCTTATTAATATGAAGAGAATGTACGATTATATAAAAAAGTAATAAATGAGATAAAAAAAATAAAAACTTTTTTTCTTTTCGAAAAAGACATTTCGGCCGCCTCGGTTTATGTCAAATGAACATGTCGTTTTGGTGAAAAGGACTTTTTTAATTGACACAATAACGGAAACACTAATTAAAAGGTGTGATTCACAACTTTTTACATCTTAACTATGAAGTGCTTGAGAGAAATATGACACAGTAACTAGGTAAAACTGTCACAGCTTTCTAGCTTCTATTTCAAGAAAATAATTTAAACTTGATGATACATATGGCAAATCAATCAAACAGTGTTGTCTGCATCTCAGTTCACAAACCTTTAAAATACCATGAAAAAAGTCATTATCATACATGGACTAATGAAAAGCTACACTACAAAGCTGAGAATTGAAAGGGACAGCTCTGAGATTTAATTTAATAGCATTGAATATCGCACATTTCTGGACATTTACTGCATATATATACAGCTGTGAATTTAAACGATCATCCAGATGTTTTTTTCCTAATCTACCCAAGAATGGTTGTGTTTCATACTGAAAAAATCCACAGTGCACTGCAGGATATATGACGTTCTCTCACGATGAGCACAGAATTCATAGAGAAAATGTTGAGAATATTATATTATTATAAAACAGTCACTCTAATGGTTAAACTACAGATTGTTTGTATTGCATTGCTTCCACTCAAATGTGAGTATAATTGAAATGTTTTCTTAAATATAGTTTTCCTTTTTCATGTTCAAAACATACCATTTAAAACGCACTTTTCCAGATTATTTGAAAAAGAAAAAAAATGTTCACAAATAAAAATTAAACAAAGTCTTTTGTACAGTTAATGAACCTGGATAAAATGCCAGAATAATTCAATAATGCACATGTTTTTTATGATATTTTCCAGCAGTGTGTACTATTGCGGGAAATAATCTGGAGCATGATATAAGCATGTTATATCATGAATATACATCATTAATACTTTTTGAGTAAAAGGAAAATCAGAAAAAAACAAAATCATGTTTGCTAAATGTTTATTTATTTATTCAAGATGTCATTCAAAGTCATATTCCCTTCTTTGTTTCCTGAGCACAGATGTGGAGCTTTGAGGAGCTTCCCGATCCCACCAGCACAGAAGAAGAAGAAGAAGATGATGTAACAACTTCATCTGTGCTGGTCAGGCTGGGGAGCTCCTCTTCCTCTCGGCTGGTGGGTGGAGCGGGGGTTGTCGGGGGCTGGGGTGAAGGGCATGGAGGTCCTTACTGTACTCACAGGGTCTGGGACTAAGCTGAGAGCGGGCTGCTGTGGTGCTGGGTCTTTCTGGGATCATCGGTTGGTGACCCACTCTCAGCAGCCAAAAACACAAACAGGAGTCCTGCCCTGTGAGACAGAAACACAAATAATAATTACTCAAATATGCAACCTCTGAACTGTTGCAAGCAGTTAAATGTAACATCCAATGATGGAAAAATGTGATAAAGCTCCTATAATAAATACAATCCTTGTGAGGGGATCACTTACTAAGCCCCAAAAGATGACCCCAGCTCTTCATCAGTTGTCATCCTTTCTTTTGGTCGGGTCTGCAGTACTCATCCTCTTCCTCTGAACATCCTGGATGTTGAGTTTCAGTCTTCCATGGAGTTGCTTCTTGTAGGGAGGTTGATGCAGCGTGTGTAATGCTGGAGACCTGTTAGAAAATCCTGAAAGAGACTTGGAGACTTTTCGTGACGTTAGTAGTCACTGCTTTAGCACTATATGTTGCACCTAGAAAAAACTGAGCAGTAATTGAGTAAATGTGCTTGAATTAGTTTAACCACTGTCTTAAACTATTTACTTACCTGTCTTGTAAAGCCATCTATACTTCAAAAAGAAAGAACAGACAACCATACCATGTTATCTTACCTCTGGTATCAGCATCGACCATCATCACATTTGATCCAAAAGTAAAAACGATATATAAAATTGAGTAATATATTAATAAAAGCCCTGGTGATTTGACCTATCATCCAAGCAAGACGTGTTTGAAGCTGTCTGGGGCTTCATCAGTCCTGCTAGAGGCAAAGGATTTCAGATCCTGTAGCAGAAGTATGAACATCGACCATCAACAATTATTATCCAAAAGAAAATAAAGTCAAAATGAAAAATTACATATTAATAAAATAAAGCCCTGGTGCAAGATTTGACCTATCGCCAACCCAGAAAGATGTATTTGAAGCTGCCAGGGGCTTCATCTGTCCTGCCAGACGCAAAGGTTTTCAAATCCTGCAGCAGATGTCTGTCTCAGTCCGAGTCGCTGTCTTCAGGGAGCCTGTGGTCCTCTGGACGGTATCTCTTGTCCATGGGGGGCCAGGGGCCTGAGGAGGAGGGTGTCAAGTCCCTAAAGTCCTCTTCCCTGGTCCTCTTGGTGGAGAGGCCGACGCCTGAGGTGGGGGTTGGCGAGTCCCTAAAGTCCTCTTGCCTGGTCCTCTTGGTAGAGAGGCCGAGGCCTGAGGTGGTGGTTGGCGATTCCCTAAAGTCCTCTTCCATGCACACCTCTTCCCAGGTCCTCTTGGTGGAGAACCCGAGGCCTGATGTCGATGGAGGGGCTGAGGATGGAGCTGCTTCAGGACGTTCCACTTGCGGCGCAGAATCCTCCGGAGGGGCAACGCCAAAAGGGCGAAATGTCTGCCAAAAAGTCACGGGTGGGCGCTGCGCGACAAGAAGGGGCACCATGGGGCAGCATAGGCATAAGGTGGAGGGTGCCGAGTCCCTTGAGTCATCTTCCCTGATCCTCTTGGTAGAGAAGCCAGGGCCCGATGTGGAGAGTGCCGAGTCGCTGGAGTCATCTTCCCTGATCCTCTTCGTGGAGAAGACGAGGCCTGGTGTTGTTGGAGCGAACACTCCTGACCTTGGAGGGGCTGAGGGTGGAGCTTCATCATCGTCGTCATCACTGTCATCACTGTCATCACTGTCATCACCGTCATCACCGTCATCACCGTCCTCACTGTCCTCACCGTCCTCACCGTCCTCACCGTCCTCACCGTCCTCACCGTCATCACTGTAATCACTGTCATCACTGTAATCACTGTCATCACTGTCATCACCGTCATCACCGTCATCACCGTCATCACCGTCATCACCGTCATCACCGTCATCACTGTCATCACCGTCATCACCGTCATCACTGTAATCACTGTCATCACCGTCATCACTGTCATCAGAATATTCTTCAGTGTCCTCTTCCTCCTCTTCGTCTTCTTCCTCGGAGGACAAGGACCCGTATCCAGAATCTTCGGATGTCCAGTCTTCCCCCTCATCCTCTTCATCCTCCTCTTCCTCATCAGGAGCGTTGTAGACAGGGAGATTACCTTCATCGCCTGCAGGACTCTCCATGACGGAGTTCTCAGAGCTTGGGGGGGGGCGGGAATTCAGAGTGTAAGTGTAGTCCTCTTCCCTGCACGCCTCTTCCCAGGTCCTCTTGGTGGAGAAGCCGAGGCCTGATGTCGATGGAGGGGCTGAGGATGGAGCTGCTTCAGGACGTTCCACTTGTGGCGCAGAATCCTCCGGAGGGGCAACACCAAAAGGGCGAAATGTCTGCCAAAAACTCACGGGTGGGCGCTGCGCGACAAGAAGGGGCACCATGGGGCAGCAGAGGCCTAAGGTGGAGGGTGCCGAGTCGCTGGAGAAGAAGAGGCCTGCTGTTGTTGGAGTGAACACTCCTGACCTTGGAGGGGCTGAGGGTGGAGCTTCTTCAGGACGTTCCAGTCGCGGTGAAGAAACCTCCAGAGGGGCAACACCCAAAGGGAAGGAACAGGGGTGTCCAGGAGGGAAGCTTGGAATTAAGTTCTGACGCAATGCCTCCCAAACATTTACCGGTGGGAATTGCTGGCTGAGAGGCGAGAGACATCCGATATAGGCATAACTGTCATCACTGTCATTACAATAATCTTCAGTGTCCTCTTCCTCCTCTTCATCTTCTTCCTCGGAGGACAAGGACCCACTGTCATTACAATAATCTTCAGTGTCTTCCCCCTCATCCTCTTCCTCCTCCTCTTCCAAATCCTCTTCCTCCTCCTCCTCTTCCATCAGTCCATGACATCCACCTAAAAAACCGACAGCAAACTCACCTTCATCCTCGACAGCGTTCCTGACCTCACCTACCTCTTCCTCATCAGGAGTGTTGTAGACAGGGAGATTACCTTCATCGCCTGCAGGACGATCCATGATGAAGTTCTCAGAGCCTGGGGGGGAATTCAGAGTGTAAGGATTTCAGTCAAAGGTAATATTTGTAATAGTTTAATCAATTATTGAAAAAAAATGGCACATGCATAACCTAACTATATAACTTTAATTTAAAAGACATAATTGTGGTGAGAATAACACTGGGGATCATAAATTATATTATTTTTCTGATAAACAGTGATGACAATTAAAATACTAATTTGGATTTTTGTTATTGGCAATATTATTTTCGTTATTTTTACATCTCTAAACTGTTTTTTTTATAAAACTGAATGAAGTGCACATAAACAGCGCTCTATATGTGTCGGACAAGTAGGAGAAGCTTGCTCTGAGCATTTTACGCACCGATTCTTCCGCAGCAGCAAAGCCTTCTTTAAACCAAAATGCAACATTACAAAATGTGCAAACAAATACATAAATGCTGACTGTGGGGAATGCAAGACCCGGATCCCGAGAAAAAACTGAGTAGGTGGACAAACTATAATTGGTTCCAAAAAACAGCGTGCATTCATTTATATATGCATTAATATCCATTGCGCAGAGTAACTGACTAATATAATCTAAAATGACCAGAGTCGTTTTCAGACTTTTCTTTAGTTTATAAATAATTATTTTCCTATAGGCCTTTTATAAGTAGGAGTTAGTCAGCTTGGACGCAGAACGCGCACAAATCTTCCTCCCCTCAAAAACTAAAGAAAAAAAGCAATTTCAATATTTAATGTTAAAAGGAAAGTTGAATTAATATGATACATTAGAAGAAGTAGCCATTTATACAATAAATACAGCTTCAACAATCAGAACGACACTCAGGGAGGCAGCCGCACAGAAGAACGTGCCCTGCAGGGAATTGTGCGTTGTTGCCATGGTGCATAACTTGGCAATCATTTTTAGCATTCTATGAAATTAGGCCCAGTCGCCATTTTGTTTTTGTACTTTTTTGGTCGTTTGTCGACGATATCTCGCAATTAAATCAAAGATAACTGTGTTTTAAATCACTACACTCTTTATAAATACATTAAACACCTCTAGTGCTAAAAAAAAGTAGGTCTTATCCACAAATATGAATTTTAAACTGAAAAGACGTGAGTGAGTTTCTGCTTTCTCCAAATTGCATTTTGAGCAAAATAAATCCCAACATTCTATGAACTTTTCACCTTTAAATTAAACCAATCGCACTAATTTCCACACAGAAACAGCTTTGTATGATTTTAAGGGGATATATGAACAATTAAAAGGCTAAAAATATGTTTTGTAAACGTCTTCTTTTTCTTTTTTTTACTTTGAGTGTAGTTTCCCAACACGGCCTATCGCCAGCGGCAGGTGCTGCTCCTCCTCTGGGGGCCCGGGGGTCTTGTTCAGCCTCTCCGGGTTTCCACAGCAGATCAGGATACAGTACTTTTGTTTGATAGTATTGTTTTCCAGCAGGTTGAATCTCAAAGAGCTTTCCCTCCACAGGTGAGTTTTGCAAAAGGTGTGCTCTGGTCAGAGTCCAAGTGCAAAGTGAGATCAGAGCGGTCAGCAGCTGCAGCCCCAACGTTCGGTTTCCATGACTATGACGCACGTACGTGAGCTAGAGAGGCCTTTTACCAAATCTCATAGTTGTTAAATATATTGTTTGTTAAATTAAAAGCTACTAGGATTTATTTTGTCCATGTATGCATGTGCAGTACTTTATTTTCCTTCTATTATAGTAGCAGCTTCATCCCGTTTTATTTTTCTCTCGTTAGGTTAAGTTGCTCCAATTTTGTTTGTTTCTACCGCTTTCGTTAATTTTGGAAACGAATCAAATCTCTAATAATCTCAGTTTGTGTGTGATTGCCTTTTTTTTATTCTGAATATTTCACTTTAACCAACCCGTTTCTGCAGTACAACACGTCTGAAGTTGAATTGAACAGATGATGTAGGCCTAAATACAACTAGGCTATGTTTCGTATTTGTTATGATGTGCATAGGTGGCTATATATATATATATATATATATATATATTATTTATATATATATATATATGCCTACATCAATAATGTATTGTTTTTCACAGAGTTCAGCCACTACTAGTATAAATAATGCCAAGAAAAACTTACATAGAATTTATCGCCATTATCAAACTTCGCTTTGATTTCTTTGCCCAAATCATTGTCCGGTAGTTTGAGGTTATCTTTTACAACTCCGTCATCATCCACAAGTCCCACAAAACCAGATGGGTCATCCATATGAACTAGCTAAATGGGCCATTAGGAAAAGAGTAAAAACTGTCTACTGTTAAAAGATTACGATTTTAGATGATGTAACGTTTTTTCCTGAGATATAATAAACCAGTGTCAGTATACAGAGTCCTAGAAGATCAAGCCATTAGGAGTGTGGCAAAGGCAACACAAAAATAGAATGATAGATGTTGAGGAGACATAACACTTAACTGATGTGACTGGGCCATGTTAGTTGTCCAAACAGAGCAAAAACGTTTGTTCTAATCTGGAGTAAAATACTGTGTCGTTTTAGTGTTAGTCAGACAGGAACTGCTGCATTCTGCACAATCTCTAGCTTAATTATACCTTTCTTAAAATGACCCGTCATGCTGCCTAAACTAAACTGCTTAACTGGTGTAAAGTAACTATGTACTTTTACTCTATACTGTTACGTACAGATTAAAAGTACTTGTATTTTACTTAGGTGCATAGATATTTCGTACAAAAAACATTGTATTGTATGATGCACACTTGTCCCCCTGCATTATGTTCTTTGATGCCATAGCCCATGGATGAATACCTCAGCTATCAAAAAATGATGCAATACTGCCATCTATTGAGCATTTACTGACATTTCAAGCCAACATAGATGAGAAGTTCTTAAAACGACCCTGCTGAACGTGCAAAAGTGAGAGACTTGAAACATGCTGTTGATGTTGTCTATAATGGATTCGTATTGTTATTGTTGCTCATGTGAACCGTGATTGTATTCAGGGATTTGCAGACTGCAGGCCACTATTTTTTGATGCACCTTGGCTAAGTTGCGGGAACATAAGTGCTGAATGCTCATGTCAGCTTTTTATGCTACCGTGTGATTTATGAATTATTGTTTGTAACATTCCCTGGACTGTGTGAATTGTCTCAAGATATTTTCTGAGTTCTGTTCCCACTGCCCGTGGGAAGACTGTTTCTCTGTATTTAATGTCCTATGTTTTGCATCACTCTGCTGCCCTCTGCTGGTGAAATAATTCAGTTTATGGCTCTTTCTAGTTAGTTAAAAGTTATTATGGTATTATCAACATGTAGGATTAGAAGCAGTATACAAAGATTAAATAAAGTTTAATGGAGGCTTGTGTACAACAAACATAAATTAAATACAGATAGAATAGCCTACAGAGTAGTATAATATGTCTAGTATAAAAGTATTTGTTTAGGAGAAGTTATAATTGCCACCAGATACTGAACTACAGCATTGTAATGTGTAAACGTTTTGTATTAAAGGTTTATATAGTGCTTATAGTGCTAAATAGTTTGGGGTTTTTATTAAGTTTTCAGAATAAAAGGGGAACAAGTCCTTTCTTTCTTTTAGTTAAGAAGTGAAAGAAGTTGTGTGGTTTGAAAAAAGAAAAATGGCTTCTCGTTTCTTTTCAGCTTAGTTTTTGTCTAATTTACTGCACCCAAATAATTGTTCATAATGATTTTCAGCACTATTGTGGTTTAAAGCTGAATTTCAGAGTGCAGAATGTCTTTAATTGATATTACATTTCACATGATCTAACTGTTAGTCCTGGTTGTAACAGCAGCTGCTGTTGACATTGATACAGAAACTTTGTTTGTCTAAATTGTAATTTATTGTGGCACAAATTCCTTTGTTAAGCTGACTACTCTCCTGTATGACAAAGATGATTATTGATTCATCCTTCTTTAATTTCTCTGTCTGTGTTCTGAGTTTTCAGTCCCGGAGTCTCACTTGGTTTAAAAATGTGCAACATGATAACAATCACTGGCCTACTATGGAAAAACAACAAGAACAACAAACTGCATACAACTATTTAAGAGAAGCATGCTATTTTAAAACAATAATTTATATTTTGATAGAAATGCATATTCCATATTTGAGATAAACTATTTTGAAAAAGGGCCAGCAAACAGTTTTTTCAGGTGATTGATTAGCAAATAAAGTATGTAAGCTGAGAATGTCTTTATGGTTGTAATGTATCTTTGTTTTTATTTAGTGTTTAATTGTTAACGTTTGATTTTTTTGTATTCATTTCTAAGGTAAAGTGTAAATTGTGCAACAAATTAATAGGCTACACAGAAAGCGCGGTCACGTTACGTGGTGAGGTTTCGAGCACGTACATTTTGCGTGAGCGCCAAAACCAATGTTGCCTTCAGGTGCTCCTACAAAACTCAAACTTTAGAGGCCAAGATGCCAAATGAACTATTCTAGATTAAAAACAGTTCCCCAAGGAATGACATAATAATGTCAATGTATAGATCATTCTTAATAGTAAGATATTTTTGATATTACTTTAATGTTTACATTTTGTTGTTCTTCTCATTCATGCAGATGAAGTGGTCTGCAATTCATTTTAAATATATCTTTTTTCATTTGAATACAGTTGTTATTCAGGGTTAAAATACTAAGATCAGGAGTCCAATCTCTCCAATGCACCCCACCTCTAAAATATGTTTCTGTTAATCTATTCAGTTGTCAGATTATATTTGTTGTAATTAAATGTTACAACATTGAGGTCTAAATGTAAAGTAGTCGAGAATAAAGACTTGGGTTTTAGGTTTATATTCTTATTATTTGAGGAGATATTTCCTAATTTAGTTTAGGACTTTTTTAATTGATTAATGTATGTAATAGTATATGGGTTTATTATAATTTGTTAAACAAAGAAAGGTTCGAAATATCAAGGTAAGGTAAATATCCCAAAGAAGAAGAAAATATTCAATAGCAGGCTTCTTATTAAATATAAAAAAGAAAATTAGGCATGTAAAAGAAGAATACTAAGATATTAAAAAAGTACACAATAAATTAGAATGAGGTATAAAATATAACAATAATTTACAAAAAAACAACAACAATAAGAGGTATTTGTGGTAGACAGAGGTACAGTACTTTATTAATGCAATTAAAAGGTTAAACTAAAAACCTCTAAAATTCCCAGGAAGAAAATTGAAATTGGACATTTCCGACAGCACCAGAAGGCACCAGTAAAACGCGCGTTCCCGTATAACTGTCAGGCTGCAGGTCAGGAACCACTCAGATAGCGGGTCATTGGACGCATCCCGACGCTGTTGAACAAGAACCGACCCGTTCGGTGTGTCCGTTATCGTATCAACGAATCAATTAATTACTTTTTCTTTCATTTAAACTACTAGTTGTTACTTGTTGTGGTTTACAAACGGTCCGGGGTTCTCTCTTCCATGATGCACGGGTAAGCTAGCTAACGTTAGCCACGGAGCTAACGTCCCTGGTCCAGTGTCTGTGCGGGGAGAAAGTAGCGGAGTCTGCGTTCCTTTTTTTAGGGTGGCTGGGGGCGAGTAATTGGGAGTAAACATGGAGAAAAGTAATCGTTTTGTAGAGCTGTACTATTATCTCCAAGACCCCCATCTTGTCGCTCGATTTCAGCGCTTTTGTGGGGTACACGGGACGTTTTCGAAGACCGTCTCCAGCAAGGAAGCAGACCGGACTCAGTCGCACAACAACGGGGCTTGCCATCGTCCCATCACGGGGGGAAATGAGAGGAAAACATGGCCGGTTTCGGAGGAGCTGGGGAAGGAGAAACAGCAGGAGTGGGTGTTCGGAAGAGGGTGAAAAACAGAGGGGAGGAAAGTGAAAATCCTGCCCAGAATGGAGCACCTGTGTCTGCAACAGACTCCGGGGGAGAAACGGTTGCTGTGGGCAATAACGGTCGTAGTCTCCAAGGCGCTACTACAACCTTTGGTAACAGCGGTGCCCGTTCGGACTTTTCAGGGTCAACCGCCGGGGGAGAAAGGGTTGCTGTGGACAATAACTGTCGTAGTCTCCACGGGGCTACAACCGTAAGTCATAGCGCTGCACAGCATGTCTTTTCAGCGGCAAACGAAGAGAGGGAGACGGGGAAAGATAGTGACGACCCCCTATCTAGCAGCACGGTAAAACCCCTCCGTAAAAACTCTCTAACAGGCGACGCGGGTCAAGAGTTCCTCATCGGGAACCGGTTCCTGTACTACATGTTCACCTTCGCAACCGAGCTGGGCAACGAGCTGTTCTACATCATCTTCTTCCCCTTTGTTATGTGGAACATGGACGCCTTAGTGAGCAGGAGGCTGATCATGGTGTGGGTCTGGGTCATGTACCTGGGTCAGTGCACCAAGGATGTGATCGGCTGGTCCCGACCCGCCTCACCACCTGTGGTCAAGGTGGAGATGTTTTACAACTCTGAGTACAGCATGCCGTCCACACACGCCATGTCGGGCACTGCCATCCCCTTCTCCCTGTTCTTCATGACCTACTGCCGGTGGGAGGTACAGTAAATCAATATTTGATGTGTGTAAAGAGTTATATAATGTGTCAAATGTGAAGGGCGTCTGCAGCAGAGAAGGGGAAGTTTCTAGGAGCTGATTCTTCCAAAGAAGAAATCTTGCGAAAGTTCCTCATGTGATGTTTCACCATTTCTCTTTATTTGCATATACAGAATCACGAGCGACATAAATACTGCAATCATCTCTACACAGTCATACTTCGTCGTCAGTAAGTGTAGTTCAATGATAGAGCAGCAGAAGAGGCTAGTACCTTAATCATACTTGCATAAAAACACAATACCTACATTTTCCCATTGGCACTGTTCTAGAAATACACAACAGACAAAACGTTTTTTAGAAATATCCCTCTAAATATATAGTTAGGTCACAGATTAAAGAGTTTAGTCAAGACAAAAGAGGATATAATGAAAAGTAGAAACACCACTTGGCACATATTTATTTCAAAAGCATCTCTAACTACAGTCTCCAAAAGTAAATACAATTGAAACAACATCTCTAAAACAGTTTTACCAGTAACTGGCAATCTGGAAAACAAAATATTTTGTAAATATTACTCAAATTTAAATTGTCGTATTAACCACATTTAAACGAAATACAACACACAAATGCAGCCTATTAGTCTCAAAGTCATTTAAATCCGGAAGTGAGTTAGCATGTTACCACTACCGGTTCCCTCGTCTCAGAGTCAATGGGATTTCTCCATAGGATGTTGGAAAATAGCTGGAAATAAGGTCTGTGGTTGACACGCAGTTAAGAGACGGATCACGTTTTGTTCTACGACATTAAATACATCAGCAGTGACCCCACTGGTGATTTTTGAAGAGTTTACGTGTCTGAAAAACGATGGTTGTTAACAAGTGGCTGAATAGGACTACAGAAGTTGTCGAGGACGTTGTACGTCATTACGCCGAACACGTAAACACTCCCGCTAAGTTTGTTTGCCCCAGTTCTGCTTGTTTGCCTCTGCAAACTGTTAAAACAAACGCTTCAACTTGTACAATTTTGAATCTGTACGTTTGAATATCGATCTTAAGTTGGCGTGACGTTGAAGTCGTGCGACCCTGCTGTACTCGGCTGTAGTTAAGTTAGCATTTTGCTTCTGGCGACTAGATTTATGATTCGAAAATGATAAAAGTAGGGTAGACATGTGGATATTATCCGGCTAAACAATTATTGTGCATTTATGAAACGGGTTCGTTTTCCACAGACCTTATTTCGAGCTATTTTCCAAAATCCTATGGAGAAATCCCATTGCTTTTTTGTCGAGGGAACCCATGCGCAGCTTATTTCTGGGTAAATACGTCATCCCTGCACCACTCTTTACTCCCCACATTGCTAGAAGGAAATTGCGTTTCCTCACTGCCTTGCTTAAGGATACAGTAATTTAATTTGGTTATTTTGGCTTAAAACTTGTGTTCAACTTGTACAAATGGACCCCCTGCAATGCTACAGCAACACAAGAAAACATCTGGTGGCAACTCTTGATACAGGATCACTGAGAGCTTGCCCTCTGAATCGCGTCATTAAGAATTAATGTGTGGTCGGCCGAGCGGATACAGTGACAGGAGGTAATGGCCTTGGCGGCTGCTCAGATGTGAACATATTTGTTGACTCTTATTGAGTCTTAAATGCTTGTAGAACAGCAACATCAAGCTCATTGTTGGTACAACGAGACTAAAAGCCAAACTATGACGCTAAAATGCTAATTTACAAAGAAGGAAAGCATGTTTTTTTTATGTAAACAAATGTAGAGACCGGATAAACAGAGATTTTAACAATTTTAATTATAAAGTAAATTAATCAAGTCATATTTTAGATTTTTTGTTTTAAAGTAATTGGTCCTAGCTTCTCAAATGTAAATACTTAGTGTTTTTATTATAGAATAAGATCATAAATAGACATAAAGGTAAAAACAAAGACAACAACATTGAACTATTATGTACAGATATAATGTGCCTGTTGCGTTATGGATATGAGAGTATGCATACACATTGTACTTGGATTGATATTTAAAAAGCACACTAATTATATTTTGTAGTTTTGGTCAGTCAATCAAGCCATTTGGGTTGTCGTGGTGGATATTGTTTACTACTTTCTGACATTTTATAGGAGAACAAATATTATTTAGCCAAAAGTTGATGCCATTTTGAGAATGTTGTGGTGGCATTAAGCATGTTAACAGCTCAGAAAGTAATGCTTATCCTTCTAACATGTGTGGCTACAAATTAAAACAAACGTTCACCTCTTCCTCAACTTTGGCCAGGTTCATAAAACCTTATTGAAGTTTCCCAAAGCATTGAAACAACACACAGTCAGGAGTTTTTTGTTTTAACAGGCCCTTCTCTGTTGTTCTTTTCTTAATCTCCTCCTATTCACTCAGGAGGAACAACACTCCATTGTGTGTCCAGTCTGTACAAACCAACAGAAAGACTGTTTAGTTCACCTCTATTGTCTCACTGTGCATCCACTGTGAGGACACGATCAACAAACTGCAGGAAGCCCATTTGACTTTCATAGAACTGAAGGACGAGGAAAACTATTGGTAGATGGATGCTTATCACGCACCTCAGACTTTATGTCAGATTTATGGAACATTAAGTTGATTTATCGTTAAGGCAGGAAATTAATCATTAAATATAGTTTGAGTCATTTTTGAGAAAATCACACCATATATTTGCTAGTTTCAGCCACTTAAATATGATCATTTTTTCTATTTATCATTATAAATACAACATGTTTGAGTCTATTAGACAAATTAAATACTTGAATCCGTCATGTTGTGCTCTGGGAAATTGTAATGAGCACTTATACAGACAAACAAATTGATTAGAATGAGTATATTTGTCACAACAGCATACAAAACAGTAATTCTAAACATGTATTCCTATAATGCTCTGTCATACTCTCCAAAAAAATGCATGGCTTTCAGCAGTAATTATTCTATTGTGTTGGGGGGGAAAAGCCCACAGTTTTAAAAGGAAAACTGTGTGTGATCCATGTATTGTATAGTTTGAATCACACCAGGCGAGAGTAAGGGTGAGATTGATTTACGACCCTCTGCCTCCCCATGTGTCTGCCATAGCAGGAGATAAGAGAGTCAAACTCTGACCTCCAAGTGTGGGGATTCAAGATAAGACTGAAATAGTGTCTGTTTATCTCTCCTTTCTGCCAACAGCTCTTTCTCTACTCGTCAGACACAGTGTATGACATTTGAGCTAAACTCCAAATAATCTGTTCATGTCATTGTTGAACACAAAACAATCTATATTCAAAGTCTGACAATTCAAGCTGCTGACCTTATTGTGTGGAACATCAGATAAAACAGCCTGACGCATTTACATTTACTTTACTTTCACATGTTTAGCTTTACCCTCACTAGAATTAAGAAAATATGACTTACAATTACCTCAACGAACACTGACAGAACTGAAGGTCTGGGTTTTCTCATGCTTTGTGTACTTGGCCTTCTTTGCGAATAATTTAACAGATTGTTCCTTTAAAGTGCCAATACTGATTACTAGGGATGCTCCGATCAATATCGGCCGATACTCACTCTCTGCCGATCGATCGGTGCTCTCTAAAAACCGATCGCATGACGTAAAATGATGACGTAAAATACATGATACTTTTCTCTGTGCGTGGCAAAACAAGCTCACCAAAATGGCTTCACCAGTCTGGCAGTATTTTAAGGTGTCCGAAAATGACAATAAAATAGCGGTATGCAACGTGTGTGAAGCAGAAATCCTGCAGCTCCACCCGCTGTGACGGACCGGTGAGCGGAGCAAAACACACACTAAGAGTTAGACCTAACAAACTTAGCTATTTTATCTACCTCTGGAACTAGCAACTAGTTATAAATATATTTATTCTTCACTGTCGGGTCACTCATTACTGGATCAGTGAGTTGCATGAGATACTGACAGGCTGTCAGGAGGAGAGAGGGAGAGAGGAAAAGAGAGCGCTTCCGCTCATTTCTCCCGTGTTATTATCCAAAGTTAATGTAAACTTGAATAATGTACTTCATTTGAAAGTAATAATTATGTTGGTTGTTGTTTGTGGAAGCGCCAGTGAATGAGCCCCATTAACTGAGTTTTAAACATCACTTTAAATGGAAGATCCCCATAGGCCCCGCCCACTCGATCGGATCGGCGATCAGTATCGGCCGATACTGATTCCGGCGATCGGCCCCAAAATTGGCGATCGGAGCATCTCTACTGATTACATATTGGTTGATAGTCCAATACGTATAGTTTTGGACCACACATCAGTTCATAGTTTTTAACAAAAATATAAGCCTACTAAACAAATTCTAGCTTTGTGTTTTTCTTACATTGACGAGACTTAAACATTATGATTTCAATTTTAGCCATAAAGCAAATGTAATGTGAAGAACATTGACATTTATTTATATTTATTTTTTACCATAATCTTACTTCTTTATACTGGTAAGGTGTTGTTGTCCGATTTGTTGGTCGACGTCACTTTCCCACTGTCTTACTGCGATTCATCATTTCTTTATTGTGGTTTTTATGAATTAGCTGAAGAACCTGAGAAGACGTTGGTGTTTGGCAGTGCACACCAGCAGACAGACTTGACTAAGCTTGTTCATGAATCATTATGAAACTTATATAGGAATTATTGTCGGATTTATCAATGGCTTCTTCTAGCGTGGTTCCCATGGAAAGAAATCGCCAAGTGATTTAGTCAATGTTAGACAATGCCACTTGGTGAACATTAGGTATTAGAAGTATTTTCTACTGCTCTTACTAGCTGTTGCATACTATCAATCTCCACCTTGTCTTGTGCACATTTGAACTCCATGCCAACACATGGAGTTTGGTACTAACATTTCAGAGGATGGAGGTGATGTTTCCCTGTATTTCTGGGGTTTAGTTTACCAAGGAATATAATAGATTATCTGTGCAAAGTATTTCGGGCATCCATATCACAAAATTGCTAACTTGAACCAAGAGTAATTGATTGCAGATTGCTGGGTTTGTCCTACACCCCCCTCCTGCTTGCAGTAGCTGCTCTGTAAGCTGCTGACTTGTCTCAGCAGAGCAGGAATGTTTGGATTTGGATTTGGTCCTCATCCCATCCCACCAGCCTCCTCCAGCTCATACAGTAACAAGAGCCAGATGTCCCTCTCTATGGAATAAACTAGTAAAATGGAAATTAAAGGCAGCAATGAGGGACACAACAGAAAAGAGCAGTTCAAGGAGAAGACAGTAGAGATTAGAAGAAATTACACAATAGTCAGAATCAGAATATCTTTATTCTTCCCACAGAGCGCAAATTACAAGAGATGGCGAAAGCATGGAGGAGAGAAGAGGGGATTAAGACAGAAAAGTGAGGGAGGAAGAAAGAAAAACTAGACTAAAGGGCAAAGAGATGGAGATAAGAGGAGAGGATGGAGAGCAGATTAGATCAGCATAAAAATGGGACAAATATGAAAAGGAAATACGAGATTATAAGAGTTACTGGACGGAAAAGTGGTTTTAGTGGGATTATAAATCCTCATGATGTCCTCCAGTAGAGCCAGAGCAGTTAACATTATGGTAAACAGGCTTTGTGTGAGACTTCCTCCCTTGAGCGGGAACATTAGGTGGGAACATTACATCTTTTTCCTGAGCGCAATAACCATAACAGTATAGCGTTTCCTAACTCCAAACACGACTTTTACAATGGGGAGTATCAAACTCAAATCTCTTCTGTTGCATTCAAAAGGAGTTGCGTTACCGAAGAGTGAGGCACTTTTACTTGACAGTTTAGAAGAGGCCTTCTGCATAATTATTACTTTTACTTTTGACAATTCAATTACATTTATGCTGCTAATATTTCTCTACATTGACATGAAACGGGTACTTTTCCTTATAACGTAGTAGAACTGTCACATTTTCTATTCTAAATCAATATTTATCACTCAAATTAAACATATCTTATAAATAAATAGTTATTAGGTAGTGGTTATGGGACTTTCAACACAAGACGTATTACTCACAACTTAAGGTTTGTGCGTAACCCCAACAAATTGACATCTTGGCAGTGTTGAAGGCCAAACACAGCACACCCCGGGAGCAAACCCTACACTGAGGCTTACAGGCAATAAGCAGAGTGCAGCAAACCACAACCACACGAAAAACAACAACAACCAGCTGGCTGCGTCCAACATAGCTTTACAGCTGTTTCACAGACTTAAAGGCGGCTGTTTCTCTGCCAATACCTTCCTCGGACATGACCTCATTTTGGAAACAGGCCTCAGTTTATAATTGACGCTTTGAATGGACGCCTGGTGTTTAGAGAGACACCTGTAGAGAGGGTCTCAGAGGAATGTTCTTACTGTAACTAGACAATAACACATTGGAGGCACTGTGAGTTTTTCATCTTACCTGCAGAGTTTTGATATCAAATAGGTGAAATGTAACTGCTAAATTATTTGAGAGAATAGGATAATTAAGCCCTTGTTATTTATTTGCCACAAAGTAAAATCTATCTAATATTATAGGATTTGACACAATGTAGGTTTAAAAGGAATATGGTTTGTAATTTTAAGTAAACCATTTAATACTGAGTTAATGCTTTCTTGATCAATGCATTATTACATTTCACCAATTCTTTTCTCTTACGTGTTTATGGAACATATGAAGTCTCATATTATCTGTATTTGCAGCTACTAGCTGTTAGTACTGTTGAGTTCCTTATCCTATTCAATAAGCATCCAGCTCCATTCATCTGATGAGTCATTTCCCCTGAAGGCTGGAGGTGTGGGAGTCCCAGTGTTGCTTTGGGATTTGTATTGTCATTCTGGTGTGTGAGAGGAAATCTGAGCTATCTGAGCTATCTCAGCAACAATGAGGAGAACAAAAGGCTTTTAACAAGTTTGCAAACCTCAGCAGCTTTCATCCGTCATCTCTCTCCCTCAACTGTCACTCATTTTCTTTTTTTCTTTCTGGCTGCATTTATACGGCAAACCTGCATGCTGGTGCTCATATCCAGCTTTATTTTAGTCCGTGACCATAAATTAATAAACCGATTAGTCCATGGATAGATCATTTTTATTATCAGGAAACTATTTTGATTTTGTGAATAATATTTGTATAATTTTTCAGGCCTTAATTCCAATTGTAAGTGTTTTGAGAGCCTGAAAGATGATATCTTCTGGTTTTGGACTGTCGAACAGAGAAAGCATGAAAGTCACCCAAAGCTGCGAGACGTTGTCACAAGCTGACTACTGACAAAATAATACATTGAGGCAGAAATGTAAAAAATGTTTCTGTTATGAAAATAATCTAGTTAGAGCCTTAGTGTGAATCCTTGAGGTCTAACACATTTGTTGAACAGAGTTTTTCTTAAAAGTTGGAAACCTGAATTGGGTCATCGATGCTTGAAAGTAACTTTGAAATACCTTTTTTTACTGATGGTAAAACAAAAGCAATTCAAAATACACCACTTCCCGCTGCAATTACTGTTTTTCCTATGGTATTTAACTAACATGTTATGGATTATTAGTCATGTAAAAAATGTTTTTCATTTTGTTTGTTATAAACCTGCCTAAGCAGTTTGATCTCCAAGGTGTGTTTAAAAAGTGTCTCCTTTCACCTCCACAGTACCCGTTCTCACTGGGCTTCATCCTGGCTCTCTGCTGGTGTCTGCTGGTCTGTGTCAGCCGAATCTACATGGGAATGCACTCGGTCCTGGTACGTCCGCACACACACTCACTCACACACACACAGGAACACACACAGACAGTGTTGGCCATGCCGCCTGCAGTGCCAGATTGTCCTCATTCTGTCCGTCCAAACACGATAGCTGACACGTGGGAAACGGTATCCGAGCTCCAGAGCAGAGCTGGCAGCTCTGATGTCAGCAACACAATCACCTGTGTAACCGTAGAAGCACAACACGAATAACAAGCACACACAATAACAACACAAGTCTGAAATAACCGCAGTTTCCCATGCTAGTTAAACAGGTTTACAAAAAGGTTGGAGAGAGATCTTTCATTGGCCATAATGCCACCCTCACCCAGACCACGCCCATCTTCAAACTTAACCTTTATTTTTGTCTCAACCTCAAGTGTATAGTTTCGTAACTGCATATTTGCTTTAACTCTGACATCATATATCCACAGACAGGTATTTTAACACCTGGCAAAAAGTCAGAACTGGTTGTCAGGGTTAACAACCAGGGGGCAGTTATTCTATTTATTGGTTAGCGTAGTTTACTGATCAGTTTATATTGCATTCAACACTTAAGCTGATAGTGTATTCACACTCTGTTCCTGTCTTTGAACACCGTGGGACAATTTAGAATCCACTTTTGGGATGTGGATCAGTTCATGTGTCAATTTCTCAACCCAAAGTCAATTCAGTTGAAATTTTATTTTATATTTTATTAGTTTATTGTATACACCAAGGCAAATCTCTAGTTATTAACCTACTTGGCAATAAACGGTATTCTGATTATGAACAATAATCCTTAGAGAGCATTATGGCTTATTAGATGATGAATAAGGTAAATAGCACTAATCACAGCGTTTTCAAAACCATTTAAAGAGACTAAGGTAGGTGACCTCAAACCCTCTGTGGGGTCCTTGGGCAAAGGAAACAAGGAAATGTTGTACATATATTAAATGCATAAACCTGGTGTACGCTAAGAGAAAAGTTAGATCTATGAAGAACTTTGTATTCTTGTAAAGAATTAATCATAAACACGTTGGCTGTAAAGATATACACTCCACTGCATCTGCCTCCACCTTTTAAACACACACACACGCACACACACACACTCCCCATGCACGGAACCCTCTCTCTAAGCCAAGAGCCTCAGCAAATGTATTACAGTCTGTAACAAGGTGTTAAACAGAAAAACTCTTCCTCTTCACCTGATGAATGAAAAAAACATGTACATCAACATCCAAGAGTAGTAACAAGATGTAAAACACATTTTCCAGTAGAGCAACTCTTTAAAATGTCCTATTTAAAAATATCAGTCCTGTGTTATTTGTGTGTTGCAACAAGCTGGCAGGGTGTGAAGCAGGAAATCGTTCCACCCATTGATTATAAGCTTAAGACAGAGTCTGAACAAACATGCTCAACATGCTCAGGCCCGTATGCGTCTCTGCTCAGTGCAGATGTAAGTGATTAAGACAATAAACGGTAGCATCTCTCATTTATTACTGGAGAAACATTGACAAATATTCATGCTTGCAAAAACTTGCTCCTACGTCTTTGATCTGCTGCTCTCACATTATAAGATGGCTGCAGCACAGGTAGAGTGATGCAAACCATTATGTTACACCACTGTATGTGTGTGTGTTAACTCTAAGTGCCCTCAAGTATTACAATATCTTTCAAGTCTGGGTTGCACACCACTCATGGGGTGTGAGACACTGAATGGGTTGCCAAGAGATCCCCCCCCCCAAAAAGGCAATAAATAGATACAAATGTCTGCAGGGAATCTGAGTGTGCTCGCTTCAGTCCATAGTACAGAGCCTACTTAAAAAAGGGCTTTCTTCTCTATTTACAAGCTGGCTCTGGTGAGAGTTTACCCTCTGGACATCTGCCAAACACAACCAGTGTAAAATATGATATATTATAATTAACCTAGAAATTACTTTGCTGAAACTAGTATTTTATCAAACAAACTCTTGTGAATGAAAGACAAACCAACATGGGGATATAAAAGTACAAATACACAACTGGATTTCGGTCAAAATAAGTCAGTATATTTGTGGCATTAGTTAGAGCTAGGGTTGCTAATGTATTTTAGAAAATATATTTGAGGAAATACTCTTGCATCACGACTGAAATAAAACAATCAAATTCTCTGATACATGTATTTAATATTATTAGTATACTTTAAGTATATGTAGACTTGGCACGACTGTAATAACTCTGTCCATCCAATTCATTTGTACAACTTGACTTTCTAGAAAGATTTTTAGACTTTTCAAACTAGTCCTGCTTGAGTTGAGTTGGAACAATTGTGCTGGGTATTTCTGTTGGATAATAAAAGCAAATCTGGGTTATCTTGGTTAACTCGGTTATTATTAATTATGTTTAAGTACTTAAAGTGGATAAATAGTCTGTTTGGTGTAAATAATTATCTGGGAAATGATGTCATTCCCGGTGCGCTGTTGGGCTATGGCTGTCTGTTGCTTTGGTAACGGTCTCCGTGGTGTCGGCTGTGTCAGAAGGATTGATGGCTGGCGGTGTGGGAAAAGCAGACGTTACAGTGTGCTGGCTGGCGGTGTGGGAAAAGCAGACGTTACAGTGTGCTGGCTGGCGGTGTGGGGAAAGCAGACGTTACAGTGTGCTGGTTGGCGGTGTGGGAAAAGCAGACGTTACAGTGTGCTGGTTGGCGGTGTGGGAAAAGCAGACGTTACAGTGTGCTGGCTGGCGGTGTGGGAAAAGCAGACGTTACAGTGTGCTGGTTGGCGGTGTGGGAAAAGCAGACGTTACAGTGTGCTGGCTGGCGGTGTGGGAAAAGCAGACATTACAGTGTGCTGGCTGGCGGTGTGGGGAAAGCAGACGTTACAGTGTGCTGGTTGGCGGTGTGGGAAAAGCAGACGTTACAGTGTGCTGGCTGGCGGTGTGGGAAAAGCAGACGTTACAGTGTGCTGGCTGGCGGTGTGGGAAAAGCAGACATTACAGTGTGCTGGCTGGCGGTGTGGGGAAAGCAGACGTTACAGTGTGCTGGTTGGCGGTGTGGGGAAAGCAGACGTTACAGTGTGCTGGCCGTCCTCCCAGACAAACTTTAGAAGGTAATTCCACATCAGAGAATTTATTAAGGGCTTTTTGTGGCCGCCCCGGTTGGTGTCGCGGCTCAGACCTCCACCTCAGGAACCACGAGCACATCTGCTGGCTCTCACTGCTTCACACACTCAACATAACATCTGTAACTACATCAGCAGCAAACATATTCCTGTTGTCCTCTTGGTTAAACAAGACCTAGAAAATATATTTAGGACGATTCATTAATTCAGCAGTATTTAGATTTACAGTGAGAAAATGATAGGACACAATCCTGAGTCATCCTGCAGAGTTAGCCACGCCTCATTAATCCAGGGTTTAACCAAAGAGCAGTTCATCCCAGCTCTAACAGTAGCACAACTGTCTGTGACATCAGAGTCCCAGGGAGTTCATTAATGTGATGACGAGTGTCTTCATCATCTTAATAAATTGCATTTAAGAGCAACATTACTTTTGCATGTCAGGTGTTTGTAGTAGGTCTTCACAGTAAATGTGTTCCATATTCATAGAAAAACAGGAACATATACCCAATATGGCTTCCTTGGATTCAAAGATTCCCTGTTTTGCACTATTTTTCACAGAGGAAGTTCATGTAACCTGACCGTTAATGTTGTACATACCGTTCTAGTTTTTACAAATATTGATTAAAACATTTGAAGTAAGTTAAAGCTTAATTTGACTTCCTAATCAACTGTGGGGGAAACTTCTGTCGCAATGGAGAGTCAGGACTCAGAGAGACACGAGGAGAGCTGGAGCTTTGATGGCTAACACTGGTGGTTTATTTGGAGTTACGGCCGGAGAACTGAGAAGACAGGTGGTGTGTCACGAGTTGACACAGCGGTTGCCAAACCAATTCTGAAGAACTCTTCTGCAGCTCGAGGTTTTAACTAGTTTGCAGTGTAATAATCAACATTCTTCATCAGTGAGACTAAACAATTATGGACCCTGAATCTAACAAGAGCTCTCGTCCATAGAAAAGAATTTGTGCCAGGGAACCTACGTCCCTGAACAGTAAACTACCTCATGGCGGCTTGTGCTCTGTCATAGACTGGCAACAACAATGCGCCCAAGCTGCTCCTCCTTAAAAGAGATAGCAGCAATACCCAAGGCCATAGACCTATGCCATGGGAAAGGAGACAGTGAGAGGAGAAAATGATGAACTGTGTCGAAGGTTGAATACCTAAGCAAATTATTCCCTAACATCAACTACTACTTTTTTCACCTCTGGTGGTCAATCTGCAGAAGTATTTTTGTGAACAAACTGCATCGGAGGATGTAACACTGTCTAATCACAACAAATATACCACACCGCAGGGCATTGTTGTTCTGTTTACTAACCGCAGGGAACCGTTTAGCCATCTGTTTCCTTTCTAAAAGTACTTTTACTTTTTCTTCCTGTTACAGTTTGTATTCCACATGTCCCCGGTTTCTTACTTTCCCTCCCTTTCCTTCTCCTCCTGTTCCTGCATGAAACCAAAATAATGAATGTGAGCACTTGTGGTACAGTCAGGATAAAATCCTCCGTCTGTAACCCACCAACTCCTGCTGCTCTTCCTCATGTTCATTTCTCCTTCATGCTCAATCTCATAAGGATGTGAATAATGTCTGTAACCATAAAAGCCTTTGTAATTCAGCCCAGACTTGCATTTTAAACTGACTTTCCACCAGTAACAAGCTGTCGGGTAATCTAAATAATCCCTTAATGTCTAATCTCCCTTTAAGCAAGCTCTAAGAAACCATATTTTCTGAGATTTTCAAACCACAGCTGATATTTATTATCCCAGCATGACATCAGAGAGGAAACAAATCTCTGTAATTCAGACATATTTGGGTTGTTTGCTAGACTTAGAAGTATTTACAGTATATATCTCTATAATGGTGTCATGGATATATGGAGTTGTGTGGTAGGCTACAACATTAGCCAAATGTTCTTTGTCTACATGTATTTTTGGATTTGTCTCTCCCTTAAAAGCATGCTGAATTGGTTGTTAGCAGTTCCTGTTTGCTGTCTAACTGTAACCATTGACATATAGACGGTATTACTTTGATACTAAAGTGATTTAGAAACATTGTGATTAACAGGCAGGGTTAGGGTTAGGCAGTCTTTCCTGTTATGTCTATGCTGATTTTTGGATGTTTATTTGCAATGGACGCCTGTGTCGTAAGATGTAAGAGAGTTCAAATCCACCAAAAAAGAGGTGTATAATTAAACTGCAAGGGGTTAAGATCACGAGTCACCAGACAGCAGCTTTATGTTTTCATTACCCGCCACATGAACTGGATTGGTTTCAACAATGAGCTCAAACACAACATTTGGGTCCAGACCTCCGAACTGAAGTAACATGAGAAGGTTTGAAATGTGCAGGTCACCATGCACAGAGCCACTTTCCAGCTGATAACACAGCCTGATGTCTGTTCTGGAGGCTCATGGGAACTGTTTAGTTTCAGGGAGTGGAGCTCCACATGGTGAGCCATTAGCAGTCTGCTCTGCCAGGCCTGCAGGGCTCTTAATGTGTTCTGGAAATCATCCCACCCAATGCAACTACTTCCTACTGCTTTGTTCTGCTACTGATGATGTTTTTGTGACATTTACAGTACAAACCTTTTACCAGACGGCTCAAATATCACTCAAATGTTGGGTGTTTAAACACATTTTAAAGGCTTCATTTTTAACCCTTAGTTCTCTGTTTGTTTGGTGAACACGGCATCAACCGGACACTAGATCATCTTTTAACAGTTCTCCTCATTCCCTGTTAAATAGTTGTTTGGATAGGTTTCAGATAGAAAAGAACATTGTGCATTTATTTCAAAGTTTAGACTTTACAGATGTTAGCCGTAAGCTAGCTAGCGACCAATGCACATTCTGTTTCTATTCAGTTCAGCCTCTTACTGATCCAAAACATCTCTAGTTTCTTCATGTTATTTTCTCTTGACTCACTCCTTTTTCCTCTGGTCTCTGTACATTTACTGAAGCAGATTAATGAAGCCCTGAGGTATGGTATCCTAACGGCTTTTGCGATTCCTCTCGCGTTAGGATAGAGGACAGAAAGGATAGAGGATGTTTTAAGGTCCACAGATTAAGCCCTCTCCGAGGCAAATTTGTTCTTTGAGATTTTGTGCTGTATAACATATACAAGTTTACAAACACAATACAATACGATGAAAGTATTAGTAAATGAATAAGTCGCTTGATGTTGATAATACTTTGTTTTAATGATAAGCAGAAGATTATGTAAGTTATCCAAAACAGGTGCACTTATTGAACTTTTACAATCTTTATGAATGTCGGATCCATTAAGCCATTATAGGGTTCAGGTGGACAGCAGACAGGAGTCTAATTTAGGGTTATCACTAGCTCTATTTCCACCCATGCTGACATTATACACTCATGTATTTTCATTCGTTATGTAAAGCACTTAAGACAAAAGCATCTATCAAATAGCATGAACCTTGTGGACATTTTTACTTCAGTCAGCTCATATTGTTACAAAGCTTCTGGTCTTGTCAGTGGAGGAGAAAATAAGAGATGGCTGAAAACTCTCACTCACTATCATAAAGAAGGAGGAAGCAGACCGATAAACGTTTACAGCGGCAGCGGTAAGGGGGATAAATCACATCAAAGCTTTCGATTGTCGGACAGTAAAACGTGTCCTTGTACAGTCAGGCTGCCGGGACATGGGTTCCTGCTGAGCTCTGAGGCCCTCGCAGTTCAGAGCTGGTTAATGACTGACTGAGATCAGGGCTTATGTGTAACACAACGTGTATTTAAGCAGCCAAATAGATATTTAAACTGTAGCAGGACCTTGGTCTCCGTCCAGTGCTCCCGTTAAAGTGCGCTAACCTGCCAGGCAGCACTGGAAATGTTCCAGCGTTTGGCCAGTGGATTGAGGCTGGTGTACATTTACAGCAACACTCATTGATTTCTTATCCTGGGAAAGGTAGACACTGCTGTCCGCCTGCTGAGCGACTTTTACATTGACACTCTCCACCCTCTGTGCACACAATAAAACTGGAGAGTATTTGCATTGGCATGTTAGTATATCTACACTCCAAAACTCCAAAAACATTTAATTTTTTCTGCAATAAAATAGAGAAATACTCATACTGATTTCAACAAGGTACTAAGACATTCTGAAACAATTACTTCTACAATTTCTAACCTGTTAAGATCTATATTAGTTCTGAATTATTAACAATATAACAATCTTGGTAGCGGACTTTTATACTCAGTTTGTTTTCAGATTTTTGTAGGAAAATGTATGTATGTATGTATGTATGTATGTATGTATGTATGTATGTATGTATGTATGTATGTATGTATGTATGTATGTATGTATGTATGTATGTATGTATGTATGTATGTATGTATGTATGTATGTATGTATGTATGTATGTATGTATGTATGTATGTATGTATGTATGTATGTATGTATGTATGTATGTATAAAAGCGTCTCATTGCAACATTTTTATTTTCTGAATCATCAGTGAGGGTTTTTTAGTTCAGCAGGAAGTCTGTTGTCTGAGCGGTTAAATCCTCAGTTAGCGGTTAAATGCTCAACATTGGAGCAGGAAGCCAACTGTCAGTTTGCTGCTCGGGACAATAAAAAACGACCGTAATGAACTTTGTGTTTGAGTCCGCAGTTCATGGACACGTATAATTAATGTGTACATTCTTTTGCTCTCTCGAGTCATAATCTCTTTAGGAGGACCAAAATGTTCAAATGTTTTTTCCTATAAAATGTATTCCCAATCAAACGATTCTTGTCAATAGACTTGTGCGTAAGAACACTATTTTAAAAATAAATATTTTGCGAGCCTATGTTTGTTGGGGCAACGTAAACACTGCATTTCCTTCAGCCTGATGCCTAACGATTGTCAGATTAAATAAAAATGCATTGCAAACAAGCCAAAAAATTAAACATGTAGTCCAATATACAAAACATACACAACACGCACGAAAAAAAAAATTAAAATACATTAAAAAAAATAGAAACAAGTAATAATAATAATAATTCTAAAAATATATATTTAAAAAAAAAACCTAGTCATCCCAAATGTCCAACTTGAACCAACCATACCGTCATCATAAAAAGCAATAACCTTTTTTTTTGTATTATTACTTTTTTATTTAACACCTGCATTTTGACCCTGTGATTCAGTGGCTAAATACCTATCTTTCTGTTTCTGTATATTTTTCCTCCAGGACGTCATAGTGGGCGTCCTGTACAGCGTCCTGATCCTGCTCTTCTTCCTGCCGCTGCTGGACCTGATCGACGGCTTCAACCTGTCGCACCGCTACGCCCCGCTCATCATCGTCTGCTTCCACCTGGGCCTCGCCCTCTTCTCCTTCACCCTGGACACCTGGAGCACCTCGCGGGGCGACACCGCTCAGATCCTGGGCACGGGGGCCGGCGTGGCCCTGGCCTCGCACGTCAACTACCACCTGGGTCTGCTGCCCGACCCCACCCCGGAGCAGCTCCCCTACACCATGCCCCCCCTCAGCGCCGGCCTGGTGGGCCTGTCCGTGCTGCGGCTCGTCCTGGGCGTGCTGGTGCTGATGGCCATGCGGGCGCTGATGAAGGCCCTCACCCTCCCGCTGGTGTGCCGGCTGTTCGGGGTGCCCAGCACGGACGTGAGGAAGGCCCGGCAGCACATGGAGGTGGAGCTGCCGTACCGCTACATCGTGTACGGGACGGTGGGCTTCGGCGTGGGCTTCCTGGTCCCGCTGCTCTTCAGCTACCTCCAGCTCTCCTGATTGGATGCGCTGGTTGGAAAACAGTGAAGTTACAGTCATCTAATGCTGTTCCCAAGTTCACATCCAGAACCCCTCTTTAAGTTCTCTGGGTTGGATCTAAGGGGAATTAAAGCCTAAAAGCTGATCTGGGTGTTTTCAGTTTTCCTAATGTTGGCTCAGGTTGGGATCAGCAAGCATGAGCCGGGAAAACTGGTACATTTTAACGATTCTGAGACCAGTGATATCTTTCAGATCTGTTCTTTTAGATTTATTTAAAATCAATATAAATGGCGCCTCCAGATCCCGGGTCAAACCGGGTCGGAGCCAAACAACCACTCCTCCTCCAGCAGATTAATTCATATTAGATCAGATTCTAAAGACTACAGACACCACTGATGGCTACTGATAAATGACCTGTGTCTTACTATTTACAATTTTTATGAATGCATTTGTTTTTATTGAGATTTCCGACAAAGAACCACACAAGTACGTTTTTGGAAGACTGACATTTGTACTGCATTTAGCTGCAACGTGTCAGTGCCTTCAGGTGTACTGGAAGGCAGAGTTTAACGACTTCACACTGAAATATACCAAAGGCTGTCTTTTACTGTCTGAAAAGGGTTTAGAAACTCAATGTAAGCCTCTTCAAGTACCCAACACAGCTAATGGTACAAGGCTGCAGTTTCATCGCTTTATCTGTAAAATGAAAGAAGAAATTAAGAAAAATGGTGTTAAAACTCACCAAAAGAGCAAAACTCAAAATATTCCGTTGAAATCCTAAAAAACAGAAACGCAGCATATCCTCACATTCAGAGGATCTGCATCAGTGAATATTTTGAGTTCTTGAGGGAAAATGATGATTTATTGATTATTTAAAGGTTTTTCATTCAGTATTTAAACTTTGTGTGGTTCTTTGTCACAAAGCTTCTCAATCATTAATACACTTTTTTTTTTAAATCTCAAAGCAATATGATTTTATACTTCCATATTCCTGTATCAGAGTTTATCCTCATCCCCCCCCTCCCACCTGTGGAGTTGACACCTGTGTTTTAAATGTGTTGAACTTTGTCTAAACAGATCGACGTGTGTCAGGAATCATTTTGTAGGTGTTTAATTGCATGTGTATAGTTTTTCTAAAGGGCTCTCCCCACTATCTCTCGTTGTCTGTCTTTGTTGTGTCTTCAGGGGAATTATCGTCTGTTCTGAGGTTGATATTTTGTTCCTTGCTGGAGAAAAGCAATGACCGGGCACAAACTGTATGATCCAGAAGAAACTGAAGGAAGTGACACTTTGTTTGGGAAATGTACAGAGAAGTTTAAAATAGTTTTTTATACGGGATGACAGGAACTGGACTCAGCTTCTTTTTCTTTCCTCTAACACTGTAAACTGATGGCCCTCCACTTCCTGTGCAGAGAGAGTCTGTCGGCAGGAGGAGAGATAGCGCTGATCTCAGGAGGGAAGACGCGTGGATTGCTGAGCGCGAGGTCAGGCAACAAATACATATCCTGCACAATACAGATTTATAGCTTTTCTCAGCTAAACCATTCAGATTTTAGAAGAGAGAGAATTAGAAAATATACACAAAATAATATTTCGATTGTGGATCTCATTAGAAATATCTCAAAATGATCATAGTAGCTGAGAGAATGCATACAATCTTAAAATAATCTGCCTTTTTTTCCTCATTTATTTATGTTCTTAAAATCTCGATTTAACTTACAGTGCGAGAAAGTTTTTACTATTAAGGAACAAGTCAAAAATGCAGACATTTCTAAATGTGTACTTCACTTCTTCTAGTCCTGCTTGTCAAATCTTTTTAGTTGATTCTAAAATGTTTGTGTCCATGATCGCAGCATTGACCGAAAAATGCTACTATTTTGTAATTCTGCTTACAGGAATAGAAACAGTTTGATTGTGTTTCTGTTGGTCCTTGTATAATGGCAATATCAAGACATCGCGTCAAAATTCCGTTTTTTACACGATACAAAACCAGCTCAGTTATTGTTTCTGTGTCTGAAATAACTGCCTGCAGCCCTAAACAAGATGGATGCATGATAGATTTTCACGCAGGATAAAACATGCGTTCCAACTGTTTTTTATGGGATAAAACTTGCTGTGAGAATTGTTTTTAGTTTTTTCTCAGCGTCTACACAGACTTTCTCTCCTCCTGTCGACCTCTCGCACAACAACTGAGTCACAGAAATAAAGGAAGACCACTAAAACTGTTTCAGTGGAAATCCACTCATCTATGGACAAATCTAAACTGTTCCCCCTGTGCCTATTTGATATATAAATAAGAAGATGATTATCATGAACTGGAAGGAAAGGCCCAGTTAAACAGGTGTAACTGCAGACTGCTTCTCTTCAGCAGAACATCTTTCAGAAACACCAGGGATGTTTCCAGATGTCAGCCTCACACATTTCCCGGTGCAGAAAGACTGAACCTCTGCACAGATTCACACATTCCTCCTCGTGTTGATCCACTGCAGCGGCTGTGGGTGAAGTGCCTTTTTTAGAGGCTACAGAGTGCTGAAGACCAACGGAGATCAAGAGTCAAGAGTCTTATTGGCAGCGAGGGCAGCGAGTTGTATGTTGTTTGTACGGTACTGTCCTTGTATAAATGCACTGTTCCCAGAATGCACTGTGTTCCCCCTGAGCCAGGCAGGCGGAGGAAGCTGGTCCTAAATGTTCATATTAGGCCAGAGTTTGTTATCTTATCAGAAAACTGTTAACGCTTTGTGAGGATTTAAAGCAGGGTTCAGGACTTTAACTGCAGTCAGATATTAGTGTTTTGTCTTTTAATTTTGTAATACATCTATTTATTATTTGGTTTTAAAAACTGATAACTCTCACACAGGAACTCAAGCTAATTGGTTATCAAAAGAATAGTTTTGACTCAATAATACATCAGTAAGAATAATCCAATAATGATTCAACACAAACCACCAGGAGTACTTTTCATTTGGAAACTTCAGGAATATTTTTCTGAAAATACTTCTTGCTGTCTGTTCAAAACTAATGCAGGAAACACACAATTACTGATTACTTGCAAACTACTTACTACTATACTACTTACTAGTTCAAAAATCCTTTTGACCAGATTCAATTGGAATAATCTGATCGTATCCTGAACAACATCTTTAAGCATCAGTTTTAAACCTGACATTTCTCTTGTAAGTAAATAGAAAGCTAGAGGACATAAATGGACCTGCTTCCCCTTTAGCCCGGCTGTGATTGGTCGATTCACTTCCTGTGGCCTTGCCTTGTGCACAAACATATTTCTGTTTGTTGGTTTGTTTTTGTTTTTGTCTCAATGTGGTTTCCTCTCTGAACCAGTGAAACAGGAAGTCTTTCCCTGTTGATTGTTTTTTTGTTTTTGGTTCATCAACAAAACAGACAACCCCTTAAACCTGAGGTTGAGTTACATTTGTTCAGTCTCACATGCCTCCTTTCTGACAATAGATTTTAAACCTGTTATTATTCATCATTTGATACACATGAAGGTTCAATATGAGAGTGTCTGCAAAGTGTGGATAACATGGAATTCAAACATAATCATTTAGAGGTTTTGGAAGAGTTTAGTTAAAATCTACATATTTTCTCTTGTGGTGTTTAAGATGACAAGTAACGCAAAAGTGAAATATTGACCTGAAATTATAATTTTCAACCACAACTGGGACACTGTAGATATATTTAGCAAACTGCCATAATCAGAAGAAGCTTTGAACGTGTTGGTGTGTGTTTACATCTTGGCAGCCGGACATTTCCTCTGCATATGGAGAAGCGATCGAGGAAATAAGATAGAAACATCAAATTAAAACCAAACTTCCTGACAGTGATATAAATAACGTGAGGCCTCCAAAAGACCCCCCCCCCCACATCCAGTTTCATCAGTGTGTGTTGTTGACCGACCTGAACAGAGTGTTGTTTTTATGCAAGATTTGATTTAATCTGTGGTAACTTTCAGCGTTTACTTTGCTGAGTAAAAGCCGCCTGATGGTTTTATTTGTTATAATAGAAAGCTCTGGCATCTGATAAAGTACAAAAAAAACTATTACAGCACCTGAAAACAATTTGGTTATCATTTCTAAATAGGTGGGAAAGATTCTGTGTTTACAGTCCTCAGAAAAACCCAGATTTAATACATTTTTATTACAAATTCATAATGAACCCCAAGATTTTTGTGGCATCTTTTATGCCCAAATGTCTTCTTTTTAAAACCCAATGGCCCGGCTCTGCTCTGAACAACATGAACATATGTTTGTCTTCTTTCTTCCTCAAAGACTGGATCTCAGAGTTTTTATTCAGAAAATATTTCTCACGTTGACCAAATATACAGAGGGGTTGATCTGGGTAGCTCCAGCTGCTCCTCGCTTCCCTTTAGTGCCTTGATTGTTCAGAAAAGTGTTATGCTATGTGTTAAAATTCATTTGTTTTTAATTACCTTTCATCCTGTCCTATCGTGTTGCCTTTTGCACTTTGTAGCTGCGTTAATGTGGAAAAAATGACTGAAGCATTTTCCCACACTGTCACTCATTTGTCACTGCCTTTTTTCAAATGTAAGTGAGTCACTGTCGTTCAAAGCTTTGTGTCAATGTTAAATAAATTCAAGAAGATTTAAAACTTTTGCTGTTTGTATTTGAATTTATTGACTGTTTTCATGAGAAAAATGGGTGAAACAGTCACTGAGTTTTGGCCACTGTATAACTCAGTTGGTAGAGCTGCAGGCCCATATGGTTCGGTCCACTGTTTACTTTTCATATTATTAATACAACAAATAAATCCAAAAATGAATCTAACGGTGCGTTGGCTCCCACCACCAACGGTCTCCGGTATAAACAATTACACCAGGTGCCCAAGGATGCCTTCAAAATAAAAGCATAAAGAACAAGTTTAACTACCTTAAATAATAACACTAAATAATAATAAACTTGGACAGAAAGAAAATACATGTTTTACTATTAAATGATATAAAGCAGTATATCGCTCCAACAGCTAATATGTTTGTACTTTTACTTAAGTAAGGTCTGAATGCAAGACTTTTACTTATAGTTTGTCTGCTATGGTGTCACTTTTTTAACTGAATCGCTCTGAACGCGTGACCATGTGCAGCTGCATCAACCAGGAAACAGCTAAATCATTTAAGACATGAAGTGAAACAGTTCAACAAAGTTTTAGAAGTTACTTCAAAGTGTTCATGTTTGTTGTCTTACCCACAAGACAAAAAACTCACGCTTTTTATCTGCAGTCCATGGGTGCCCTCCTTTAATGTGTGACAGACATCTGTTGTGGCTGATTATTTTTGAGGGTTTTTAACGTTGCTTCTCCAGTGTTTACCTTACTGCTGCTGCAGAGCTGCACCTCATCCACAGATGGTGGTGAAGCGAAGTGGTGGTGTGTCACAGGACGGACAGTTTTCCACTTCGCTCTGCCAGCGCTGCAGCACAGGAGACAGACTCCAGCCGCTGCCCTGAACATAAAGACATTTATCTTGGTGCCTTCCTTAGTTTGTTATGTCATATTCTCATTATCTCTCTGTGTACACTTATCTGTGCAATGTTGACTGCGACTCTTAATGCTGTTGCTATGAGACGCCCCTACAGGAATTATTAATGGTTTATCTTATCTTCTTCTTCTGCTACTCCCCCTCCTCCTTTTTCTTTTTGTTCTTTTTCTTTATTGTTTTTTCTACAATCTTTTAGTTAGTCTGTTAGAATTATATCTTTGTTCAGCACTTGCATACAGTAGATAAGATAAAATGTCACCTTTTCTTTTTTTCCACAGAAAGGTTTAAAGTCGGTTCAAGGTCTAACTGCTGTTTAAACCTTCAAGCAAGTAACACTAGCCTAACATAGTATATTGGGTTACAGAAATTCAGTCAGTCCTTGATAATACCATGTTTGATTTTTTTTTAAAGTTCTAAGTAGATATGCAAACCAGTTTAGGCTTCAGCATGAGGGCAGTGCAAACTAGATAAAGAATAATTTATTACACAAAGTATACTAAACAAGTAATATTTCTCTTATCTCAAGTGTCACATGATTTAAAGCAGACAGAAGGTTAAAGTATTTTTTGTTTAATTTGTCTAATTTATCCAATGTGTTTATGTGTCACAAACTGCAAGTTGCTGCTGCCACCTGCTGGACTGATACAAGTAAATGTACAATCTCGTGCTCGCAGAAAAAATGGCTATAAAATGTTAGAGCAATAGGCATCGATTCATATTGTTTATATATTATGAATTATTTATTATTTATTAATATCTTTGAATTGATTGATTAATATAGTCTGAGGATTGTGTAATGTGACAAAGCTGTCAGTATAGTATTTTAGTACTTCTTATCTTATCTTATCTATTTAAAAATATATATAAATTGAATAATATTTGGTTAAACAGCAAGTCTTCGTGGTCCCATTATTTATTATTACTCCTTTTTGGATTATATTATTCGCTAACCGCTCCCAGATCAGCGGAACCTTTTATCGGGGTAGGGTTCCGACACGGCCGTTAATATTGTGACACAACCTATTTCCTCCATGCTTGTTATAACCTAAAGTAGCGTGATTTAAATATCAGTTTATTTTTTTACTGGTTTTTCTTTAAAACATTATTTTAAAATGCTTTATAATAACCTAGAGTGAATTGCGGTGTTTTCTCCCAAAATGGCGACGGACGAGTCCAAGTAGACAACAACGTGTATGGTTCTTTTTTCCTTTAGTTGTGGTGTGGACACTTCTAGCAAGTAGGTAGGTTTAAAATAGCACTTTATTACACATACATAACAACACATAACTTAGAAAGTCCAATAACTGATCCAAACGGTGATTGTGGTTTTAATCCCTCCAAGTTTTAGGAAACCAACACCAAACTCAATTCAAAAAATATATATATTTATCTTTATGGTTCTTTATTTAGTGGCAAATATCATTATTACATAAATACCACTCATGCCTTGCCATTTTTTATTTTAATGTGCCTTATTCGGCATAGGTAATAACCACCAAACGCCACATTATTTTCTATAAATTGCGGTGGGAGAGGTGTTAAATGGTGTTAAATATGAACCTTCTTTCTAACCTTTATTGTTATTTTTATTGTATGCCGAATTGCAAAACGGTGTCCTGTGATTAATACAACAACACAAGTGATACTAATGTGCACGTAAACAAGACAAATAAGCGAGGACACATTCATTGATAAGAAACTTGAATTGAGTTTTGCTATAAAAGAGTGAGGACACCATACAATTCAATGAATAGAGGTTAAAGAGGTTAAAAGTATCAAAACATGATAAAAACACAAACCGGGGAAAGATTGAAGAGACAATCAAAGTTGACACAAATTATGGGGGCAGGACATATTTAAATATTCTAAAAATAAATAGGGATTTCTTAACTGGACTTGAAAGTGAATCGCCATCAATCATACTTATTTTGTCCAAAAGTATATTATTTAAACTGTCTGCTCTAAAGTTTGCCATTGCAAGTGTCAAGAGCCGCACTGCATTTTGGGAAAGTTGAGTATGTCCAGTAAGATCACGTGTAGTCCTCAGAAAATTATTTTAAGGGAAACTAAAAATAAGCACTACAGTGAGTATAGGCTGATTTGAACAATGTGTTTCCTTCCTGTTCAGTGTGTTTGAATATTGGCTGCCATGGAGGGTCTGGAGGAGAAGCTGAAAGGTTTGTCCCTCGCCCGGCGGTCTCTCCCGGAGGAGCCCACCTACCTGCTGGATGTGGCCCTGCAGCCGGCCGGCCTGCTGGCTGTTGCCTGCTCCAACTTCACCATCCACCTCCACAACAAGGACACTCTGAGCCTGGTGGGTCAGTATCAAGGCCACAGCGGCCCGCTTTGTGGGGTCGTTTTCTCCCACAACTCCCCTGACTCCCTGTACTCTGGTTCTGCTGATGGGACGGTCCGGGGGTGGGACGTCCGCCGCCCCGGGTCAGAAGCGGTTCAGGTGTTTAAAAGCGGCCCGTCACACAACTACTGTAGCTTCGACTTGAACTGCAGCGACACGCTCCTGTGTGCCGGCACCGAGCAGGTGAACGATGAAGACAGCTTCCTGGTTTTTTGGGACGTCAGGAAACCAGGCGGCAAGCTCCTCGGGGTGTATTCTGAGTCGCACAGTGATGACATCACACAGGTGATTCTTGCCTATAACTCTAAACAACTATTTACCTCTGGCCAGCAGAGAACTCACCTCTCTATGGTGTTCTTGAGTTATGAAATTGGAATCTGTGAATCTGTGTATGAGGCTTGAAGTGAAGCTAATGCAGTAGTACTTAATCTGGTTGGGTTTATAGATAGAAATGTAACTGCAGGATTCTTGCCTTTGAGTTTCTTTTTTCATGGTTAAATGCACTTA
This sequence comes from Dissostichus eleginoides, assembly GCA_031216635.1. Lineage (NCBI taxonomy): Eukaryota > Metazoa > Chordata > Actinopteri > Perciformes > Nototheniidae > Dissostichus > Dissostichus eleginoides. The sequence goes on from CM062275.1 coordinate 23,512,410, forward strand.
TTGTAAGTCGCTTTGGATAAAAGCATCAGCTAAATGAAATGTAATGTAATATATCTTACCTTATCTTATCTTTAAGGTCTGCTTCCACCCTCGAGAGAAGGACCGGCTGGCGTCAGGTTCCACAGACGGCCTAGTGAATGTGTTCGACCTTAGCCGGGGAGGTGAGGACGAGGCACTGCTGGCCACCTGTAACAGCGACTCGTCCGCGGGCTCGGTGTGTTGGTCCGGAGCCGAGTTCACCCAGCTGCTGTGCCTCAGCCACGACGAGGGGCTTCACCTGTGGGATCTGGGGCAGCTAGACACCGACGAGCCCCTCACCATCTTCAGCACCTCCGACGCCCGCGGCCTGCCTCTGCTCGCAGACGGGGGGGGCGTGGATTACCTGGTGGGGTGCCGGTGGCTGCAGGAGGCCCAGAGGCTGCTGGTGGTTGGAGGGAAGAACAGCGGGGATCTCCACCTGATGGAGTGTGACCATGCTGGGCTTCGTCTGCTGAGGACCCTCGAGGGGGGTCACTCTTCTACGGTGCGCTGCTTCCTGTGGGACGCGGCAGGGGAGGCTTTGTTCACCGGGGGGGAGGACGCTCAGTTGCTGCTGTGGAAACCAGGAGGGGAGGAGCTCACGTCGGGGAAAAGTAAATCCAAGAAGAGCGAATCAGCTTTGAGACTCAAATCAAGGCCGCAAAAAAAACATGGCTACCAGAGAGAAAAGAAGGGAGCGTAGCGAAAATTCTGAATCTCACTGACTTTACTCCTCTGCCAGATTACAGACTGAATGTCAATGCAAAGGGAAAATATGGTCTCCCAATTTATGAACTAACCCAATAGATTTTTTTGCAATTGCATGCTGACATGACTGCATACTACATACTCAATTTGTATGTACTTCATTCTGGGCTCTATATTTATCTTTAAGTGCCATTAGATCAAGACTGTTCAAACTGAAGTAAACTCAGGCAATATGCTTTCTCTGCACGACATGACTGTATAAAATATTTCAGATCAAAACTACCGTTGAATTAACATTGTTAAACATCGATGTGAATCAACATTACATCTCCCACTCTATTCAATATGTTCCAGTGATTTTTCAAGGAAAATTGAAATATTTACAGATTCTTAAATATGTTTATACAGTACATCATATATAATGATATGATCTTATTTGTACTGAAATGTCACTTGCCATAATTATTTCATCTAAACGTTAGGTATTCAAACAGTCTTCTCTAAAGTTTGCAATCGGACAGTCTTTAGAGCCGCAGTGCATTTAGGGAATTTGAGTATGTCCAGTAAGCTCAGGTCTTATACTCATAAATTCTTGCAATCTACTTCACGGATAGGCTTTTATTACATGCACAAAATCCACTTACTTTGCAGTCTGAAAACACTCCACATTATTTTGACGTCACACCATCTTAGTATGAATAGTATGTTAGTATGCAGTTTTGTGATGTCCAAAGTCAATAGCACATACCAATCCTAAACAGGTTCGGAGTATGAAGTATGTTCACGCTGGAAAAACCAAACTAAGACTCAAAAGATTTAATTAAAAAGAATATTTTCCTTCCATGGAGCATACAAAGGTAACAGAATAACAACTCGGAGCCAAACCACAAAGCTCTTGGAAAATGAAAAAAACAAAATAAAAAACAACTTTATATTGGTTAACTTTGTCCGATTTGTTACTTGCCAAATCATTTTTACACATCTTGCATACTACGTGTAACAGCTCTTGAATACTATCTGAAAAAACAATATACTGTGAATCTTAATAAAGTGTACACAGCTGAGGTTTCTCTAATATTTAAAGTTTTAAATAAAGATTTTTCAAACGTTTTATACTGTCCATTAAAGTATAATTTTGTTGTTGTAATATTCCAACTTTAAAGCCCCTGCAAAACGAACTGTTGTTCCTGCATCACATCCTGAAAGTCACCGGAGCCGCTCCGCAGGATCACGCTGAGGGAGCAGCTTCACTCTCAAATAGCAACGAGTGGAATAACATGATTGGCAGTGCGAGTGTGTGTGTGTGTGTGTGTGTGTGTGTGTGTGTGTGTGTGTGTGTGTGTGTGTGTGTGTGTGTGTGTGTGTGTGTGTGTGTGTGTGTGTGTGTGTGTGTGTGTGTCAGGCATGAAAATCACTCACCTTTCGGCGAAATTCGCCGTTTTGAAACCAAAATAGGTGACCTACGTGAATCGTGTAGATTCGATGAGAAAATATTTAAGGGGGGGGGGGTAGGTTCAGAGGCCGTATGGTACGCACCGTTGGGTGACGAGTGGAAGACGAGACCCAATCACTGCCGCTGAGAGAGTCTCTCAGCGGCAGTGATTGGGTCTGTCGTCTTCCACGGTGCGTACCGTTACGGCCTCTGAACCAGCCCAGAGATTCAGTGAACTGCGAACAGGTGCGCGTGCCAAAAGGGACCTGATCATTGGTTTACAAGCAGTTCGCTTCGCTCGTGCTGACCAGAGCGGGATCCAGACCACCATCAGAAGCTGAAAGCACGCCTGGCCTCGGCGATTCCGCACAGCATGAATCGCTCCCGACTCGGGGAGGTAGTGACGAATGTGTAATGTGAACACAGCAGGAGAGAACGCAACGTTAGACAGCTAGCACTAAAGCTCCGGTGGAAAATGATTAGCTAACGCTACCGTTAACGTTAGCCTAACATTAGCTAGATATCGTTAATAAAGTTAGATGCTAGCTTGTATAGCTTACGGTAAATCACAAAAAAGAAAAACTGGTTAATGTTAGTGCTACTTTCTAAAATCTCTACAACTCGTTTTTCCAGGACGTGTTGATGATTTTGAGGTGAGACACTAATACAAAACATTATTTTTGCAGAATGAGTGTGTTAGGGGAGAAGGATTCAGCCATTGTTAAACAGCTGGATGCTGGATTGAAATGCAGCTGGAACTGGTCGTGGCTAAAACTGGAAGGCAAGGTCTCAGTAAAAGAGCAAGAGGTGTCCTTTCATCTAGGAGATGTATTCATCAAAATCAACAGGCAGGGATTCGCCAGATGCATTCTCTGCCACAAAGAGATCAATTATGCTAACAAAGGCAGCCATGCTCTGCAGGCTCACTGCCAGACGGAAGTTCACAAGAAGAAGGTGCAGATGATAGCTTCCACTCATAGTGTTGCCAGCAGCTTCCTTCCAGCATCAGCTAGGGTGAATCCAGCAAGCCAGAGTCAAGCCAACCAGGGGTCAGAAACAATCAGGCAGCAGTGCCAGGGAAAGATCCCCGTACCAGTTATAAACCGCATAGCAAATGCAGAGGTAGGTGGCGTAGGCCTGTTAGTCAGCACAGGCAGCATAGACAGAGTACACTAGCACTTTGAGATTGTTATTTTTATTATAACAATAATAATAATAATTATTATTATTATTATTATTATTATTATTCACAATCAGCTGCGGTCACTGGCAGCATCATCACCTAAACATGGAATACACTAGCTTTACATTAATTACATAATTTGTGTTCTAGGCAATGGTCCTTGGAACCTTGGCGGAGCATTCCATCCCGTTTTCTAAGGCTCCTGGAAACCACTGTATTGTGTGTTTTAGGCTATCTTTGCCAATAAAATGTATTAAAATCTAATTACATAACATTGTATTGGCTGTCAGTCATGATGGAAGAGTAGACAAGTTAAGTTACAGCATGTCCACCATCTGCATATGCATTAAGCCATTTGCATTAAGCCCTTACCACATTGTGCCTCATATACTGTAAATGTTAGACCCAGTGACAGCCTGGCATGAAATGTCTTGCATAATACTTAGTAAGGAGGCCATAATATTTTTGACTCATGGCTGAAGTTAAGTTTCTCCAGCTCTCCCCAGGTTGGCAAAAAAATGCATCTCAAAATGCATCAGATTGATGCTTTAAAATATGGAATATTCAACATTTTCTTCCGGGGGAGCATGCCCCCGGACCCCCCTAGAGGGATAATATCCTTCTCACCTTTTTCACCCCTGACCTGTGTGTGTGTGTGTGTGTGTGTGTGTGTGTGTGTGTGTGTGTGTGTGTGTGTGTGTGTGTGTGTGTGTGTGTGTGTGTGTGTGTGTGTGTGTGTGTGTGTGTGTGTGTGTGTGTGTGTGTGTGTGTGTGTGTGTGTGTGTGTGTGTGTGTGTGTGTGTCCACAGCAGTCCTGCAGTGATTGAGGCTTGGGAAACAACATCTTTACTCACATTAAGCACAAGAGTTTTTGGGAAATGTATGAAAAATGTGTTTATCACATTTAACACCCAGTTGTAATAAAACAAAACACATGAGAGTCATGACTCAAAATAACTTTTAAAGAAAATCCTATTAGACGAGAAATCCATTATTTTTCCACTCATACTATCTCAAATAAATGTGCAATTATTTGAGCAGTAATACTTAAACTGGGTTAGTCTTTTCAAGTATCATTAAGGCAGTTTGCTCTTTTTTATGATACCGTTATCACTTATTTTACAGTAACATTTCTGGAAACCAATCGTCAGTTGTACAAATAGCTGCAGCTGTAAAAATGTATTATACTGGAACTATACCTGCTTTTATGGCTGACACTGTAAGTAAACTGGTATAATATATCACAAATATATATCTTATTTGGAGAAAAAAATGGCAGTCTCAACTGCAAGTTAAAAAAACGGTCTTATTCTTGACAATAAGATTCAGCATAAAAGAAACACTCTTGATTTTAGACCAGAATTACCGAAGGAAACTGGACTTTATAGAGATATTGTCATGAATTGGGCCTATAAGCATAATTGACAAGTGAATGTGGTTGATGCAACCTTTGTGAAGTGAGGCAATGTGAACTTTACAGATTTTTAAAAAATGTTCTTCTCACAAATTTGTGAATATCTTTTTTTGTGTGCAAATGTAATGACTATAATCCTTTACATTTTTGTTTACGTTTTTTCTCTGAATATTAATTTACAGACCTCCCCTTGCTCAGTATCTTTTTTTTAAACCTACATTGACTCTAATTGCTTTTAATATAAGTATAAAGTAGAAGTTCAAATATAAATAGGCCTACTGTAGTAAAGTACAAGTAAGTAAGGGAACACCTTGCCCACCGTTTACCCCCCCCCCCCCCCCCCTTTCGAGTTCCCCCACGGACATGCCCTAGTAGCATTGGCTATATTCATAGACAGTATATGTTTAAGTTATGTAACACTTTTCCTGCTAACATATCCCTCTCTAATCTAGGGGCTTGCACAGAAATCCACTCATCCTTAACACAGCGCTGCAACGTGCTGGACATAAAATAAACCATCAATAAAGCCTGGTCGTCAAAGTGCGAGTAAAAAAGTGTAGAAGCAAAGGGCTGGGCCTCGGACAGGTTTAGCCTCATTCCTACACGCTGTGTGTTGGAGACTCCGCACAAACACACTTTGCGTTCAGCCCCGATATCTCTTTCCTTGTCCCTTCTCCTCTACCTAACCATCAGATGCAGACGCTTGCACTTTGATCGACATTGCCTCTCGTCCAATCACAGCGCTTGACATTGCTCCGGGCAGCCAATCGGCGTCGTACGTCGACGTTTAACCCGTCAGGCACGCTACTGTGCGGCTCTGTTATGTGTACCATGGTCTAACCCAGCCAGTGTTGACAATAGGGTGAAAAAGAAACAGCCCCGAATCATAAACGAGCTAAAGGATAAAACACCACAAATCCAGGGGTTTGGGGAAGACAAGCAATTGAATCAGTAACAGGAATGTAATTGCGTAATCGTTTTTTATACAGCCGTGTTTTGTTATTAATGGGAGTTTGAGGATTATTCCGTTGGAAGGAAAAAGGGCACTCGTGGGTTTGGCTGTTTTCAGGCCAGATTTTCCTGCTGTTTTGCCCGCTGCTGCTGCTTGGGGGGAAAGGCTGTTTTTGCACCGTGCTGGAGGTAGCCTGTTAGCCCCGATATATTTCCAAACATAGGATAAACTCCTCCGCCGCCGTCTCCGTTGCAAAACCCACAAGAGGATCAAGGTAAAGTACTACGATTGGAGAGCTAACAGCCAGTCGGTCGGCTGCAGCTTGTCGGGACTCGGGACGGTGTGTGTTTCCCCGGTCTGTCACTTAGCATTAGCACTGCTCCCCCTCCCCCTGTATTTACATCTGGGATGATGGGTGATCGCCCAAGTCCGCCCAGGTAATGTTATTTTATTAGCATTCATGTAAATATTTAGATTTGATCTAAATGTTGTGTTTTTGTAAGATGCACTGGAAGCTAGTTGGTGGCTAACAAGCTAAAGGCTACAACTTGAGCTAACCCGCGATAGCTGTAGAGCTAACGTTAGCTAGCTATCTTAACATTCCTTTTTTCTTTAATAAAACTGGAGAGCTTTGATACTACGATGAATCGTGTCAATGTCAGTCATATTTAATTGATTTGTGTGCTCTGAGGAGACAACTAGCTAACGATGGAAGCGTTACATTGAGACGCTTTGTAACGGTTAATCGGGAAGCTATCGTTGCTAGCTAGCTAGCTGGCTAACGTTGGTGAGGTTATCGCGCTGTCAAGTTTTGAATAATATGCTGCTTTGCTGCTGCCAGGCCCAACATGGCCAAGCTAACGACACCTCTTCTAAAAAAAAATACTTTTGAACATACATGTGTAGCTGATAAAGGTGGTCGAGAAAGTATTTAGATCTGTTACATAAGTTAACGTACAAATACCACAATGTAACAATAATCTGTTACCAGTAGAAGTCATTCATTGGAAATGTTAATTCATTGAACCAGAGGTGGATGAAGTACTCAGAACTTATACCTAAGTAAAAGTAAAACAACTACAATGTAGGAATACTCTGTTTATAAGTAAAAGTCATTCATTCGAAAGGTTATTTAGTTAACCAGAAGTACTCAGATATTTTTACCTTAGGAAGGTAGAACTAAACAGAGTGTAGAAATATTTTTGTTACAAGTAAAAGTCATTCATTGGAAACCTTACTTTATTTAGCCAGAGGTGGAAGAAGTACTCAACTTGTGTACTTAAGTAAAAATAGAAGTACCAGAGTATAAGAATACTCTTGTACAAGTAAAAGTCCTGCATTCAGAATGTTAGTCAAGTACAAAAGTATTAGCATCAAAATATACTTAAAGTACTCATTATGCAGATCGGCCCATTTCAGAATAATATATATTTATATGTTTTGATTTTAATTATTGATGAATTAATAAGTCAATCAAAGCTAGTAAATGTGTAGCTAGTTTTAGCTTACTCCAGGTGTAACTGAAGTCTTATTTCATTGTTGATTATATTTCACATCCTTAATCCAAGTCTGCAAAGTAACTAAAAGTACTACACAAATGTAGTGAAGTAAAATAACATGATTTCCCTCTGAATTGTAGTGGGGTAGAAGTACAGAGTAGCAAAGAATTTAAATGCCTCAGAATTGTACTTGAGTACAGTACTTTACATGCCTGCATTTAACGTATGTTAGTATCAGGAAAACTTTACTTTAAGTAATTCAAGTAGCAAAAGGTCCCGGCTATCTCTATGCTTATTTATATGATATTATTAAACTGATAAGAGATGTTATATTATTTGATTATTATTATTATTATTATTATTATTATTATCTCCCATGCAATAATGTAAAGCAGGGATTTTACTATTATCGCTAATTGAGGGGGAGTTTATTTTGTATTATTATCTAATTGTTATTTTCATTATGCTTTATCCACTGATTATTCTCTCCTTTTTTTTAATTGATCAATTGTGTGGTTTATAAAAACTAAACTTACTTCAAATAGTAAGGTTTGTTTTGTCTAATCAACAGTACAAACCCTGAATTAAAAAAAAATACATTATACATTTAAAACATTCAAAAATAAATTCAAATCAACCAAGATTTAATATAAGAGCAGATCATTTAAATAATTTTCTAAAAAGTTGCTCTTATACTGAAACCATTCATATGTGTTCTGTGCAAAAACTAGAGCTGTATATGTAGTAAAGTACAATATTTCCCTTTTGAGTTGCAGTGAAAGGAAAGACTCAAGTAAAGTACCTATACCTTAAAATAGCACTTATGTACAATACTTGGTTAAATGTACTTGGTTACATTCCTCCTCTGAGCCAGATGGCTGACTTTGATGCCCCATAACGGTAAATAAGTAACATCAAATCAAGTGTAAATGGATATTATCCTGATTATGTTATTTGTCATAGGTGGTAGGTTAGAGGCTGATCCTTCTGAGGTTAGGAAGCAGTGGGAAGGTTTGCCTGATGTTCAAATCCTGATGTTAAATGAACTCATGGGTTGAAGGAAATGCCCTGTCAATCTGGCCTGAGACAAGTTTAGATTTCATGTCAAGTGAAGCCAACTGTCAAATGTGTGGCGATAATCCTAGATGAACTTTGATTGGCTTTGCACTAAGATAGTGTGTCTCACAAACTCTGACTATGCCACTGGTCTGTCATGTTTTATTTCTACAGGCTACCATTGTTTCAATGTTTAGTGTGTGTGTGTGTGTGTGTGTACGAGCAGTCAGAGAAATCAACACCATAATGACACCGTAGTGACATGGATGATGAGAGGTAGAAACATGCATGGTGACGAGTGAGAGCTCCAGAAAGAAAAAGATGAGGGGTTAGAATCAGTGGTAGATACTCAGGTGTTTTACTCTAGTAAACTAAGCATTCCTACAGTATAGATACACCAGGTGAGAAGTAAAAGTCCTGCATTCAAACTATATATCTAAAGTACCAAAAGTAAAAGCAGAAAGGCCTATCACACAATAATTAGATTGTATTTGTTGATGGATTTATGATTCATCACATTAATGCTTTTGCTAGTAAAGGTAGGGATAATTTAACAAATGTATATGCTGCTCTGCTAGCTTGTGGATTTTTATCCAATTGTAACCTATGATAATACCACGTACTGTATTGGTTGATTTGTATATTGGATCTAAAATGACAACGGTAGTGGTGTAAATTTATTAATAATCATTTAGTAATCATTTATTCGTTTTTCCTCTGAAACTACTATAAAGTCGGAGGAAATCGAAATATTAAAGGAAGGTGAAATATCTCAAAATCAAAGTATACTTAATTGTTACTTTTGCTTTTATTTCCACTTGGCCTTTGTCCTGTTGGTTTCCAATCAATGACAGCAGCCTGCCAAAGGCCAGGTATGGCATTATATGTGATGGTATTTGCAATGCCAGTATGTGTTTTTTATGTGTAGGGGTAACCTTACTTTGGATACTGTCACGCTGTTTCATCTTCAAGGTTTTTATATGTCTCGTGTTGAGGGGCAGGTCCAGCAGCTGCTCAGATAGCTTAACATCCAAAGTCTCCTGTGTTTATGATGACGCTGATGTGTAGTTACTGCCTCTTTCTTATCAGTTCTGTATGGCTTCGTATATGTGTAAGTCTGAAAGTTGCTGAGTTCATTTGTTCTTGACTGTGTGAACAGTGTAATTATCCGCTCAATGAATCATACTAATCAGATGTGCCGTCACATTACAGCATTCAGTCAGAATGGCCACAGAACGCACTACGAAGAAGTGAGTAGTAGAACGATTTGAAATGGTACATCTGTGATAAATACTGATATTATTAGGGCTAGAATCACTTGTCTACTTGTCAGTAACTCTAGGAAATTGTGATGTGAAATAATAATGTGATACGCATGAAACTTGCTTCTTGCTCTTTTAGTCAGATATGGCTGCTTGTTGGTGTTGAGTTTTTGGCTTAAACTTAATACATTGATCTAAGGACATTTTCTGCAGTTGTCATGACTAAAGCTTCCCTTTTTGAAATTGCAGATATGCTCAGTTATCTGCGCTAAAAATGTAGGTTGACTAGTCAAAGAGGAATAAGTCTTTTCCTGTAAGTTAGTTATATAAAACGTTATCACCTTTTTTATATGGGCAATGGCGTCCGCGCACATATTAAACAATAAACGAGTAGGACGCAGCTCTTTTAACTCGATTTGAGAGTTTGTTCTTATTTATATGAATATTTTTGAAGTTTCTGCAATTTTTCCTGACATTTTCTCCTTTTTATTTAATAAAGAATACAATTGGGATAGTAAACAATTTGTGGCTAACAGCTTTCTCTGGGAACGGGTGATTGTTCGGAACAAATTTCACATTTCCTTAAAGTGTCTCAGTAGATGTGGTTATGGGAATCATTATATGACACTATGAAATATCATGAATGTTGTGCCATAGCTTAAATATTGTCACATTGAAGTTCAAGGTTGCATTTGACTATTTCTTGAACTGATTTCACTGTTTTAGTTGAGTAAATCAGGAGTGAATGCCATTATTAGATTGTTTTTCATTACATTTTAGAGTTTAGAGGTATTGCAAGAACAATTCATTCATACCCAGAGTGTGTTTGCTTTCTGCACCTCCTGGGCTGTTTTGAATGTTAACCACAGACGAGAGATCCTTGAGGCTTCCTCCAGCCAGCCTGCTTTAGATCTCCCGTGTGTGTTCCTGTTTGTTCCCTCACTTCAGCTCTGCCTTGCCGTTGCCTATTTGTTGACTTCCTGTCGAACAGCAGCTACCTCCCTCCTCTTCCTCCCTTTCTGTTTTCCCTGTTGTTGGCTCTGCCCCCTCCTCTCTCCTTCCTCCTTGTTCTTTAATCCCACCCTCCCTGAGCCTGTTTGGATGTCATCTGGGCTCTTATGTAAGAGGCATGGGAGGGGAACGGCTTTGTGCTCGGTTGCCATACGCTTGACCAGCCGCTGTAGTCTCGCTGTCCCTCGTGTGTTGGAGTGTTTATCGCTATTAGCTGTCTACTCAGACAGAGAGGTGCATTAAGTGACTGATGGTTGTACACAGGGATTCCAGCGCCCCTTTGCACAGGTAAGCTTGAGTCTGTACATTGTTAAGATATTTCAGAGGATGTGGTGGCATTCACCAGGTGGCGAAAGCATGAAAGCATTGACAGCTCTTGAAGTGTTTCATCGTTGCCATTGGTGATGTAGCTAGGAGTTGCTGACTGATTGGGATTTACAACTTCACCGTTGCATCCCAAATTGCGGCTGAGTGCGTTTGATCAGAGCTGAATGAAGCTGACTGGCTGTATTAAATCATCCTTGGAAGAGATTTGAAGTTGTATTTGGGTGCAGTGCATACGTGTGAGGGTAGTATTTATATTTAAGAAAAACCCGCTTTAAAAGTCATTGTATTTGCAGCGCTTAATCACATATGGCTCTACAATCTTTACATCATATGCACGTTTTTCTACTTAATTACGATTTAAAATATGCTACTTGTTTTAAAAAAAAAAAAGTATACTCTTTTCCCTTGTATCGGCAGTGTACCATTTGCTGCTGTAACGCTGTAGATTCTCCTGCTGTGGGACAAATAAAGGATTTCTGATTCTTATTCTAAAACTAGATCTGGAACCAACAATAACTTTCAACATTAATTTAATCGGCTGATAATTTTGTTAGATAAATTCATTGCTTTGTCTAGAAAATGTCACAACACAGAGAAAATTGTATCCCCGGCCCGAATGTGTTTAAATGTATTTGTCTCACCAAAAGTCAAAAATACAAAGTTATTTACTTAACAATGTTATAAAATAAATAAGATGCAAATCCTCGAGTTGGGGGAGCTGCAACCAACCACAGCCCGTATGCTGTTATTGCTCCGAAAATTACTAAAACAAATATTGAAATTGGTACATTTTCTGGCAAACAACTAATTAATTATCAAGCAAATTGTTTCCGCTCTGTCAAAACCTCTATTCTCACACCGTCAGTTTGACTTAGGAAAGCTCCATCCGAAAACTCCCCTGTAGCCCTTGAGAGAAACTGTCTTGGGATAGATGCTGGTAGCTGCTGCTATACACCACCATCATCAGAACGACTCCTGATATAGTGGATTTTACTCTTTCTAGCAATATAAACCGGTGTCAAAGTTTGTGTACATTAGAGCCACCCCCTCTAAGCCTTTATCTACAGATAATCTCCGACTGAAGGTGATTTTCTGAAGGCTGCGTTATGCTTTGTAAGGTCTTTGCGAGGCTGAACAGGTGTCAGTTTGCAGTTTGTTGTTGGGTTTTCACTCAGGCAGGAGATGCTGTTGGAACACACTTTGTATGACATTTGAATGAAGCCCTGTGCCAAACTTTGAAAGGCAAATTGTTAATATTGTTATTTATGAACACACAGCAGGATCCACCGATGAATGGCGTGCTACCAGCCAGTGATAGGACAGATCAGTGTTCAGCTGGAGGTGTTCTCCCACCCTGGTGATGCCCAACAGAAGGCATTCACTCAGTCGGAGCATTAACAGCTGTGTGGTTATTAAGGAAAAGACAATGAGCTGTGTTGACACATGACAAATTGGTTTTGTCATATGCAAGTATGTGTCTGTAGGGTGTGTGGTAGTAAAGAGTTTCGCTGAGCTCTAGTGAAACGAAATGTATGTAATTATGACAGGTTACATTTTTAAGACTGGCTAAAGATTTAACCAAAGATTTCTTTATTGATCATTCAAATATCAGATAAAATGGTGAAGAATACTTTACAAAAGTTCCTGGAGCCAAATGGTGACAGGTTTTAAGTTGTTGTCTTGTAAAAATATGCAAAGATATTTAATATAAAATGATAAAAATCTATTGCTAACCTTTTATAAAGAGCTAACAATTGGCATGTATTGCTTGATATATGATTTGAGTGACTAATTGATTACCAAAATGGTCTGCAATTCATTATTGATGTGATTTATTGCCTTACTTCACCTAAAAAAAAACGCGTTCCTAATTACATTTAATTAATTTAGTTTAATTTATATTTAAGAGTAATATTAGACTCCAGATCATACAGTTCATGTTTTTGTCAGGCTATGGTTTATCCTTCATCTAACTACATTAGTTGTGTCACAGCAATTAAGTTAATCAGCATCACATAGCAATGTCTGGGAAAAAGACAACTTTGTTATAAGTTAGGAAAGTAGGGCACATTGTACAAATTGCGTAATTGGGGAAACCCTGAGTAGGGCCTAGATGTGGGTCTGCTAAAGAATAAAAGATCAGTTGTTTTGAGGGCTGTCCCAAATAGTTTGAAGCTTCATTCATAGGGTTGACATTTAAATTCGTACAACATTTGGATGCTGCCCCTCTCTTTTTTTCCTTTTTGCACGTCTAGTAACTTTGTTTTAACTCGGCTTATCTGCAGAGTATTATTTCAGTTTAGACTTCTCTAATATTACACGAAAACATATTTATTTAAACCTCTTATTAATTGGTCTCTAGCCACATGCAGATGCAATGCTACTCAACAATCATTTATCACTTAGAAAACTGCAGTAAACATGATGACAGACGATCAGCTTTGCAGCCTCATTTAACTTGCAAAAGGCTTCCACTGTCTGCTAGTCAGGCAGCAAGATCTGGATCTTGTGTGTGTGTGTGTGCTAAAGTCTGAGTGTGTCCGTGTGCCTATCCTTCTCTGTCCACTCTGTTATATACGGGGCCTGCAGGACATACTGTACGACTGCCTGTGTGACTTTGACAGAGCATTAGAGATCCAGCCAGCGCAGAGTACGGCCTGCAGCGTCTCATTCACGTCTTGTTACATAACTGCTTCTGCTAGAGTTGTAATTCATTTCTCCCTAAAGCCTTCATGTCATCCAGCTGAGTTTGTGTGGCCTGCATCAGGACATCAGTGTCTTCACTGTTGCTTAGGTCCTAGCTCATGTGGAAGTCAGAGTAAAGGACACAGAGTAAGACAAAATTGGTTGATTAAAAATGTAAATAAGTTTCTCTCCTACATTGTTAGATGCTAGCTCAGTATTCCAAGACGTTAGGTATAATATCTCAACTATCTGATGAATTTCCATCAAATTGTTTCTTGTTCATCAGCAGATAAAATCCTAAACCCTGGACTTTTTCTCTTGTGCTTTCAAAAATCAATATGTATCTAACTTATCTGATCATGATGAGCTCACCTAGTAACTAGCATTCATCAAAATAAATAATTGATAGTATCTGCACGCAATGTTGAAGCACCGTTGAAGCACCGCTTCAGCATTTGAATGCACCTTTTAAATTTGAAATAGACTAAAACACAATTACAGGAATCACTAAATGGATACATAGAAAATATTTGAATATGTTGGAAGGAATCCAGTCAATAATGTATCTGAATAGCTTGCAACATGTTATTGTGTGACTTTATCATATCCAATGTAAGTCTGATATCAGGTTGCATATTGACATGCTAGCCCTACTGTGTTTAAAACAATGTAATTTAAACCTCCAGCACACAGTCTGGCTTACTGCTGCTCTAATGGGTGTTTCTGATGTATCAGGTAGATGAACAAGCATTAGAGCAGCCACCGATATGTACATGGATACTACGTTGACGAATTATAATCCAATCAGAATACTCCAAAACTTTGAGCGTCACAGGAGTTGACTTTGGCTCTCATTATTACCAGACGGTTCCTCATACCCTCAGGAAAAATCTTTATTTTACTTACTAAGGTTTTTCTAATGGGTGTGGTTCAGGAAAGTATTTTAGCATTAGTTTGGAGTGAAAAGTGTGACTTCTGCTGATGGTTGTCTGTGTAGAAGTTTTTTTTAGACTATATCGGCAGCAAACACCCAGCAGTGGACGTTTCCTCAGCTTCCTCCCTCTGTGGCGACGCCTCACAGCCAAGGCTCCATTGTTGTGGGTAGACTGGTGTTTCTGGTGTGTGTGTGCGTGTGTGCGTTGGTCCGTTGGCATGTAAGAAGGAAAGGCAGTGTGTCTGTGCACCAGGCCTCTACTGAGGGGTTAAAAGTGGTCTGTTGTGTCTGCACTCGTTTGTTGTGACGCCAAAAAGGGAAGGTGGACTGACACAGAATAGAAGAAAGTCAGTGGGGAAGTCTTTATGAGCTCACTACCGTAAAAAAAGTTATTGCAGGAAGCTGCATGATAATGTCAAAAAAATTATATTTGGTGATTCAAAGCGACACTGATCGTTTATGTAAACTTGGAACCTCAAAGTAAATCAGAAGTAATTATATAATACATAAGACAATGTGAAATATTTTAAAGTAACATTTGAACATTTTTTTCACGTGATTGTCTTAATAGTCTGTGGTCACAAATTACTTTAACTATGAGAAAAATAGCATTTCTTATGTTATTTTTAAATACAAATGTCTATGATAAAAAAGAACCCATGTGATACATAATTTTATCATAACGTGTTTTAACATTTTATCAAATCATTTCCCAATTTATTCATTTATAGATCCAATTAGTCAGTGTGTTTAATATTTAACACATTGGGGCTCCATACACTCAAGAGGCTCTTTAAAAAATATTCAATCTCAACAGAACGCAACTTAACAACACTTTCATAATAGATTGCCTTTTAATGTGAAACTCTTACAACTTATTTTTCACAGGAATACTGACTAATTTATTGGTATTTAATATGCTATAATTGCTATTAAGAAATCCCCTGTTTTGTTTCTATTCTGCTAAACTTTCAATTCTGTGTTAATCACTCTGCCCTCAGTTCGCTGAGCGCTCTCAACTCATTTTTGATATGATTGTATTAACCACCCCCCCCCCCCCCCCTGTATGTTTCCCCCAGCAGGGCTATGTCCTCGGCAGCCACCACATCTCCATCTGTGGACAAAGTGGACGGATTTTCACGGAAGTCTGTCAGGAAGGCCAAGCAGAAGCGGTCGCAGAGCTCGTCCCAGTTCCGCTCTCAGGGCAAACCCATAGAGCTCACGCCCTTGCCACTGCTCAAGGGTAAGAGGGGAGGAGGGTATGTGTGTGTGTGTGTGTGTGTGTGTGTCTGAGCTGATGGTGTCCCAGCCAAACAATAACATCGAGTTAACGCTGAATATTATGAACTTGTCACGGATGATACAAAATAAGCTCGTGATTTAGTCCGATGTAGATCACTTTCCAGACGGTTTTAACTTGTGACCTCTCCATTTAAAAAAAAAAAAAAAAAAAAAAAAAAAGTTAACCTGAACTAGTTGGACCATCATGTAGCCTAATCTTAAACTTGACTTTGCCCCTAGACTGACAGCTGTGGTTTCATCGTTGGTGCACACAGTGTTTTTAACAACTCTAATACAGTATCCTTGAAATTCAGATTTACCTTTTCTGGTGTCTATGAAGACTTATTGATTCATTAAAGTCTTGTCTGCACAATGTGAGTATGAAAGGGCCCGCCTTATCTTAAAGTGAAGATGGGTCAATAGGTACCATATTTTAATGTTGGCCTTGTCGTGTTGAGACTCAGCTGTGAATCAGCATCACCCTCATCGGCCTTTCTTTGAACATGTACACTACAAGATGCCATCGTACATTCCTGAACCCAGAAGTTCTTGTGAAACTTGTGCTGTGGTGACCAGAGCTGCTAAACCTGCCTGTAATTGTCCTGCCATGCTGGTTTTAAGCATCTAGCTCGGTGTGTGTTGGTGTGCATGTTATCTACATGACTGGTAAATCATGATGGTGATCACGCAGGGCGGGTCAGGGCTGATGTCTGTGTTTGTCACTGATGAAAAGACATCTTCTTCAATCTTCGTGTACCATGAATGTTTATTTTTCCTGGAAAATCTTTATATCTTTCAATCATACACCAAACACACTATGAAAAATGTCCAACCTTTTTGGCTTGTGCTCCTGTTTTTTAATTGAAGCAGTTATTTTCACTCCTTATCATATGTTTAATATAGTTCGAAAAAAACAAAATAGTTCAAATTGATTGATTTAATATCTAATATATTTTCCATTCTGTTTTATATACATTTTCTGAAAATTGTATTTTGATTCAAGCCGATGTTGTCATCAGAAATGCTGTCTAATCATGTGCTGGATAGGGACAATTCCAACAATTCAATACAAAATCTTAATGGTCCTTACACACCGAGCCGATTTTTGGCGTCGATAGATGTCGGGCCGTCGATGAGCGTCGTGTCGCCCTACTGAAAATGGAACGCACACGCTATTTGTTGTTTGTTTATATCACGCAGTCTGTTCCTCTTCTCTCGGTGTATCACGCAGTCTGTCTTCCGGTTTTTGCCTCTTTTGAATGACGAATACACACTACCGACGCCTGCTGGTAAGGAGAGTTATTGCCACTCACGCATGCGCAGTTCATACGTGCAACTTGGCCGTCGGCTGAAGTCTTTGCGGTGTGTTCCAGTGCGAAACATGGCCAAGACGCAGGAGACGTGAGGCGACGTGAGGCGACGTGAGCCGACGTTCCGTCGGGACGTGTTCTTTGGTGTTCTTTGGTGTCAGTTTGGTGTGTAAGGAGCTTAAGAGACAGAATGAATATCAATCAATCTGGTGTAACTCAACATTGGAAATGTTCTTTATCAAAATTGTGCTTCAATACAGTTTATATAACTAAACATTGGATACTTTCCTAAAATAAAGTGCTCTAAATCTAGCTGGTAGTGTCAAGTGAGTGACAAGATGCTATATTGTCTTTGAGGAATGCTAGTGTATTACTACACGGAGGAGTGTATTGATGTGTACACATCACACTGCAGGCCAAAGTGAATTGGGCGATGTGTGGTATGCATTTGGGCGAAGCATTACACAATGAGACATCCCATTCACGTTTCACACAGCAGTGGTGTGGCTCCATGTTGACAGCAGGAATGCTGCCACACAGAAACCAGACACATCTGTCACCTGTCAGAGTTTAAATGGAAAACCACTTCCTGGTTCTTTCTCAGGTCGGGATTATAATGAGCACAGAAGGTAACCATGAGGCGTGAGCTCTCTCTGTTTGTGTGCATATAGGGCTGTGACATAATCAATAATCTGAAACTCCTTTTCACATAACAAGAGACTGAGAGAAAACTAGTTAAGTGAGTTATAGTGTGTCTGTTGGTGTGTGTGTGTGTTTTCATGCTCCACTTATACTTACTTTCACTATGTCAACATGTACATGCTGTAGGTACACAGCAGAACACCTAACCTGACCCCCACCATCATGCAAAGACAGTGGAATACACACAAGAATACCCAAACAACAGCAGGCCTGTTTGAATTGCTTAAAGTGAGAATGGTCCTTGAGAGCATAATGTCTCAGTTCCCTTTTCTGAAACCCAGGATGAAATTCTGAACATTTTATTTAAACTGCATCCTTATTGCATTCACAC
Source organism: Dissostichus eleginoides (assembly GCA_031216635.1). Lineage (NCBI taxonomy): Eukaryota > Metazoa > Chordata > Actinopteri > Perciformes > Nototheniidae > Dissostichus > Dissostichus eleginoides. Next base: position 23,530,515 of record CM062275.1, read on the forward strand.
CCATTTTTTACCTCGTTATACCTTTGACGAGCTTCGGAAAACAATTGTGATTTCCCTTGTGTGCGGTCACATTTTGTCGAAATGCAAAATGAAGATCCAATTTTAGTCCATTTCTTAATTCTGACTCATCTCGCCTGTTAAAAGTTATATTTTAGCCAATTTCTGCATAAAATGTCATTTTTAAATACATCTTTTGCCTTTGTGTTTTCACAAACTGTGAACATTTTGTTGAGAATTTCGACTGGCAAAGAGTTGAAAACCTCCAATTTAATGGCAGCCTATATTCAAAATACGCACTTGGATGTAGTTGTGTATTTATACAGTGAGCATGCCAGCTATATTCGCCATATGTGTTAAACGGACAGAATGTTCTTTCACTTCTTGTCTGAGTTTATTTTAGTTTGTGTTTTATAGTCGTACTGTGTTTATCTTCGCCCGAGCCGGCACATGGTTCGGTCCTTTTCAGCACCTCGCCGCTTCAGCTTCACGCGTTCACTTAACATTCACACAGCGCCGCACATTTCTCACCTCCTCAGTACAATCACAGTCTGCTGCTCCTGACCGCAGAGCAGCTCCACTGGAACTTTTGCTTTCCAGGAGGACATGTTACTGATAACTGGTTTCATTGCTTGGCATTTTTCCCTCTCTTTTTTAAACCAGAATTTTGATTATGCTAATGTTCAGGTTCAGGTATTTTGTCCTTCTACAATGACATGTCTTCATGCTCTTTATTTTTCTCATACTGCCTGTGCTGCAGCACCTCTTTTCACCCTGTGTCTGAAACCAGAGAGTCTGCCCTGATTGGTTAGCTGGTCAACCGCTCAGAGATGATGTCCCGCACCTTAGCCTTGTTGGAGCACTAGCAAATAGAAGCGCGAGTGTTACGATGTGATGTCACTATGTTCTGGAAGTAAACAAAGGAGTCCAATGGAGGGCGAGAGAAACTCCCTCTGGAGGAAACTTGGGGATTTTAGCCTTTGCAGACCATTTACATACACAACAACCTATATAATACACTACAGGAAAAGCAATTGCCCAAAAAGCATAATAGGGTCTCTTAGATGTGACTTAATGCAAGAACAACATAGGTTGCAGTAAAGGAGTCATGCTGAACATGTAAAGATTAGTGTGTGATTATGAGGAGTTAGAAGCTGTCTGATTGATGCACATTTTGAGATTTAAACATTGAGTAACGGCTCGCAAAAGTTAAGAGGAACCATATTTTCAGTTGTAGGGTCATTCAGGGACGATACAGAAAGAGTTAGACTTGTATTGCTCAGATTGTAGTTTGTGAAATCACTGGAGTGTCTTGTACATTTCCCAGAATTTGGATCAGGATACCTTTCATGTGGTCACAAGACAACCACTCTAACCTTTGAGGCTTCCTTTCACTCCCATATATGTCTGAGTAAACCAAGTGGAAGAACAAGGATTATTTTGCCCCTCCCGCTTGTCTGTTGTGAACTTTAAGCCACAGACAAACAATGGACTCACTGTGACGTATGCCAAAAGCCCCGTGTTGAACCAGTAGCAATAAATTGGGAAATTAAATTACCCATTTTAGGAGCCAACCTCATATGACCATAAAAGAGGTGTGGCCTTCAGGAACGCCGGTGTTTTTTTAATTATAGGGCTATTCTAGCTCTAATCTCTTCACAATATTAAGCTGCCAGAAAGATGTGTATCAGGGGCGATTTATTTTATCAACAGGCCCTGAGGTCTTCCTGATTCTCAACCTATTGGGGGATTTTTTTTACACCAGCGTTCAGTGAAAGAAGTAATGGATATAAGTATTTCTATTTTTATCAAGATTTTGCGGTTTTTTCTACGATTCTAAGATTGTTTCTACATTTTATTCAGTTTTTATTTGTCTCATCCATACTTAATTTAGATGTCATTTTACATGCATTGTTGTATCAAAGTTATTTTTTGTCTGTAATTTCTCTACAGACGCTTCCATAGACCTTTTAAAGCTTGCCCTCCGATTCTCTGCACTGTTTATATTGCTTTTGACTGTTTGTGTTATTAATAAGAGATGGAGATACAGAAGGTATTTTTTTTTTATTTCTAGAACACTTTAATCGGCATGGTTTGCGGTGTTTGTGAAAAGGGATTTCCTTGTTTCTATTATTCTTTTTTTATATCTGAAAGGATATAATCACTCGGTGTAGCAGTGGGGTTGAAAGTGCCATTTTCTTTATATATTTTCAGGCCATAACTCGACCCAAACAAACCTGTTCTCTTGCGTGTCCTTTATTTAACCTTTTCTTATTAGATCATTTTTCGCTTTCTTAGAGAAATCTGCTCGGTTTTGTTCCTTTTCCCATTACCATAATCTCTCCCGCCTTGAGATACACATGTACGCAGCAGCAGTAGAGGTGGGCGTATATCCGGACAGCTGTACTCAACGCTGTCGATTTAGCAGAATGCGAAAGCACATCATCACTATGCACAAATCACATTTTCCTCTTCCTCCTCTTCTCCTTTTACTTGAGGGTTAGTCACCGCCACAGGTCAGACTTCAGCCAGTACCCAGGGAAGCATAGTCTTGGTAAAGCATGGTAGATTACATAAATCCCGTCATTCGCTGTGCAGCTCATTCTTAGACGTTCAGAGGAAGACCAGGAGGGCGCAGTTTCCTCAGGGGGATCCCCGGGCAAAAGGATGACGCACGCTGCAGGAATTTTCACAATAGAGCCAGTCGTATTCACATTATACTCAAAGCAATGTCCCTGGTTCATCAGATAGTTGCTTACCTCTAAAAAGCTCTGAGACTGCTAAACATGTCAGATTGAGCTGCAGAGGTCTGATTTGTATATCATTTTGGGAAGAAAACCCTGAGGCATTTTCCAATAGGTCTATCTAGAAGTATTGTATGAAAGCTTCTTGGAAAAAATGTGACCTTGGAGTACAGTCACTCCTAGAGACTCTGATGTCATCTGTAGTAAACATGCTCGAACAAGCTAGTCAGCGTGATATGTGTTAACAACATTGTTTGTTGTTATGTCTGAAACACATAATATCCAACAAGTCTATAATTAAATAAAAACCCTAGGAGGTATCGGGAACATGTGTTGTTGCGCAGTACAATGATTGTAATGTACTTGATCTTGGTTGACTAAGAGGTGGCAATCTGTCACAAGCTTCAGTCGTAAATCTTTCTGTCTTGTAATTTTGAATAAAGTCACAACGACAGGACAAAGCAGGCTAACCAGAATGCACACAAAATCCACCTTATAGCAAACCCTTCAGAGCCTTTTATTGACAGATTCAGTTTATTCCAATTGTTTAGCATGTTTGTACAACTTTGGTTGAACAATATCAGCCCAACATTTTCGTCCAATCAACTCTTTGTCAAGCGTTGCTGTATCTCTCTGGAAAACCACAAAGCTCCTGAATAATACACGTTTTTATCGTTTGAGACTCTAAAAGCTCTGTTTTCACATTTGCGCTGGCCATACCGACAGCACTTGTTTGATGTAAAGGCCCAGACACACCAAACTGACACCAAAGAACACGTCCCGACGGACCCGATTGTTGTGTTGCCTCGCGTCTCCTGCGTCTTGGCCAAACAGTCGCACTGGAACACAACGCAAAGACTTCAGCCGACGGCCAAGTAGCAAGTACGCACTGCACATGCGTGAGTGGCAATAACTCTCCTTACCAGCAAGCGGCGGTAGTGTGTATTCTTAATTCAAAAGAGGCAACCGGAAGACAGACTGCGTGATATATACAAACAACAAATAGCGTGCGTTCCATTTTCACTCTCGTCCATCACAGACTGTTTCACATAACGACTTATAATCGAAAACATGTTTAGTGCGGTACTGGAGAATGAAAAATAACAGCCGTCTGTGTGTGCCTTCTTCACTTCCGTTTCGCTTCTCATGCACTGATTCGCTAAGCTGAACAGCCAATCAGAGTGATTTATTTTGCCGACAGCGGAAGGTGTCGGCACGGCCGAAAAGACACGACGGTGCTGGACACACCAATCTGAGTAGGGCAACAGGACGCTCATCGACGGCCAGACATCTATCGACGGCCGAAATCGTCCCGGTGTGTCCGGGCCTTAAAAGATATGCATCGAAATAACTAACCTGATCACCAAAGTTAAGCCAACAAAAAGTCTCTAAATGCCAAAAAAAAAATCTAATTTGGGAGATTTTGGTTCACTGGGTTCCCAGAGCAGGAAACTAAGTTGATTACCGAACCAAGACGCCAATGGTTTAGGGCAGGGGTTCTCAAACTTTTTGTTTATGCGGACCAATATTTATTATCAAGGATTTCCGCGGACCACCTCATATGCAAACCGTAAAAATAAGTACATATATAAACGTAGTTTTAAAACGCCGATATTTTTTTAGAGTCTCCTAAATCCATAAGGGTTAACAAAAAAATATTGAAAGAATACTTGAAGGCAATACCTGTTGCTGTTGCCTGAGGACCCCAACGGTTCTTTGTGTTCAAGCATGTGTACGTTTGTAAAAAAAAAACGTCTCCAATAAACGTTCATGAGAGAAGGGCGGGAAATATTGCCAGCAAAAGTTGCCATAGCAACAAATGCACATCTCATGGCCTACATGAATCCACCTTTCATGTACCATGGTGTGAAAAGAGTCTGCAGGGATATTGTAAATATACTTTATATGATATAATCTCATTTACATGCATGTTACAGTTGCTGCATACTTTAGGTTTTACTAAGTGTTACCACAGAGATGTTCGCTGAAGGAGGTAGAACAAGGAATGCAAACAGAAAAGAGAGAAAGAGGTGAAGGGACTGGCGGGAAATCTGAACGAGTTGTTTTAATGTTTAATGGAGGAAGAGGAGAGGAAAGAGATGGTTCCTGTGTGACAAACAAGCCCAACTCTTCCTCCGTTTGGGAATCTGTCCGTCCGATCCTTCTTTTGTTCCCTTTCTCCTCCATATCAGGATGTTTAAATGTCCCCAGAAGCAAAAATAACCCTTGATTTAGTTAATTTGTGTTAAAAGCACATCATGAATTGAAATGATTAATCTACTCGAAATGTTACTTTATTCTTTCACAAATATTTAGTATTCATAAGGCTCTACCTAATCACTGTGATTGGAATTGTCACTGCTGAAGTATTCAAACTTAAAAACAATCTCTAGGATAGAAACAAAGTAAATAAAATGTAAAAAAATAAGTACATTCAATAGGCACACATAAAACTACAAAGAAAGAAAATATATTTAAAAAAAAAGAACCTTTGACAATCAAAGCATTACAGGAATTAGAAAGACAAATGCATTTATTAATCAATAACTTTTAACCAATCAGTCCTGTTTAATTTACACCCTCCTCGCCTTTGCTTGTTGAGTCTCGCTGTTAAACGGTAATGGTAAATACATAGTCCAACAACGTCCCAGAGGAGAGGATAAAGACTTGTAATTAAAAATCAGGTTTCATGTCCTCCTCCTGAGTGTTTTCCTCCTGGAGGTTTCTCTCCTCTCCTCCCTCAGTGACGTTAACGGCTTTGACGTCTCACAATCGACCTACTCTTATCAAGGCCGCTGTGGCATAAATGCAGGAAAAACCTTGAAAACACATCCTGTTAAGAGCACATATTAGTTTTCATAGCAGCAACCTTGGCTAGTGCTGGTCAGATGCTCATGTGGCTGATCGTGTTGTCTGCATTTTCAGACTGAATTAGTTCCCTCTCACGTCCACCTCTTGTAGGAGGACTGATCTGTTGCTGACCTCTCTGGGCAGCAGGCTTTTAAAAGAAGCGAGGAGCAGAAAATAGAAAGAAAGCGAGACTGAGTTGTACAATGCTGCACAGCGAACCCTCCCGTCCCTCTCCTTGCGGCTTCCTCTGGTCTCCATTCGGCCAATGAAGCCCACCGACACGCCACCTCGTCTTCCCTCCCCTCAGGAGAAACATGATCCATGAGGTGTCTCTTTACATTTTTCCAGCCCCACTCGTTACAAACAAGCCACAAGAAGGAGCGTGGGTCCACTGAACTTCTGCCGTCCACATGTTTGGCTCAAATCCGCTCACACTTAAACGTTCATGACTGTCGTTTTCTACCGTGGGTGCCTAACAGGGAGAGGAAACCTGATTAAGTGAGTGGTGGGATTCATGAATGTGTGTGTGTGTGTGTGTGTGGTGGTGCAAACCAGTAAGAACGTGGAGTGTTAAAGTTAGCCTCTGCTGTGAAGGGCTGTCGCTGCTGCCAGCCAGTCAAGCCTGTCGTGTGTGTGTGTGTGTGTGTGTGAGGCAGAGGGAAAGGTAGACTTAAAATGGACTGGGAATGGTAACACAAGACGGGTGTTTTGACTGACTGCGAGGAAAATGGAAAGCTCCCAGGTGGAATGAGTACATTTATTTCTGATTCCTAGTGGAGGAATGTGTTTGTTTGTATTAAAGCTCTGCAAGGGTGGATTCAATCTGTGAATGAGATTCTGAATCTGTTTTGAATGGGAACCATGTTCAAAGAAGATCCAGGAGTTTATTAAGAAATGTGAGTTCAAAAGAAGAAGTGGAAGTTTGCTGCCCAGCTTGCATCAACCTCAGCTATTAAATGTGCCAATACATGAGTACAGGGTAAACACAGACTACTGATAATCTTTTTTAAATAATCTTATACATTTTCCTTTAGATTAATTGTTAGGTTTATAAAATGATAAATAAAATATTCCATATTACACTGTTGGACTTCAGATGTCTTGTTTGGGAACAGACATTAATGACACTTTTGCTGATAATTACATTTACCGAGAACCCTTTTATCAAGCTTGTTGCTATATGCAAGTCTGATTTAATTTAAGAACAGACAAATGTTCTGCTAAGAAATGACTATTTTGTCCTTTTTTTGTACTTTGTAATATTTAGTGCTATGGACACATATAGTTTCAAACAAAACAGTAGATATTGAGGCCAAGCCCTAATCTAGTACACAGTGTAGAGAATGTTTCCTAGAGACACTTCTTCTGCTCACAGGAACATATTGACTACTGACTCTCATGTTACGAATGTGCAGCAGCACGAAGGTATGAGAAAGCTCAAGTCTGTTACCTTGTTTGTTTGTGTGCGTGTGTGTGTTGAGTTACTTTAAGTGGTGCTTTTGTTCTTGCTAGGTGAGTCCTGTATGCTTCTCACCTGGACTCTTGAAGCTGTCTTTGTGTGAACCGTCCGATTCATTATTCTTGAGCCGATGCTCTTCAAACAGCTTCAATTCAACTTTTGACATGACGAGTCAGCTGACAGGGTTTCGAACCTGTGACCTCTCAGTTATTTCAGGGTCTGTCCAGCCAGTTCCATACAATGCTCCTCTGCCACTCTGAATTTGAATATTGAACATATTACAATAACATTTCATCGATGGTCTTATCGTCAAACATACAGTGATTGTACGGTTCTTTTAAAAATAATGTTTTTCTTCATATTTCAAGGAATCCAAATTAAACTTATGTAACTTTTTAGACATTATTCAGACAAAATAAATAATTGGACGTCCTTAATTTCTTAAATGATCTCGTCATTTTTTTCGGCATCTATTTAATGTATTGGACAGGCACAATGTATATTTTGGATGTAGGGAGAAAGTGAGAAGGGTTCTCCATGCAACAATGGTCCCACAGCTGTAATCATATGAAAAATGTGAACACAAATTAAAGGCAAAATTGTAAAAATACTTATTTTCACGTGTTTCTTAAAAGTAATAAGGGACATTTTATACAGTTTGAAAAGAAAGGTCTTCGTATTTTTCATTAATGAAGTACTGATGCCGCTTCCTGCAGTGTTTCCTCTCATTACAAGCTTGCAGGAGTCTTTTTTGTTTGTCTCAGTGAGATACATTTCAGACATTTAGTGTGAAACCTTGTTCCCTTAAAACAGAAGCGAGAGTGCCTCCGTAGCCGTGCCATCTGCCATGTTGGCTACAGTAGCTGGGAGCAAAGTTTACCCAAGATGACTGCATGTGTTAATGATTGACAGCAACCTGGCGCCTTGCAGGAACGCTTATGTGAGACCTGAGAACATGGAGATAGGGACACGGGTAGATTGTATTTGGGTCATCAACATATATTTTTCCATCGCACAAATCCTGAGCCGTTACCTGAACCAGGCGAGCACATGCATCTAAAGTCTTTGCATGTGTAGGATGTTACTACTGTTTGTGTGCTACTGTCAGTATCCCATCAGTGTGTTCTTGATCTGACTTAATCACAATAACCGGTCTAGCATTGCATCTTAAATCGACTGTAGTCCAGTTTGAATCAAGAAACCGTTACGACATACCTGGACATGAAGTTATCTGATTTATATTGGTTACTGGATGTTTTTCTTTATAGCTCTGACATTTAGTTTCAAAGAGTTAGGGATCACTCTATCAAAAGAAAAGGGATGGCCTTCAATTTTGGATGATCAATTAATCCTTTAAAACAAGACAATATAACTTGTTTAGAGAATAAATAATACTTTCTTCCTCCTGCAAAGGGAAAGTTGAAAGCACAGGTTTTGCTACCGCCTGTCTACATGTGGTCTGGCCATTAGCTAACAGTGGCTAATGTTGGCTAACTAGAGCCTTGGTGTGTAACGGCCATTACTGAGGTTACCACGGTATGCTCCAAGCATTTGTAGCTATCCCTATTTAGTGACCTCGATGGCATTACACTTACATTTCCTTATTTTATCAAGTGAATATGTATAATGTTTCTCAGATTTATATAATTGTAAACATAATATATTCGGTTATTTTTTTGTGAAACAAGTCTTTTGAAGACGTCCTGTATGGCCCACGAAGCTTGTGATGGCAGTTCTGCTATTTTATTGCATTTGATGACTTGGATGATGGGTTAATGATAACTAAAAGATGAAAGTAATTGCAGCCAACCAGCTCTGTATCGTACAAATCGCTACAGCTCAGTTTGTTTATGACTGTTGGCCTTGGTTTCAGTTGTTTCCCTGTAACTGGTGCAGTCTCCTTTCTCTCTTCTTCGTTCATCTGTTCCAGTCTGCAGGTTTCCTTACTGAAAGTAATTATTTTCACATGTCAATGTCTTTGTTCATTGTTTGTTAACCGTCATGCAGTTCCCTTATAGCCTAACGTTGGCTGGTTACTTCTGCCATTTACGCTTCAATAATAATTAAAGTGGGGTTAATATGTTGAGATTATCCTGCTGTAAACGTTTGACTGCGACAGATTATATTTTCTGCAATCTACAGAAATCCAATGGAAAATGTTCATTCACTTTTATCAAGGGAGGTTTAGGACGCTGACTTCCGAGTTGGCTTACAAAAATCTGCCCCACAGCACGACTGTTTACCTCCACATTTGCAGTAGGAGTCACATGACCATTCTGACCTCTTTAATTGACTGTGTTCCTGGTGCTGGACACTGTTTAGCTTCCTCCATGTGATTACATGTGTACAGTCATATGATTGTCAACACAGTGTCATGATAGCTGACCAGTTGGTTGTGTGCCAGCCTCCTGTAGAGGTTTACTTCGACAGCTGATGACGGCCATGTTGCTGGGTCGTCTGTCTTCCTGTTGGACTAAACAACAGATGTTTTGTCAGTCAGCGTTTATCATCTCTCCTCACTGTAATCCTTTATGTAATGTTTAACCCAGTAGAGACAGCCGTGACTGCTGGGAAACGCTTCTCTTTGACAGGAAACATGACGCACAGTTTCATTTTGATTCAGATGCCAACGTCTGTATCTATATAGTCTTGCTGAAAACATATTAAGCTGTTGAATTAGCTTTAATGCTTGCAGAAAACAAATTAATCAAAGCGTTTGGTCCTTTTGGCACATTACTTACGGCATAAAGTAAATAAGATCCACTAGGTATAATCGGCTGGTGGGGGTATATATGTGGGGGAAAGAGATATTGTCTAAAAGTGAAACATCAGAAATGTAACCAAATAGTTTTGCATGTTGGCAAAATAAAAAGACATGTAGGTATCAAGTTCTAGGCTCATTTGTGTGTTGTCTGTTTGAGGCTGATCTGAGAGGTTACACATGTACCTATTTACAGTCTATTGGGAGTATTCTGAAAAGAGAAGCAGAATCAGAAATACTATAATAAGTGGGTGGGAGAGAAAATCCCTCTGGAAGAGCTTCAGGAGTTTAGCCTTTTCAGACCATTAACATGTATAGAACACACTACAGGAAAGGGAAGAACCTAAAAAGCATATAAGCCTCTTTTTAGAGTGATTTCAGACGACAGGTACATACAGTTTAATCTGACGGTATTTTTTTTAAGAAATAAGAAAGTGGCAACTTTAACTTTTCTTGAGGCCTTTTTTAATCCTGGTCTACTTCAGTGACCCACAATAGAAGTACGGTTGGTTGTTCTGGACTGGGTGCGGCTGGAAAGCAGCAACTTTTTCTGGGTGATTAAGGTTAATTAGAAGCCACCAGCAGTGAGGAGAGCAAAGGCACACCGGCAGCGCCTTGACATTCCTCCATCGATAGCGCTGCATGTCTTCCTGACTATTTCACTAATCTCCTGTCCACCTTAACCTCAACTGTTTATACCTTTTTATGAGGATGACCCCTGACAGTGTGTACATACATAATAACTACAAACTGACCTTCAGGCAGAAGGGTCGAGTAACCTGCTGAGTCCATCTTTTGGACTCTCTCCCTTTCTCTACTGCGTAACTCAAGCTTGCTCGCCCACTCATACACACTCGCTACTTTTATAGACGAGGGGGCTTTCCCATTAACACTGAGTGTGTGTGCACTGTTCTTAAAGAGTGCGTCGCCTGCTCATCTTTCACCTTCCTAGACTTGAATCTGCAGTGCTGTGTGTAGACCGGTACAACCTAAGAATAGTGGAGCACAGAATAACATATCATGAGGAACCATTAAGTTTAGATGCATCATAATATTGTAAATATGGAAATGTTACTCTATTGAATATATAATACTCAGACACGGCAATATATACTAGTGGAAGCTCTGTATAATTTAGGAAATGTATTTTTTGCACTTGTACTGTAACACTCAACCTACTTTTAATTATTTGTTTAAAGGTAATACACTCTCAATTTTGGGATAAACATAGCTCTTTGTCCTATGTTTATGTGGCAGCAGGAAATGCTTTGGTTGTAGATAGTGTTGCTCTTATTTGTGTTTGTTTTTCTGCATATTTATGTTCTGTAAGAAGCATTGCCTTACTTACAACAATTTTACAATCTATATGGGTTATTTTTTGTGTTAGAGAAGTTGCATTGGTGAGGTTTTGCAGCAGGTCTGCACTTACTTATGATGACTGGACCGACCCGATGATCTCCCCTATAATCACTGCAGACTAAATCATGTTAAGCTTATTAAACAACATAAAAATCTTTCTTAAAAAAAGACTCAACCCCATGTGAGTCCATAAATCCTGACCCTGCGTTCAGTGGATTGACTCTGTTATGTAATTAACCTAACTTAAAGGAATTCCTGCGGTGAACCATCCGACTGCTCTCGCTCTGTGTGTCGTTAAGCTTTTTTCCGCCATTAATTAAGGAGCAGCGTCTTCTCTCTTCCTCTGCCAAAGAAGCCCCGATGAGTCTCTTCCAAATCGGAGACAGAGCAGAGCAGAGCAGGCAGGAAGGAGAAAGCCAGGGTGAGGCTGAAGCATCAGTGTTTCCACAGTTTCTCATAAAGCATCTCAGAATAGTCCCGTTGATATTAGACCGGTTTGCTTCACGAGAGAGAGAGAGGATGCTTGTATAGTTTTCTGACCGGGTGCCAAACTCTTTCCCAGAACACAGGACACTACAAAATCTGCACTATTACTAGGTTTTATATTTAAAGAAAATCATTTTTTCTGCCAAAATGCAGCAGATTAAATGTTTCTATCCCTATTTCAGTGTTTAAGATTCAGCCTTTGCCCAATACAATTTTTTTTATTAGTGTATTTACAGTTTTACAACCCTTAAGGGAGGGACAAAGTAAATGTTTAATTAGATATATTAGGTTGATTGGATTTGGATTTGCATCAAGGAAAAAGAGTATACTTCCATATTAAATAACAAGTTATGCACATGTTTTTAAGAATATACGATATTTACAAAAAGAGCACAAAATAGCATTGAGTAGGAGTTGCTGTAATAGCCTGCCACAAACCGTAAATATATGCATATTAACAGTGAAAGATGTATATCTATCAAATACACAATATAAATATACAGAATAAGTTGCATTGTAAACATAAGATAGTATCTACCTTATACAAGTGTGAAAATAAATAAAATATACATAATAATATACTACAAACTGTGACTGCAGCACCATGCCTTTTTATTGCCGCATTTTTAAAGCATGCACCTAAACCCCTCCAATCCTTAAACCAACCCCAAAAAAGAATCCAATCGCAAACCAAAATTGATTAATATAGACCTAATTATAATCAATTTACCTTGGTCTGCCATATGGACCTGCAAATAAGTGAAGTAAAAGTTACGTTGGACAACTCTCTTCTTGTCCACTGACACAGTTGCGGTGAACCCTACACTTCACTGGCCACACGGACGTCGACTCGCTGCTCCCGCTGCGATGCATCCATAAATAATCCTGAACATGATGGCTGGCTTATGTACAGAGAGGCCGACAGAGCAGATCAACAACTGCCAAACACTCATTACAACCCTGCTTCCATCCGCTGCCCACAGTGGCTGCTGGATTAAAAAAGATCACATTTGTACCAGATAAATGGATTTGAGGATAAAGATGGATGTTATAAGTAAACGCCACCAATGATATGGCTACTTTTGAACAGGAAAGAGCTCTAGTGGTGGTCTTATGACAAATCGGTCTTGCCAGTGTGTTTGAGTGACTTTAAAAAGGAGATCATCTGAATTTATTCTGAATGAAACATGCGTGAACATTGTCGCAGGTTTCAGGGTTATGTAGCTTGAGATGGTGAGAAGGCCTTGTTATCTGAACATGGTGAGTGATGCATATTCATATTACATATTTGGCTTTGATTTGGCCAAACGGAAATCAATCTTGGCCACGATTTTGTCCTTTCACTTTGGAGGACTGTTCATAACTTTTTTTTTTATCCTTTGCAATTAAAAAATATTAAGTTTTGGTGATTTGGAAGAAGGCACTTTTGCTTGCGGCTTGTATACTTATTCCCATTCTGCTTTTATGCTTTGCTCTTGGTACAAACATCCAGACATGTAGTAACACAGTATTTTTAAGATGTTGTGACGTAGTTTTACGTTGGCCTGCAAAACTGAGACTAAGACTATGTGTTAAACCTGGTCAGAAATATACAAATGTTTAAATTCTTAATGTGTCCTATTATCCTTGATGTGCAGTTTAATCGCTTCTAAAGAGAAAACATGAGCTGCAATGTTGCAAACTGCAGTGGAGGAGGAGAATATTTGATTTATTCCAATGTTTGTATCATGGTAAAAGTTTTAGGGATTGGACTTTGGGTTGTCAAATTTGAATTTGGAGAAAATATTATCACAATGAGCTTTAAACCAACATATGTGATGGTAAAAGTGACTTTGTACTGATTTAAACAATGGTGCATGTGTATCTCTGTCAGTGTGTGTGTGTGTGTGTATAGTAGCTATTCCACTCCAGGGTTGTTCCATGGTGATGGTAGTTTCTGGGGTATTCTAGGCTACAGACACACACACTTATTCTCTCTCATGCTTAAATACAGTCACACACTCTTTCTGTGTCTCTCTGTTCCTCTCCCACTTCCATTCTCTCGTCCTGTTCCAAGCCCATTCGCTCTGCTCTGTGTCTCTGTAGAGGGATTACTGTGTCCTGTGTGATTATCTGTCTATTAATAGCTTCCTTTAAGGCCGTTCACATGCTCCTATAGCGGCAGAGCGGCAGGATCCCGAGGCCCTGGGCTCCGTAACACAAGCCGACCCCAAAGCCTGCAGCCAGTAATTACTGAAGCAAACTAATGTACGCTAACGTAACCGCTCACCAGGACCTGACACACAACAAACATGCACATATTCACTGCAATGAAAACTACCATATGAATATATTATCAATATTCTTTTGAAGTGTCTCCTCATCCTTATCTAGTCCTGTGCATACATTGCAGCGCCTTGCAGATTTGATACTTCCAGTCGAGTGGGTACAACTGTAACGTGTACATATAACATTATATACAGACATTAAAGGGATGTTTTGCAGGTTATGAAACTTGCAAAATCGCAAAAAAAAAATCAGATGTTTCCATATTTAACCGCATGCTTCAGCAGCTAGATTTTTGACTTGCTTCACCAACTAACTTGTGACCACAATGAACTGAAAGAAGATGAAAGGCACAAAATGATTTCCGTTCATCACTACGACAGATCCCTTTCACATTATATGTACTCATTAAATTCATTTTAATATGAAAATATGGATTACAGCAGTGTTAATGCTTGCTTTAGCTTTCATATGATTCACCAAATTCTGCTACTCTTATCCAGGGCAACTGAAAAAAGATGGAGCAGGACTGAATATCTCGCTCAAGGACATGTAGACTTTGCAGCCGCCCTAATATTCTGGTCAGCACTCTTTTTAGGTTTTGGGAGCACTGAGTGATCATATCACATGCAGGGCAAAGAGGAACTTGTTGGCGGTTTAAACATGAGGTACTCTCCTCCTCAGATGGTAGATTATTTTCCTTCCTGATCAGACTTGATTTAAAGGTCCCTTATTATACTGTTTTTCATCAATATATTATAGGTCTCAGATATATACAAAACATGTCTCTGAAGTGTTTGGCTCCAAATACCAAACAGATCATTGTAGCATCCCATAATCCCCTCTGTTTCAGCCCTGTTTCAAAAGTGCTGATTCTCTGTCTGTTACTTTAGATGAAAACAAGGAGCCACTCCCAACGCCCCTCTGAGAGATATTTGGTTAAAAAGAACACAATGGTGCTCTAGGAGGAGATTCAGGTGATAAGGTGGTTTATGACATCATAAAGTGGCCAAAATCTGATCAGCTCAATTTCAGACAGGTTTTTATATAAATGGATCAGGACAAAAAGTGAGGGGGTCTTTTTTCCTGAAACTTTCAGAATCTCTTTCCACAGAGGGGACACATGTTGATGTATAAAAGACAGGAAAAAGTGGATTTTGCATAATAAGTCCCCTTTAATGTCTTGGTTGCATTTGAGTTAAATGCATTATCTCTGATTCATGCCTGGGTTTTATGAGAGAGCATTGAGCTGTTGGTGGTTCATCCCACCTAGTTTTGTGTCTCTGGGCTTAAAGCCTGCAGAGGCCAGGACTCCTGCCAGTCAATCAGTGGGTTTGAGTTTGTTAGTGACTTGCCTAGTTGGACTCATTGAGCTGAGCTGCAGCAAGATGCCAGCAGGTCATAAGTAACTAGTGGCATTTGGATCAAAAGATGTTGGGAATAATCACTTAAAATTAGATCTCTAAGGGTTGTTTTCTAGGACAGGAAACTGCACTTTCTGTTCAAACGAGCTCGAGGAAGAGGATTTCAAGAGTTTTAATCCATTCAGTCTGACGAGCTGAACTCAATTTGATCTAGGATAAAGACTGATGGGACTGGTGGCTAATGTATTTTCTATGTTTTTTTTCCTGATACACTCCAGAAAATAAGATGTGCTTATGATCCACTGGCGTTTCAAAGATCTGTTAGTCTTACCTGTACAACAACAGCAAACTGTTGTCAAAAAATGTTGTCTTTTTCTGTGAATTTAGACCTAAATTAAAAATCTTAATACCTCGAGTCACTGTAAAAGTTCAGGAAAATCAACACAAATCTTACCGTCTCAACTGATTAATTATTATATTAAGTAGTGATAAATACTTTTAGGGCTGCACCTAACATTTATTTTTCATTATTCATTTACTATTTTCCCACTAACCAATTAAAAATGAGCTTATAAAATGTTAGAAAATGGATTCAGATTAATGAATGCATCAGCTAATCACTCTGCGTGTCATGGAGAGGTGAAAAAGTCATTCCATCGTTTCTCAAAAAGTTTCTTAATGCCGTTTGTGACGGAATTGAAAATGACAAACGAGAGCTTTGAAGTGTAATTAGGGAGCACACTTCAGACACACACTCACTCGGTGTACGTTGTGTGTTGAATTCAGACAGCAGCTTATCTGTTACATAATAAAGCCCGGTGCTGCTGGGATGGGAACATCAGGTCTGGCGATGAGGGAAGAGAGTCGTGGTCTCGCTGCAGGTCTGAACTCTGAGCGACCCCTGATTCTTCTCCCACCAGGGGGGATCAGAATAAAGAAACCTGCCGACTTGTTCTGCTGCACATCCACACAGACTGTGACAGCTCAGCATTGGAAACACTCGCTGCTGGATAATGAGGCTGTCTCACTCATCCTCCCTGTACAGAGAGAAGATGAATTAGTAAAGAGCTGATGCAGAGCAGGGAACACATTTCTCCAACTGATGTATGCAGTTGGAGCATCCTTTGTTTTCAGGGCTGCACCATTTTTGGAAAATTGCCATTATATTGAGTGATGTTGCAATTTGATTCGCAAAATTGGAGGGAATGATACATTTTGAAACATTATCACAGTATAAATGAAAAATTGATTTTAAAAAAATATATATATATTCTCAAGGGGAGGATTTTTGAGCTGAGGATTTTATCCAAACAAGGATTTTATTAAGTTTGTGGAATATCTAGGACTCACTACAATACTTAATTCAGAACAATATTTTGACATATTTTTCTTTTACCAAATTAAGCCGATACTGCGATTGAACATTTAAACTGATTTTGAAGCCCTACTGACTAAGGTTTTTATTAAAATCCATACACAGAAACACCTGGGCTTAATCCATATTTTTGGAAGTTGTATAATCTTTTTATATGTATACGGACATTATGTTTTTTTTCTTATGGTTACCATCCACATTATATTTATACCAATAAACCCTTTGCCTTGTTGCCACTGGATGTTTGAAATATCTTTCTGAATAGTTGCGAAGCATCTTCAGAACAAGTAAATTAATAGCTTCTTAAAATAATCCTATTCTCTTTCAGAAATGTTATTTAGTTAAGCTTTAGTTTCTTTAAATGGGTATTGTTTGGGTGATGGATAAACTCTTTTTCTGAGAATGTGCTTATTATTCTCAGCTAGACTTGAATTACTCAGACAGTTACAAGGATGTCCGGTGTCTGTGTTTTTACCTCTACTGTCATCCGCAAAGTTTTTTGTATTTAAGAAATATCACATTTATTGCGACACTAATCAAAGTTTTTTTCTCTTCCTCTCTCAGACGTGCCAGCGCCGGAGCAGCCCGAGCTGTTCCTGAAGAAGCTGCAGCAGTGCTGTACTGTCTTTGACTTCATGGACACGCTGTCGGACCTCAAGATGAAGGAGTACAAGCGCTCCACGCTCAACGAGCTGGTGGACTACGTGACCGTCAGCAGGGGCTACCTGACAGAGCAGGCCTACCCCGATGTCGTCAAAATGGTGAGGAGGGATGCACATTCAAAAACTTGTTGTGGTACAGACATCAAAACCATTGTCTAATCCAGTGCTTTCCCAACCTTAATAATAATAATACAAGTTATTTATATAGCACTTTTCCTGGTGCTCACAGCTTATGACCCGTTATATTTATATATATATTTATTTTGGCGCTCATGTTAACAGATTATAGTCGCAACACCTTCAGCTACATGTTAGCCGCATCTCTTCTAGAGATTTGAGGTTTAGCCATATTCGTTCCCCCTTGTTTGTTTGGGTTACAGCAAAAGTAGACAATGAAAGTTAGATTTGAACAGCGTCTTGCCATTATAAGGCAACATTACCTCGGTTTCAATGTGTTTATCTTTAGAATGTCGCAGAAATGATTGAAATGTATATATTGACTTTTAACAAAGCACTTCCTGTTTCTATTTCTAAATAAAAAGCCCTTTAGCATTTTCCTTTCGACAGAATCTGTTAGTCTGTTATGACAGGACTTTTAATATGAAATATTTGCAGGACAGTGTTGTGAGTATGAATTAGTAGAATACCGCTAATATAAAAGACAACCTTGAAGTAGAAAGCAAGGGTTGGTGGTATAGAATCTTAAGTTGTATACTGTCAATGTTTTCCATTGATAGCTTCTGTTATATTGTTGTTGTATTATATAGCCTTCTGTTTTCTGACTGTCCCAAAGTTTCCTGACGATGGGAGGCTCCTGGTATTATTGCCTTCGACATTAACACGAGATGAACCCTTTATATTCAAACAAATCGTTTTATTTTTGCTAACAAACTTTCCCCCACATTCCTAAATCTTAAGAAGATGAATTACGGGCTGGTTTTTCATTCATTTGCGGCTGTATGCTTTTAGATAAAAGCCAGACTCACTTACTCATGCAGAGCCGTAAACTCACCGCACTCGATTCCTGACCCATTTTCCTCCCTCGCTGTCGTGTGACCCTGATCTGCACTCGCACACTTACATCAGCAGCCCAGAATAAAGCAAGAAGCTACACACAGAGCTTCAAAGCAATGCAAGTTTACCAGTGTTGTTGTTGGCTAAACCGACAGTTTTTCATTTTAAATGTAAATATGTGAACGTTACAGTATTCCTGAGTCGAACATGTAGAATTTTATAGCCTATTTTAGCATTTTGCATCACTTTGGAGAACAGATTAAAATGTCAAATGAAATTATTTAAACTCGGCAGCAGTGTTGAAGTCAATGCGTTAAATGAAGAAGATTGAAGAGGAAGATTCAACTTATTGTCATTACGTAGTACAGGTACTATCTGCATTTGACCCATCCTAGTGTTAGGAGCAGTGGGCTGCCATTATGTACGGCGCCCGGGGAGCAGTGTAGGGAACGGTGCCTTGCTCAGGGACACCTCGGTAGCACTTGGTCTTTCCGGGACTTGAACTGGTGACCTTCCAGTTACCAAGCCAAGTCCCTATGGACTTCGCCACCACCGCCCCAATAAGTGCATTACTACAATAGCCTCAGATGACTAATGTCTCCAATCTGCCTCTTTTTTTAAATAATTTAGGCAAATATTTCTCTAAAAAATAGACTAATTTAAGTCCTGAGAATAGTTCTGTGAATATTTATTTGTCTGTTAATCTTATCTGTTTGCAGTCAAGAAAAAAACAGCCAAAGAAAACGAAGTGTCGCTCAGGTGTGGTGTGATGCAGGGACACAAAGCAGATTTTGATGGGGTCATGATTGCATACAAAGTCAATAAAAGATGTGATGCCACATGCCTATAGCTAGCTAAGATGCATCCACAAGCATTACACATCATTTAGTCTTTATGACAAAGCAAAGACAAAAGGCAGGAACTAAAAATAAAAGAAAGCCTTTTCATGTTGCTAACTAGATTCAGCTAACGTGTGTACATTGGGTGTTTGGTCTACTTGTACCAAATGAACACAGGCAGTACACACACACCAGAATAAACATTTGCATGAAAAAAATTCTCATTGACTTGTATCTGGTTGCAACAGAGAACACAACTTACTAAATTAATATTGTTGAATAGGAAGATTTCAACGTTGGTTCTCCATAGAGAACATATACAAGAAGTTATATACATGTTTTAAATATGAAGCAGTTATAATTAGGTCGTATGCAAGCTGATAATCATGTCCCTCTGTGTTTTTTGTACCAGGTGTCTCACAACATATTCCGGACCCTTCCGCCCAGTGACAGTAATGAGTTTGACCCCGAGGAAGACGAGCCCACACTCGAGGCCTCCTGGCCACACTTACAGGTAAACACAGCCTCACTAAAGTCTTTGTGTATTCACTTACGCTCAGTTTGTATCTTGTATATTTAATTTGTACACAAAGCAACAACTTAAAGGTACAGTTATGTGCTATTTCTTCCTTTATTATCCATCCACCCAGCATTTGTGGCTGTAGCCCAGTTTGACAGATACTTCCACAGCTTTTGGTCTGTGTACATGCCTGTTGGTACCAAACTTTGCAACCTTCCTGCGATCATTTTTAACACCTTGATGTATGCAAAAAAAGCCCATAACGTACAAATGTATGACTAGATTTTAAACCTAACTGACATCAAAGACTCTGTGATGCTGTAAAAAGTCACTTAAATAAACTGTATTGTCAAGAAAATGTTTTACCATGTATCTAATTCCTAAAACCACATGTCTGTTTGTTTACGGATTAGACATGAGGACACAGCGTGGTAATTAGTGAGTTTTAGACATATTTAGGGGTCTATTTTAAACAGACAGTTTCCTTTTGCTTCCAGTCTGTATGCTAAGCCAGGCACAGATTGTTTGCCCAGGACTCCTTTAGAAATTAGATGCAAATCTTAAGGAGATCCTTCCTGGTGGTTTTCTTAATTTGCCACATTTTTCCAAAGTCATAAGTAACTTTTTTCCACTTCATCAACATTTCTTTCTCCACATACAAACATCCTTTTACCTAGCTATAGCCACCTTAGATTCCAACCTTTTGTAACCTTTTTTTGACCTTTCCCTTTAACCAAGTTCAGACCAGTGTTTACAGGTTTAGTTTGAAGGATTTCCAAAAGGAACATGTCCGACATTAATTGTATTTTCTTCATGGTCTTTTTGTTGTACAGCAGGAAGTGTGACTGTAGTTTGTTTCCGGTGTTATTCAGAGTCGATTGAAGCGAACTTCAAACTCACAATTGACAAATCGGACAAATCTTCCGACACAGCAGCTGATGGAAGAAGTTGCCCATTGACATGTTAGCACTTTTTCTTTTGTTTTCACATCAACCACATTCCTTTCCTCTTCTCCTCCTCTTTAGTTGGTATACGAGTTCTTCATCCGGTTCTTGGAGAGTCAGGAATTCCAGCCCAGCATTGCCAAAAAGTACATAGACCAGAAGTTTGTCCTACAGGTGAGTCCGTCTGCTCAAAATGTCTTCAGTTCATCCGTCTCACTCGTTTCTTCCTCCATGTTTTTTTTCCTCCCGGCCTTCCTCTCTGTGTCTCTTTTGCTTTGATGTTTTTTTTCTATTCTCTTCCTCTGGGATTATGATTTCTTTATCTGTCTGCGTTCCTTCTCTCCGCGCAGCTCTTGGAGTTGTTTGACAGCGAGGATCCTCGGGAGAGAGACTACCTGAAGACAGTCTTGCATAGAATCTACGGCAAATTCCTGGGTCTGAGGGCTTTTATACGAAAACAGATCAATAATATTTTTCTACGGTGAGTAATTAGTCTGTCGAAAATGTGTTAAACCTTTTTTATCCATTAAATGTTGTTTCCACTCTAATAATCACAGGATTCTTAGCACCGTGTATCCACTTTTATTTGCCTGTTCCCTTGTAAGTTTCGTATATAAAGTGTATATCTAGTTAAAAAATATGTCAACCTTCTTCAGACAAGGGATTAAAATGTACTTTCTGGAATTATAGGAATCGTTGCTAAAAAGGAATAGACAAGACTAAGCTTAATGACAGAAATGTCGCTCAGATTTTATTATATTTTTTTCACATTTGTTAGATTACTAAGCAGCAGAATTGTTTCGGAAAGAACACAATATTTAAGGTTAGAAAAGGTGAAGACATATTCTATCACTAGCTGGTGCAAAAAGTATTCACAGTGTACTCGGCAATATTGTAAGCTTTATGAATATGTTGTGTGTTTTCAAGTCATTCCTGTGTCCAGCATCGACACAGTTAAACAGAAGTCATGTCAAATCATTCTGGTGTTTGTTTTTCTGCCAGACATTTATAATCTCCATTCAATGTGGTCATTTACAAATCATCTGGGTTTAGTAGTTGATCTCCTCTGACTTGTCTCCCCTCTCCTGTGCCTCCCCCCCCTCTCTGGCTGCAGTTTTGTTTATGAGACGGAGCACTTCAACGGGGTGGCTGAGTTGCTGGAGATCCTGGGGAGGTATGTGGAGGCCTCCGACCCTCAAACACACACACTTACACACACCTCTGTTAGCTGATGCTTTGAGATAGAACACACAGACCTCAGAGCGCCAGCAGAACTGAGCTCTACTTTGATAACCACCTGTTTTCTTTAGTTGTAATGATATAAGAATGTCTCTCATTTAATCATACTCGCTTAGGGGGATACTGATCTTCTTCAAGAGACTCCCCAGATAACAAAATACCGATAAGAAATGAAGAGAACTCAAAAGCTGATCCTCTTTTTATGGAGCCAAATGATAGTGTAGATGTGAAGTTCAGGGAAGAGTCAGGAGCAGAGTTTGACTTGTAGATAAGAAATGAATGAATCCTCTCGGCTCAACAGTCTTTTTAATCCTTACAAAATAAAGACCTGACTCACACACACAGTTCATCAGACTTATATCAGGATTAGTTGATCAAAACGAATGAAATATTCTTAAATATCGCTAATTTGCTCACAGCTACGTCTGTGTTGTTGAGAATACAGGTTAAAACAATTGGTCAACTAGTTTATTTACACATAAAAAAACTACCAATTCCTTTAGCAGTTCTGCTGCTATAAGCTTACTCATTACTTACTCATTACTCTTTATTTTCTAGCACAAAAGAGGGAAATATTTTGTAATTCCATCGAAGAAGGTGCTGTGATTAGCTGATACATTGATTATCAATTGACTGAAAACATGAATAAAGACCTTGAAATCAATATATTTGATCCATACATTTCGAAAGAGAGTTTTTTTTCTGTGAGCCTGGAGGTTAGAGGAGCTTCATCTCTTTATTTCTCCTCCAGGCTCCACTGCCTGTATAAACAGTCTCCTTTATTCCTGCTGCTCATTGATCTCCCACTTGCTTTCAAAGCGTCACAATGAGACGCTTTCATGTGTTCATGTTTAATTTATGTTTATGTTTTCTCTCCTCTCCCTCAGTATAATCAATGGTTTCGCTCTGCCACTGAAAGCGGAGCATAAACAGTTTCTGGTCAAAGTGTTGATCCCCCTCCACACCGTCAGGAGTCTGTCCCTTTTCCACGCACAGGTAACACATCTCTACCAATAGGCCACAAAGCAACCGACGGATTTTTCAAAAATAACTTCTTCTTAATGCATAGACTTGATTTAGTTTGACCTTTTTTGATACCTGGTAACTGGAATTACAAAATTGTTAACACACAGTTGCTAGAGATAATTTACCGTAGTGTCAAACCTACACATGCTGTGTAAGTCATGCAGGTGTGTGTGTGAGTGATACCGTGACATGACATAGTTTTATATATATACCTTTGCTTTTAAAAATAAACGTAGACATAAGACCTTTGTCATGCAAACTGTAATGACTTTTTATAGAGTGAGTCAATGTATTAAGTTAATTAGTCTTTTAAATTAATCAACTTTCCCAATTGAACATAACTTTGCCAAATGGGCCTCCAAGCAGAATATTTGTTGACCATATGCTAAAAAATTAAACCATTTCTATCTGTTTTCAAATAATTTGGCTTTTGGAATTATTAAAACTGTTTTCATGCGTACGAGTTTGCGTCACTCAGTGACTAGTACTGTTGTATGCTAAGCTAAAGGCTAAAGTGTGTCCTCACATGTTGTCTCCTCTCTCCTTGTAGTTGGCGTATTGCATTGTACAGTTCCTAGAGAAAGACCCAACATTAACAGAACCAGTAAGTATCCACCAACAGATAATGACAGCTGTTATTTAACTGTGATTTAATAGTCTCCATTATTTATTTTCCATTAACTCCAGAGTGTCTTTGTCAGTTAAAGGTGAACACAATCAATTACTCAATAACTGCCATGGTAGATTTTAACATTACAGCTGGTAATTGAGGTTGATCAGAAATGGGGCAGACAGCGCCTCATTGAGGGGGAAAGGAGAAGTTCAATGAAAGTAAAACAATTATTGTAGAAATAAAAGCTTTTCTAAACTCAGCCTCTTCATCATCCTCAGGTCATCAGAGGCTTACTGAAGTTCTGGCCAAAAACCTGCAGTCAAAAAGAGGTGAGGCCTCTTTAACTTCATTTCACTTTGAATGGTGTGTTTTTCTCTGCGTGTGTGGTAACGGTTCTTTTGTCCGTTGCTGTGTGCAGGTGATGTTTCTAGGAGAGCTGGAGGAGATCCTGGACGTCATCGAGCCCACACAGTTTGTGAAGATCCAGGAGCCGCTCTTCAAACAGATCTCCAGATGTGTGTCCAGCCCACACTTCCAGGTCAGTCAGCATCCACCGCTGATCAACTGTTAGGATGGAAATGACTGATATGTGCTTTACTTGCAATGTAGTGTAGAAACAGGCATGTACATCATCTGTTTAGGGATTTGTAAGAGTAGTTAGCAGTGTTTTAATACAGTTTTAAAGTGTCCTTAAAACCTAATTATATAAAGGCATAGTCCTAACTTTTTTTACTGATTATTTTAATTATTTTATATTTTTGCATTTCCTCATATATCATCATTTTCAAAAAAAATTTTATATCTATTTGTCAAAAAAAATCCTAAAAGTTTTTTTTTTGTATTTTAAAATACTTTTTTAAGTTTATACATTTCATTATATTATTTTCTGTATCATAACTTAGGGCAAAACCTATACCTTTAAGGCTTTCGTCTATAACAAACATATTTGGGAAATGAATGGGAGGACACAAGTAAAAAAAAAAAAGAGATATTCAGGATTCTCCACAGACACTGAGCCAGGTTTGTGTTTTGGTGGCAGGTTGCGGAGCGAGCTCTGTACTACTGGAACAACGAGTACATCATGAGTCTGATCGAGGAGAACTCCAGCGTCATCCTGCCCATCATGTTCGCCAGCCTCTACAGGATCTCCAAAGAGCACTGGAACCCGTGAGTAACGCTTGAAAGGAATCACCCTTTGTGGTGGCGTTTTAATCCTTGTCTACAATTTAATAGCCACCTCTGTCGGGGTTGTGGGTTTTGACGCGCCTCTCTTTGTTTCCAAACAATTCAGCGGAGATCGTAGTTGAATCAGATGAGCTTTATTCATTGAACACACGGCATATACAGGAGGAAACATTTCTTCGCTTCATAGTAACTAAAAGTTTATCATTTTCAAAAGGAACAAAAAGAACACGGTCAAAAGACTTTTCCGTTTCCCCGTCTCATCACCATCAGCTGTGTCCTATCAACCTACCATATATAGGCATATAGCCATGCACGTGATACTGACGCACATATCATAACAAATAAGTGAGCCTTAAATTAATACATTTTAAACCATAGTATGACTCACACAATTACCTTTAGATGGTGAGTTTAATCTAATTTATATTATTATCAAGCCTAACTATCAGACAATAATAACTCAATGAAAATGGCTCGAACACCCTTTATGTACAAAAATAAGACTACATTTGATCTTTTTTAAGAAATGATCCAAATTCTTTAGGTTTAAGATAATTTTAATTGAGCTTTGATTCAATGTTCCCACATCGAGTCATGTGGTGTCTGTGCATTTTTGTTGAGCAGCAGTTCTCCTTTGTTTTTCCTGTTTTTCTCATGACCTGAAATTCACACTGAGCAGTTTTTTACCACATGACGGCTCTGTTTACTGTAAACAGCAGACGACACAACTTCTGACTGACTTTCTTTTTTTTTTAATCTTGAATATTAAACATATAACTTTAGGAACAAATGTGTTAAAACCTGTCTTTTAAAATGCATTTAATTACAACTCTGTACGAAGTCAACATCCTAGTATTGATCCAAAACAGCCATTTGAAGGCATACTCGGAGGAAGTCACTCCATAAATAACATATACTTTACTGCTGGTAGGTTTCTCATTTATTTGAATGGCCAGGATCATTTATAATTCTATAAGTTAAAACACTGTTGTTAGAAATTGATGAATTTTATTATTTTAATTATTTAAATTTTTATTTATTAATTAAAGGTATGCTAAAGACATGTTAGCATGTCAATATGTCCAACTTCTCACGTTTTTTTAAGTTATTGGAAAATCTAAATAATTAACTATAAAATCATATATTCACATTTCAATATAGTAAGAAATGAAACCTACGTTCTGCTCTTTAAATGGATTTGTCTCGTGGACTCTTGATAAAAGTTTCTAGCTGCTGTAAATCCAGATGTTGTCAGTTGTGAACTCCGCTCCTCTCCTCCTGCAGGGCCATCGTGGCGCTGGTGTACAACGTACTGAAGGCCTTCATGGAGATGAACAGTACCTTATTCGATGAACTCACAGCCACTTACAAGTCGGACCGCCAGCGGTGAGGAGCTCACACTCACATCATCATCTCATTTATTAATGTTGTGAAAGTTAATGACATCTGCAGGGAGCTGCTTAACACAACCACAGTGTTACTATCATCATCACACCCTACAAATATCAGGACTAATACAAACTGTGCTTATACAACAGCAGCACTAATGAGTGAGTTAGTAACAGCGCTAGAAGTAGGAAAACTAAGAATATAATATCTTACTGGCTTTTTAGTAGATGTAATGAAAAGTATGTCCTGACTACGTAATAATAAAGCTTCAGCGCTCAATCTGAAAGCCAGATAGCGAGGGACGAAGATCTGAGTAAGGCAAAAAGTTCAACGCTCACCTATCAGTGTCCTACCGTTTTCCTAAAGATAATGTACCTAAATGGTCACAAATCCCTACATATTTAAATCTCTGAAGAAACCAATGATGTTGGCAGAGATTCAGAAGTTCAAAAGCAGGCTCTAGTGTCTCAAACAAAATAAAACTCCATGTTTTTTTGTCGCGGTGAGAAGAAGAAGGAGAAGGAGCGGGAGGATCTGTGGAAGAAGCTGGAGGACTTGGAGCTGAAGAGGGGCCTTAGGAGCGATGGGATCATCCCAACTTAACGAAGACAGCGCCGCGCTCCCCCTCTGCCCCCCCCTCCTCTCCCCCTGTGACTCCCCCTCCCCTCCATCCTTACCCCGACTCCCCCCCCAAACCCCTCCACCTCAGCCATGTCTGCCCAGAGCTCCGAGAAAGCCCCGATACAGGTCGCCGTCTCTGGATCGTCACGGAGAGCCCGCTGGTTTCTTAATTGTTTTTGGTTTTTTTTCTTATGTTTTTTTTTTTTTTCTCCTGTGTTTGTGCGACTTACTTTACAGTAGATTCATCACGTCTGTTTTTATTATTTCAACAGCACTGTAAATAATTTTTTTTCCCTTAAACTGATATTATTGCAAACAGAAAAACAAAACAATAATAATAAAAAAGGAAGAAAAAAATAGTAAATGAGAAAATGACTTGTGTGGGCGGGTGGATTAAACAACATAAAACGTTTGGACTGTAGGACGCGAGAAGAACTCTTGGAAAACATAAAACGACAAAAAAAGAAGATAGATCGATTTTAACTCTTCATCCCGCTCTGCTTCCATACAGTCCCGTGTTTCATTTTTATTTTCATGGTTCTCCTCTTTGCTTTTCCTCTCCGACTTTCTGTTCCCTCCCTCCCTCCTCTCTAATGGGGCATCTGTCATTTCTGCCCCTGTGTGGGACGTCCGGACTGATAATGGGTTCCCCCTCCTCATTAAGGTTCCTCTCTGGCCCCGCCCTCCTGTCGTCAGGTTCTCCTTCCTGTTTTGAACGGTGAAAAACAACTGAATAAATCACATTTAAAAAAAACAGTAACAGGGACCTTCAGTACACACAGATCTTAGAGTGCGTTTACATGCGTGTTCATGGAAGAGTTCATTGTTTGGGTATTTAATCTAGATCTTAATATGGTTTTTTCCATTCTGTAATATAGTATCTACCTTTTTCAGTAGATATTTAATTACTTTAAGAAAAAATGCAGAAAAAGTGGATATTTTCTCATCAAAAGACATCGGAAGTTGGTTTTTAAAAACATCGCCTTATTTACATTTTACTGCTACAGGTATAAAATCATGCAATTTCGACCACAAAATCACCTTTGGTTTTCTTGCATTTCCTGTGGCTCCTTCACAATAAAATCACTGCAATCAATCACTTTAATGTGAACTAGCAGCAAGATAAATTCTGATGCAGCTATACAAGCGATCAAAAGATGGAAGGCAAGCTATGTTTATTAATATAGCACTGGTATACCAAAAGTGACTGCACTGTAACCAAACTGTATTTGAAAGCTATCAATAAGACAAAAAGGTAGGAGTTGAGACTTGTGCACTCATGCCTGCCACTCACAAAAAAAACTTATTAAATGCAAAAAAATAATTTCTGCATCCATGCTCTGCTTGAATCACAATTGCGGTTTTGAAATGGTGACATTTCCTACACCACCGTGTGCAGGATTTCAGGTCTTTTTTTGCTTTTAGTTTGGTGGACGTATCACCTGGTGAACGGCAAACTAAGTCAACAGGAGAGAAGAATGTACGTAACGATATGAACTTGAACCAATGAATTCAATAACATTTTTAAGCGAATTTGAGGAACAAAACAAGTGTATTTAATGCAAAGATAATCATTTAAATGTCCCGACTCCATGCCTCTGCGTCACATGACCTTGGATTCTTTTCATTTTTTAAGAAAAGCGTTGTATCCTGCTGAAATTAGCTCACACCCTGGTTGTTTCAAATCCTGTTTACCACCATTTCTATTTGCTTTTTTCACACAGGGTTGTAATCCAGCTTCATATAAATAAGAATATAAAGCGCGTGAACCTGCATGTAAACGCACTTCCTCCTACATCCTCCTCCAAAAACAGACTCCTTCTCATCCAGTTGATTTAATATTCCTCCTTCCTTCCCTCCATCTTATTATTCATTTTTTTCAAACGTACCTTTTTGACCCCTTCCCCCCTCCCTCCCTCCCTCCTTATATCCCTGGTATCAGTCTGGCACTGGTGCCCTGCGGCCATAACGGGGACTAATAAAAAAACAACAGAAGTCTTCAGAGGAGCGCCAAAAATCTTGCTCCTGTTGTGAAAAGCCGAGCGCCCCTGCCTCCCCTCACTCCCCCCCCCCCCCCCCCCCCCCAAATCCTCTGCCCACCTGGGGGGCGCCGCGTTGACTTCACAGTATTACAACAACAAAAAGACGACTTTGTACATTGTTATTGAATGCAGTACACTGATAATCTTGTATCTTGTAGTAATTTAGCCTATGTTTTTTTGCTTAGGAAACTGTGGAGGGGAGTATCCAGTATATAAAGAGGTATTATGGAACAAGACTTCCTGGTATTTATGATAGTGTCCCCACCACCCCCCCTTTATTAGTCTGTTTTTATTTTATGTCTCTCACTCCCCCCTCTTCTCTTGGTTTTTATCTCATTTTTGGATATTTTGATGAAGTTTCTTTTGACCATTTGGATATATTTTTTTTTTAGTTGGGGAGGGAGGGTGAGGGTGGGCACAGTAGGCAGGGGCTCAGGGGTCAGAGGGGGGAGGTATGGGGGAGTAGAGAGGGAAGGCACGGAGCAGACCACTTTGTCCTGTTGCAGGGGTCTTACCTCCTGCCCTCGCAGAATTAATGTGTGCTTTAGAACGGCCCGGATATAATATGATCTAAAAACTGAAGAAAAAAAAAAGATTAAAAAGGGTTGGAGAAATACAAATGTTTAATTATTTTAAAAAATAAAGAGATATTAAATTAAACCTGTTTTGTGATAAAGCCCAGATGCTGGATTGCGTTCTTTAATGGGGGTGTGTGTGTCTGTGTGTGTGTGATAAACCTAAAAAGTATACAAACATACTTTTTCAGGTTTTTCATTTGGATCTGAAATGTCAGGCCGACAACTACTTAATTATGTTGTATAAAATCAGCTCCTAATTTCAAACAGCATTAAACGTGTTCATTCGTTTGTTATTTAGTCAAATATAATAGTGATATTTGCAGAATGAAAAGAGCTCTTTAATTGATTCATCTCGTGCAAACCTTTTTTATTATGCAAATTTGAACTAGATTTTGAAAGTCACAGCACGACAACTCTGCCAAAAAATATTTTTGTTGTAATTTTAGGATTAAGTTGGAATAAACAACTCAAATGTTCAATATTTGCACCCATGCAAGTGGTAAGATGTATTCATAAAAGTACATTTGTTAACATTTGAATATTTTAGAAATGCATATTTTAAAAAAGCCCCCTCTTATGTTCCCCGTTACGTTTGTCCTTCATCCTCTTCCGTACCTGTGAGCTGTGATCCGCAGGTGTGGCCCACTTGAGTTCTGGCCAATGAGAGAGCAGGAGGAGGCGGGACTTAAGACATGACAACAGGTGCTGATGAGCCCTGCAAAGTCGCGAGAGCACTGTTTTAAATCAAATGTTTTTGAAGTTATTCGTTTTTGGAACATAAAGATTGGTTTAGAAGGAATGGATTATTCTACATGAGTGTTTCGGGAAGTTTCAGTGGATGTTTTCCCTTCTGTTTGCTGCCAAATCTGGATTCTAAACCCGACTACAGCTGATGTCCATCATTGAAGTCTGCAAGAGGTCAGTGTTTCATTCATTTCACACACTTTCTGGTGTCACATAAATGCATCAAAACTGCAGGAGGACGAAGTATTTTTGTAGTTTCATGTGAGCTGCTGAGAGGCTTTTATTCCCAGTGAAGTATTGGAAAAAATTGTATTTGTTTCGAGGGAGTTGTTCTTAATGTAACCCCTTCAATAAGTATTCAACTCATCACATTCTTAATGATACTGCAGTTAAACCAATGTTTGGATTTGAGTTAAGTTCCCTCGTAAAATCAACTTTTTTCCAAACCAATATCTGTCATGTTTTATCATTTGAGTTCAAGCTCACTTAGAAATATAAATAATGATGTATGTGAACAAAAGTGAATACTTTATATGAAATAAAGGTAATGGAACAATTAAAATAAAATGTGTAGGAGCATCTCCCATCAGGCAGTACCTCAGTCTGCCACCAGATGTCAGCAAATATCTGCAGATAGAGACCTTAAATAAATGTTCCTAAAAATGATCCTAAAGTCTTTGGTTCAAAGTCAAACCCTTGCTGTGGATAAGTCGATAAGATAATGATAAGATACACCCTTTATTAACTATTAGGAAAATGTAGTTGTCTTGGCATTAACAGAATAAAAGTAAAACATAGTACGGATAAGAGTCAGGTATAATAACAATGGAAAAAGTAGTAAACAAGTAACAATAAGAAGAAAAATAACAACAATAATATACGGTGAAACACTGAGCAGCAGAATGTACATGTGTACCATTATGAGTGAAGGAAATGATTAATACAAATAAATATATATACACATAAGTGCAATTGCAAGTCTTGTATAAATACAGTATATGGGGCACATATTTGGACACCCCCTGAATTTAAAATCTAATGTAGTTCACCACTCGGATATAAATTAAAAGTGTGTCTGCATCCTCTGAGCTCGGCAGCTTTTGGGAGCTGATGGCACTAAAATCTTTTGTATTTTTGGTGCATCTTAAATTAGGTCTTATGTTGGTGTTTCAACACACAGGAGACAGCATAGATTTTAATTAAAAGTGTGTGGAGGTGTGCTGTGGACATTTATCTAATTAAAATCACCTCTGGAGCAGAAAACTCCGACAGTGGATCCAGGTGTAATTACTGGAAGCTTCTCAACGCATCAGCGCACATTGGGCCACGAGCTCTTTATTAAAAAGAAATCCATGACACGCGAAGAGCACTGTCATAATGAATTAGCCCACAGCACAGATAATCCAGTTGATTAACCCCCTACACTACCCACAACCCCCCACTGCTCTGCATGTATGCATTTAGCTTTTCACTCTTTCATCTTGCCATGAGCTGGTCACTTATCTGCTGAACATTGTGAACCTCTTTAGTTAATGTGTGTAGTTATCATCTTTCAAAGGCATAGATCCAGATTTAAGAGAGTCTGCCAGAGTGATACACGACATGGTTAGCTTAGCTTAGCTTAGCAAAAAGACTGGAAGAAATGTAAAACAGCTACCACCAGCCTCTTGACAAAAACTCTCTAAACTCACCTAACCGCAGCTCTAAGGTTATTAATCAACATGTTGTAACTTGTTGGTTGATTCCTATGCAAACATTGAGGTGTTATTGGGACTTTTGGAGTAAATCTATTTACAAGCGAGCTGGAGCGCTTGTTGACATTTAGGCCTAGGTTTTATAAAGTTGGTCAACAGTCACTGTTGTTGAAAAGTTACATCAAATGTTATATTGGCTTATTTTAGCAATTTGATCTATGATTGCTTCTGATATTTCCAGCTGTGTGCGCCTTTTCTTTTTTTTTTTTTGTGTCCCCTGTATTCTATTGTGTTTTGAGCTTCTTGCCGTGCTTTGTATTTGCAGCATTTTGTTTATACAGCATTTTTAGTACGGTAAATGCTGCGCATGTGTTGTCAAAATGTCTCTTCATTTGTATGTCGTTTGGCACATTTGAGGTTTTATATTTGCATCGTTTTTGAAACTGCAGGCGTATGCACCTGTCGGCCACCGTAGAACTGATTGGTTCGTTTTGTCTGAAGTTTTCTCTTTTTTTCTGTGCTTTAAGAGTTTGGGTAGGGTTACATTTCAGCAGAGTATTGCCAAAGATAATCTTTTGCAGAACATTTTTAAATAAGTTCCTCTTCAATGAATTTAGCATCTTTTCTCCATCTTGTCCAGTGTTTTTATGACGATAGATCAAATTTCTTTGTACCTTTTTGCTGCAAAGATTTCCTGATGACGTTTC
This sequence comes from Dissostichus eleginoides, assembly GCA_031216635.1. Taxonomy (NCBI): domain Eukaryota; kingdom Metazoa; phylum Chordata; class Actinopteri; order Perciformes; family Nototheniidae; genus Dissostichus; species Dissostichus eleginoides. The sequence continues at coordinate 23,562,992 of CM062275.1, forward strand.
CAATATTCATGCTAGGTTTATTTACATTTTGGCTTTCTATTGGGAATAATGCTTCCTGTAACGTATACCTATCGATTGTACAAGTTTAAAAGAAAGAAAAATACACAAACCCAAAAGTGGTATTTTCACTTGTGTTGCTCTGGATTTATTAGCCCCTAGCTGCAGTACCAGGTATTGGCCTGTAGGGGGAGTCGTGCTGTTTTCAGCATCACTCCACACCGTGGTCCTCCCAGGATGTCTGCAGTATGATTACATTCAAGGAGCTGACATATTTATTCTAAGGAACAGTTGGGTACTTTGAGTCTTGGATATGGTTATTTAATACCCTTATTAATAATTAGTACCATTACATCATATTTTTAGACAATGGTTTGTTTTTGTATACTGAATAAGCAAAGATGTTCTTCCATAGAAACATTGTGCATATATCTCAAGTGATGAGACAGATAGAATTGTAAATTAGTGATGAGGAGCTACTTAAGGTCTCTCTTGTTATGTCATCTAAAACAACAGCACTACACCCTTCAAAAATGTCAAGTTAATCTATTTTTTATGATATCTTGAGTCATTTGTCTTCACTGTGAACATACTACACAATATGGAATCGGACATGTACAAAAAAAGACATTTAAATATATTAAAAAACTTTTGTGTCTCTAAACAGATTTTAATATTCTTAGCCTTTTGTGACAATACACACCAGGTAAATAAGTGCTGTTGAATTGCATTTTGTTTATTCTGACAGGTATTTCCATTATTTTTTCAACCATTTCCCCATTAATAAGGGTTAATTAACAACTCTCAGTATCATACAAATCTCTAAAATAGGATTATTTCCTGATCAATCTGCTGTAAGCATGAATTTTCCTGTTCTAATCCTCAATAATCTCCGTAAATAAGCTTTCCTGCATTTTTTTTTAATGTCATTTCTGTTATGATAATCCAACAGTGACACCAGACTGTCGCTGAAGGAGTCACATTGCCTCTGTTATTAAATCTCTCGGAGGCTGAGTCATGTCTTCCTCCATCACGATCTTCATGCATTTATTTTGGAGTTCCCCTCCTTCTGTTTCTGAGGCTAAAACGAGCAGAAAAAAGAAAATCCTCCTCCTCCCTCTGCATCTCTTCTCCTCTTCCGCTGTGTCTGCTAAATCATGGCACAGATCTTCCTCCTCCTCTCCTCCTCTTCCTCCTCTCTGAATGATTTTTTCACTCTTCTCTATTTCTTCCTCTGCATCTTTTCTACCTCTTTTTTTCTCAGTTTCTTCTCTTCAAGCCTCCATGTCTGCTCTCTTTTGAGCAACGTTATTTATTTCTACATTCTTGCATCCTCTTCTGCTTCTCTCCTACCTCTCCTCCTCTTTTATCTTCCTGTCTTTACTAGCATCTCATTTCCTTCATCTCTTCTCTTTCCTCCTCTTCTCTGTTTTCTACTTCTCTCCTCTCATTGCTGTACCTCTTATACTCCCTTGCCTGTGTCATAATCTCCTATTTTCTTCTTTTTCCTCGTTATCTTCTTTTCTTCTCCTCCCTTCCTTTCTCATTTCCTTATTTGTTTCCTTTAATTCCTGTCCTTTTTTTCCTTCTGAGCCCATCTCCTCTGTGGTAACATTGATTCCTTTCCTTGTTTCCTCTTTACCTCTAATTGTATTCTCTTCTCCTTGTTTCCTCACTTTTTTAATTGTTTCCTTTTCCCATTTCCTTTCCTCTCTTTCTTTTGCCCTCTCCTCCCTCCTTGTTTATCCCGTCTGTATTTCTACTCTAATATTTGTTTTCTCCTTCTTTCCTCTTCTCCTTAGTATTCTTGTTCTTTAATTCATTTCATCTCCTTGTTTCCTCCTCCACGTTTAAATCTTCTAATGCTTGATTCCTCGTCTTCTCCTCCTTCATTTTTTTGCTTCTCCACCCATCTCCTGGGCTCCTTTTGTTTCTCTCTTGCCCAAAATCGTTACCCTATCATCTTTTTTCTTTCCTCTGTTGCCTCCGAGCCTTCCCCACTTAATCCCCATACAGAAATAAATGTATATTAATATATGCCTCTTAATCCCATATTGCCTCAGGCTAATCTTTGCCATTTTGTAATTCTCTTTATAAAAACAAGAGGTGAAGAAATAATAAATATTAGCACTCTGTGATGTGGAAATGCAACTCCTGTAGGGATTTTCCAACAAGCGCACTTTTATTAATGTTAATCAGCAACCCAAAAAGTCATGTTTGTTTCACAATAACATGAATCAGATTTCTATAGTCAATGAAAAAGGACGTATAAAGCCTCCCACTGTCCTGCCGTAACATAATGCTGCTGCAGGAGCAACAAGCCCACACACAGCTTTATCAATCTGTGATACACTGTACAACAGGGCTGTGTTAATACACACACACACACACACACACACACACACACACACACACACACACACACACACACACACACACACACACACACACACACACACACACACACACACACACACTGACCTGACTTGCCCTGTGAAACGGGTCCTGTTGCTGTCTATGTAATCTGCTTTATTGAGGAAATTTCTTCTTTCAGCGGAAGTACGTTTTTTTTGTTTCATAATTGGTTTAAAGAGAAATACCTCTGAAAAAAGCCCCTTTACTCTACAGACTAAAGTTGACTCTGTTGGTGGCGTGCTTTATAAAGTATCAGTGTAATGATGACGATGACGATGTAAGATTCAGAAAGGTCAGTTTGAGTTTTATATCCAGAAGTTGGAAGCCTTATCAGATGCCAGATCACTGCACAGTGGTTTAAAAATTGCAAAGGGCAAGCTAATTAGGATTATGAAGTCAATGTTACAACTACTGTAAAATATGAAAGATTTTATAGAATGAAGCACCGACGGAGAGCAGACACGCAAGTGAGCAACAGGTTCTGTTCACTTAAGAGCCAAAAGTATCATTAATTAAAAGGATTTCCTTAAAAATTCCTGTACCCTTTTTAAAAACCTCAGAGGAAGAGGAGGAGACTGTGAAGCTGGTCGTAGAAAATGCGACTAAAAAGGTCCTGTCCCTTTTTTTTTTCTTAGAGATTTCACTTTTTTAAAGCTTTGTGGAGCATAAAAACATCCTCGTTATATCCAAAATGTGCATTCAAGTACTTTTATACAACCATCCATATAAAAAAAACTAGACTTTTTATATGGATTTAAAAACATGGTTGCGTTTTGTTTAACCTCGGGTATGGGTATCTTCAAAAACATTTTTTATTTGTTTGAGTTGAAAAACCACTATGATAAACAGTCATATCATGTTTAAGAATGTTTTTATATGTATTGTTCCCACAATTTATTTGGACCATCGACTCAATGATCATTACTAGTTTGTTTTAAATTATTTTATTGGCTTATGTACAAAAACGCTCACTACATACGGTAGTTATAGTTAGTTAGTTCTCTCCAGCCAAACTCTCCCAAGTTCTATCCATGAAAGTCAATTCACAGGATGATTTTAGACATCCGAGAAAGTCCGGAAAGGTGTCAGTTTAAATGAAGTTAGTCTGTTGCAGTGTAAAGCAATTCATACTTGAAAACTGATACATATCATAGCTTTTTTTGAATGCACAAAGGGCCACACTTGTTTTGAAAGTATGCAGTTGATGAAACGAGTAACGTTTGGTCTGTTTGTTTGTCTGGTCTGGAGAGGAAGTGCAGGCCCCTCCAGGACACCTATTTAAAGGTCCTTCACAGGAGGCAGTCCCTTAATTAGGACGCAGCTCTTCAATGTTGAACTAAAGTGACTTCCTGACAGTGACTTTTCTGTATAAGCAGGACTCAAGTGTCCCCGAAAGCTCCACAGCAGGTTCAACACATAAAGGAACATATCTGTCTGAAAAAAAACCAGACCTACCTCCACATTTATTCTACTTAAAGGGGGTGTGTTCATTTTCAGGCTCATATTTGTATTTTGTGCCTCTACTCTGTGACATGTTTTCATGCTTTAACCTCTTTTCACCCTCTGTCTCAAACCAGAGCCCAGTCTGCTCTGATTGGTTGGCTGGCCAGCTCTGTTGTGATTGGTCAACCGCTCGGAGATGTCCCGCCCCTTAGCCTATCACTTTGGCATTTCAGCCTTTGCAGACCAATGATATGCACACAAACCTAGGAAAGGGAAAACTCAAAAAGCATAATAAGCCAAGTAGTCAAAATGTTGCCAGAATAGGATTTAATAAAATATCATGAAATATTCCTTTGTCTAATTTCAGCTTGCCTCACGTTTATATAACCGTTTGAATTAAAGAATGATTTAGATTTCCTCCTACATGTTTCATCAGTGTGATACTAATGTGTGAGCAGTGCACAGACGTTAGGAGACCAAAAGAGTCATAACACACTCCCACATATTTACACACAGTCGAATGTGCACTACAAATATTAACAATCATTAATGTTTCATCCGAAGAAAAATCACAATTTCCAGCACTTCAGTGAGAATTCATATGGATTTTTAAAATAATATAGCGAAACAATATCAACGTTTGCCTGTGGGTTACAATTTGTATTATGAATCAATTATTTTGAGTGTTTCTTCTTTGCGCTGTTGAAGCAGAAGTATATTTAGATTTTGGCAAACTAGGCCACCCTACTGACTAATTTAATTTAATTGTGACAATCTGGTCTGGGATAATTATTATATATGAAGATTTCTTTCTTGCTTTGGTTCATCACATTTCCAATACGACTTAAATCACCCTTCCTGCATCTTTGCATCCTCCTAAATGTTAATTGGGAACATTTATGTATAACTTTTCATTTTGGATGCTTCTGCAGAGTTAATTAATCCCAGTAAACGTAGCAGATGCTCTGACAGAGCTTGGCTAGTTTATTAGGGAGGAAAAGCTTTGAGGCCACAAGACGTGGGAAATCCACAAAGGACTCCAAACATCCATTTTGCCTGTTTCAAGGCAGCACAGCTAAATATTTAACACGACTTAATGCACCATGCTGCGAAACAGTCTGTCGGATCATGTAAGAAAACCTCGTACAGACGCTCCATCTCCCTGACTACCAATGCAGGCCAGAAGGTTTAAAAAGTTTCCAAAAATAGTTGGATTTCTTCTCACCATTTGTAATTGGTATAACAGCAACACAAACCTCTGACCCATAAATCCAGAGGTGTATTTATGCACATGGACAGGTGCATGCCTCTGAACACGTCAATTCGTTTTTTCATAGTGTTTTTATTATAATTCTTGTGGTTGTCTGAGCTTCTCTGTCTGCTGGTGAAGAATAATGTTTTACTTTTGTGCTGTGAGGAGTAAGTTTTGATTCTGCTTTACAGGTGCACTTGTGTGATGTGGCCGGAATTATATTTTGAAGGGCCCCATTATACTTTTGGGGGTTTTCCGTTCAAAGTTCCCTCCGAAAACTCCCCCCTCCCTCTTCCTGAAACTCCTTCATGGGACTCTTTTGTTTCCTGCTATAACACAGTGACATCACTATGTAACGCTTGCGCTATTATTGGCTTGCACTCCAACACATTTTACGTGATAGGCTAAGGGGCGGAACATCTCTAAGCGGCTGACCAATCACAACAGAGCTGGCCAGCTAACCAATCAGAGCAGACTGGGCTCTGGTTTCAGACAGAGGGTGAACAGAGGAGCTGCAGCACAGTATGAGAAAAATAAAGAGCTTTTTGAACATTAGAGCATGGAGACATGTCACAGTAGAAAATACAAATATGAACCTAAAAGTAAGCATCTGTCCTGTTTTAGTCATTTTAATACAATTAAGTTATTGGTTAAGAAATCTTTTTTTTTCTGAGTTTAATAACTTAAGAGACAGATGGACCGATTTTTAGCCACGAGGATTTCGGTTTTTTGTTGCAGCGTTCCATCATTATTGTGGTGGGTGCATGTTCAATGGTTGCTGAGCCCGTTTTAGTACAAATATAAAAAAGCCGGGTATGGCTTGTTTCTGGTTTAGTAAACACGATGGGTTTTTCACACATTACATTTGGTGCCATATTTTGAGCGTGAGGGAGTAGAGTCGGGCTTCTTCTTCCTGCTCCCAAGGCCGATATTTAATTGTATCCTCTGTGTCTTTATGCCACTGCAACTGTGACTGCGTACCCAAGATAAAGAAGGGAATGATTTACTTAAAACTACAGAGTCACTGCTCTAAAATAAGCCCATTCAGACGGAGGAAAAGGGATTCAGAGAGAGACACGAGCTGCAGAAGGTGCATCACGGCGTTAATTAGCAACAACAGCGAGACAAAGTGATCACAGGCAGGTTTACCGAGGTAAACCTGCCTGTGATCACTTTGTCTCAACTCAATTTGGGCACCTCCTCCCAACGCTTCCACTCTGTCCGCCTGCAAGATAATAAATTATTATTAAAGTATTTATTTGTGGTTCCGAAAGAAGTCTGTAATTAAAGTGCAGCGGAGGAGCTAGATGCCACAAATTGTTAATGCGCCCACCAGGTTACTCCACATGGCTATTTAGGTTCAGGCGTAGTCTCCCTATTAGCACATTTGTTTGGAAATGTTCATCACTGAAGATAATTTATAGAATGGCAGACTGTAGTCCGGGTCTTAAAGAGGTGTTCCTATAGCTTTAAAGGGACGCCACCGTGGAGCCATTAGTTTTTCTATGAGAGCCATATTCCTAGAAATCCTGTTTTGTTGATGTTTTGCAACATTTGTGGAAAATGTATGGATTATGAGGATTTTTCCCTCCCAGTAAACATATTGCTATATTCTTGTTGTAGGAAGTAGTCTTAAATGTCATCATACGCAGTGCAGAGACTAGGGTTTGCATTCCATGACTATCGCATGTTAGTAGCGTGGCGATGAGGAAGTGTCTTAAACCTCTCTCTAATGTCCAGCAATGGGCGAGTCCTCTGGTGGCAAAAATAAGTCTGATTTTATAGAAGTCTATGAGAAAATGACCCTACTTCTAACTTGATTTCTTATCACAGCAAAATGTTACTTCCCTTGTCTCAAGAGACTAGTAGTCTTTTTTTTACCACAGCATGATGGGAATTGTATTAATTATTGACCCATTTAGAAGTAAAATAGACGATAAACCAGTTAATTATCTAGTTTAGGGCGTGGCTATCTTGTGATTGACATTACGCTAGCACTGCCTCGTTGGTTTGGGTGTTAAAGTTTAACCCTTTCACAGTGGGATTTCATTTCATTCAAAGTATCTGTACCATTTGGATAACTTAACAATGTCTTGTCTGGTGTTCAGTTGTAGCTCCCTCCTCTTGTCCTCTTTGAATTGACAAACCTCCCTTGTGACTGCAGATCTAGAACCGAAATGTAAATGTGTCAGATGCAACCCATAAAACACAGTTATGATGAACTCAATTTGTGTATTGGAGCTGTTTCTATTGACCAATGCAGCAATTAAGCTGGTCCCCTGACACAGCAGAATGGTGGTACAACTGAGACACGTCTATTGTAGACAAACCTAATTTACCATCAAGTCCATCTGCTTTGCTCGAGCCTCACTTCAGGTTGACGGTCGGTATCGGGGGATAGCACTTTGATATTGGATCTCCTTATCTTTTATAAGGCCGCTAAAAAGACAGGAAGCACCGGTTGAAGCTGGACTAATTAATCCTGAGATCAATACAGGGATGCAGCTATGTCTCTCCAGATGTGCAGGCGGTTCATTGATCAAATCTGTGTTTACACTAACGGGATCATTAACACAACGATTTTTACTATAGCTTTTTCCAGGAAGACTTACAAAAAGTGCAACAAAATAACATTCTCTCTAGTCTGTGATGTTGTTTTGCCTTGCAACCACATTCTTTAATTTAAAAAGCCAACACAGCCTCTGCACATCCTGTGTAATGGACCTGAACACATGACACTGTCCTCAAGTGATGAGGCTCATTTTCTGGTTGTATCGGTTGAAAAACTTTTCCTATACAACACTAACACGCGCACAGTATCTCTACATCTGGGAAATCCTTGCTAGTATTTTGTTATCAGGACACAAGGGAAAACCATTGGTAATGCATTCATAACCTAAATCTAATGATGACTACTAGCATATCTGTCGTGCTAAAGTAGTATTAACCCTGAAACAACCCTTTTGCAAGCACCTTTTTAACTTTTGAACTAGTTTGACTTTACACAAAATGTCTTCACTTTTTAAATAATGTCCTTACTGATAATGTAGTGATACTCAAGCTGTGTTGTCCGTAATATTACTTTAAGTGTCTGTAGGTCTGGGGGTTGAAAAGGGATGTAAATCAAAGTAAAAACACCATGCTCTATCAAACTCTCTTATTTATCAACTCTATCTTTGGAAAGAGTTAAATTGAATCTGCTTGGAGACGAGAAGCCTCCATATTCGGACATTTATCGATTGACATTAATGCGAAAAACAATACAACATTGATTGATGGAACTGCAGAGACAACACTACAATAGTACCTTCCATGAAAGATTGACATTCAAGAAAAACATTAGACTTATAGATTGACACATATTCAGCTGTTTTAAATGAGCAAGATAAGATCCAGGTTGCCGATAGTCAATCAATCAATCAATCAATGTTTATTTATATAGCCCAATATCACAAATGTTACATTTGTCTCAGTGGACTTCACAGTTTGTACAGATAGTACAAAGACACACAAACATCAGCACACACACCAACTCGGACTCTTCATTTTCATTCAGACATCAATCCCAACACTCTTTATGGACATTTATCAATGAGAAAACTATGCATATCCTTAAATCAGTCTGCTTGTCAGGAGAATCTTATAGCATGTCTCTTTTACCCATTTATTTGAGGATGATAACGTCTGATGTGACGCATTCAATTAGCTAACAACAAAGCAGGTGCTGTTGATGACTGCTGGAGTCCAAACTGATCACAAGCCTTTTAGACACCTGTGAGGCCTTAAAGTTGAGAGTGATACTTCAATGATATTATTTGGCTGCACCATCTTACTGAGGTAACGCAGTTTTAAACTGTTGGACATGCACACTAAAAGCTGCGTTAAAGCACTATCACCTGTTGTAAACAACAACGCAACATAAACTAAATCCAATAACAATAAGAAACTATACACATAGCTGGAAGTAATACCCACTCTTATAAGCCAAATTATCTATCTATCCTCCTTTTATGCAATCACTTTAAAGACAACTAATGCAGTATCAAGTCCTCTCTAACATCAGTTTAGTCATCAGTGAACCTCCATACATGCGGGACTTGAGACAGCAATACACGTGCACTAAATGTGTGTTTGCAGGTGTGTGAGGAAGAGGCTCGTCTGCAGAGCTGATGCTGTTCCATCAAATGGGAGCTGTCTAACCTGTGCTGTCACATAATGTTTGATACCCCATGATGCAAGTGGGCCAATTAGGGGGTCCCAAGGGAGGGTTTTCAGACGTGTAGGTTTGCTAAACACACAATGCTGTTAATGTCTCCTCGGAGGGGATTTAGACAGATTGCTTGACAGTGTCAGATGGGAGTCAGCAGGTGTTAACAGGTGCAGAAGAGTAATGAGAGATTTGTCAGTTAACTTTTGAGATACAGTCCAACAACTAACTGCTGCAGGATTCATAATATTAATGCGTGTGTCTCATCGGGGTAAACTAGAATTTTCTGGTTCAATTATATGAAATATTGGGTGGGAAAGAAACTCCCTCTGGAGGGAACTTTGGGATTTCAGCCTTTGCAGACCATTTCACATGCACACAAACCTATAGAGCACACTATAGCATGCTAGCCGGGCCCTCCCGCATCCATCGCTACATCTGGGACCCAGGAGATGGCGCCATAGGAGGAGACGACCTACCATGCCGGCAATGGACCACACTAAACCGTCTACGGACTGGGGTCGGTCGCTTCAAAACATCAATGAAGAAGTGGGGCCTGGCAAACAGTGCTGCATGCGAGTGCGGTGACCCTGAACAGACTGCCGAATATATAGTAACCACCTGCCCTTTATATAGACCACCCTCGGAAGCCAGCCTCTTCGACTTAGGACCAGAGATGCGGGCATGGCTACACGACACCGAGTTGGACCTCTGACGTTACACGAAAGAAGAAGAAGAAGAGCACACTACAGGAAAGAGAAAACCACAAAATCATAGCAGGGCCTCTTTAGGTTATTGATTTTGAACGTCATGGTGTTTTAACCACCTTTTTATATTTTCTTATAGTGGTTCTTAAGTGATTCATATTCTCAGTTTGTATTGATTAGGGGTTGGGAGCCCTCGGAGAGTCACCAGATTATTGAAGTGATAGGAAATAATAAATAAATATGTCACCAATTGTAAATCTATTGTCCCAGATTATTCTATATTTTTATTGAAATACTTAATTATTTTCACACTTACAATCCTTCAAGTTATAGCAACAGACATTATTTATGGGATGTTTGCATGACATATCATTTATTATTGAAACCTGAGCTCGACTCAAAACAGGACATGATAAAAAGGAAATGATACTTAAATCCATATGATACTATTTAAAGCTATGAGCCTTTATATTCCCCCAGTCAATACTGTAGAGGCATCCTCAGTGCAGCTTTGTTTTTCTGATAAGTAGGCTGCAGTACAGTGATGGCGTTGGGTTGAGAGACAGACAGAGCAGACATGATGTTCTGCTCTCTGTCCCTCCGGTCGGGGCCTTATGGCTCCTCGGGGCCCTGTTAACCTTTTATAAAAGATAATGAGCATCCAAAGGGAGTCCTGCAGAGGGACACATGTTCACTGTAACACAACACATTGTTATTGTTATTAGTCACTTCATGGTTGCTCAGTCTGTTGCACTGTGCCTTGTTTTCTGTGACGATGGTGCTTTTCCTAATGGGAAAAAACTACTTTCAGGGTGCTAAGCCTGATTTGGTTATACAGTGTATTATTTACTTTTTACAAAGGGAGGCTTCTATGCTAATGCATTATCGATATTATTAAGAAAGTGGTACCATGTTAAACTCGTTATTAAAACAAATAGAAAATGTAAAAACATTGAATAAGTGAGCAAAAATGATGGGTACAAATCTTTTTAAAACATGCTGACTAATGTCTTAACTCAGACTGAAGATGCTGTTTCTCTCCCTTTTTAACTCATCATGGAAAACAATGCATATCTGTGAAGTGTCTGAGCTGTTGCATCCCTTCTTTAATTCCAAAATGCACTCTTATCAACTAGTTTGCAAGATCTGCTTTATAACAAAGATACAGAAAAAAAAGATACAAGCTTTCAAATGTACAATCAAAACGGAACATGCTGCTGACTAATGTCTTAACTCGATACGTCGTGCTATATTCATCCACATGTGATTCATTACACAAACATTATACTGTACATATCATAATTGTTTTGAGCACCGAGCCCCGAGCAGCAGCAGTCACGCATGCGTCCTCGCGCTCCGGTCAGGCAGCCGGGATCAGCCTCCTCGCGCTCAGTGCGCCCCGAGCAGCTAGAGCGCGCGGTTACAATGAGCTTCTCCATCGGTCCGACACAGTGCCAGCGTCAGTACCGACCTCCGAGCAGCACATACAGCGACACACACCCTGAGCCGCTCCAGGTCCGCCCGCAGCAGGATGCCCGGGGGAAAGAGAGGGCTGGTGGCACCGCAGAACACTTTCCTGGAGAACATCGTCCGGCGATCAAGTGGTGAGTCTGCGCGCCGGAGCTAGGCTTGTTTTGGGGTTGATTTCCATCCGGTTTGGACCCGTACTCTGCTGGAATACAGTGTTTTTATACGAGGAGCTTTGGTGGAGGAATACCCCCCCAAAATCTCACTTTATACCCGCATTTATTCTGTTGTGATGGAGTTTACCCCCTTGCTAAGGCTTCGTGATGGTGTTATACATCATAATAAGTTACTTTAAACTCGTCTAAGTTACATGTTGATGGATTTTTTCTCCACTGGGACCATCGTGTGTTGCATTCTTGAGGAAAATTGGATAACATTTGTATTCATAACCGCAAAATGTTCACTGGGAGACACAGTTTACGCACCGTTGTATTTCCCACCCATCATTTTGTTTGTCTTTACGAGATCAATTATGTCTTCAGATCAAGTGAGTTGAAAAAAAAAAGGGTTAGGATTTTTAAGAAGATTAAAAGTTTATTTTCCCCATTAACTTGCTCATATGTCATAATACATATTGACAGGTGCTCAGACAACACGTTGGAACCATCTGATTATAAATAACAATCAAATCGTTCAGGCTCTTTCTTATATTTGTTATTTATCACAAGGTGTCTCCACTAGAAGGGAGTTTTGATAATAAACCTCCTTATTGTGAGCTCCGTCATTATGTAATACAGCTGCATTGTGTTTACATGAACAAAGTGAGCTAAATGGGTGATCCACTGGAGTAAATAATTAAATAGCTGTTCATTTTATTTATTATCTTAATGTGTTCAGTATTACTCAGGTCCATTTTTGTTTTATGAGAGTACAGAATGTTTGTGTATGTCTCCATCTGCGCTATTAAGTGCGCATGTAGGACTTGGCACCGGTCTGAGAAATAGGCTCTCCTCTGATTAGATTGATTTCTTCTTTATCTTCCCAGAAAAGTCACAGAGTAATTGACTGGAATGAAACTCAGGGTTGTGGATGGAGGGAAGTGTTTCTGTTATTGTTTGTGCTTCCGGATGTTATCTGGATCTATTGGGAGTTTCAGCAGCAGTTGGTTTCTTTTTTATTAAGTCACTCAAGCAATACCATGGAAAGGTGTGAGATCTTTATTAGACTTTTCAGTTCTCTCTCGGATCAGATGCTACAGCTTTTCGAGTTTGGGATTCTTGGGACCTATTATGTAACATGTACCACATGGAGTTTATCGCTATAGGGTTGCACGTTTCTTTGCCTGTTACTGTATATAAACTATAGGGCTGCACCAAAGTGTTATTGGTTATTTCTAAATCAAATGTATACCAAGTATGCAGGAGAAAGATGCTTGTTAATAAACATCAAAACAAGTAAAGACACAAATAGAGTACAAAAAAACGCTGGTTTTCTTAAGTATCTACACGTATATTTCCAAATAAACAGTCTTTAAGATTCACAAATGTTTGATTTAAATAGTTGCTTTGAACATGGAAGCAAGTAAAACATAATGTCATAGTTGCAGGCTGGTCCAGATTACCCCATAATGGTGTAATGAACACTAAACGCCCCCTTTTTAGCATGAAACAGTCCAGTTTCAGTATGGATAGTTTAAGTCTCCTGATGTATTCGAACATTGTTCCAGAAGCTTCTTCACTTTTCTCCAGGCAGCCGGTTTGGTCGCACTTCGGCTCAGCTAAGAAATTGGTTGTGATAAAAGAGGAGAGAGCAGGAAAAGGTCAAGAAAATTCAGTTTATTTAAGTCTTAGTCAGCTCTTTAATACCAAAGGGCAAACGAGAAGCTTTTTACACTTAAAACAAGACAGTGATACGAAACAATAGTTCCTTTTTGTTCTGAAATATCACTTAAGTAATTGTTTGGAAAGAGAGGTGGAGAACAGATGAAGCTGCTTTTGTTCTGGATGGTTCTGCTTAAAAAGGTGTGACCCTCTCACATCTTACCCACAATGCAGTGCACTTGTCTGAATCAGAAAGCAATATTTCACATCAAGATAGAGTAATCAGGTTTTCAACATAAAAAGAGGAATTAAATACTAGGAAGGTAAAGTCGGCCCTGTTGGTGGAACAAGAGACCATATTGTAATCTAAGTCTAAAGGATTTATCCTGTGTACGGTGGCCAATTTAGGACATTTTGAACACACTGCCAGGGCCTGCTCAACTTTAATCAGACTAAGGCAGACTTTGTTTGATTCACTGAAGTGTACTCAGGGCTGTTTGCTTTCAATTTTGGTTAATCTCCAGAGAATTGTCTCAAGTAATTGGCAATCAATCAATTGGTCAGAAAATAGTGGAAAAAGCTGTTCTAGGAGTTAAAACCGCTTGCTTTGTCAAAGAAACTGTGCAAACGCTGTTACAACTGACGTTATTCCACTTTGACATTTTTGCTTTACCATTTCTCCATAAATTAACTGATAATGAAACTATTTGCTGATTCGTTTTCTGTACATCAACTAATTGGCTGGCCCCCTTTAACTGCAGTAAACCAAAAGTTTCCTAGTGGCAGGAAAGACAAAAACTTGTGAATGCATGGAGACATTAAAACCAGGAGAAGTTTGTTTAAAGGTCCCATGTCATGGCCATTTCTACTGATCATAATTCCATTGTTGAGGTCTACTAGAATAGATTTAAATTGTGCAATTTTCCAAAATCACATTGGTTTCTCATATCCCCCCTGTGAGCCCAGTATGCCCTGATTGGTCGGGACGTTGCGAGGCTCGCTGCTGCGAGGAGCGGACAGGCTTCCGGGTCGGCGATACAGCGAGAACAAGCGAAACTCATCCTGAGCACACACAAACACTCACAGCCGAAGTAAAACCAATAAGTGTGGCTTGATATTGAGTAAGAAAAAGGTTTATAACGCTGTGAGAATGGGTCTGCGGAGAGCATTTCTCCGCGATCCCAACTCGTCTATTACCAGCGTTCAGGGAGCTCTATGCAAGTCAATGAGGACTCCCTGTTAGTTAGCCAAGGGATCCTGGTGTGTGAGGTGCTCCGGATTGGTCCATTTGGGCCAATCCGGTCATTTGTTGTTGATTTGGGTGTTCACACGTCACAGAACCCAGGAAGCGAACAATGGAAAATGAGAAATCTCCAACGAGGCGTTTTGGGGCAGCATAGACAGGTCTTTTCTGTGTTAGAGTTTTACTCGCTACAGGGTGTACTTTGAGGGTTTTTGACTCTGCAGACCGTTTACATGCATAATAACCGGAAAAGCATGACACGGGCCCTTTAAAATACTGATTAAAAAAAAAAAATCCAGACAATAAAGTAAACCAGTCTCTTCTTCTGCAGTTTTTCAGTGTGATCCTGTCATCCTCTTCTTACACCTTCATGCGGTTCATTAACTTTATAAAAGGTCACCGCTTGCTTGCTCTAAAATACCATGTTAGTTTTCCCGTTATGTCACATGATGATTGGGGGAAGTTGACGGATATATTGAACTAATTGGTTGCTTTATTAGGAATCATACCTGTGAGGTTTGAACATTTTCATTGGAGTTACTATCTTTTTATAGCCTCAGATGACTGCCTAGTAAAATCAATCAGATGCTGTTGGAGAGTTTCACTCTTCGGTCTGTAAAACCTGCCTGACGGAGCTGCTGACACATCGTCATTCATTCCTGCGTCTGTGTTTCTCTGCAGGAATTTTAGTGTATTTTCTGAGTTCAAATGCTGTTTCACAGGTTTTTCATCCCTGCTTTAAACACATATTGTGGGAAACACTGCATGCTTGTAATGTTTCTGGGCATGCACACATTTAAAGAGCAGTTTCATCCCATTTTCTTCATCCCAAAATTAACTCAGCCAACCAGTTTTTGGAAAGAGGAGACTCTTAGTAGTGAATGATTACCTGCCAAAGTTAACAGTACAGCAGATTTTGCTCGTGTTAAAGAATAATATCTACAGTTTTAGTTCATTAATTACACACTGGTATTCCTTTGTTATATACTCCTGTGGGCAGCACTTACACAGTTTTGGCTTCTTTGAAACCAATTCTGTAGCACCTTATTTGGCCTATTAGAGGCTCAAATACTTACAGGATTCTTGATTTGAGTTTCTTTATGGTTGATTGATGTGTTATCAATGTGCAGTGATGTAGCTGGAACAGGAAGTGATTTTAAAAGTCTTATATGTTTTTGGGGAGAAACTCTTACCTGCAGATCATTTCTGGAACAAAACTTGGAAATTCATATAATTGTTGTCACCATGTTTGTTGTATTGTTTTCCTTTGGGTCTACTTGTTGCTCATTCAAGGACAACATGTGACACTTCATAGTCTGTTGCTAAAGTCTCCTGGGTTTGATTACACAGCAGCTGAGTCTCAACTTGAATGTGGAGTGTCCTTAAATGCACCGAAAGGAGAGTTTTTGAGTAGTGTATAGTCACACTACGAAAAAGCTTCGTATTTTGGTTTATAACGGCCTGGATCCTATTTTTGTATGCTTGGGCCATCGTCGTAACATTGTACTCAGAGCTGTATCTTCCATTAAAGTGCTTTTGTATCATAACTGGCAATTTGGGGGTTTACGGACATGAAGAAGAGTTAACCTGCATGGAATACATGTTAGATTTAGCTGGTTATGATCTTTTTTCAACAAAATACCTTTTTAAAGCCTATTTTACACCATCTTATAAGGAGATACTTTTCACAGAAAATGTAGAGTAATTAAATAATTTAAATGTGGTCGTAGTGATTCTGCTCTGGGGAATTAAAAAGCATTACTTGTTTTTTCATACATTTGCTGCAGCATTGTTTGTATACCCTAAGTTAATCGCTGAAATCACTTAAAAACATTTTTTATACGAGCCCACAAAGACAAAATAGTTAAATAATTTCCTTTTATTTTTGGTTGGAAACATCCATCACAGTTATTGCAGTCGTGTGAATCCAGTTTTGCTGTGAAACTTGTGTGTTCACTAATATTTTCATCTCGAAAGCAATAAGAAGATGACCCAGGGGTTCGCTGTGCTATATTACCAAACTCATGCAAAAAAAATCAAAGTCTCTGTAGATTGATTTTCATCCATCTGAAGTCATATAGCATTCTTTACAGCACTGCAACGTAGCCTATAGCTTATGAAATGTAAAGTTAAATGTTAAACAGTTACACCCGCCTGTATTGTCCTCCCTGGTGACCAAGCTACCAACATGCAGAATATATTATTTCATTTAATCGTTTATTTGCATAGGGACAATGCACATTAATGAACACTTTAGACAAATAATGCTTCAAGTGTAAATATGCCGGATTTGAGCTTTGAGCTAATTTCCATCCGTAGTCCCTGACATACAACATATAAGAACATCACATTTATAATTAATATCCATGTGATTATAAATGAGCTGGTGGTTATTTTTCCACTGCAGATGTTTCTTCACTGTAGCCACTAGCCACCGTCAGGTTTAACAAGAGGCGTGGCAGGTTTATGTTAAATGTTGGTGAATATCTTTGCATAGGCTATAGGAGATGCCTAATTTAATTTCGTCCTCACAGTTTATACAGTATTTCAGCTTCAGCCTGAAGATTGTTTTTGCTGCTTGAACTCATGCTAAGTTTTTGGCCAATATACAGTATAAGATCAGGTTAGTATGATTTGACCACAGTTTGACATTTTGATCACAACACCACGACCACATCTTACTAAGGCACCTTTTTTGAACTATTTTCTCTACATTATAACAGTCATCAGTCAATTTATCTGTTATTTTGTATATATTTATTGTTGTGTTTTTATCTTAATGTGTGTAAATGTGTCTGTTGATTGTGTATATAGGATATACATATTTTATACATATCTGTATACTGTATAATTTTACATTCAGGATTGTTGGAAACGTCATTTAGATCTCTGTCTGTAAACACAAACTGAGTAAGATTGACATTAAAGTTGACTTTGACTTGACTTTGAGACACAAACTGAGGGTTGTGTCTCAGTGAGATAATAAGAATAAAGCATCTCTTTTAAAATATGATTTAAAGTGAGGTCTTTTACTTCAAAATACTTTCTGATACTTTCTGAATATTCCTTTAGTTTTCAATAGAAGATAAAATAAACCTATGAGACGGTACATTAGCTTTCAGAAGCTACAGTAGCAAGAAAAGAGGACAGAGGCCAATCTTAAATCTGGCATAAGTTGTATTTGAATATTACTTAAAAAATGCTCTATAGGACGAATTATTATCAACTTTAAAACCACATCAATAGAGAGTTTATATTGATCAGGGATTAAAGTTGGTGTAAGTTTAAAACAAGGACTAAACCTGGCCTCAAAGACATGTTTTTTGATTAAAGCAAGTTTAAATCTAAGTTTCAGTGCAACAGATTGTAAAATCAACCCGTATTACATCCTTACTTCTGGTCGGTGTGATCATAACTCTTTTTCATAATAGCTCTAGAGTAGAGACAAGTATAACGAGTGTTAAAATGCCCAAGACCAAAGATGTGAGTTGCTTTGGTTGTCCCTTTTTCTTTCATTTCAAATCATATTGTATATTATATTTTGATCTGACATAACAAATCCATGTACAATCTTCTCAAGAGGTTTAGAAGCTTTGCAGCCTTTTATCTGTTTATCCTATTTGATGCTGACGCGCTCTCTGTGCTGTCCGTCTTCCAGAGACCAGCTTCCTCCTGGGAAACGCGCAGATCGTGGAGTGGCCCGTAGTTTACAGCAATGACGGATTCTGCAAGCTGTCTGGCTTCCACAGGGCTGAAGTCATGCAGAAGAGCAGCACATGCAGGTAAACCATTTATCTGGTTGTTATGTTTTATAACTGAACCTTAAAGCAGTGTAAACGTGCATAACTTTAGTTGTTTAATGCAAAGTAATGATAATTAGTGTGCTAATGGAGCGATAAGTGTTGTTGCTTTCTTGTAATTGCGCTCACAGCGTACCTAAATATGCAAACATGTTCATGTGTATACTTACTTTACATTAGCATTCACTCTTTTAATGCATCTATATGTCTCCTGTAACCCCTGGGTGTTTTATTTTCTTAATGGTTTTAATTCTTCATTCAAAGTGGAACTAATAAGAACCAATATATCTTTACAGCACCAGCTTCCTATCAAGTTAAAACAACACTGTGACAAAGTGTCCTTTTTTAAAGTGCTCCATTTATCATCCAGAAATCCCTGAATGTCAATTTTGTATTCAGTTCATCCATTATTCAAGCAGTGTTTGAGAGAGGGAGAGTCACAAGATCAAAAAGTGACGATCTCTTGTACCTTCCTGCTTCTGTCGTGATCATTAAAATCCTCGCACTGGAGAGCAGTTTACAGGATATTTAGTGTTTCACTTCTTGATCCCTATACTCCTATATCATGCAAGAGACGAGTGATGCTCAGAAACTCACACTGTAAAGACGAGGAGATACAAAAAAAAGATGGCACACCGCTGTGTTGGTGTCGGAAATTAATCCAGTTTCTTCCTGGTCCAGTTTGAGGACGGTGTCGTTCTCGCCTGTCAGTCAGGACGTTTTTTTAAATTCGACTCCAAAGGATGACTCCCATCCACCGGTGTCTCTCACATCTGACCTGGGGTGAGAGCCTGGACTAGTCAGTGGCTAAAAAGGCTCCTTAAGACTCCAAGTGCGAGCAGTGTAATGTATCCGTCCACTTCATGCTGCTCTGGACACTCTCAGACACTGAAGAGTCACAGAGGGCTCCAACTCAATGCCAACATGATGCACGCTGGAGGCTCCTTAATGGGATCCAGTGCCATTGTTTTGGGGGGGGGGGGGGGGGGTCATTTTTGTCCTGCTGTAAATTGTATGACTTTGTGACACTGGTGCAGACCATTAAGGATTCATAATGTCACAAGGGTTACAGAGTTGTACCTCTTTAGACCTCTATAAAGTCAAGTGTTTCAGGGAAAAACCTGAAACCTGACCCCTACATTTGAAATTGAACAAGGGACCGTTGAACTATTTAAACGCTACAGGAAGTAGCTGATACTTATTAAAGAGTAGCTTCTTGCTTTGTGTCCCAAAATCCCCAAGTTTCCATTCAACTTTGTCTATATTTTGAAATTTTAATGTGGAATGAAATGCCAATATCATTCTAGTTTCATCATCACCAGGGGTTTCCTCTTAATCAATAAGAAAATTAGCTGAGGGATATTTAAACTTTCTTACTCATTTATTCTCTCTCTGCTATGATTGTAGTCTTTGCCGCTATGAATCGATCTACTAACAAACAGGGTTTATGCCAAAGTGTCTTCATTTATTAATCGTCAGCATTCGTCCACAATTGAAGCTGGCATTTTGAATTATGTTCTATTAGTGTCATTTATGTTTTATTTTAAGTGCAGTGGTTTGTTTGTGACTTCTACCTGTCATTCAGACAATGTGGCGGGACTATTAATTCACTTTTGTTACAAAAGATTAACTTGTAAGTTCATTTAACAACATTTCCAGAGCATTCATAGGTCCAATACATATTAAAAGGTCAATTGATATATGTCTTCTTTCGTGCATTTGCATGGAAAGATGTAGTGTGGCTGCAGAATGGGCAGCCATGTTTGGATTTCCCATTCATGTTTAACACATGCATATAGGCTTTAATTCATACAGAACAAATCTCCTTATTAATGACACAATAAAAATATATAATCCACTAGAAAATATTCTTTAAAACATGAAGTGTGTGTGTGTGTGTGTGTGTGTGTGTGTGTGTGTGTGTGTGTGTGTGTGTGTGTGTGTGTGTGTGTGTGTGTGTGTGTGTGTGTGTGTGTGTGTGTGTGTGTGTGTGTGTGTGTGTGTGTGTGTGTGTGTGTGTGTGTGTGTGTGTGTGTGTGTGTGTGTGTGTGTGTGTGTGTGTGTGTGTGTGTCCTTGAAGACACTGCGGCTGTTGGGAAAGACACTAATCACTCAGACTAATTATATTAGCACTGATTAAAATGTCCTCAGCCCTTTTTAAGGAATAACGAAGCCAGGAAATGCAGGCTGAACCAATCCACAATCCTTAACTGAACTGGATTCATGCTGCTGCTGAAATAATTTACTTTATAGAACAAGCACAATACTTAATGGACGCTTCATGGTAAGATAACTGATTGATAATGCAGTTACAAACACATTGGGTTTACTGTAACACAGAGGGCAAAGGTTAAAGGGTCATCTCAGTATTGATTGTGTCTCATGTTGTCTGTATCCCTTTCCAGTTTTATGTACGGAGAGCTGACGGACAAGAAGTCCATCGACGAAGTCCGACAGACGTTCGACAACTATGAGTCCAACTGCTTCGAGATCCTGCTGTACAGAAAGAATAGTGAGTGCTCAATACATTCACAACTTCAGCCAGGTATCATTGTTTTCATTATCAAATACTCTGTTGAGTGCTTACCTTAGCTGTACATTTGATCTATAAAATCGAAGGAAATTGTAAAAAATACTACTCTTTTTCTTGCTTTGTCCAACTAACAGTCTAAAACCGAAATACACTGAACTTCCAAGAATTTAGAAAACAGGAAAGCATAAAAACATCACTTTTCAGAAGCTTAAAACAGCACTTTTGAATCATTTCTCAATCTTAGCACTTGGCTTGTTTGTCTTGTTTACCTTCACACTTTTGTAGTAATAGCTGGTAATATTGATCAGGTTATTTATTTTTTAACACAATACTCTCCTACTGTATGAGGCTTGTTGGTGCTCCAAAGTTATTTTGAAGAAGTAGAAGTGACCAAGGTATTGTTTTCCTTGGCTTTTTTCACCTCTTCTTTCAAACATATTTTTTACAAAGCTGCTTTTCTGGAAAATAGAACAAATCTTTTTTCCCACATTTGAGTGTTTGGTTTATTTACTGCTTTTATCAGCACCATTTCTCCCATTTGCAGGAAGCTTGATTTGAAAAGCCCACTGTCCACTATCTACTCAGCAGCAAACAACAGACACAGATAGCTAGAGACCAGTTAGAGCATTTTGCAGCTAAATAGTCTGATACTTTCTCAAGAGATGGTGGAGATAAAAAATTGAACTAAAAGTTTACAAAAGTGTGCATTGGACTCAATGTATCTGGTGGACACGTCATGTGACTCTACAGGGGTGATCATGTTTCTCTCTTACTGCTCAGAGTGAAAATATACAACTATTTTCTCAAAAGTTGCCAAATAGGTGTTGATATCTCGACGTAATTTCTGTTTTCTTTAAGTGGACAAACATTCAGTTAAAGCTGGTTTAACAACTAATTAATCCCTCGCTTTTTTAGTTGTTGTGGACAATAGAAATCACATCATTATAATTGTCCAGAATTGCTTCTGTTGTGTTGACAGTCCTATCTGAATTGAGCAGGACTAGGAATTATTAAGTATTTGAATTTAAGTATAAGATTTTTTTTAATAAGTTATAATTTTTGTTTTGATTTAACTTTCTCTGGAAACCATGTTAAAATGTGATCATTTTTTATTATCCATACTCTTCGTGTTCGAGGAACCACTGATAATATCATATGCTGCACAATGGATGGATGGATGTACGATAAAATCTTTATAGGAAAAATATGAATGATTTAATTTATCCAAATGTATATTAAGTCAAACATATGGATGAAATATATCTTTAACTTGACCTGTTGAAGGTATAAAAACAGTAGACTCTTTAGGCCAGTGTGAGAGAGCTCATACAGCAGTGAGGAGCCGAGTGGACAAAGTGTGCAAACGAAAATATTCCCAAAGGTCTTTGTCTCCAGGAGCGATCACCTACGAGTGCACATGCGAGGTAAAAAATAAAAAGATCCATTTTAAAAAGGCTCAAATTTGCTGACAACTCAAGCGCTTTTATGGAGGCTGCATATAAATGAAATTGATCTTGACTAGAAACAACTTGTATCCACAGAAATGATGACAGTAAGGTGTGTGAAACTTTGTTGAACTCTCCTAAAAGTGTGTGAGGAGGCAATAAAGTCACGGAAACCTCGGCTAGTTTGAGCAGGAGGAACAGTGAGTTCCCTAAAAGTGATGACCTTAGCATTAAGTTGTTAAAACCAATCAGTTATAATAAGGGTAGAAGTAAGCAACGTCATGTGCTGTGGACAGGAAGGAGAGCAGAAGGTTCACATTGTTCTTCTTAAAGATTATCGGGGACAGTAGGTGAAGTCTTTTACTTTTATTGTGAGCACGGCGGGATTTGTTCGACAGAATAAAATCATCTTATTTAATGTTAGTCTCCAAATTTAATTTAACAGCTGATTTGTGAAGATACTGAAGCTGTGTCACAATTCCAAATAACTTACCACTTTTAAACAGAATTTGAGTCTGCAGTGTGAAAGAAAAGTAATCTAGAAAATGACACTATGATTAATTTGAGATTTAGCTGTAGATGTACACTTCGGCCAATCGATGCAATGCACAAAACATGGAGGACCTTGTGTTGTCGGAATAATAAAACAAATGCTGGTTTTAATTATCAAAGTTAATTCAGACTATAACAACATAACATGCAAGTAAAAGCAATGACATTTAGAATGTAAGTGTGGACATTAAATATGCAGTTTATCATAAGAACATTTAACAGAGATACTTAATTTGTGTACATTAACTCAAGAAAGTACACTTTGAAAGATGGTATATGTCCATAGTGAATTCAGTGTTTGTTGTATGATATGTTCCTTAAGTTGTTTTCAAACTGATGTTATTTCTTGAAATATACTACATTATGTGGAGTTTGAGTATTTGTGTTACCATGTCATCGTAAACTACGTTTTTAACTGTTTGTTGGACAACACAAAACCTTTAAAGATGTCATCTTGGGCTCTGGGAAATTGTGATGGGCAGTCTTCACTATTTTCAGAGCTAATTAGGACACAGTTGAAATGTTCTAATGTCTCTGCAGGAAGTCCGGTTTGGTTCTACATGCAAGTGGCTCCCATCAGGAACGAGAACGACAAAGTGGTTCTGTTCCTCTGCACCTTTAAAGACATCACTCTCTTCAAGCAGCCCATTGAAGACGAAACCACTAAAGGTGAGTGCCTCTCTGCTGCCAAAAGCATCTCTGCACAAACGACAAACTCTCTCTGTGTTTCATCAAAGACTCTTTTTGATACATGTGTTTCATTATGAGATGATACACAGAATCATTTCAAAGAGATAAAGAACAGAAGTATTTGATAGAGTTGAGAACTTGATGATCAGAGTACAAGATGAGCTGTTCACTCCACCACTGGATATCATTTTCAGGGTGTGACTGTCAGAAAGTGAAGAGTTCCAGCAGAAAAGGACTACTATGGGGGAGGATGTGACATTTATGAGCAACTGGCTGGATGTGAGAGTATAAAGGCAGTTGGCTTCTGATAGGACATTTAATTAGGTTTCTTCATCATCTTCCTTCCGCTTGTTGTACTTCATCTCCTGTCATCTTCCTCCCTGATGTTTTCTCTGGATTTTATTCTTTCCTCCTCTGTGTATGTGTTTCCCGTGTTTGATTTGATTTGTTTCTCGTTCCCTCTCATCTTCCTGATGTTCTTCTCAGTCTCCATCGTGACTTTGTTCTCTTCTCTTCCTCCTACCTATGTTATTTTTCGGCCTGTAGTATGCATTTTTGAAGATCAAATAACCAACATACTGGATGGAGTTTTGTGTAGAACAATTGAAATAATCTTTATCGGTTTTCATGAAATATCTTTAAAATATATTGACTGGATTGCCATAACGTTGGTACAGAAATTCTCACCATGATTTCTAGTAAATCCCTCCTTCCACCATTGTGTCAAAAGTGTTATTTGTCCAGTTCAAATACCAGAAAAAGCATGTTTAGCTTAGTTTATGCTAAACTAAGTTAAACATGGTCAACATTATACCTGTTACACATCAGCATTGTCATTCACTAAAAGCACAACTGAGCTTCCTCCTCACTGGCATTTTCATACACTTGTTTTTGTATTTCTTTCTTTCCTTTCTAGTTTCTCTTCCTCTTTCTCCTTCTTCCAAAACCGATTACCCCTTCTTCTTCCTGCCCTTTTTTCCTCTTCGTTCCCTATGAGAAGTCTCAGAACATTCTCCCTTTCTGCATGTCTTCTTTTTCCACACTCTTTATTTCATGCCGAGCTGCGGCTGCATAAAAAGAGCGAGTCGCGTTTCCCTGTGATGCGAGAACGTCTCGAGCTGTCAGCTTTTGTTTGAGGAGGTTGGGATGCTGTCAGGAATCACGGGAGATGTGGGTGGTGTTGTCTTCTGTGCCCTGACTGATGTACAGTGTCAGCTTCCTGCCCGAGGAGTTGTTCTCGGCACCGCTGAGCGGGTGTGTTTGCCCTTTGACAAGGATCCCTCACCCTTCCCCCTTGTTAATGTGCGCGGTACACTCAAACATGTGTGTTTACATGCATACCACCGTGCTGCAGAGACCTGCCTTCAGTTGTCTTGTGATTTGTTTGTTCGCTCATTATGTTTGCTCAGCGACACGTGAATAACATGGGTTTAACATGCAATTATAGAGCTTGACTGAAAGTCATATTGTCACATCAGTGTTCGGACGTCTCTGCCAGCTAGCTGCTGCTCCTGATGATGATGTGACAAACTTCAGATTCGATTATTTAATCCTTCGTGATTTGTAAAAAGAAAACACGAGCTCAGCAACAGTTCAATCAAAGTAACAGGACAAAAGGTTCTCCAAGAACTTATCTTGCATTTTCACCCACATACTGTACAGTTAGCCTTCTTTTAGGTGATAATGTGGTCATTTTAAAAGTTAAGATATTGAAATAGCTGTCCCACCCCAGTGTGACTCGTGATTCATTTCTTGTGAGATTTTCAGACATTTCTTAAAGGACACATGTCATGCTTTTCCGGTTATTACCCGTCCCCTTGTGTGTTATGAAGGTTTTTATGCATGTAAACGGTGTGCAGAGTCAAACCCTCAAAGTACACCCTGTAGCGAGTAAAACTCTAACACAGAAAATACCTCCCCAAAACGCCTCGTTGGAGATACTTCATTGTCCATTGTTTACTTCCTGGGTATCGTGACGTAGGAATGGCCAGTAGCTACTCCGGTTCATACATATACGGCTGTACTGACGCCATTTTTTTAAACTGACGCTCCGCTCAGAGCCGAAAAAACACTGTGTTAGACATGGGCAGAGCCTCTCTGGTGGTTGACTAATCAGAACAGAGTGCCCGAGCTGACCAATCGGAGCACACTGGGCTCACAGGGAGGGGGGGGCAAGAGCTGCAACGAGCTGTTTAGTGGAGAGAGTGAATACTGCTGAATACACACACTTTACAGAGATGCTGTATGAGAAACCAATGTGACCAATATGGTCACATTGAAAGGTTATCTGCACTATCAAACCAGCCAGTAAGGGAGGGACCTTTTTAAACATTCGTGGATGACATTTTTAGATCCTTTAAGTAAAAGTAAAAATGATTTGATCTTAAATGGTACATGGACTGTATTGATTAAATTCAACAAGTCATAATTCACCCAATCACACCCCATTCATACAGAGCTGTGCCATTTGCTCAAATAAGCTAATATTCAAACACCGTTCGTTCGTATACACGACATGTTGACTTGAAGGGCTGGAATCAAACCCACAACCTTCCCATTGAGGTACAACCGCACCACCTCACATCCACAGTAGCATTTATAGTGAAGTACAAAAGGGTTGGCGTCAAGATGAACTTGATGGTTAGCTTCAAAGAGTAAGTTCTCATTTTTCAGAGGTAATATCTGCAGTGTTAAATAATTTTCTTTTGTAAAAGTATGTCATTTTGGAATAAAGTACAGTTATATTATAAACTAAATGTACTTAAAGTATCAAAGATCTCATTATGCATATGGAATTTCTTCACAGAAGAGCATCTTAATGTTGCAGTTTCTTAACCTGCAGCCAATTTAATAAGTACTTAAGTACTGCATCATATCATTTAGGCATCATGTGTTTTATATATAAAAAGTAACTATGAGGGTTAAATCATTTTGATTTGATTAGATTTATTTCGAATGTGTAAAACAATAATACAAAAATGTAACATGAGAATTATTATACAATACAAAATTAATCGGTGTCAAATTGATATACAAAAATATAACTGATTCTAAATTATGTAGAAACAATAATCTACTTAATTACACATCCGAAAAGGGGTGGGAAGAAGTTTACACTTATTTAATCCCACCCCCTTCTCCCAAAAACTAAATTACTAACATATAATATATAATATATATATATATATATATATTTGTATGTCTTTTATTTTTATTTTTTCTTAAAGAAATATATTTGTTATTGAAACATAAAACAACAAATACATAAACAAACAAATAAGCAGATAAATAAACAAACAAATGATATCTCTGTATCTTCTTCAAATTGTGTCCTTATACCTTTTTTTTTAAACAGTTTTAAGTTCGGACATCCCTTGAGCTCCTCATTCAAACTGTTCCAGAGTGTAATAATAGTGTTAACAGAAAGAAAGTATCATTTTTGCCAATGAAATGTACTGGAGTAGAAGTATAAAGTAGCATAAAAAGGAATTATTAAAGTAAATTACAATTATGTCAAAAATAATACTGAGTAATAGTAGTTAGTTATATTCCCCAACAAAAATCATGTCGGCTGCATTTGGCCGATGGGGTTTGAACGACATGCTGCTGCCAGACTGTAAATACTACCATGTACTACAACAATACTGAGGCCACAGTGAGGACACACTGGTCACAGAGCGGCGTACAGCGGGCTGCAGTTGAACCCACCAGATGATTAGAGAGAGGGGGGGGCACGTGTGATGGAGGGAGATTCGCTGCTGCAGGCGTGGGCAGCTGAGCTTGAGCTGCAGACGGAAACTCGCTCTGAGTCTCGTCTCCGGCTGCTCCGACGGCTCGGCACGCCACGGCACATCAGCATCATCTGAGAGATCTGCTGTCCATCCTCAGCGTAAAATGACTGCATGGATTTACATGTGTGTGCACTGTGTGTTAAGGCTGATGTTCTGCCTTAATTGACCCCTCCTTTTACTTTTCTTACTCTATGCATTATGTATGGTTGCTAAAATAAATGTTCCGCATGCAGAGCCGCTAGTGTTGTTTTTATGGTTATGCCTTTCAAGTAATTGTCCGGCAGTCAAGCTTCTGCTCAATTGAAATGAAACAAGCATTAGCATTTAGCCTTTGTGACTGGAATGGAGAATGTAAACAAATAAAGTACATTTTCAAAGCATAAAAAGCAGATCTAGGTTGTTTCACATTGTCTTTCTTTGTCCGGTAACACTGGAGTCAGTGGCCATGACTTTTGAAACAAGGTTAGATATTTTTGACACAATTGTTTCCTGGTTATGAATTAAAAATGGAATATAATTTGCTGCGTTTATTGCCACTTGTTGTTGTTACTGTTAGGCCCCTGGCAGTAAAGCAGCTACAGTAAACATTGTCAGCCTCTCGCATCCTGTAGTAAGACGGAACGAAAATAAAGAAGAGCAAAGCTAAACATGTGGCGGAGCAAAACTTTGTGTTGTTTTCTAACAGTGGCAGTGTTCACTGTTTGCTTTGTCAGCACCTTTTTAAAGCTTCACAGACGGCAGCTGCCTCGGGCGAGACTACATTCCAGTTAGACGTCTGATAAGTAGGCTGGAAAACAAGTGCTTCAGGCACCAAGACAAAACACTTTAGCGGATAAATCCTATAATTGTACTCAGTACAGTAGTTAGTTGGACTTTGTTTAATGTTACTATTGTATTGAAGATTGAGGATTAGAAACATTTTCTGTAAATATTAGACCCTATCTTCATCGAGAACTGAAAAAATACAGAAAGGGTGAGTTAGTTTGACTACAGAGGAAAATAAAATTGCCTTATTAGTTGGTCTTTAATGCTTTTTGCAAACATTGGAGCAAAGCCTGCAAGCTACTTCAGGTAGCAATGTTTTTTGCTGAAAAGGACAACACTTTTATAACGATTATGTAAAGTATCTTTTTAGCACCTTGTCTAAATGTGTCTGGACTTCTGTGCCCATGTCTTAACCTCAGTGACTTACTGACCTCTCCTCCTCCTTTACCTAAACATCCAACCTGATTGTAAGTGTACTTGTCTACAAACCTGAACAGCTCAACATGTTAAGGATAATTGAATCTCATTGTACAATAGAAGTTTGTGCAACAACATGTGCTGAAAGTCCCATTTTGCTTATGAAGAGACGGTAGAAGTTTTGGAAGAGTTTAGAAGACGAATCTTGCATCTTAAGGAAAGAAGCTTAGCATCAACACTGCTAAATGTTGAATATGAACAGTTTGTTTAGGGCCTGTGTGCTGAGCATCTTTCTGCTGAAGGACAACCTGCGCTGTGAATTCAGTGCGAGCCGTCCTCGGTGTGGACCCGCTGATCAAAATCTCATTTTAGAAATCACTCTGTTGGTGTGTGCACCACTTCTGCTCCCCTGTTATTTTTAGCCCAGGCATTCGCATTTTTTCTTTTCCACTTCCATTGTGTTCCAGTACGATAAATCAAACGGTGTTGCATTTTTGAGGAAAGCCATAGCAGCAGCATTTATATTAACCGTAAAAACCCCTCTTATTTACGGCAGTTTCCCTCATGCTTCATGTGCGGTCCTTTTGTCCTCATGTGTCACGTTGTACAGTGGGAGCCTGTAAACTGTCACTATGTATTTACATGAATTCAACCAAGACAAATTCCTCCATTTTACTCCATGATGAAGTGGTTCTGGGTCTGCTTTCCGAGCCAATGCTTCCCTAATATTTTTCAAACACATTAGAGCATGGTACTCTCAAATGCATGCACTCAATACAGTGGATTATGCAATCTCTGCTACTATATGGGCAGTATACTGTAGAAAAAGCACTTAAGACCTTTGCTTAAGTAAACAGACTAATAGTTTGATGGAAAACTACGCCATTGCAAGTAAAAAGTCCTGCAGTCACACTTCTGCTTCAGTGAAATCAAACAAGCCTTAGCATTCAGCCTGTGTGACTTTAAATGAAAAATAGACACAGATGAAAAGTTGCCTTTCGAAGCTAAAATGTACTAGTCGCTGTTTGGTACCTTTTTAGCTAGCGGATGCTGGACCTGATTCAGTGTTTATTTTCTTTTTGTATTGATTAAGCATTTACCAGATCAATATTTGGTTTAAAACAAGTTAGTTTGACACGTTTGTTTCCTGAATGAATATTCATTAAATACTCACGATTTCTTATATTAAAACACAAAAATAAGTAAAGTAATGCAGTTTTTATAAGTTGTTGCTTTACATGACTTTTAGGCTGCGCTTATGTTTCCAGGATAATCTTAACTCGAAGATTATGATAAACACAGTAGAATGTGAGTCATCCGAACAGTTAAGACTTTCTGTCCTTCTTCTCGTTAGCGTGCATATTTAGATTTGATAATTTCACAATGATTCCAATAAAGTGAACAACTCAAGCTATCATGTTCGAACCGAGCCTGTATGATGTATGAACAGCAAAGTAGAGAATACTCACACAGATTCAGATGTGTTTAGCTGCTGGTCAGACCAGATCAAGCAGGCTGCCGCAGCAGAAACTCCTCTGACAGTAAAACAAATATCTGTGTTGCAGCGGCTGCACGGGGGCCCAGAAGCTGTCGGGGGTCCTTGTGGGAAGCAATATTTTTCTGATTCACTTTCAGGTGTATCAGGATCAGAATACCTTTATTAGTCCCGCAGAGGGGACATTTACGTTGTTACAGCAGAAAGAGCCACAGACAGCTTAATGTTACATATGTTACAAGCATAAAAAAGTATTAAAGTAAAAAAAAAGTTATGATAATATAAAAAGTTACACAATTTACAAAATACACATCCTGTAACAGTTCTTAGGATTTAGCAGCCAGGTATATATTGCACAGTTATTAACGGCATATATATATATATTGCACAAATAGCACATAGTTGATTGGTATTTAACAGCAAGGGGTGTTATAGTCTGTGGTGTTGTGTATTGACCTTTTCATGCTTTCTTATTGAGCGATGACTTTGCTAAGAGCAAGGTGTGTTGGAGAAACATATTATGTTATGGAGTGGGGTTGTTTATTCAAATCTATGGTAATGTATTGGTTAACTTTGATGGTGATGTTGTGCACCTGCTGTAATCTGTGTATGTGATAACACTTGGCTATATTGATAAAATGGTGGCTTTGGCTGCCGTCTGTGGTTCTGATTTAAAGCTATTTTGCTGGATGGGAGTTGCAAGGTGAGCCTCTAATGGTGACATAACTGTTTGCTTTACAGTTGTGTGGCGTGGTTTTGTTTGCTCATTATTGAAGTATAATTTGCAAGAGGAGTAATGTCTTGACTACAATGGCCTACATTGCAAACACGCTCTAGCTGTCAAAAACATTTCCATTTGGAGAAACGTGCTGCAGTCCTAAAACGCTGAAAGAAGCTCAAAACACGATGGATACTAAGGGACTAAAGCTGCGTTTGTTTTTCCTAATGTACATGTTTGGGCCTTTTGTAGTGCGTTTTCACCTGTCGGCCAACATGTAGTTACGTTACAAAAGTCACAGCCCCACTTTAAGTATCACGGCGAAAGAGTTCATTATTTTGTGTTTTTTGGTAGGATTTTCACACAACCCTTAATTTCTGCCCTTTTTTATAAACCTTTTTTTCATAAATCTATTGCGTGAACTAGGTAAAACCATGTATTATTTTAGAGATTCAATGTGTTAACCCAGCAGAGGACATATGTTTACAGCATATCTTGTAAGAAAGAAATAGAATCCTTAAACTAGTTACTGTCACATAAAATCAGTGCATTATTTTGTGTAAAATGTAGTTAATGAAACCAGAAAAACCTTCTTATTTTGTGTTAATAAAGTTGCAGTATTTTTGTTTTTCTATGTGTCACATAGAGGAAATTGAAGCTTTAAAAAAGCCCACAATCTTCTCAAGCCAATGCTTTCAAATGCCAACAATACAATGTACAACATATAATGTGCAGGCATTATACTGCAGCAATTTCAACCCAAGAAACTATCTATTGTGATTCAGAGCCAAGTTTAGGTATTAGCATATAGAAAATCACATAAAGGAATCCGCACTTCAAGTGTTGATGTTTTTTTACACAAAAGCAAGTAAAGCAGTTTCCCTGGAGGGAAGTCAAGTGATTAGGACTCAGAATAAACTGTGAATTAAGTATACGCTTTGTATTAATCCTATACGAGTCAGTGTTGTTTGGCTTCTTTCACACAGAGGAATGAATGGATGAATAAAAGAGTGGAGGAAGGGGGTGGGTTGTACAGACGGCTGGAGGCCTGTGGGTTAAAAGCTATTTCAAAGTCACTTTTTATTTGTAATGGTCCCTTCAAAGGGCCGGGTCGATCCCGATCAGTGACTACTGTATGCGCTTTGCCCCTGCTGTGCCGCTCTCTGCCCTTTTCAAACATTTTATTTTATTTTTAGAGCAGTGCAGCAGGAGCACCGGTAACTGTGTTTGCTTTCATTCAGCATCGTTGGTGCCAGAAACCGACCACGGCTGCTGGACGGGCCTGAATTATTTAGAAAGAGTGCATGCTCAGAAGTAATGGTTTTAATATCATAATCAAAGCTAGCTCTAACAGTTGGACAAAATCAGGAATGGACATTTCAAAAAACAGTATCATTATCGACCACTAGAACAGAAGTTGAATCACTTTATTAATAACTGACATTGAGATGAAAAATAACAAAGTAGACATTTTAAGTTAAAGCAAAAAAAGTGATGTTTTTTCACAATATGATTAGATTTAACCTTATTTAGTTAGTGTTTAACCAAAAGGGCAAAAGAAGCAGTAAAGCACAGTGTCATTTCTATGTATAGTATAATATGATGGATATGAAAACTATATACAGTAAAAACAGTTCTAATAAGTATAATCACTATTAGCACTAGTATACATATTAAATACACCTTGGAAGTACAGTAGCAGAAATATAGACACTATACAGTAGTATAAATATAAATACACTATAGACCACACTTTGGATATATGACATATTTAAAATATGTCCAATATCAATTCTAGTATTGAAATACTCTTTTGCAGCATTTATGTACAGTTATAACCATTTGAAAAGAGCTAATGAGTCCAAGTTGATTATCTCCCAGACCATCCTGACTCAACCACTAAACATCACTTTTTAAAACTTTAAAATGTACCCTGAGGAAGAAGTTTCCCCCCTAAGCTTAATTTCACCAGACAGACATATGCTAAATGTATAATTCTTGTTGTATCGATCCCCTGAAGGAGAAATTCTCCTTCATCTCCGCCTACACGCGAAGGTCAAAGCAAATCTGAAGGCTCTAGAGCAGAAACCCTGCAACTGCTGGACATTCAGATGCATTTGAGGATGATTCCTGCAAAACCAAGGCAGGGCTAGTGGTGCGATCACATTGTGCCGGGTTAGATATGAACTCCCACTCGGGAATAACAAGTACAAAGGGAAGCTGTGGGAATATTTTGTAGCTCCAGTAAGTTCCCATTGGAGTCATTAACTTAATCACAACACTGACTGAGTGCTAATTGTGTTTGTGTGCATTTACAAAGCCAGCTATGTTGTGATGCATGTTATCTAATATGTGTTTAATGTCTCCTCTCTGCAGGATGGACCAAGTTTGCGCGGCTGACTCGGGCGCTCACCAACAACCGCAACACGCTGCCGAAGCCTCCGCCCATAGACCATCATGAAGTCAGCCACAAACCGTCCAGACTGGCGGAGGTGAGCACTCACTTACTTACTGCCATACCCCTCAAACTGTACACTATACTAAGGTTGTGTTGTTTTTGGCTGCTGTCTTGAAGCAGTTTGCAAGAAATATCAATGTACTGTAACCATAGAAACCATTTTTAATCATGCCAACTTGCCAGTTCTCTCTCTCAAGTGAGACTGGAAGGGGTGCTATCATGCTTTTTGGGGTTTTCCCTTTCCTCTAGTGCAGGGGTGCCCAATACGTCGATCGGTAGTGTGGGTAGATCGCATGGCATTGAAAAATATTTTTTCAAGTTAGCCTATCATCCATCCTTACTATGGCATTTGCCGCTGATTGACGTACAGGTAAGCCAGTCTCAGTTGTATTGTGCCATACGGGTTCATGCAGTTATGAGGGGGCCTCACCTCCTCATCTGAAGCGCAAATGCGGCACACTATTATGCGCTTATGCGGCGGAATTAGAGTAAGCGCGCCACAGTTTATCCGCTGTTTAGTCCACTAGCACCAGAGGGTGCTACATAACACACTTTCAGGAAAAGTCACAGACTGGGAGACTAGAATATTTTATTGAAAAAAAGTTACATACAATCAAGAAACAGCTGCGGGTCAAATGTACCCGTTGGCGGTCTAGTGTTAAAATGTCATCATTCTGCTCACTAGTTTTACAGCATCCGCTAATCAGTCTTATTGATCAGAAGCCTCTAGAAATCTTCAACAAAGAGAAATAACATCCTAAACTTGTGGGATTAAACTCAAAACTTGACTTTAGTGCTTCTTCAATGAAAAAGACACCAACAGCGCTTTGTTGTGTTGCTTATATGCTGTTGCTGCTGCAGGCCGCTCCATGGACAAACCTCAGCAAACACAAACTGCATATATGCCGCCGTGGCACACTCCGCTCTTAACATTATTTCTGCACAAATAAACCCTTATATAAATCATTAAGTACTGCAAACAAAGCGTTTTTTCTTAAAGCAGCCACACACCGTTGCATTAATAGACGGGCACAAGCATGCAAAGTGTTGTCACATGACCATGGCCTCAATACAACCACCCCACCCTACCTCTTCGCTCACACTCACACGCTAACTTCCCCAGAACTGCAGCGGTTTGATACAGCGAGCGGCGAGCTCCTGTGGACTGCGGGTGTCATTAATATTTCATGTTGGGTGGGGAGACAGACGCAGGGTGCTGTGGGCACTCTGTGTGATTGTGACTGCTCCTAGAAAATGGATTTCAGGGTGGGGAGAGAAGATGGCTCATGTTTTCTTTTCTCTAGCGGAGCCCACCGATCTGGTTTATTCATGAGAGTTTCAGGTGTGTATTTCAGAAATATGTAAGGTGGTGTGTGTGTCGTGTCTGTCTTGTGTGTGTGTGTCTTGTGTGTGTCTGCGCTGAAATACGTTTGGGTCTTTATTCTAGGACTACAAATCTGGATTTCTTGGCTTCTGGCGCTTACATTTAGAAAATAAAATTGTTTTTATCTGTGAGTCCACCAACTTTATGGACATCCTAAATCACAAGGGTACTGATTTTATGCAATAAAACAATAGCAGTCAAATAAAAAACTACTGCAAACGAAATCAAAGTGGCAATACAAGTACAGTAGTACGGTATTTCATTGTTTCTAACTTATATAGCTAATAGTGATTATAATACACTAAAACTATAGAAAGTACTGCACTGTTGGGTAAGTCTTCTTCCAACGCTGGATTTTTGGAGTTACTTAAAAGTCAAGGTGATTTTTGAATGTTTTCTTACTTCTGGACTACATATACAGTTTTACTTTGGCCCTTCAAAGGAAACGGAAAGTCATGTAGGAAGTTGTGCAAGTAAAGAAAGACAGAAGGATGGAAGAGAAAGTGAAATAATAAGCATGGAAGTAGGAGAGTTAAAAGGCAAGAAGGAAGTAATGTTGCCAGAAGAATAAAGTAAGTTACAAGCTAATACTCTTTATTTGCACTAAATAGATCGTCTAGTGTCGCAGAGTTTTTTCCTCCCCTCACAATGCTGCTGTGTTTCTAATTAGCAGTCATTCTTTAGCGGCGCTGCAGCTCTTGACCAGGGGCCGTTTGATTGGCAGTTCTGATGAGGAAGATTAGATGAGATGCAGCTCCTTGGTTATGATTTCTGCAGTGATTCAAAGCGCAGCGGGCCTGCCTGCCCTTAAATTAGTGAGCATTTTACAACTTCCACTTACCTTGTCTCTAAGTTAGCATGTTTTTGATTAAACGCCTGAAATAAGGTCTGTGGATAACACAACCTTAAGAGATTTTCCCATTTTGCTCGACGACATAAAGGACGTCAGTAAACACCCCACTCGTGATTGTCCAAAGTCATAAAAACAGGGGACACTAACAAGTGGCTAAATAAATTGTACAGGAGTCGAACTGATGTAACAGGTACTGTAGAAGTACAACGTTTTGAATACTTCTTATCAGGAGGAGACATCTCTGGAGCCAATCACTCTGCACTAGGGACAGAAATTGCAGTATCTAGTCATGGAAGTGGATTCATTTTCTAATCTTAAGTTAAATACCGGGGACAATGAAAGACAACCGAAGTTAGTTGGGCAGAGGCTGTGTCCCTTCTGTGTCTCAGCAAATGGCTTGGTCAATTCTCCAGCCCTAACTTCCAATAAACCTTCAGGGCTGCATTACTTATTGATCCCTTATCTGACTGTGGTTGTTTCAGGTGAGAAACCGACCCTAGCTCTGAAATACCAGCAGTCTGACTGTCCCCTGTATTGATCAATCCATGACGCTGTCCGTGGTGCTGAAGTACCAGAAGGTCTTTTGATTGTGACTTTTTCTTTGAGTCTCCTGTCAATTTCTTGGGAGTAGTTTTGAAGTGCAAAGAGTTAGTGATTTAAGATGTTTTATAGAAGAATTGTCTGTAGTGGAAATATAAATATTACCAGTAGTACTAGATGAAACAGTAGTAGAAGTAGTATTGATATTATTGGCAGTAGTTTCAATATCAGTATTAAAAGCAGTATGAGCAGTACATTAGTAGCAGTAGTATAAACAATATAATACATAGCATTATAAATAATATTATTACCATTATTGTCTGTATAAGAAGTCATTATCAAACAGCAATATTAATAATAATAATAATGCATTTTATTTATAGAGTGCTTTTCTTGAAACTCAAAGACACTTTACAGAGTACACATTCATAAATGTTTTACTTTTAGAGCATGTTGTCAAAGTTGCAAGAAGTACCGCTGTAAGTATTATGTAGATGATCATTTAAATATATACAGCGCTGTTTTTCTTTTCTTTTTTGCATAGCAGGGAGTGTTGAAATTAACTTAATTTATTATCTTGTATATTTTGCGATGCAGACTATATACGAGTGAATCTACTGCAGCTGGATACAAACAGAATAATATGCAGTTTAGTGTAAAATGACTTTAATGGTTGATGTGTGATCTCTGTGTCTCGCAGAGGAAGTCAAGCTGCTGTTAGTTGGGTTTAATCGAGTCTGTGTGATGCAAAAAAGGCCGTGCTCAGCAGGAGTCATCATCACTGCACTGCCAAACATAATGGCCCTCTTTCCTTTTTTTCTTTTGGGGTAACTCTTCTGTCGCTCTCATCTGGTTTTCTGTATCTAATTTCTTTCTTTTTCTGCCTCATTTCAAGCCACATTTAATGATTATGCAGTTTTGTCACAGGGAGCTTTACGGGGCAACAAAAGAGATGAATACTGATGAAAAGTGGAGAGGAAAAACAAATGTAATATATTTTTCTTGCAATATTTCAACTTCTCCCTCTACTCACCTAGAAGTAGGTAATTATGAATACACTGTGAAACTAATAAGTACAGGCTTACTTTTTCCTTCATAATCTCTTTCATCTATTTCACAAGATTGAATGTAATACTTCCCTCCTTCTCATATTCACTTTTTCATCTGTGCTCTGTTGCTTTTCCAAATCAGATATTGTATAAACATGGCAAAACAGAACGGTACCAAGGTACATTTGAATAAATAAAACTTTTCTCAGTGTATGTGAACTAATCAGCTAATCAGGAATGACGGCTTTGCGCTCAAAACTGGGCCAGAAATAATAATGAATGAAAAAGATCAAATAGATAACGTTTTAATTTCCTAAGTCTAGAAGGAGTGAGACATAGCTAGAGAAGTTCTGTCTTCAAAAGTCATTTTAATTTCCTTTTTTTTCTTCCTTTTTTGAGTTTAATTGTTTTACCTGTTATAGGAAAAATGTTTAATAATATAATACATATATACTGTTGTTTAATAATTCTTTATATACACATACATTCTAAAATAAAATATAATACACAGAAGAAAAATACAATTAAATCAAATGAATGCACAGGTTTCTGGCTTTAATCCTATACATTATCATTCAACTGAGCATTAAGTTATTCATTATAATATGACTATGTTAGAGTGTCATAAGATGTATAGAAAGGTGCATCTGTGTAGAAAATGTTAACATTTCTATTAACAAAACAATTGATTGTGTAGAATTTATTTAAAAAGGACAAAAGGAAACCAAGATTATATCTAAAGAAAAAATCACAATCAAGGGATCACACATTAAACATATATATCAAAGGTTTTTGAAGAAAGTAAGTTAGAGTTAATTAGATTGAAAAGTTGGCAGTATTAAACAGTTACACAGAGGGGAGTCTATTTAAAGTGAATTTAAGGAATTCATTCTAATGATGGAACTGACTTAGCAGCTAAAGTGAGCCCTAATTCTTGATTGAATGTACTGTTTTAATTGGTATCAATTAAATGGTACTTTACTAAATGAAGTTTCAGGGTAGAAATGTACCTAATAAAGACTTATGGGTAAACTTTGACTTCTCTTTCTCCAGGTTTTGCAGCTCAACTCGGACATCCTCCCGCAGTACAAGCAGGAAGCCCCCAAGACGCCCCCCCACATCATCCTCCACTACTGCACCTTCAAGACCACCTGGGACTGGGTCATCCTCATCCTCACCTTCTACACGGCCATCATGGTGCCCTACAACGTGTCCTTCAAGACCAAGCAGAACAACATCGTGTGGCTGGTGCTGGACAGCGTGGTGGACGTCATCTTCCTGGTGGACATCGTCCTCAACTTCCACACCACCTTCGTGGGGCCGGGCGGCGAGGTCATCTCCGACCCCAAGCTCATCCGCATGAACTACCTGAAGACCTGGTTCGTCATCGACCTGCTGTCCTGCCTGCCGTACGACATCATCAACGCCTTCGAGAACGTGGATGAGGTATGGTTGGGGTTTATTAAATCTGCTTCATGGGCTCTGATTGGCTGGAAGAAAGGTTGGCATGGAAAGGCAAGTTTATTTATATGGCACATTTTAGCTCAAGACAATTCAAAGTTCCTTATAAAACAATACAAGCATTAAGTTAAAGTGCAATAGAGACGCATTAAAGAACAAAATGTAGGTGCATTTAAAAGCAGTAACTAAAAAGCCTAAAGAATAGAAATGGAAACTAACTCAAATGTTAGCTGCCTTTAGTGGTGGAGACGCGAGGTTATGCAACAGCGATGCCGTTTCTTTCTAGCGTTAACTTTTTACTTCTGGTGATTGCATTTACACTTCAAATTAATAAAAGTGGTGTTAATACTTTGATATTTTCCTTCTGACTAAAACATGCCAGTATCATTAAAGTGTGTTTGCAACAGAGCTGATTTCTGGGCAATATTCCAAAATATTTGTTGTTGAGGAAACCCTTACTGAAGTTGGTCCACAAAATGTATGCACCACTCTATTACCTTCACTTATACATATACCTCAGAAAAATGTAATTTCTGTTATGCACCAGAGCCGTCAGTATACAGTACAATATAGTTGCCAGTGGTAGTCCTAACTAAATACATTTAGAATTGCTACTTAAAAACTCACTTTCGTCGGCTGTAGTTTTCTAAAGAAAGGAAATCCACCCGAAAGATGTTTAAACTGGGAGAACAAGAAGGCTTAGACATGTACATACCAAATTCAAATGCAATGGCTCACGATCAGATGTTTTTACATCGTATTGCCAAGTATAAATATGCTCTCTGAGACAGGAATACATTTATCTTCTCACCGTGTGTTTGGAAGAAAAAGTGAGCAGGTTTTAGATTTAGTTTGTTGACTGAAAGGACAGACAGAGGAGGAAAGATTTTGGATATGATTTGTCAAAATCTGTCAACCCTGTGTCCCTTCCTCAGAAACAACAGAGCATTTCTGTTAGGAGAGATGGAGAAGTGACTTTTAAATTATAGACTGAGATGTTTTGGGGAGGGATGTGACAAACACAGACTCTGGGGGGGGGGGGGGGGGGGGGAGGTTTGGTGTTGAGTCCACTGCCTGACAAGTTGACAAAGGATTGAAAGATTGACACTCAGTACAGACATTCAGGTTTGTCAGACGCTGTATCCTAATGACTTTGGGAATCCCTGAACTTTCACCTTGGGTCACCAGCAGGACAAATATTGTTGTTTTTTTGAGTAAAATGCCACATTTTATGGCAACAATGTGAGCTGTAGTTAGTGCTAATTAGCAACCTGTAGCATGCTATCACACTTACATGGTCAGCATAGAAGAGCTTTCTTTCTAAACCTCAGCTATGTTTATTTTCATTGTGAGCATCGTAAAGCTGCAAGTGTGGCTGTTTATCGTGTGTGAGGCACAACAGCAGGTTCCAGCTTTAGTTAATAAGCTCATTAAGTTGACTCATTAATAATTGATGGCGCTCTGTTTTTGTTCTGGCCGAGATAATGGATGGCAGTTTGCCTGTGAAAGTGGGAAAGTAATTGGAAAATGTCTAACTTTCCACAAGTCTTCTTCAGCAGGCTGTGGTGTGATAGCTTGAAATTCATTATTGAAATACTTTAAAAGTCAATATACTCATTCCAAAGACATGCTGATGTATTTAAATCTGCTACCGTGTAGAATTTAAATTATGATCAAGTGTGATTTGGTTACGATTTTCCATTGTGGCTAAAGAGAGTTTCATCGGGCGTTGAAGATGATTTCCTGGTCTTGGTTTTAATTGATTGATACTTCTTTTTCCTGACCGGCTTTCACAGAAACATTGATCTCGTGCAATTTTAATTAGTTAAATTAAATCATAGGAATGAACGTTTTAGATCCTTAACCTGTTCTCATTGTTGATGTCCTTTGAGGGATCGCTCCTGCTATTTAACGCCCATTTACACCCATCACATATCGAGGAGTTATATCAATATGGCCTGGAGTCCATTAGAGGGGATTTTCCACTTCATTTCCCTCTGAATTAATTAGACCACAGCTTGTGTGGAATCTACTGAATGCAAAATGAAAAATAACAAATGTTGTACACATGCATTTCTCACTTTGTTTTATGGTTGAACATTAAATGTATTCATGAGCGGGTGGGTATTTGTTGTGAACACATGCTGTGGGTGTGTGTTTGTGTGTCTGCCAAGTGGGGGCTTAATTACATGAGTTTTTAAACGCCAGTGCTACTAATAATAATATTAATACCAGTGTTTAAGCTGCCAGCAGCTCAATTTAACAGCATCTATTATTTTAGTATGCCAAAACATTACTTCACACCTCCTTCAGCAATTTATATTTGTACTGAATAACATTAGACCTAAAACTTTTAATAGTTCTCAGCAGCTCTTAAACCACCTTCTTTTTTCACAACAGGATATGTATGTGGGTGAAGTAACCCCTATAAGCATTTTACAGGAAAATACATTTTGTATTACTCAAGTTAATGCATCAGACAGACAACAACTGGCATACTCTTGCCGGTTCAAACTAAAATTAGCAATGTTTTGGGCTTTGGCTGTCTTTTGGACAACATAATAAATGTAAAGACTTCTCATTGGGCCCTGGGGGAAATGTTCTGTAATGGACATGTGTCACTATAAAATAGTATTTCATAAACTCAACAATTAATCGTCAAAGTAACCTATAGCCATGTCAAAGTTACACTCTCAAACATCTCCGTTTCATTCTCCTTGTGGCACTTTTGGTGAGGACATGCATGTTTGGTTTTTGTTCATTCTCATGGGATACTGATATAGGGGCCTATCATGCTTTTGGGGTTTTCTCTATACTGTAGTGTGTTGTATAGGTTTTTGTGCATGTGAATGGTCTGCAAAGGCTAAAAATCCCCCCCCCCCCCCTGCCTGAGACGCCTCCGTTGGCCTCCTTTGTTTACTTAAGGAAAAAAGGGACATCACTATGTAACTCTCGTGCTTCTATTGGCTAGCGCTCCAATACATTGTACGTGATAGGCTAAAGGGCGGGACATTTATAAGCGGTTGACCAATCACTACAGAGCTGGTCAGCTAACCAATCAGAGCAGACTGGGCTCTGGTTTCAGACAGAGGGTGAAAAGAGGTGCTGCAGCACAGGCAGTATGAGCACTTGTGTCTCAGTACCACCCTGTGTGTCTGTGTGCTCTCCTGCACACACTGAGTGCTGTGTATCGAGTTGTGGATCCTCCAGTAAGTGTCTTTAACTGCGTCTCTGTTCAGGTGTCTCTCAGCCTTCGAAACTCTCCCGATGGCTGATGGATCTGATGAGCTACCGCTGGGCGGAGATTTTCTCTCGCTGTCTTTTTAAACCGCTGACTGTCACAAGGGGTAGAGACAGACTGAAAGGAAATCAATGGCACGTACATTTCCAGCCACTAAAGAACAGAACACAGTCAGAGTCACTGTTCCTCTCTTTGCTAAATTGCCGTTTCTGTTGCTGCTTTCCCGTATTAGCAGGCTGGAGGAAGAGATGAATGCTGACTGAGGGCAGTGTGGGCGGCTTAAGATGTAGAGTGAGAGAAAACGGCAGAGATTATTATAGGCTCGTTGCAGACTGAATTCCCCATGTTGCTTCCTTGATAGCTGAAGCAGGCAGGAAGTATTTTTAGGTGTGTCTTTTTTCAAGGAGCTGTCAAGCCATGCCAAGCAGGTGCTGCCAACTCACGTATATACTGTGCACACACAAACATGCACACAAACACACATAAACAGGACTATTGAGGACATAACAAGTCATTACCAAGGCTATAACTATCTCCTTTCTATTAGAGAAGTTTCCTCATCTCTCCAACTTTGTGGAAACAATCTGCAGAGGGGAAAACCTCTTATTGCATATTTGTAACCATGGTTGTTGTTTAAGGTCATCATTACTATCGTTGACAGTACTTTTTATTAGTATTGCCTTTATTTGTTGATTATTGATGTACAGATTAAGTTTAAAGTATATGAAGTGTCATAAAGTCTTCACCCTCAAATTGCTTTTTGCCAAACAAACTAA
The DNA here is from genome assembly GCA_031216635.1 of Dissostichus eleginoides. Lineage (NCBI taxonomy): Eukaryota > Metazoa > Chordata > Actinopteri > Perciformes > Nototheniidae > Dissostichus > Dissostichus eleginoides. The sequence continues at coordinate 23,605,511 of CM062275.1, forward strand.
AAGTTTTAAAAGTTTTCTTCATCAAATCCTCAAAATAAAGCAATTCTTTAACATTAGTGCTTTATATGTGGCTTAAACAATGACAAATAATTTGCGTTTACGTTTTTGTCAAAAGTTAAATAATGAGTATAATATGTCCTCTTCGAACAAAATGTGGGCAGGGTTTTCACGGGTTTAATCACATCATCTCAGTAGGTGTGTATTTCATCGGTTGATATTAGACTCTAGAGGTATTGTGATATTGCAACTTTTTGGGGCTGTTCCAACTCAAAGAGGAGAAGGTTCATGTTGGGCGTTTATGTAATGCGTTTGGCTCTGGAGCATGTGGGTAAAATGTTATTATTACCAATACAAAAGACAGAAACAGAGCTTTCTTTTAAGGTGTTAGAATTGTCTCTCTCTGTTATGTCCTGTTGACATTTTGTAGATACAGCAACACCTACACACAGACACTTACAGGTCAGCCGTTACATCAACCGAAGTATTCGAGCTCTGGCTGTAAAAACATGATGTAAGATCTGCAAGTGGAGTTGTGCTGGTTCTCCCTCACGTTGCAGCAGCGGAGAAGGGTGTGAAAAGAGGGCCCCACAGCTCCTGAAGCCACCTGCTGACACGGAGGGTGCCGGCAGGCGAAGAAAGGTCTAATCCAGGCTGACCTTTCTGCGTGGCGTGCAGGCTGAGAGAGCCGGGAGGAAGCTGTGCACCGTGCAGTCAGGGGGCGAGAGGCATTAACCCTGCATGTAAACACGCAGAGAGGAAGGGGAAGACGAAGGAGAAGAAGAATGGTAAAGCCAGCTTGAATGCTTAAATTACAAGGGTGTAAAAATCAAGGGAAGATTTAGTGGAAGGAAAGAAGACAAAGTTGCAGAGGTAGGAAAAGAACGATGGACTTCTGGACTTTCTTCTATGCCTAAAAGTGTTATAACTATAGCTTTGTTTTCATGAGAAATCCATATATTCTCAAAATGCCCCCCACCGCAGAACATTATTATATAAGTCATGTTAAATGAGAATTATACTTTTCCAGACTTCCAGCAGCTCTCAGATCCTCGTGCAGTGTGTTGCCTTGGCTCAGAGCATAATGCCTAAAAGGCTGACTCACCAAATGTTATTTAGTCCTGCACGTTTGAAGACGGAATTTGAAATGCTGCGTTCATGTCATATTGTTCGCTGAGTGGCAAGAAGCCATTTACTCAGCCTGCTGCTTGCTGGTAGAAGTGGGAGATGTGAGTTACTGACGGCCATTATAACTACTTACTGGCAGAATAAACTGCAGAGTCATTGTGGAAGTTGTTTGTTACAACTTTGCTTTTCCTGTGGGGACAAGGTCCACTAAAGGGGGACATGAAGTGAGAGGATTAGAAAGAACTAGTCAAAATCTAAAGATGGAAAGAGACTCAGAGATGAAAGGAAAACCAGAAAATCTAAATAATTCAAGATACTACAGTCTGATGGTTATTGTTTCTCTCTACTAATCCCCACAGTTTATCTTTAATGTCTTCAATGTGTCAACGTTAAGAACAAAAGCTTAACCAATTGCATTTTGTGATGCCAAAAATCCTCAAAGTTTGACGTTTATGCTGGTGTTAAATGGTGATGGGATTAGCACCTGTACTTTTTGGCTTCTCCTGCTTGGGGAATGTACTTCTTGTTGGGTGACGATTGAAACTCAATTGAAGCATGGCGCTCTTTCGTCTAAAAGCTGAGACGTTTTTACATTTTTAATGCTCATCGGATTGAGCCCTGAACACACGTTAAGCCCCCGGCGCTGTCAGGACCATGCAACAGTGCCTTTTTCTGCTTAGAAAATAATGAGAGAAAGATGTGCCGCTGTGAAAAGAGCTTCCCCGTGGACACGTAATCTCTGTCTATTCTCCGTCTCACTTCACCGGCCGCTGTCGGGATAAACAGGTGCTTATTAGCCATGATTTGACATGCATTGCTTGCTCTTGACTCATGCTCTTCTCATCTGTGTTGCTCTTTCCTGTGGCTTCTTAATTTAGAGGCATTTACATATGAGCTGGCATCGGTCCGAGTCCCATGGGAGGCCTTTGAAGCTGTGGCTGCAGAGAGGCATGGCTGGGGGGCGGGGGGGCGGTGGGATATTGGCATCAGGGAGAACCTGCAGGAAGAGTGAGAGCTGGAGGTGCAGCTATAACCTCATGTGTCACCATAAACATATCAAGATTTAAGATGTTTTATTGGCAAAGCTAAAATATTTCCGTGCAATTGTGATAAATCACCATTTGTGTTTTAAAGGGGCCCTATCTGCTCATTTTCAGGTTCATATTGTATTTAGTGTCTGTACTGTGACATGTCTCCATGCTTTAATGGGTTAGTGCTGCAGCACCTCTTTTCACCCTCTGTCTGAAACCAGAGCCCAGTCTGCTCTGATTGGTCAGCCTGCCGGCTTCGTTGTGATTGGTCAACTGCTTAGAAGCGCAAGTGTCCAGTAGAGGCTGGTCAAGAATATTTCTTAAGGAGGAGCTCAGATTCCGATCCATCTTTAGAGACATGTTCTGTGACACATCTAAACGTGAAGCCTCTTCCACTTTGTGAGGCTGACTCACACTGGATTCATGGTGTGAGTCTGAGTTTTTGAAACCCTTTGATACAGGCAATCTCCGAGTAACCTAATTATCCTTGATCAATAATCCCACTGTGATTAACTTCCTCCTAATCAGACACATTGAAACCATTTGACCCGATAACCTCCTTGGAAGGACTCCAATCCACAAGTCTACTTCATGTGAATCCAAGGAGCAGTTAGCAGTTTATAGATTTGTTCAGATCGCTGCCAATATCGATGAAATACTGAAGTAAATGTTCATGCAGACCCGACTGTTACTTATTCCAGCGTAAAGCTATTCTGTGAGCTTTCAAAGGGATTCTGAAACTAATTAAATGAGAGTTTATGGTGCTCTGATAGCTCCTTCTTTATCTAAAAAGGTTTTTCTTGAATATCAAATAAACAATTTATAAGTGTAGTAGATGGTTGGAAAACTGAAATGTTTTTAAAAACTGCAGCATTGTTCTCTTTATATGCTGATACTAGGACTGTTTCATTTATTTGTATGCTTTCAAAGCCTTATGGGTGCTTTATTATTTGAATGCTCCCTAAATACCCTTTTAATCTGAGAGATATTAGAGTTTTACTTTGGAGTACAGGGAAATGTATTTTTTACAAACCCAGGGAACATGTTTCAGCTTTTAGCGTAATCTCAACTAAAAGAAATGTGCAATGATGATGACGAGTGCCAAAAAGACTCAGGAAACTCTTGACTGAAGTACATGAATACAAGTCCTCCTATCATGAAAACTGAACACTTTCAGATGTTATAGTCAAATCATGTCTCGTGTGGAGCAGAAGAGCGAATCATAGCTCTGTTAGTGGGGTTAGATTGGGGTCACAAGTGGAAAAAAGGCCAAATATGCTGTTCTGATCAAGAGTTTAAGGCAGAAAGGGAACATCAGGATGGGTGTGAAGAGCGAGGAGTTTAAAAAGGCTGTATGGAGCAACTCGCCACAAATTACACAACATCATATCCTATATTATTAGATAACCTGCTGGCTTGTTTGTGTCCATTTTTCTCTCCATGCTCCAAAATGAGAGTAATTCTTTTTTGAAATGTTTGTAGATATTTATCTTCAGGTTGTACAGCCCCGGCTGCTCGGCTTTGTTGACGGTGTTTAAACGGTTTGTGCAGAGCGTGCCGACGCCTCGGGCTCTGGGCTTGAAAACAATCACTCTTGGCGTGTGGCGCAGTGGATAGAGCCTTGGTGTTGGGATCAGGGGAGCACAGGTTCAAACCCCACTGCACTCAGCATGTCGTTGTGTCCCTGGGATAGACACTTCACCCCAAATTGCTCCTGTGGGGATTGTCCACAGTATTGAGAGTCGCTTTGGATAAAAGCGTCTAACAAGTGACATGTAATGTAAAATGTAATGTTTATGTTAAGCCTTTTCCTCTGCTTGCTGTGTTTGGGGAAGTGTGTGTTATAGAACAGCATATAAAGAACCAGGGTCAGCTACACTAGGGCAGGAAATAATTAACCAACAATACTCTTGGGGTGAGGGACTGTGTGGCAAGGCCCTGTGGTGTGATGCATAAAAATTAAAGCCTGGCGAAAACTGGATTACTGAGAAGGTTATTTTCGTTTTTTTATTAAAGAACTGTGACCAAGAGATGTACGAAGTAAGACATTTACAGAAGAATTAAAGTGCCTGACATTCTCCGGAGGAATTATGAAACGTACAAATAAGTGTAAATAAATTGGTCCTTCACCTGACTTGATTTAATACATTAAGGCTTTTTATTGTCATGTGTGCATAGCTACAGTTATGGCAATGAAATCTTAGGTCACAGGCTCTTCCAACAGTGCAACACAATAAAATAAATACAATAGTACAAGTAAATAAATAAGAATATATAATAATAGAATAATAGAAACAGAATATGATAGAAACTCTGCAGATAAGTATACATTATATTGAATTTTATTTTAATATGAACATATATCCCGTCCGTTTTAAATGTTTTAACTAAACCTCAACATTTTGAAGTTTTGAAGAATGGGTGGATATTTTGTTATTTATAACAATTTATAATCATGGAAGACAAACATGTAAGATGAGTTAAGAATTAAAGTCATCACATCTATAGTTTATTTCACAGTTGAAGATACTTGTCCTCAGTATTGTTTCCAGAAACAAACATTACCCTAAACAGTCAAAGTGTAAGCTATGGTTGCTGAATTTCGTTTCATGTGATCTTACTTTATTCGACAGCAGAATGCTTTGCTTTATTAAAAGATTGAATTATTCTGCGCTCATGATTATTGGTTTTGTTCACCAAATGTATACACACCACAAAACCCTAACCCTAACCCTCACCCTCACTCTGCTCATAAATGACAGTAAAACCTAGTACACTGCACTGTAATGTGGGGGAGTTTATTAGAGGCCATAAATTGCACTTTGAGTCGTGATTTTATTGGAGGCGTACAATGGACAGGGAGCTTTAGTGAAGCGTTAAAAGTTAGCTCTCAATGGCCTCATACAACCTCAGAATGAAAAGGATAGATACTTTAGTGAAACAAATACTGTAGCACAATCTCCAAAGGTAAACAAAGGATAGTTTTCACATGGTGTGTGTGGTGTAGCTCCTCACACAACCCTTGTTAGTTTGGTGTCAAATTGAGCTATCAGTAAAGTACAGTATCTTAGACATTATAGACTTCAGGAAACAATAGCCACAGAAAAGTATAGCAACACTCAATGTTGTTTTAATTCAAGATTTCTCTTATCAAGTATCTTTTCCTCTCTGCTTTGAGTTTCACTTTACTGGCCAACAAAATGTCACAATCTGTGATCTGTATCTAAGGTTGAAGCTGATGGTTTTAATGGGTTAACTTCCTGGTTTTGGAAGAAAACTATTGAGTATGAAAATAAGAGTTTGTCTTCTCAGTTTTCTGGTTTCCCCTTGAGCTTAGAGCTGCATAAACATTGACAACAATTTCATTTAGAAGTAATTTTGATGGATGTTGAAGTGTGGCTCAGAATGCAAAAGAGCCAGGAAACAAAGAGCCACTGCAGTAAAGTGGATTTAAGTTAAGCTTTTGTTATAGAGAATCTTAACACCTTTCTCACTAACTCTGTGTGTAGGTGTTTTTGCAGAAAGACTCCTTTGCTTATTTTTTAAACACGAATATAAAGCTCTTTTTAAGCACTATTTATTTGTGGGCAGACTGAAAACATCTGATCACACTGTTGTTGTATTCCTTTACACTATAATTTACTTTCCTCGCTTATACAACCTTTTGACTCTCTACAATCTACTGCAACTACTACTGCCAACAGCTTTTAAAACCCATATAGGATTGCTATATCAAACTTTTTCCAATTTCTCGTTCTGTTTACTAATTGTTTGTCCTCTTTTCTCACTCTTTCTTTCCTCGCTACACCTCTCTTTTTCCCCTTATCATAACACCATACCTCCCTACCTGTCTCAATTTCCTCTCCTCCTCCTCCTCCTCCTGCTCCTCCTCCTCCTCCTCCTCTCCTCCTCCTCCTCCTCCTCCTCCTCCTCCTGCTCTTCCTCCTCTCCTCCTCCTCCTCCTCCTCCTCCTCCTCCTCCTCCTCCTCCTCAGGGCATCAGCAGTCTGTTCAGCTCTCTGAAGGTGGTCCGCCTGCTGCGTCTGGGCCGTGTTGCTCGTAAACTGGACCACTACCTGGAGTACGGAGCTGCTGTTCTGGTGCTGCTGGTGTGTGTGTTCGGACTGGTGGCTCACTGGCTCGCCTGCATCTGGTAAACTCTTTTTAGATTATGAGTTTTTAATCACTGAAGGGAAATGTTTATAATTTCCTCACAGTTTAGAGCTGTTAAAAACTCCTGCCAGCTGCTGGGAATGTACCCATCTTTTATGCTGTTCCTAATTGGATATGTATGCTAAACATTTCTGCAGCCCTCCCCACCTGTACTGAAATCACAAAGCATCTGCTGCTGTTCTGCTGACTACAAGCCTTGTTTAATTTCCTCCATACAGTATCAGGTGATTTGCTAATCATTTGTGTCCTATAGCAAACCATTTCTGCTCCCCTAAAACACAAAATCCCTTCTCAATTATTCCTTAATTGCAAATACTCCAAATCAATAACACTAAACACAACAGCAATATTTTTGAGCCATTACTGCTCCATTTAGGGTCATTCTAACTCCACATGCATTTCTAAACAGAGCAACGCAGTCTGGGGTAAACATTGGAAACATTCTTATTTACTCCTGGGCTGTTACAATACGATGCTCGTAAAGTTATAGGAGCATCACAGCAGATCCATTTACAACATCCACAAGAAAAAACATTTAAGACAAGAAAGACGGTAGATCTTACGGGTCTTAAGGTGGATAGTTATGCTTGCTCTGCTTTCATACCTGAACACACTAACATTTAGATGTTATACTCAACAGGTACAGCATCGGAGACTACGAGGTCATCGACGAGGCCACCAACACCATCAAGATGGACAGCTGGCTGTACCAGCTGGCTCTCAGCATCGGATCGCCTTACCGCTACAACGCCAGCGGTTCTGGCCAATGGGAGGGCGGCCCGGGCAAAGACTCTCTGTACATCACCTCTCTGTACTTCACCATGACCAGCCTGACCACCATCGGGTTCGGAAACATCGCCCCCACCACGGACGGGGAGAAGATCTTCTCCGTGGCCATGATGATGGTGGGATGTAAGTACGAGATACAGCTGATTTGAGCTTTTACCGTGCAGTGACTCTGCTGTTTTGTGTTTCTCTTTTGGTGATTTTAGAGTGAAATGACTGGTGGATTTTGCTTTAGTGCCTTGCAATGTGTGCATACTGAAAGATAATCCACTTAGGGAGCTGCTCTTAGGGTCTTATATATTCATAATAATGATATGCTGTGTGAAAGTTGTTGGGTCTTTCATATGCTAGTACTTTACTGTTGAAGTTGTAGCAAAATTAAGTTGAATATCAATGATCCAAAGCAGATGTTTTCTCATGATCTGGTGTCTTTTTGACCCTTCATGTTACTCCAATAACAAATCAAATGATCATTTGAACACACTGAATAGGGTGTGCAGATTTCCAAGTGATGTCAAGAGCACATTCAAGCTCCTGAGAGGATGAACACTTGGCGCATTAAGAGAATTGGTTACAGTGTTTCAAAATGATGCCGCAGTAGGTGCATGCGTTGCGATTTTTTGCATATAGAGCTTGCTTTTGTCTTGCCTTTTAAAGGAAAAGCACAGGCGTTACTAATAACTTTTAATACAGACATCTGCGTGCAAAAACATGTTCTCGCACAATCTTAACCTGCCAACAGCACATGTGCGAAATATGTGGGTGTAAACAAACAGCCGGTATAGTAAAAGCAAAAACATGTAGTGTAAATGCACAAGCAATGTTCTGTAGTATATCAGTGCACTAAGAATAGGACATTTGAATAATTTCCCATGACAGCTTTTTCCTGCTGAACAACACCACCACTACTACTCCTGCTGTCTAATATAAACTGCGGCTTAAAGACAGTTTTTCTCCATTAGCTCCCCTGAAAAATCCTATTCCCATTAGGACACTTTGAAGTGCGACACCTGCTGATGTACCACAGCTGCGTACAGCTTGTGGTTTGTGTAAATCTATGTTTTTAAAGGATAATTACTATAGCTTATCTTACTGAGCACCCACACAACTTGTACTTGTGCTTAAAGGCCGCTTGGATCTTTAAAGTCCCCTAAAAAAAGACATTCCCATCAGGACCCTTTAGAGTGTGACACCACAAACTCTTTTTATTATTGATTACTCTTTATGGAAATATTGCAGTGGGTTCAATGGAGAAAGTGAACATGAGAATTGTTGTGAATTTGTTTTCACTTTGTTCGGAGGCTGCACAGATCTGCACAGCAGGCGACATCGTACTGGTGATGAAAGCAGCATAAAACTGTACTAAATAACAGAAGAGAGCATGTGACACACATAATTAATGGCACACTGTGCTTCCTGTGGTGTATGTGAGGAATCATCTGAACAAATGAGGTAGCAGCAGGATATTCATGGGTGAGAGTAGGTGGAGAAATGTATATATAAATATATATTGGCCATAAAAGATATGGCTTTTACTCGTCTTACAAGTGTCTGAATAAGTATCTGGACTGTAAATTCTTTAATATTTTAGATTTGAAGAGAAATACATGTTGACATGGCTTCATCCCATCTTTCAGCTTGTTGAACAATTTAACAAATTACCTTTGGTGACATTGGGATTTGTGTCCTGACCCGGATCTGAAGTTATTTGTATCTCCCCAACTCTTGCAATAATCCAAAACTTTTTAGAACTATATTATATTTAGACACGGTATTGAAAAAATAAATATTTAGGTTTTATGTTCTTATCTAGAAATAGGATTGCTTTCCTTCTTTCCTTCCATGGTTTGTTCCTTCCTTCCTTCCTTCCTTCCTTCCTTCCTTCCTTCCTTCCTTCCTTCCTTCCTTCCTTCCTTCCTTCCTTCCTTCCTTCCTTCCTTCCTTCCTTCCTTCCTTCCTTAGTCCCTTCCTCTTCTTATGTACTGGTGATGCAGAATGTGCTTGATCAAATGGGAATATGGATAAAAGCTATACACAACGTCAAGAAGGACCACTATATTTTCCAGGTTAAACATTGCAAAAGAGAACAACAATCTAGCAGTCTAATCTTTTTGGTGCATATTTGTTAAAAGCAGTGTGCAGATTTTTGTTATTTACGTGTGAGTGAGACTTGCTTTTTCTGTGAGACTGCATGCTTTTGCAAAACATTTATATTACCAATTTGAATTGGTTGTTTGGTGTTCTTGTAATAATAATAATACATTGGATTTTTATAGCGCTTTTCCTAGTGCTCAAAGTCGCTAATTGTAATGGTGGAGCTGTTGTAGATGCTATCAGTGCTTCTTAATGTTTGATTGTGAAGGTTATGGAGATATTTAGCATCTTCCAGTGGGAGAAGAGGGCAATTTGTTTTAACAGTATAGGTACAGTTTAATATCTTGTGGCTGTGCTTTTACAGTCTTGCAAGATTATTCCCAAAGTGTTTTGGGAGATTTGTTTTTGCAAAAGTGGCACATTTCTTACAGCAGCCTTTTGTTCAGGTCTCTTTCTGTGCTGCTGTCTCTGCTGGCCGGGTGGAGCTTGTGTAACAATGTCTATATCCTGGAGGAAAGTTACTCTCAGGAAATCAATTATTAAACTGTGTGCTCAGTCTGCAAAACTGAAAGTACAGATTCTTACATCGCCTGCTTTTCCCAACCAAGTGGTCCCCTGGAGGCAGAGAGGAATAAGAAAGAGAACAGTTCTTCAGTATTAGGTTAAACGAATAAACAGTACGCAGCAATGTATTTTCTTTTAAATAACATAACATGTAAAGTCATGTTCTTCACAGTGGACAATAGGGCTTTTTGTAGTAAGTAGATTGCCTCAATAATTATATATTTTAGTTAAAATATCTTTTTATGTGCTAATATTTGGTTAGATCTCTGTAATTGTAGTATATATAGTAGCTGTTTTTTCTTCCTCTACTTACTTTTCAGTATTTCAGACAGACCTGAACCTGGTATATTTCACATGTCTTGCATCTTGCTTGTATTTGACCTAGTAACGGATTTTTCAGTCCCATTTCCTCCTTGAATCTTCCTGCCTTCAGGCCAAAGCGGCTGTACATAATTCAACATATTATTTCAGCTTGAACAGTCTTGAGGCTTTATCTCATCATGCAAATAAGTCGGACATATGTGAGTCAGCTCATATGGAACATATTCAGATTTGTTTTTTTCAGCTCAATAGACAAGGAAGCATGATTCTTGGAAAGCTCTTTTGCATCTTGGGGATAGGAAGTGTTTCTGATTCAATTGGCCATTTATTGTCTGAAATGTATTATTTTGAGATAGTCTAACAGAAAGAAGCATCCCCTCAGAAATAATATGTATAATTATATTATATGGCCTTTTTATTTTTATACAAGTCAAGTATAGTTCCCAATGAACTTTTCTCAATAATTAAAGGGATATTTTGGATGTCTGATGTGGGCTTGAATTACCTTTAATCAGTGTATTACCTATAGATGGCAGTTAGGAGTACCTGCATGGAGGCAAAGTAGCCCCTATCTTGATTAAATATCTACATATTGTACAGTTTTGCATCCATGCTAAACACTGAATTTGTCAGTGCATGCAAAGGGCTCAGTTGGTTCATGTGCAGCATGGAAGCTGTGTGAAATGTGTTCAGACAGTAGAGTTAATAACAGACTCAACTGGAGCTGCTGGAAGTGCATTGTATTGTGTACACTTTGTTCCAGTTATATAGGCCTACAGAAAACAATATATACATTTTTGAAGCCAGAAACCAAAGGAAAGCAGCCAATTGTTATTTTTAAAGTGTTGAAGTGTTTTTACATATTTATTTGGCAGGAAACCCTATTGTTTCTTAAGTCTGAGACTATTCAAATCCAAGCCGATACTGACTGTGAGAAATTGTTATATCTTAGTAATTTGTAATGCACCTTGAAGCCTTTTTCAATACCAGACACTTGATGAAAGAAGGCTTTTTTTAAATGGCAGAATTTCATTCCAGAATAACAGGTTTGTCTTGTGCTTTTGTCTCGGTCCGATCTGTTTCTGCCCCGGAGTTTAGTATCTGGGCCAAGAGAGATTTCTCGCCAGGCTGTCTTCCATATTGTTTGTTCCTGGCAACTGGACAGTAAACATCCTCGGCTCTGTAGTAAACAATACAGAGACATGACACGCTCCTCTGTGTCAGTTCTGCCTGGCTGTGACTGATAGTCTTCTTGGCGTGGCAGAACATCACAACGCCTGTGTGGGTAGTTTTTTTTTGTTATGATTTCAGCTACAGAGAGGTTATAGTGAGGCAGACAGAAAGCACAGTCATTCATTTTGCCTTCTGGATTTTTCCACCAGTGTGACAATATATGAATTTTACAACATTGTCTGACTGCCACAGAGAAACACACATGTTAACCACTTTCTATCAAGTCCCTATCTAAAAAGTGTTTTTAAGTTTGAAATATTACAACTGTTGTTTTACGGTTCATAAATCATGTACTGCTGCTCTTCAGATCTGTTACACGCCATTAATAAGAACTTTTTTTAGGTTTGTCAACATAAACTAGGCTGATGTTCATCCTCCTCCAGCGTGACACTTTCTTTTTATTGCATTTTAATTGGTTTGGAAAATGCCGTCTGCTTTCATAAACACTAGTAATTCATTACGAGTTTCTCATGTTCCATTAAGTCTCCAATTTATTGAAGACTATATTAATACCAGGCCGTTAAGAAGATTCTAGGCTGTTGTATTTTGAACTCTTTATAAAGAGTTGGGTTTGGTTGGATGTGGCCTCTGTTGCACCTTTTTTGTTTTATATAATCTATTGTAAGACCAACAATGTACTTCATAAGTCTACATTGCTTAATCAGTGAAGTAATCATATAGTTTGCCATTTTAAAATGGGTCATGGGCTTCTTTCTTTTTGAATTAGTGTCAGCAAAACTAAGTAAGACATGTACAATAAAAAGTAATGGGTCTTTTGTAAAGGGTTTTTACAATAACTCATGATGTTTTGTAACTTTAATAAGTTGGTGATGAGTCGACTTTGGTCCAGATGCCTTGCAGCAGTTTTCTCATTAAATAAATTCTCAAATGGTCGTTTGGAGGAGTCCTCGCGCTGGACTAAAGATCTAATTTACAGCTGAAGGTGAAGCAATGACGTGTTAAAGGTTGATAAACATCAGTGGAAGTGGACCAAATAATGAGTTGACTTGTTTGTCACAGTGGAAACATTCTATAGATGCAATAAGATGCTTGTTTAGTTTTTAAGGGATCTTTAGAAACTGCATTAAGGAACATTTTATCAGAAAAGTAAACAATGTCAAAACAAGCTGTCCCATAATGCAGTTTGCTTTGATTGATGGAAGTCTGGGATCTTAGTCTCTCTTTCTAACAAAGGCAGAGGAAAAAAGGAAACCTTAACCTTCAGTGAATAAAGGTAGGGGCTATTGTTCAGACTGTCACCCAGTTGACTGCTGTCAGGATCCTTCTGACTCAGCACTTTAATGTCATTGATTGATTAGGCGTACAGACAACCTGTCACTTTCCCTTATCACTTCTCAGAAGATGTATTTCTTCTCTAGACGTTTTTAGCCAGCGAGGCCTCGTGTTTGTAGAAAGATTATAAACATTTCAGTTGTAAGGTGAAATATCAAATATTTTCCTTTTCATATTTGCATGACATCATACGGTATAGCTTCAGAGCAGCAACTCAAAGATCTTAGGTCAGGAAAAACAAGATGGATAGAGGGGAAGTGAAACAAGGGACAGAGAGTGAATGATGAAGACCAAATACGAAGTCCGGGTCAAATGCTGAACACCAGGTCCTCTGTCCGTTTAAACTGTTTGTTGACCTCTCCCCCTTCTCTGACTTTAACTCAATCTCACTTGACAAATGCTACCATGTGCCACACAGATGTCTTGAGGGAAAATGGCAGACAGATCAGTCCCGTTGAGGCGTGACCCGGCCTGTGGAGGACTTGTGGGGAATCATTGACATGCCAAGTTTGAAGGCCATGAGATTTGGCAGCAGAATACTTTGCTGGACAATAAGTAGTTGATGGTTGTGATGTGAGGACACGTCTTAAAACAGACGAGACTCAATAAGCAGTTTCATATGTTTTTGAGAAAGGTAGTGCATACTGACCATTTTTTATATATTCCATCTATTCAATCAATCAAAGAGATTAAGTTACTTTTGAGAAAAATGCAAATATGAGTGAGCATTTTTCTGCTTCTTTATGCATCCTTGGACCCTTTTGTAGACCCACAGTGTGAATACAACTATGAAACACATGGGGAACTGGAATTAAAATGATTACCAAGGGAACATGCAATGGAACAGATGTCCGCCTTGTGTCTGACATTCCTGTTTATTTCTGACTACTAGTCCAGACATTCGCTCCAAAATGTTTTAGAAACCGCACAGTAGTATACTGATTTCTATTAAGGTGAGGCTAATTCCACACATTCTCCGCTGACTCATTGTTGAGGGTGAGACATTTGAAGTTCCATACCTTTTTTAAATTTGTTTACCCTGCATGATTAGAAAGCTATATATCAAAAACTGCAAATATCTGACACTCCTTTGACTGGCAAAGGGAAAATTGTTTCATTGTGTGTTATAGGTCAAACAGTAGACCACTTTATGCAGTGGAAATGTATCAAACCATGAAAATGATATGAGACCACAGAAACAATATGTAATGGCACAGGTGCCTGTAAGGAAATTCCTTTATCCCTAAACTCTTCTGTAAAACGTGATGCTGTTGGTTTCAATGTCCAATAAATCATGCATGTCTTAATTGTGCTTTTTAAGAGAATTTAAACACAGACAGAATCTAAACAACATGTCTGCAGGGAGGGGGATATATTTGTCCATCATCATTTCAACAAAAGGAGTTTGCATTTGATTTTTCCTCTTTGCTCAGCTTTTGCTTGTGACAGGATGGTATTAGAAAAGACTAATTTCAATATGAAAATGACAACCGTGTGATGGGAGAATATCAACATGAAATGTGTCCTCATGCTCAACGTCAAAAAAGGTACAGTGGTGTTACAAACAAAACAAGAGAAGTCTGAAAGTGTTTCCCGACTTGAGAGAGAGCTTTGATCCATCCAGAAGGAAAGACCATAAATCATTTCAAGGACAGAAGTCTTTATTTTTTTGACAGACTGACAAAAAAACCATGTGTCTGCAGTATATCACAGTACTGAATCTAAACAAACAAAATGGACAGAATGGACTTTTTTTCTTTTCATTTTTCATTCACTCTTTGTTTGATTTGTAGCATCCTAATTCATATTTCTTAACATTTCACTGTTTTTTTTTCATGTTATTTTACATTTTTGTAAACGTTTTAGCATGGTTTTGTCAGACTTTTTGTCATACGGCTGTATTTGAGAACGTGACATTAGGCTAGCAGAAGTGTTCTGAGTTTATTTTTGTATTTGTCACAACAGGTCTGCGAACGTACAGAATTGTTTTATATGAATCATATTATTCTATTAAAAAATAGCTGATAAGCCTGTCACTTTCTATAAGTACTTTTTCTATCAGTACTTTACTGTTGAGGTGCACTTTTCAGGCACAGCATAGTTTCTGAAGTTCCCCATCCGAGTGTCAGTGCGTCTGTCAGTGTGTCCTTGTATCTGTCGGTCTGTCTGCTGTCATCTCATATAATCGGCCCAGACTGAACCAGAGGACTGTGTGTACGCTGGCATTTGAATGACTCTTTCTCCCATTACTGTGGCGGAGGCTGCTCTGCACGACTTTTCCTCCTCCTCCTCCTCCTCCCTCCTCCTCCACTTGCTTCCAGCTGTCCTCCCACACGTCTTACACCCCGTTTGTCACAAGACCAGTTCAGGATTAATGGACCACTTAACTTTATCTGCGACATTTCTGAACCAGTGCACACCTCCCTGTTAGAAGGCACACGCATTAGTTTAGTAGAAACACATGCCAAGATCTGAACTTCCTCTGAAATGCACCATTAGAAACACTGTAGACTGCACAAAAACAACTCCTGCACTGCACAGAGACATACAATATTAAATGTATATAACCATAAAACTTTAATCAGCCACCATTAGAGAGCAATTAGCATAATCAACCATTATCATTTCCATTTATTATAATTATATGTAATTGTGCAATTGCATTAGCAGGTTAGCAGCATGTTTTTGTCATGCCATCTTATGTCCCATCACACCCTCAGCATGCATGATCTCACCGTACATGGGATTATAAAACACCTTTGACCCAGTATTGCTAATATTTAAAATGTAATGTTTGCAGTCATGCATAAAAAAAACGCCTCTATCTGTTCTGATAACACATTAAAATTCTAACTGAATATAATAGCTGTAAACACTGAAACAAATTGTATATCTTCTAATATATAACTAAATATTACTTTACAAAAAAATCACATACTTTACTTAGAAAAGAAAGAAAAACAATTAAGAGGACAATTGAAACCAAAGTTACTGTTTCCTTGAAATTGTACTTCAAATTTCACCCTCAGCCACTTGAATACTTAAAAAGTGAATTGTTCATGTACCATCATTAATATGAGTACAAAGAGACCTGATTCTAGAAAAATACTCGAGTTGAATTAATAATTTAATTAACCTTCTACAGTATTTGGAGTACATGTAGGATGTAAAGTGTCTCTAAAACATTCATAAAGCAGCAGCATTGATGTTATTTGAAGGGACATTTTATTTCTATTTGCAATGCTGTCAAATCAGCAACAAAAAAAGCCAAAGGCACGTAGAAGCACTTGTCGGCCCTTATGCTCATGCAGCAGAATTCATATAGCAGGTAGTCATGTTGGATTACCGCATCCTTTCTGCGTTAAACCAAATATTCGTCACTTTGTGGAGGGTTGTTACTTCATAGTGACTTTTTTTGTATACTGGGGGTGTTTCTCAATGTCGAGGAGGCTTGCTTGGTAGCACATGTACCTCCGAGTCAGTTGCTTCAGAAGCGAGGCAAGGATCCTTCCTATCCTCGGAAAACGAAGAATTGTGGAAGAGGCTAACCGGTGTGCAGGTGTGCGTAATATGCGAGGCCCCGCCTTAAATGGAGCGCGATTTCCGCCAAAGATTTGGAAATTGGTCCGTGCGCAAAGCATTGTGGGGATTTTAAGACCGCGGTGTTTACACATGTGCAGCTCGAAATTTCCCGCAACGAAGTACGCCGGCCTCGGTAGAATTCCAAGTATCCTGGACATTGGAACAGGCGGGACTCGATGATGTAGTATCCTTGAAATAGTGGCTCTGGAGCAGCTTTCCTCGACATTAAGAAACACCTAGTGACTTTAAAAAGACTTGCGGCCCTGATCCTGCTCCACTGCTTATCTTTATACATCTACAGCAAAGACAATATACTTAACGTGCAATAAAAAACAGTTGAATTTAAGAGTTTATCTTTAACTTAGTGCTGTTGTAAGTTTTTGTTTTTTTGTGCCGATTTTGACATACTGTACAAGTGTTTGTGATCATAACAGATACTGTAGGAGCCCCAAGAGCTCCTCTTCTGTGCACGTTGGGAATATAAAGATGGATGCCTAAAGTAATTTCAGTTAAACTGTAAGCATTTACCATCAACCTAGGGTTAGCAGCTTTAAATGCATCACATCGGGGTGGCAGTAGCTCATTCTGTAGCGACTTGGCTTGGGAACCAGAGGGTCGCCTATCCAGAATTGACTAAGTGCGGAGAGTGAATCTATCATTTGAGAGATGTCCTGCCGAGGTGTCTTTAACCACACACTGTTTAACCGAGATAACATTCGTACAAACTCAATACAAAGTCAAGCTGGCACTGAATAAACCTGAGATTTGCAGAAGGTATTTGAAAAAACTGCTCTCATTTGAACCTGACAGCCATGTCTTTTTTCTCCTTCAGTGGAGTTTTTTGTCAAATTTCTTTGTTTTCTTAGGTTAATACTGATGATTTATTCATTTGACACAATGTTCGTTCACCAGTGATGATGTGTTAGAGAAACGTCTGTTGAGCAGTTTGATCGCAGAGCAGATGAAAAGGACGACTGGAACATGCACTTAGGGAATAACAGTTATTATTGTCTGAAAAGCCTTTTTTTATCAAACTGAAACTCTTGTGTCTGAATCCTATAATCTTCCCACTTCATCTGACACCGCTACTTATTGCGTTCTTCATCTTGACACTTACACCGGCATCTGAGAAGGTTACAGAAAGCACAGCTCTGGCTCAAAGTATGAATTATACTAATATTTCCAGAGTATTCAAGCCCTCCTCAGTGTGATCCTCACTTCTTGTAATTGCACACAATATAATTGGCTGCGAGAGATGCTTCCTTCTCTGAACTCCATGACCAGTTTCTATAAGGTGAAAAACAACACATTAGATATTGGTTGAGAGGAAAGCAATCATGAACCCCTGCTGTTAGTGTTTTCCGTGATACAGAAGAGAAAGGTGTGAAAATGATTTAATAGGAGACTTGGATCACACAGGTGAGGCAGGTTAAATCCACACAGCCATGAGAAAGTGCAGACAGCTGATCCTCACCGCACACTGAGCTGCAAGCAAAGCTCTGAGATGGCATATGAAAAGGAGTGTTAGCGATTCAGTGGAGGTTGAGTATTAGTGTTTGTTTTTTGAAAATAATATATTATGCTTGTTTTCAGGTTCATATTTTCTATTTTGTGCCTCTGCTGTGACAAGTTTCCATGCTTTTATGTTCAGAAAGGTCTTTATTTTTCACATACTGCCTGTTCTGCAGCACCTCGTTTCACCCTCTGTCTGAAACCAGAGCCCATGGGGATGTGTTGGAGAGAAACTCCCTCTCGACTTTGGGATTTTAGCCTTTGCAGACCATTTACATGCACTAAAACTTATATAACACACTACAGGAAAGGGAAACCCCCCAAAAGCATAATAGGGCCCCTTTAATAAACTCCCTTTTTAAGTGTACTTCAAATGACCCTTTTGCAAATAAGAAACTCCCTAAAAGTAATTGCTTTCTCTCTAACGAATATTGATTATTGACACTCTGGACACCTTTATCTGGAGGTTAATCAGATTATCCTTATTCTACTACTACTGAAGTGGACCGACATCATTACAAGTAGCTTCTCACAACAGGAAACGATTAAACTGCGGTAGAAGTGATAATCTTATTTAGCTTGCAAGGAAAACACAATGGAAGACTCTGCAGCAAATGCAACTACTGGGTGTTTTTGTGCTGTGCGAAGAGCAAAGTGAGGGGACAAAGGACGAGAAGGGGGATGGGATATAAGAAAAAACGAGGCTCACTTGACAGGCTCCAGATCGCAGGGAATTATGGGAATTACCTGGGCTCAAAAGTGTTCTGCTGTGCCAGTGATGCAAGCAGCCGGGCGGAAGGAAGCGGACGATTTTTGCCCCGGGAGCGTGGCGAGATGGCCGTGTATCCTAAACGGAAGAGACTTACCAGACTCAGCAGGAGACGAAAAAAGGGTGGGGGAGAGAGCAAAGGAAAGAAAGAAGGGAGCGTGAAAAGGAAGGATTTGTTCTTGCCCTTGGCAGAGTATTTATCTGACTTAAAACCCCGCCTGATGCTGAAAGCTCCAGTGAAGACTCTCCTGGAGCCTGGAGCCGCTTCCACACAATCCCCAGGACGAGTTTGGGTTTCACTCAGTGGATTGGAAGTCCTCCTGACCCACCCCCCCTCACACTGCATCTCACTTATCCAGCTCTCCACAGAGGCCTGAGGGGGAGGAAAGAGAGGAGAGGAAAAGGAGTGTTGATGAAAATGATGCCGGGAGAAACTGGGAAGAAGGGGATAAGATGATGGAGCTGAAGGGAAGGAAAAGTGAATGAGAAAAAAAAAGAAAAAGGAAGAAAGAGGAGAAGCGAAGGAAGGAAGGAAGGAAGGAAGGAAGGATGTGAGGAAGCAGCTCCGGGTGTCGCTCCCCCCTCTGGCTTCTCCGCTGAGATGCCCTGATTAGTTTTGAAAGCAAGCACCGGAGAGGGAGAGAAAAACACATAGTGTACATTTCTCTCTCTCCAGAAACAATTGAAGGAGTGGAAAGAGAGGAGAGCTGTGTGTTGGCGTCCTGTGGGAGGCTGTTCTGTGTGTGGCCTCTCGTTCTGTGTGTGGCCTCTCGTTCTGTCTGACAGCAGCAGCCGATTAGTCCACTAATCCATAAAGAGCCATCTTTCTCTTTATGTCGCTGTCTCTCCTCCAAACAATCCTCTCTTTCTCCATCTCTGTAATGCCCTCTCACTACACATCAGTGTCAGGATTAGTCTGTGAGCATCATGTAGGCCAATTCTTCTTCAGATGTTCTGTCCTGAAATCAGATCCATTACTTCACCTCTTCCTCCTTCTCTTTCTCCTCCGAGGTCGAGTTTCTGTCCCGTTTGTGGTTTGTCATAATCAGAAAAACGTATAAATGTTTGGTGAAGACGGCTGCACCACAGTACCATTTATTAACTTTCTGTTTTTACTCCAAACTGAGAGCGGGGTTATTTTTGTTCTTGATAACATTGTCCAACTAGTGTCAGTCGATAGAGTGATAAGCTAATATTTAGAGAATGTCTTTACAGAACTTCACACTGTTTTAATGCCTTGAATCTGTGGACTTTGTGTTTAATTTGTATCCAAATGTGCATAGCACATGAATTTAAACTTGGTGATGTCCTGCAACATTTGATCAAGATGATGAAAGAAGGCAAATCTAAAGGATAAAACTTGTGGTATAATTCAATATTTTTAAATAAAAAGACTCAAAAACCAGCAGTGCATAGTTGACAAACATCTCCTAGCTTCCTACTACATTTCTAAATCTTAAAGGTCCCATGTCATGCTTTTCCGGTTATTACCCGTCCCCTTGTGTGTTATGTAGCTTTTTATGCATGTAAACGGTCTGCAAAGTCACAAAGCCTCAAAGTACACCCTGTAGCGGGTAAAACTCTAACATAGAAAAGACCTGTCTATGCTGCCCCAGAACGCCTCGTTGGACTCTTTTCTTATGGTAACGTAGTATGGTGACGTAGCCATGCCCAGGTCCAAATGGACCAATCCGTGGAGCTCCTCACACACACACACACTCAGCCTTATCTTTTCTCAGGCTGTGAGTGTGTGGCGAACTGTGTGGCGAACAGCCTGGCTGTGAGTGTATGTATGTGCTCAGGCTGAGTTCCACGAGGTCTCGCTGTCTCGCAGACCCCACGCAGCAACCAGGAAACGACACCAATAATCCAGCTCACACTGTCCGCTCCTCAAGCCTCAAAGGGCGGAGCAGCGAGCCCCGCAACGTCCCGCCAACACGGCACCCAGACCCCATGCAGCATTCTCATCTGTTTTCATTACTGGTGTCATTTTCTGGTTGCTAACAAACGCCATTGTAACACATAATCACTGATGTTCCGCTGTAATGGTGGTGGACTCATCAGAACAGAGTGGGCGAGCTGACCAATCAGGCACAGTGGGCTCATAGGAAGGGGGGGGGCAGGAGCTCCAACAAGCCGTTTAGGACAGAGAGTGAATACACATACAGAGATGCTGTATGAGAAACCAATGTGATTTTGGAACATTGAACAATATAAATCTATTCTAGTAGACCTCAACAATGGAATTATGATCAGTAGAAATGGCCATGACATGGGATCTTTAAAAAATGACTCACAAAGATATCTGTTTTTAAACAAAGTATAAGTAATTTAATAAGCAGCTATGTAGACTTGAGTCAAACAAACTACAGCATGCATGTTCATTGAAATGAAGAAATAATCGTCAACAACAAAGCTCTAATCCTCTTACCTCTAAACACTCAAATTAAGGTAATTAAACATAAAGGTCGCTACATTTATAACTGCATTTAGAGCATTTAAATTAGTTAAACTCACTGAAATTCGTCATTTGTTTCCTGTTTACTTTTCATAGACATGTTTATGTCATACTGAGAAGATATAATTTGTATTGACAATTGCACTGGTGAATGTGTTTGCACAAACATATGTGTAAAGTCTGGTGGTTTGGTACTCTTGACTGCTGGTTTTGTTTCTGGTCTTTTTAAACTTTTTGGAAAACTTTCTCTGAACACATTTTCCAACAGTACTTTGCTTTATATTCATGCACTTCCTCACATTTACCCTCGGGAGCTGCCCACTACAGAACTGCAGTTGTTGGAAACTCAGCGGCTCTGCTGTATTTAAATGCAGTTTCCTACATCGTTGATGGGCATCTCAGCAGCAGCTTCAGAGGTCAGGCGGAGTGCTATTTTGTTTACTTGATCCCCCCACATATTTCCAGCTCGCTCAGGGATTAGTTGCAGTGACCCTGTGTTATTCGTACTTTTGTAACTTTGTCGGCCTCCTTTGTGATACTGTAAGTGCATGACTGGCTGGAATCTCCTGACTGTTTGTGCAGTCTCTCTCTGTCCTCTGCAGGTTGCATTACCAGTCACAGTCTCATAGTCTTATTCCCTTTAATCACATTGCCACCCTCCACTCAGCAGCTTTAGAAAGTCATGGCGTCACTGGTAACAGAATGCTAAACATGGCGGAGGGAGAGCATTGGGCACCTTGGCACGCTGAATAATAGATGTAAAGGGAGCTGTATAATTGTCCTGCTTTCATTGCAGTGTTTTCACCACAAGGTCTTAGAGCAAAGTGGCTCTACAAGCACAAATGTTGTCACTGAGACGCTGCAGGCAAAGCCAAGGGCACACCTACAGATGTTTGAATATGTATTCACCCTGCACATCTGCTCCTTTTTCTCCTGCTACATGTTTAGCTCATGTTATTGTGGGTGAGAAGTGGCATTTACATCATCAAACTGACTCAAAAACCTTAGGATGTGGTTATTTGTCAAAAAGGTTATGAACCCTGACAAGCCTGTAGTCTCTGATTTTAAGATAAGATAAGATGGACCTTTATTAATCCCCGTGGGGAAATTCAGTAGTTCAAACAGCAACAGGGTAAGGGTGAAAAACATGGATAGCACAGATTCACACAGATTAATAAAATCAAAAATAAGATCAAAGATAATAATAATAATGAGAAACTATGAAATAAGAAATGAATTTTGTCTGTATTTCTATAAACAGAGGGGGTCCATTATGTATCAGTGGAAGCTTTAATCCTGGGCTACATTATATATGTGCCTGCCGATTCAGAGACACATAGAGGGTGCTTGTTATTTGAATATTGTACATTTCAACTTGTACAATGAGCCAAAAAGGATACTCTTTTTTTTTTTTTTATTGAAAGTGCATTTAAGTTGGTAATCAGTCACTGCCTTAAGTGCCTTATCCACCTGATAAAGTCTGGTCCACCACAGAATGTAAATATAATGCTGCTTATCATGACATCCTTTTGATTGACGCTGAATGTATTGGTGTATGCCAAAATAGCCTAACTCACTCTGACATGTGACATCAGAGCAGTTCTTCTTTGAGATCACCTAAAAACCTGTAGGGAAACTTCTGTTGAGCCTGTAGCTGCCTGCAGTGGTGAGAGGAAGCCCATCTGAAGATCTGTGTCATATTGAAGCCTATTACCTGGAAGGATTGACTGACCTTTAATGAACCCACTCTGCTGCGCTCTCGGCTCTCTTACACACGGACATGCTGATCTGAACATGGCAGGAAATTAAGTTACACGCGCTGGCCACAGATAACACACGGCTGTTACTCTTTTACCTGTCAAACGCTGTGATTCTCCGACCAGTGAAAATATATCAGCTATCAGCTGGATGGATAGATGGGCAGATAGGTGTCTCCTCGTCTTCTTCAAGCAGAATTCGGGTTGTCAGGGAAGTCCGTTCTCCAGACATTTAACAGCAAAAAGGAAGGAAAGCTCAATCCTTCACCCCGACCTGCCTCGCTAAACTTGTTGACATGGCAACCGCAGAAAGAGCAAGTGCACACGATGTGAGATTATATTTCCGCCGTCAAGTGAAAGCTTGCGACTCCACTTTTGGGGAGTTCGTTATTGCTTCTGTTGAAGGAGTATTTGCTTCTGTACTGGAGAGATTTCTGTCGAGCATCACAGCGGTTAATGAAGTTGAAAATGGACAAAAGAAAGTCGGAAATATGAAGAGAGATTTCTTTCCCAAACAGACAGATGACAATTGAGAGGAGAATATACTGCACGATACAAATAAGCAATTACTTCTCTGCTACTGTAATAATCAGGCTCTGCTGAGCAGGACCAGATGACCTTCATTTCAAAGGGCCTTATTATGCTCTTATGGATTTTCACTTCCCTGTCGTGTGTTATATAGGTTTTGTGCATGTAAATGGACTGCAAAGGCTAAAATCCCATAGTTGAAAAAAATGTGCATTATATGTCCTTTTTAAAAAGAGAGGCGGTCTTTGATGGTAAGAGAGAAATAGTGACTGAAGTGACCTTTTCTAAATCAGCTTGATATACAGTATAAAGCAAAACAAAAGAGCAACTCAATGCAGCATGTGATCAACTGGCCTGGTTTCACACCTCTGAATTGCTGCCCACATTTCCACATTTTCCTGCAACTCAAAAGGTCTTGTGTAACGTTTATTGACTGTTGTTGTATCGATTGGAAAATGAGTCGAGCCCTTGTGCTTTTGTGAAAAAACTTGCGACGAGTGCTAAGGATATCAATACAGTTGTATGGGTTATTGTAATTCAACAAACAGATACAATAACAGCTTTGTCAATTCCATATTTCTTTGCTCTATGTGATAAATAACCTTACCACGGCTTCTGTGTCAGCTAGAATTGACATTAATGAAGACAGAACTGCAATTAAAATGAGATAGCAGTCTATGATTAGAATTAAAACATAGTCCATGGACCCCTGTTGTGAGAAGGACTCTTGCAGTGTACAAAGCCCTTGTTACAAGGACAAAAGCACATTTAAAAATTAGTGTTGCTGTGGAAAAAAGTGGCACTGAGATGCGGGGAAAAGTTGTTATCTGGTCATATGAGACAGCCATAATCATGTGCATTGATTTGCGGAACATTTGGTGCAGGAATGAGTCCTAAAATAGGGAAACGAGTCAGCATTTAACCACTTCCAGTCAACTTGTCTCAAAGTTTTTCAGTGTTTTTAGTTAGAAGCCTAAAATAAGATCTGTGATTAACACAAGCTGGAGAGGCTGTAACGTGTTGGTCTTAAACATAAAATACATCAGAGTAATACCCCTCTGGTGAATGTCCAAAGCTACCAAAATGATGGTTGCTCACAAGTTACTAAATGAGACTATAAACACGAACCGCCTTTAGCTTAGCGGTGGTGACATGAAGTCATGCGACTGTAATTTAGTTGTTTATATGACCACTATCCCTAACCCTTGTTTCGTGCAATATTCTAAAATCCAATTGGAAAATCCATTGATTTTTGTTGACTGAGCTTTTGCTATGCTAACCTCCAGGTTCGCCTACAAAAATACATCATCACTGCATCACCCTAATGAAGAAGAAGAAGAACCTTTATTTTGTCCCAAAGGGGAAATTCTGGTAGTGGGTTTTTGCCATGAGCATCATCCATTTGAAAATCACTTGAAAACATTATTACAAAAATTCAAGAGGGGATGTGTTCTTCCAGGTACCAGTTAGGCAATTAAATGCAATCCATGAAGATTTGAAAAACAAGAAATACAGTATTGATCTTATTATTTAGTCGTATTTGATTGGCCAAATCAGTGCCTTGTTGGATGCCACTTAAGTAAGCCAGCTGCATTTTCTGATGTAGTTGCTGTCGTCTGAAAGCAGCCTTAGAGGATAGGTCTGCTGAAAATCAATACAAAGATATTCTGAGTGATCGACTTTAATACTGTGATGGGAGCAGTTACTTACTGAAAATAGGGGCATCCATAAAACAATATCATGATGATAATAATAGTGTTAAATTAACTGAATCATATTCTATGACCTTCACAGTTTTAAGATCTCAAGTTGAACACCTGTGGGGGGATTAGGACTGACATTTACATCCACCATCACAAGAGATCTTTTAGAAATGTGTGCAAATGAGAATCTGGTCTGAAGGCTTCACTGAGACCTTACTGTCTATTGTTGTTGCTTTTGTATCAGCTGGTGCTTTTTTTACTGGTACATATTCGCAGATGATTGCACAGTATGTGTCCATAAATACATAAGTGTATTTGCATGTGTGTGAGTGCCTGTGGATATACATTATGTGTGCATTCTTGAGTAGTAAAGCACATAAATTGGCACGTGTTTAAATGTAATGCAGATTTTACCTTCTGGAAAATACAAAATGCAAAAAAACATTACCAGCGATGCATTTCAAAACATTAAACTAGAGCTCAGCCATACATAATTAATATCAGTTTCATCTTTTTTACGTGCTGCGTAAATCCCCAGGGGGCTTTGGGTGTGTATAGTGATTCACACGCCATTTCCATAATTATCGCCTGTTGTAATCATCCTGCCGGTGAATCTCTTCCTCGTTCATTCATTTATGAACCCAATACCAAATCGTTCCCACTGTGAAAAGCCTATAAAGGAGGCAATCACTCCTATTTTTATTATAATTTTCTAATCTCTGCACTTGTAATTTATGCAGGAGTAAAAGTGTTGCCGTCAGACGGGTAGCATGGGGAGAGATGAATCAGGCAGGTGCCAGGCTTGATGGATTGGTCTTCTTGATATATAATTGCTGACAGTGGGGAAAATCGGGCCGTGCTGTGATTATCCCCTAAGTTCAGTCTGTACCTGTCTCACCTGCAGATCCAAGTCACCGCAGCTAAAAAGCCACTTCATGGAGCAGACAGTGTGAATAATGCCCTCAGATGTTAGATCCTCTCACATGTAGACGTCTAACTGGAGTCAGAGCGACCTCTCCTCCTCACCGAGCTAAAGTCAGATGAAACCAGGAGCTCAATCAATGTCTGCTGCAGGTGTCATGTGATGCCAGCGCCCTGCACAGGGCAGACTGGGAGCTGCTGACGGACCACCAAGGACTTATCAAAGAGAGCAACTCTTTACAGTCACACATACTAGGTCATTAACTTCTTGCTTTTAAAGAGGACATGTTCATATTTGTATTTAGTGACATGTTTACATGCTTTAATGTTCAAAAAGCTCTTTATTTTTCTCATACTGCCTGTGCTGCAGCACCTCTTTTCACCCTCTGTCTGAAACCAGAGCCCAGTCTGCTCTGATTGGTAGCTGGCCGGCTCTGTTGTGATATGTCAACCACTTAGAGAAGTCCCACTCTTTAGCCTATCACGTACAATGTGTTGGATCGCTAGCCAATAGAAGGGCGAGTTTTACATAGTGCTGTCATGATGTTACAGTAGTAAACAAAGCAGTCCAAAGGAGGTGTTTCAGGCAGGGGGTTTTAGTCCATTGGCATGCACAAAAACCTATATAACACACAACGGAAAGGAACAACCCTAAACAGCATAATAGAGCCGCTGTGTCTGCACGTTGAACTCTAACGCTTTAAAAGGATACTTACAAGTAAACAATGATAAGGGAGGTTTTATATTGATTCCTTGACAAGAGAAGAAGTCATTTCAGTTGATCAATAACCAGTGAATCCTCCGGAGATGTATTACGCAAGAGATGATCGCCAGCAAGATAGTTTCGCATTGTTTCCATAAAACCACAGAGCCAAAATATTGGCCTCTTAAAAGTTTTTATTCCTATTAGCTCAGTGTGATGACCCACTCTGCACTAATTGCCTCATTTGGTGTTTGTTATTAAAATGTTTAATTGGAGCATTCATTACTTTTGATGAATGTCATGGAATATTAGAATTAAAAGGAGGAAAATATTGCTCTTCTAGATGTATGCTGAACTTTATACTGTTTCAGCACTTTGCAAAGTTCTCATGGGTGAGCAACTTTTTCGCTTGAGTATCACTTTAGAAGCATTTAACCATTTACCTTGCCCTTGCATTCAACTGTTTAATACCATTACCATGGATACAAGACAAATGGGATTGACCAGATGATGTCCAATGATTTTTAGATAACACTACCACTCTGATTAATGAACCTCATTACTGTTCTTATTAGCTTACAGGGAACTTAAAACGCTTTAGTATCTCTCTCGACTTTATATTTTGTGAACTAGGAAGTTTCTCTTATCATGAGAAATGTACAATGTGAAAGAATCAAATGGTTTAGGATATCTTTTCTGTTTTTGAGGTCAGTATTTATCATTTGTGTTGCCTTTTGCTAACAGTCATGCACTTCAATTGTTAGCATAATTGTCGGTACTGTATCAGGGTTTGTTTTATGATTGTTATGCCCTTTTTTAAAGGGTCAGTTAGTTTCTCAATCACAGACATCTTCGATATAATTTACAAAAAACACTAACTACATACATTTATATAGTTCCTAATTGGTTGACCTTTTAAACCTCTACTCTTATCCATATTTCATCTGTCCATATCTGAACACGACCTTCTGACCCAGCATCCCTCCACATATTGACTGCTTTTCGACAGTCAACAAGCTGTCCCCAGCCTCAGCTCTTTTGTCACCATTCATGAAACCATCCCATTGTTTACCAGGCTGTTGTGGTTCGATATGATTGGTCCTGCCATGACTTCATTACTCGTCCTGAAGCCCCTCGGTCTACAGGGAGGCCCCTGATGGCCTTGTTACCTTCAGCAGTGAGACCTCAGATCCGGCTTATTTGTGGTCTAATACGAAGCCGCAACACTCCTTTTTCTTGACTTGAGATGAAAAACATTTGTGCACAAATATTGAAAACAAGAAATCATTGGTTCCTATTATTTGTATTTTTATATGTCCCTATTCAGAAGGATTTACAGAGAAACAGTAGAATAATTGAAAGGATAATCCCTTATTTATTTCTTCCCCTTTTGTTGTGCCAATAATAAAGGTTAGCCGTCTCCCTCATTATTCCTGGTCTGTCTGCACACAGTTTGCAGAGCTGCATTTCGTATGCGTACCTTCAGATAAACCTTTAGCTGTCAGTCATCATTAGTGAATACGAAACGGGCTACAAAAACCAGGATAATGCCAGAAGAATTATCCTCATTTGATTTAGTCTAAAAAGAGTTTTTATATCAGCACTTTGAAAAGTGTTTAGTTATCTGCACACTGGAATTAAAGTTGCCTGGGGAAAATGGCTCTATTGGCGACATTTTGACAAAACAAAATGAAAGAGAAGAACATAATTTGTCGACGCAACATGGGAGCTTACATTCCTGAGTGTACATATGTTTTTGTTTTTTCTTGGCATTGATCCCTTTTTTATCTGGGACCTGACCTAGAGAGGATTAGATGTGCACAAAGCTCCTGTTGCCAATTACAACACAAAAGAAATACAAGGGAAAAAAACCTCAGTAACGTTTTTCTTTAAAAACTCAGGACATCAGATATTTACAAGAGAAACATTTTGAGAAAGTGTTGATTGGGAAAGCTGCATTCAGGACGAAACGTGTTTGGTTAAGAAAAAGGTCTTTGACAAAGTTCGAAGCTCACAAATAGAATATTGTACTTGCAAATAGACAACGTATGCGAGTCAAAGAAACAAAACAATTGCTCAAAAATCGAGATCTGATTTCTAAGCAGAGACAGCTGGTTCTCTAAACACACTATGATATAATTTAATAATACATTTAAAAGCACAGATTGGATATTTAGGGATATTTGTATATGTACTGAGCACCCTGCAATGTTCCCGACTGTCCAAAACGTATTATTTGAATAAAGATTTATGAGTGTGATTTAAAATTCTGAGGAAGGCAACTCATCACTAAGCTCCAAATGTTTTTCATCAGCGTGGGATCACTGATGTCTCTGCATATTTTTTAACTCTCCCAGCGTGAGACGTGACTCAGTTTCAAATGTAGTCACTAGTTATTTCTGGAGTTACTTAACACTGAAATAATAGACAAGGTATTCAGACTGTCTTTCTGTCCTTAATTTCTCTATCTTACCCTTATAATTTCTAACCCAGTAAACATGGATTTTGGGTTGAAAAGAGACTTCACATGTGAACAAAGTCCTATCTACACATTGGAATATAGTAAGGGAAAAGTTGTCTAGACTACAGTTACAATGCAGGTGATATAGACGTCTGGTCGTTTGGTTCGTTTCTTCCTTCTAAAAACAAGTTATTGACATCTTTTAAAACTTGGAATTAAAATCTACACATATTGTCTTTCCTTTATTGCTGAAAGTCAGGTGAGAAGTTGGACACTATCCTCACATCGGTTTAGTATAAATTAAACTGTTGCTCTTTAGCTTAGCTTAGCATATAGTCTTTGACAGTTGCCTGCCAATCTCACAGGGATGGCAGGACTCCAGGAGGTCACTGCTCCCAAATGGCACTGTTCTACACTTCTGCGTTTATATACATATTACAAAAATCACATATACATTTATAATCTGTGAGCTTTATATGTGATTATAAATGGATTTATTACCTCTAGTCTAGACAGAGACAGACTAGCCCTGCTTTTGGCCTTTACACTGAGCTAAGCTAAGATAATAGAAGCTAGGCTAAGCGGCTGCTATCTGTAACTTATCATGTAAAGTTATAGTCAGTAGCTTTATAAGTGCTTTTAAATTGATGAATTACCTTTGGACAGAGCCAGACTAATCCTGCTTCTGGTCTTTATGCTAAACTGAGCTAAATTAAGATGAGCTGAATTAAGTTAAGCTAAACTAAGAAAGGTAGATGTAACCTGTAACTTCTAATGTGTAGAGTATATCCAATGCTTTTAACTTTTACTGACTCAGTTATGTTGGTAACACATCATTACACAAAATAGACTATGCTTGAAGCTAGTTGCTGATCACTTCAACTTGTCATTTGTAAGAGGAAAGGCTGTTTTGATTTGAAGTCACACTTTGAGTCAAGTATTTGAGTGCTTCTCCTGATACTGGTCATGAATTTACACCACCTTTCCTAACATCTTGAGTGTACACCACTTATCTGTGTTTTAGGATTTATGTTGGCCCAGATATTTTTCACACATCAGCTCCCTCACCTGTAGCCAATTCCACTCACTCCCAAACCCATTATCGTTTTTGCACGGCCCATAAGTGGTCTATGAAGTTGACCTACAGTAAAGAGAAGTAAACAGTGAGATGTTGGAGAAAACCATATTTTCTAAGTGAGATTACAGAAATTGTATTGATTTCAGCGGCTGTGACTAACGCTGTGATGCCTCTGCAGATTTTTCAGTCAATATCTATGTGGAGACAATCAGGCAGAATGTTTTACTTAGAGTGCTTGATGCACAATTACTGCTTGTCAAAACAGATTCATACAGTAGATTTTAGGGTTGTTTGGACTGTGAAACGCCTGACTGGCTCTCTCTCTGTTAGTCTGGCAGTGTCCCGTCAGTGTGTAATGTGTTGTGATGCAGGCTGTGATGCAGGCTGCACGCCGACTTTGCTCACTGAGCAGCAAATGGACTGGGATCAATGGCTCGTGATGGAGGGCGCTCCTCTAAAGGCCCCGGCTGGTGGATTTTTGCACTTTGTGTTGCTATTTTTGGTTTGTTTTGCGTAACAGAGGTGTGTACAGGTTTTTATCTACAGAGGTTGGCAAAAAACAAGCTTTCACATGTGTCCACTACCAGTCTAACACTGGTGTGATTATTCGTGGTATGATGCAAAAGCAGACAAAATTCAGGATTTTATTTAGACATTGCAATTTTCAAATGTGTTCAAGCTAGGAGAAATCTCCTACTGTACATGGTCTATATAAGGTGCATGTAAAGGAAGAAAGAGCACATGTACTTGTGTATGTAGCACCTAAAGGGCTGCAGCTATAAATTACTAATTCATTCATTATCTATATATTTTAGTTTAGTCCATACAAAATGATAGTGGGGAAAAAAACAGTCTAATTAACGGTTTAATATATGAATACAAAGACACAAAACACCTCTCATTTTAGAGACAAAGACAACTTTCTTTTGTTGTCTTGCCTTTTTGCTTGATAAGTGACCTGTGTTTCTATTTCTGCCCACAGGCAGCTGGAAGCATTGACTGCTCATCACATCATGTCTGTCCTCAGTAAATCTGTATCTTCATTTACTTTCCTGATTCTAAACCAAACTTGGATGTGTTGATCAAAATACTTTTAATTTCTTTATTATATGTTCTTCTTTTTTGTTTAAATGGGGGCTAGCTGCTTTCCCCTTCCCTTGAAGATTTCATAGCTTGCCTTAACATGTCGTTGACTTGCATTTATTAAAACACCTCAATTTACTGTTTATAAAACATCTAATAAGTTATATTTTTCTCAGTTTAGACACAGATTATATAAACTCAATATCTTTTGTTTGCTTTTGTTTCTATATCGTTGTATCTGAGTCTGTGTGATAACTACTGTATGTGAGGGTGTTTGTGTGTGCTGGCTGTCTCTTCATGTCGGAGTGGTATGATTGATATTTTCTGGGTGTCTGGGCTCCAGGCACTGACACTTTGTCTCCTTTTTCTTCTCCTGGACTGACAGTTTTCTTTCCCTCACTCTGTCACTCTGACAAATCATCCCACACTCTTTCACCAGATCTACTGAAATGCATAAAAGTAAAATACACATGACACTGTTCCATTATATCACATAAAATAATTCTGAGGATTTAAGCTCTAAATGTTTTTTTTGACACCAATTCAATGTTATAATGTTGCTCTGTGCATGTGTAGTTTTGTTTCATCATCCAGTGCTGTCTCAATTCAACTATTCCCCTTTATATAAAAGCAATAACAGAAGAATAGTGAAGGGAATCGAGGTGAACCATCCAATATGAAGTAGAAAGAGGATTTGTAAGGCATCATAGAAAGAGATTTTCAGACAGATGTCGGATGATTTCTGATGAACACAAAATGTACCGTTTCCTTATTTGGAGAAATTAAAAGGGCCCTATCACTACAGGAAAAGGAAACCTCAAAAGCATAATAGGGCCTCTTTAAGATTAATATCAGACCTTCAAAAGGGTAAATCCAAGCACCAACATTTCCATAATGTATTGAAATACATACTAAACTTTCCAAGGGTGGAGAAATTGATGTATTAATAAAGAGAAGGTGGGAGGAGGAAACATAAAACAGCATGTGGCAAGTGTCAACAGCAGACACCAATTAAATATTAAACAAGTGGAAATGCCAAATGCAGTAAGAAGGAACAACAAAATGCCATGAATAACAACAGATGTAGAATACAGCTTTGATTATGATCTTTGGAAAATCTATTTAACATCAGATGGCAAAAACTATATTTACATTTCTTTTGCTGTTTATTTATGTGTGCATGTGTTAACAGCAGACACAAATGAACATGAGACTAAAGTAAATGCCAAATAAGGTGAGAAGCAACAACAACACAACAACAACAACAACTCATGAATAAGAAGAGCGTGCAGGACAATGTACATATTCTTTTGCTGCTGATTTTCCCCTGACATACCTCACCATTACGTCTCGTGACTCAAATGCTGCTTGCTTTCACAGAATAAAATGACGCTGGTCCCTTTAGTCATGTGCTATTCTTAACAACAATGGTGAATTGGTTTCTGCTCAGGTGAAAAAACATCCCCCCCACAAACAGGAAGTGATGCACGTCTGCTTTTATAATATATAGCAATATCCGTTTGATTTAAATATATAGTTACTGGACTTGCTGTGGCTTAAAAAAGAAAAGCAACGCATTCAAGATCAAATAGAAGTACGTCACAGACTGGCCCACTCGATGTGACGACAGGTGGTCTATACAGAACACTGCGCTAATGAGCGGTTAGCATCGTGTAGGAAGAAAAAGCTGCTGCCGTCACTGAGATGAGATCACTGCAGCGTCAGGAGGCCGAAATAGACCACCCAATGAAACCAAAATATATTATTAATATACTTTCCTTTGAGTGTCACAGTACGTTTGGAGAAAAAACTTCCTGCAATGACTCTCTCTTGATTTGAGCCTCTATTTGACAGCTTCTGGTCCTTTCCACCCCTCAGGCTGCACAATCAACAAATAGGAATAAACTCTTCATCTGCTCCCTGTACTCATCATCACCTCCCTATATAACAGCCCATCTCTCCCGGCCACCAGAGGGGGAAAACAGGCATATTAAAATAAATAAAGCCACAGGGGACATATCAGATTTCAAATATAGTATTGCAATGACAGCTATAAACTGTAGCCTGAGTGCTTTGGATGGACTGTCTGAAGTCTTAATGTTCTATGTGGGACCAGAGAAGGGTTTTTACAGACCAAGTCCAATCAGTATACCGTGCTATTTCATTTTTTATTTATCTGACTCAAGCAGTTCAACAAAAAATGTATTTTTGTGCTTGGTGAACCATTTGCAGCATCATTGGGCACTTTGATCTGCTTTATATTACTTTTTGTGTATTGATCATCCATCTCCTTTCAAACAGAGCTTGAGATACAAGTGTGATTTTATTGTAAAATGTTCTTGCTCTATGCTTTGTTGTGTGGTGTGTATTAGTTGATGGGTTGGCAAAACACATTTTGTATCAGGTTCAAGCAGTTCTATAGCTCTATCTTTGTACTTTGTAAACCATTCACCATGTTCAGCACCATTGGGCACTTTAATCTGCTTCTTTATATGATTTATTTTCCGCTTCTTACTTAAACAGAGCTGAAGCTATAAAACTTGATTGAGATGATTGTATTTGAGGTTTGCATTTATAACTTATATAACATTGTCTGTTGTTGTGTGGTGTTAAATGGTTAATGGGTTGGCTAAATTGTTTGTTTCTTACTTAAAAAGTCAATAACCTTGGATTGTCAGATGACTTACAGTACAAAGGTCGCTTCAGTATAGCTTTTTTCAATCTGTAGTAACTTTATTACTAAGAATTAAGTTGTATTACTTTGCAAAATAGTAGTACACATTCCTACTCTTCTGTGTATGTTATTTGTCTCAAGCTGCTTTACCATATCAAAGTGCTAATAGCCTGACCTGGTTTTTTCTAATGCTGCTAATTAGCTAATGAGTAGCTTTCAGTTTGCTATTGGATTGCAAACAACCCTTTTTCTACAGCTTGCCCTCTAACCCATCACACCAGGATTGGTGTCTTTTCCACACTGTCCTTGTTAGAGAACTGGACCTTGCATCTCCAGGTGTTTTTGTTTGTTTTCATGCCATCAAAGTTCAATCTTCCTCCCTCTCGCCTGGATAAAAGGACCAAATAAGAGGAAGATTCGCCAAACACAGAAAGACTGTTTCAGCTCAACAGAGAAAGTTCATGGTTGGGTCAAGCCTTGGCCGTTCTTTGGGCTGAGGTGACGTTGGCCAACAGTTGAGTCATCAAGAGCTGTGTCTCTGAGCTTTCAGTTCCAGATGGGTAGAGTTGTTTAAGTCTGTCTGTTCCTGCTGACAGGGGCCCGGAAAGGTCCTAAAGGGTCCAGGAAGTCTGCTGACTTTGGATGAACTAAACTGGAACAGTGTTTATCTCCAGGCTGGCACTCAGTGTGTGACTGTCCCTCTGCCTTTTCTGTTTTTGACTCTCATCCAAACATTCTCTTTTTGTGTCTTTGTAGAATTTCTTTGATTTCTGACTCTCACTGCTACGGTGAGATTTCACACTCACATACAAACACACTTTTCTTGGCTTTCAATGTCTTCCTGGGTCTCTTAATGTCCTCCCTTTTTAACACAAATCCATTTATGTTTAACTCCAGAGAAACTTCCTCTGGAGGGATCTTTGGGATTTTAGCCTTTGTAGACCATTTAGATGCACAAAAACCGAAATAACACAATACAGTGAAGCAAAAACCGCAAAAGCATGACAGAGCACCTTAAGGCAGCAGCGGTTGATATGTAAAAGCTTACATACACTAAATGATTGAGGACTTCTAAACAAGTTTTCTTTAAAATGCATTTAAGCACAATTTAAAAGACACAAACAAAGACATGTTTATAGTGTTATCAATCTTTTCATATTCAGAATGTGTCTGTACAACATGTTCTTCTTTGAGTGCACTTTTCCCCCCCCTCTTATTTTCATTCGCTCATGAACCATCATCAAATCTCACAACCTCCTCAAAGTCTTTAAACACATCCTTCTGTCTCTTTCTTTTGTCATTATTATTGGCTGCGAGGAGGCAGCCATGAGGAAAAAAGAGGGAGAACTATTTCGAGTTAGGTCTCTATGGAAACAGAGAAGCAGCCGCAGGGTTCAGAGGAGGCTGACGGATCAGCACATGGCTTTAAGTTTGAAGAAAGGGCTTCCAGATTTCTCTATTCCTTTTGAATATCATGAATGAATTACAACTAGTTTTTAATAAACTTTAATAAAAAAAAACGTGTCAGTATTTGCCGACCCCATCTCATGCCTGCTCAAACCTTGCTGTGCGCTCTTTCATAAAAGTTATTTTGTTCAAATTAGTAGTAATCTGTTACCTTTTTACCCGGTACAGCTGCGCGAATATGTCATATAGCTGACATAAACAAATAATTTTTGTAGGGTTGCCAGAGCAAAGGGATCGACTAAATCAATATGCAAATAAAAACGCTGTATTCAGTTCTGCTTAGTGATTATATAATAGAAAGTTAAACAATTTGCAGTGTAAATATAGAATCTCTTCACTTGTATGATTCGCTGCCTTAGTGTTAGAGAGTGTAAGTGATTGTTCTTCTCCAGTATTTATGAGGGCATCAATGTGTGTGTGTCTTCATCCCTGTCCCATGTCTTCCTCTGCAGCTCTGCTCTATGCCACCATCTTTGGAAACGTGACCACCATCTTCCAGCAGATGTACGCCAACACCAACCGCTACCACGAGATGCTCAACAACGTCAGGGACTTCCTGAAGCTCTACCAGGTCCCCACGGGCCTCAGCGAGCGGGTCATGGACTACATCGTCTCCACCTGGTCCATGTCCAAGGGCATCGACACGGAGAAGGTGAGTCTCAGAGGTCAAAGGTCAAGGGATAGGCTGATGGAAGATTTTAGTATTGATTTGACATCTTTGTTTGGTGGCAATGATGTTTGAGAAAAGAAACCTCCTTGTTTTATTTTAATCTGATTGGGGGAGACTGAACATGTGATGCAAGCTTACATTCCTGAGTCTCTGCAGTTTGAACATAATAATAATAATAATAATAATAATAATAATAATAATAATAATGATAATAATAATAATAATACATTTTATTTGGGGGGGGCGCCTTTCATAGCACCCAAGGACACCTTACAGGGCATAGGGGCAATATAGGGAACAATTAAAACAGTGGATTTAGTGAAATATCAGCCGGGGTAAAACAAGACAAACAACAGGAAATGGACTACAGAAGGACACAAAAGGACACAGGGTACAGTTTATAAAGAAAATGCCAGTTTGAACAGGTGGGTTTTGAGTTGGGTTTTGAATGTTGTTATGGAATCAGACCGTCGGATATGTAGTGGCTGGGAGTTCCAGAGTCTGGGAGCCGAGCAGCTGAAAGCTCGAGCGCCATGGTTTTGAGGCGAGAGCTTGGGACGGTGAGAAGTCCTACGGACGAAACATGTCGTTAACAACATGCATGCCCAGCTTTGTGTGATTCAA
Organism: Dissostichus eleginoides; assembly: GCA_031216635.1. Lineage (NCBI taxonomy): Eukaryota > Metazoa > Chordata > Actinopteri > Perciformes > Nototheniidae > Dissostichus > Dissostichus eleginoides. Next base: position 23,642,120 of record CM062275.1, read on the forward strand.
TAGAGGTTTTGCAGCTTTAGACCAAGCTGTTAGCTCAGCTCTATATTTAGAATTTAAATATTCGGGAAGAGAAAGAGAAACAAAAGATTAAAATAAACACACGTTCATTAAATATTCTACCATTCCTTGGATTTAATATTCCACTGTGATAATTCATCTTCTCAGAATCTTCTCCTGACTTCCATGGATCTACGAACTTATCTCGAGCAGAACATAATCACCTTACCTGTAAAGTGCAAATTCCATTAAGGAGCCATGCATTACCTGCATAACAAGCAGCCTTCAAAGAGGCAAAAAAGAATCTGATAAAAGCGACCGCACATTAAAGTGCATTTTCTCCCTGCCGCTGTTAGATAAAAAAAACTCCTTCTCTTTGTATCTGTCTTTTAACTTACATCAGACAGGTCTAAGATTACTTGGGGACATGCAGTCATTTGTTATAAGTGGATAAACATTCATTATTCTAACATGAATCTGTCATGTCTGTCTGTTGCAAAGTGAAGAGGTAGTAATTTATCAAAATCAGACTTCCTGCTCTGATAGCACTCTTCTGCAACACTAAACTGTGTTTGATTTCTGGCTCTGTTTATGTTCCCTCCTTCAACTCTGGAGGAACATAAAGTATAACATTCAAGTGTATGTCTTCCTAATCTTATAGTCATGACATTTTATGGGGGGAATTTTTGTAGACAAGATTGTGTTTGCAACATTGCAATTATGTGTCTCTGTCTTCCAGGTATTATCGATCTGTCCTAAGGACATGCGGGCTGACATCTGTGTCCACCTCAACAGGAAGGTATGTATCTCATGGTTTTCCTACAGACACTCATTAGTAGTAAGGCAGCGCTTCACTTTATACAAAATGAAACCTAATTCATGGTTTGACTTGTGTGTCTGAATTGTGTGAAAAAAGGAAATAAGCAGTCAGCTCAGTTAGAAATATAAATATTAGAGATGTTAGGAGTTAACAGTATCATTTGTAACTGAGACTAATCATTTTGCAATCCACTAAACTGTTAAAAAATGAAAATGTAAAGAAAGTTTAGCTTGATTAAGTGACCCTGAGCCAAAGTTGTTTCTAAAATCGGTGCTAACCCTGTTAGCTTTAATTGGCATATTCCCATACCCAGACTTCCTGTACACACACTGCAGTCATTTAAAGAAAGCTGTCCTTAACGGCAAAGTGAAGGCATAGCTTTCACCTGTTGAACATTTTGTCCAAAAAGAAGTGGATTTTTCAAAAGAAGTGGAAAATTTGATCTGATTTTCAGCAAAAAGTCCTTTTTACCTTTGTCAAGAAATAACTTTTTCCCCACATTTTCACTGAAATAAAATGTGTGCAAGTAAAATGTGAGAGCTAAAGAAAATTGAGCCAAAATGCAAATGTGATGCTTGTTAATTTGCCAAGGTTTTTTTAAGTTAGTTGGTTCATCTCTACATGACATGATACATTGGCCGATTTCTTAAAAATTAAATGAGAAAAAGTTCTTATAAGTTCTCTCCCAGTACTTATTTTTTTCTCCATACATAATTAATATCAGTCTGATTGCTGGTGGAACATTTCAGAATTCATGACTGAAAACCTGAAAATAAATTAGCAAAGATATGTGAATTTTTCAAAGACAAATCCAAATGCTCAGTTTTTTTGGTAGAAAACTCACTCAGGTCTTCCAACTTTTTAACAGTTATTAGATATTTTGCAAAGAAGAGTGAGACATGTGTAAATTTAGTGCTTTTTAAGCAGCCATAGTTTATTAAGTCAGTTTCTACCAAAAATAATGACCTAAGAAATATGCCAAAAAGTCAGTTAAAATTAGAGCCCGAATAATAATAATAATAATAATAATAATAATAATAATAATAATAATAGAGATTTTACTTGTTGTCTTTGACTCCAGACCAAATTATGAAAAAAAAATATTGAAAATTAGATATTTTGCAGAGCGTGTGTGTGTGATAAGAGAGAATTCAAGCAAAAATGCAAATGTGGTGCTTGTTTAGCAGTAAGTCTTCTAATTGATTTATGTAAGTTAAGTTAAGTACCCAACTCTGATTAAAAAAAATAAAGAACCCTAGTAATAGGATAATAATTTGGTTAAAAAAAGAAAGAAATGTAGATCCAAATTTCGAATAAAGATGTTGTCTTTGTATCCTGACAAAATTAATATCACTGTGCACGCTGGTTGAAAATTGTCAGACTTGACTTGACATAACTTTAAATGTTGAAACAGCTGCAAATGACGCTCCATCCAAAAAAATGTTAATAGTCCTACAAAACATCTCTTTCTTTTAAATCTAAAGCAGAAAATGGTGTCTGAACCTGGTGTCTGCAGTAGCACAATGACGCATTCAAGTTGTTTTGGTCTCATATTGTTATGCAATGTAGGACTCCTGAAAGAGAGCCAAACTGCTGCCCCAGCTAAACAAAGTCCTGAAGAAAGACGGGGAGGTTGAGGTGTATAAGGCCACAGTTTTTGAGGGATTATTTCCTTATGGAGTCTTACATTTCTTCCTGAGAGCTTCAGGTAATTGACAGGAAGCACTGATACGAAAACACTGAATTCATCCCGGTGAAATGAGAAGCAAACCAAATGAAGACTCCACTGTTACAGTGATGGATTATCTCACTGTGTAGAGGCTGTGTTTCGTTTTGCACACATAAATAGATCCCAGCAAAAGACTATTCCTGCAGAAAGAAAGCACTTTTAGACTGTAGAGAGGAAGACCTGCATGTTGCCTGATGTGTTCGAAAGGCGGCAGGATCTATTTTATTAACAGTTTGAAATGACAGCATACTTCAGCCTAAAACAGTCTTTTCATAATGATGATTTTTCTCATTGGAAGAAGCTATTAATAGTAATATTAAAGTTTGTCAAATGGGTGTCGCTAAAAAAAGGTTATGCTGCACTCACAACAAAAAACATGAAATCCCCAATTGAATAATGTTTTTTTCTTCTGTAGACCTTGAATGTAAGAGAACAATGTATGACTTTGTTACCTGTATTGTTAAGAAAACAAAAATGTACATCGTTCCCTATGTTTAGACAGTAACGCTACAAAATATTCAAAACGACTATTAGAAGTCACAGCTTCAATGGCCATAATGAGGTCAATAAAAACACTTTGCAAATGTCATAAAAGAAAATGGTGTCAAGTTCAAATAATTACAAATTTAGAGTTGTCAAATTGAATTTAACTATGGCATTTAATCTGATTCTGCAGCAAAATTAACTCTTATTTCACTCTTCTCCAGAAAAAAGAGTCTTAGAAATGTAGCTGTGATCATGTGGGCAGAGTTTGACTGCTCTAGCAACAGCTTTTAAAGAAAAGACAATAAAGTATTAATATCCTTCTTTCAGGTGTTCAATGAACATCCAGCGTTCCGGCTGGCCAGCGACGGCTGCCTGCGCTCGCTGGCGGTGGAGTTTCAGACCACACACTGCGCCCCGGGGGATCTGATCTTCCACGCCGGGGAAAGCGTGGACACCCTGTGCTTCGTCGTGTCGGGGTCACTGGAGGTCATCCAGGATGACGAGGTCATCGCCATCTTAGGTATGTGGACATTTACTATTATGTCATTACTGAAGGAGAGAAAGTATTGTGTTTTGGAATGAGGTTGAGAGTCAAACTCCTAGTTATGTGTGTGTACTGTAATATTTATGAAGAGGGATGATAAGAGTCTAACAGGGATAATATCAAGGACACTTCTTTTTACTGAGAAAATCACAGACACATTGCTGCAGCATTCAGCGTAGTGCGCAGTATCGTAACCATCAGCAGGCCTCCAGTGAGCGTTTACTGACAGCGAATAACAAGAATCAAAGATTATCACAGCAGAGAGCGGGTGTTTGTGTTGTTAAGATCCTTTGGTGTGTAGGACTGTTGAGGTAGGTGCTTACAACAACACAAATAAGTCAGTCTGACAGTCTCTGCTGTTGTGAAATTTGACTTGAGCACATCAACATCCCTTGTCAATACAGAACAACCTTCAGAAAGTGGCAAACAAAACTTATTTTGTTCTGCAGGCATTTTGATTTTCAAAAATGTGTTAATGCATGTTTAATCTTAAAAGATGTCCTTTATTCTACCTCGAAAACATCATGTTTCATGTTAACTGTTTACTTATGTAATACTGCATTCTGTAGTCGACTGAAATATCAGTTTTAGTTCATCTTTGTCAATGTCTTTTTTTTTATTATAAGCCATATTATCTATAATAAACTGCATTATTATGGTAGGTAGTGGTGCAGGAAGATACCTGTACTGCTGCCGATCTGTAATGCTAGTTTCTGGCAAGATAGTAATCCGTTACGTACGAGCTATAGATCCACTGCATCAGATAGTGAGAATCAGCTGCAGCTGCCATTTATAAAATGTGAATATAGACTAGAATACAGAGAAATGAGAAAAAATAGAATAATATGGAAAGTGAGAGAAGCAAATACAATTATCACAACAGAAAATAAATCTTGTTTGGAAGGGCCAGAATTGTTTAAAGGGTTACACAGAATTAGGAGACAAAATATACGAATAACCCTCTGATTATCTTGACTCTTCTCTCCGTTGTGTCATCAGGTGTCGATTGAGGCAGCAGTCAGAGGTTCATAGAGAGAATATTAGACGTTTGATGAATTGCTTCTCACACTGAAGACATTAATCAATACATTGTGAGCCAGTTGTCGTCAGGAGATCATGTTGCTCTGGAGAGATAGAAAGGGTCAAATCATATTATTTTTTAAACTTGTCTGCTGTTGTTTGCCATTTATTTCGTATTTATTTCTTCCCGATCTGCGCCTCACATTTTGAATTCATTGGTCTTCAGGCCTTTTAATGGCTAAGCATCAATTTCACACACAGAGATATCCCTCTGATTTCCTGCAGGAAGGTGAGGAAGCTCTTCCAGTCTCCTGTTGAGCAGCTACTTCCAGACACTGTTTACCAAATCGGAGGCACACACAGTTTCTATATTCAAACATTCCACACATGTATATAAGGAATTCGTGCCAGATTTTATTTGAGATTGTAGAAAAAGCTTTTGTGTTGTGAAAAACTCTTGAAGCATGGCTAATTACAGCTGCAATGGTAGAGATACCACAATGTAAGTTATTTACACATTCATGATGGCAATAACTCCTTTATCTTCTGTAAAAATGCTTGCATACTATACAAGTTGTCCATTTTCACATTTGTTTTGTAACTTATTTCTCCTAACACACAGTGACTTAATGAACAGCTGAGCACAGAAGGGAGAGAAGAGGGCATATTTCTTATTCACACCTGGTCAAATGCTTTTTCCCTGTATCGAAACACACAAGGCTCAGTGGAGATGATGAAGGCAGAAGCAAAAGAAAGGAAGTCGATGGCTTTGGATGAATAGAAGGATGGATAGAGAGGTGACTAGCGAGGGAAGGACAGGATTAAGGAACAAAGCAAGAGAGGAGGAGTTCAACTGTTGGCCACAAGATAAAAGAAAGATTGGAAAATTGGTATTAGAGGTAGAAGAGGGAAAACAGAAGAGAAAGATTAGAAGGATATAGGAAAAGATTCAGAGAATGTGAGGGATACACAAAGGGTGGGGGGCAAATGAGGTAAATTAGAAAGCATGGAGGAAAAAGAGGAAGATGAAGGGAGTGTTGGTCGTGGTTTTAAAGCCACTGATTTCCCCTGGCTGCGGAGTGAGGCATCTCCCTCAGGCTGCAATACACTCTGCTCTCATTAGTGTCCAATGACACACTGGCACGCACGCACGCACGCACGCACGCACGCACGCACGCACGCACACGCACACACACACACACACACACACCACATACACACACACCACATACACTCGTGCAGCAAAGGTACTGTCGGAGTGTAGGTTTTATTACTGCTGTTTAATGTCTCTTTGCAGAGGTTCTGGAAATGAGTTTTCTCTAGAGGGGGGGGGGGGGGGGGAGACAATAAAGTATCTAAATACACAAGCTCATGACATCTCATACACAAAGTGCACATAAGAGAGCACATGCACATGAGCACACACCCATGAACACAATACTTTCCCCAAAGTAACAAGGCAATACTGTGGCGGTCCCCTGTAAATACTCACAAATAATGACTCATTTCCCATCATCCGCCAGGCTTACTATCCCAAACCACTTATTCAGGACAATCTGTGGGAGGCAGCCGGGATGTGTAACAGTGGGAGAAGATCTGTGTCACTAATGTAGCAGACAAAGTTTGTCTTGACAAAAAGGCTTAAGAGGCTTGAAAGCAGTCCAGTAATGCTTCGGACACACAGCAGCCAATTACAGCTGACTGATTTTTATTTAAGGAATCTTGAACAGTTCATGTTTTACATTGACTGACAGCTAGAAGAAACAACATATAACTTCTGTTAAAAAATGTTTTGTTAAAAAGTCCCTGGGAATGGATTTGGACATCAAATATAACAATAAGCATATAGCATATTCATTTAAATATTACAAACTATGTGTGTATGTTGCCTGAAAAGGATCATTTATTTATTTACAATATACGTGATGTATAGCAGCTAAGCACATTTTATTTGTCAAACTTATCGACTGTCATATTGTGAGACGTATTTAAAAGTATTAGTGGGTTGCATTTGGGGTTTACTTTTGTACTTTTTACACACCGTCAGCACTTTAGCCTGAATTATCTATTGATGGTTTAGAGAAAATCATCTCACACACTTTTGTTGTTTTGCCAAAATGATGAGCTGATTAATTTTCTTAATCCATTATTCATGCTTGGTTATAAGAAGGAGATTTGAGTCTGGCGTTCTATTCAAACTGCAATATTTTCAGCAGTAGGAGGTCAGCCTGCATATACTGCACTAGTCTGGCTGCATCCCAAGATCTTATATTGAGAATCTGCGGGGCTGTTTTTACGTGGAATACATTAGAGGATGAATGTTATAAGAGGTTAAAGGGAGGATGATTAAAGGCATCAGAGAGATAAAATGTCCTAATGCATCGCTGCTTTTTTAACCATCTTAAGGCTCAGATATAATTATTTGAAACTCACAATTATACTATTGAACAGAAAATACTGAATGTACTCTTCCAATATCAGAGTAGCACTTGATAACAAAGGCCCTACACGTAGCTGTGTACATGACAAGATGTATGATTAGCTGGAAGAGCATCAGGACACACTGTTTTAGGCATATGATAGCTATGTGACAACGATTATCATGATGATTCAGCCTGTGACGGGTCTTAGCTAATCTAAACAAAACATTGTATACTGCCTTGAACCAGTATTCCTCCATCTTGTGACTGTGTAACTCCCTCTCTTGTATATAAGCATGTGAAGGACACTGTTCGGGGAACTAGTTGTACCAAATGCTCTGTATATGATGAATACTTCCATTCTTGCAAGGATAATAAATACATGTATCCTGATATTGAATTTAAGAAAAATGTACCTCATCTAAAATGACTCCTGGTGATTGGATGATAATAAAGGTAGTTGAGTTTTAGGAGGGAAGCCTGTCTTTGTAGTTATTGTTTATTTTGTTCAAACTGCAACCAACTGCCTTATACATCTACAGAATGTGCATGACTCAAACTGTATCTTTGTAAAGGCACAAGTCGTTTCCACAGAAGCTCATATAAGAAATATGTTTATTTATCCCGAGGGAAACACTACCCATATGTTGCAAAAAATTGAAGCAGCTGCATAATTAATACATCAGTTATCTTAATTAATGGTCTCATTTGCATAAGTGGTTATGATTAATATCACACTGATCATGTTGGGACTTTTAGACACAAGTTCCTCTTGTGGGGAACAGAATGAGGTCATGTAAAGGGGACCTATCATGCAAAATGCACTTTTGGATGTCTTTTATACATAAATATGTGTCCCCGGTGTGTCAGGGAATCCACAAAGTGAAAATAAAACCCTCTCTCTTTTCCTCCGTACCCAAATCTCTAAAAACGGGGCTACAACGGAGCTGATCCAGATTTGCGTCCGATATGACGTAATATCGGAAATGTAGGCTGGCTTTACACCCACGGCCCTATCAGAAACGTTGCTATCAGAAACAATGCCAGACTGTTTTGGACGTAATATGGTCGGTGCATGTTTACATTAGCATCGCTAACACTCAGAGCTAACCTGTACTGGAGAGAGCATGTGTGTGAAGAAGCAGGAAATAAAAAGGAACTCACCTTGTGGTATAACCGGCAAGAGAGAAAGCCTTTGAGCTCCATACTGTTTCAGAAATAATCCTTGATAATCCATGATATGGCGTTTCATCACGGCACTATCTGCTGGTAGAATCTCCCCCCGCTCAGCCCCCTCCTTTTTTTTTATCAAATTCTTTTTTTTTAAGCTTTATACCCCAAATCAGCACTTTTTAAACAGGAAGTGAAATAGAGGGATATGAGGCGTGGCTAGAATGGTGATCTGTTTGGTATTTTTGAGCAAAAACACTTCATAGACATGTTTTTTATATATTTTTATATATCTGAGACCTATGCTATTGCCTAAAAATAGCATGATAGGGCCACTTTAACTTACTTAATACTTTTTCTACAATGAACGTATTGAGTATAATTATTCATCGTCTAAAACTGGAACAATTTAAACAATGTCAGAAATATTGCATCATAACTATTTATCTGTAGCAGGAACAACATCTGGGCTGAGTCTGGAAGAACCTTAATTGTTTAAGAGTGTGTTAAACGCTAATAGTTTTAATACAATAATGACCATGAATGCTGCTGTTGGGGGATCAGTGTCACAGCAGCTGATTGACTGTCTGCACCCACTCAGGTTTCAGAGATAATGGCCTGAGTGGGGCACGGAGGCATCAGCACACCGGCTCAGAGAATCAGCCGAGATTGCTTGCCCGATGCGCGGTGAGCTGCAATGTGAGATAAAGCAATACGAGGGTCCACTCCCTGCCCTCCTGCCCACAGGCAATTTATTTTTCTGCTGATGGTGGACACAACCACAAGCAGCATTCAGTGCCAGCTACACATTTGTCACGATGTTAGCTGCGAGTTGATCCTCATGTTGACAAATATATGTCCACCTGAGTTAATTTTAAAGAGGACATATTCTGCTCATGTTCATAATTGTATGTTGTGCCTCTACTGGGACATGTCTCCATGCTCTAATGTTCAGAAAGCTCTTTATTTTTCTCATACTGCCTGTGCTGCAGCACCTCTTTTCACCCTCTGTCTGAAACCAGGGCCCAGTCTGCTCTGATTGGTTAGCTGGCCGGCTCTGTTGTCATTGGTCAGCCATTTATAGTCCTGTTTCTTTTCCTATGACGTACAATGTGTTGATGCGCAGGCCAATGGAAGAGCGAGTGTAACGGAAGTAACAAAAGACTCCAATGAAGGTGTTTCAGGAAGGGGGGAGAGTTTTTGGAAGGATCTTTTAGACTTACGGTTTATGAATAATCAAAGAGGTAGAAGATTATAGACCTCATGTCCCCCTTCTTTATTAAATTGGGATTGTTTATGTTCAAACTATATAGAAACATCTGATCTAGTATCACATTAGACTGCCCATACTGTATGTTGTTAAAACTACACAAGGGACTACACTGCGTGATTCCAGTGGGATCAAAGGAATACTACATAGTGTGATCGGGGGTGAGATTAGACCAACCTTTTGCAGTGAATGAGGTCTGGAAGAATTTACATCTGCTGTTTTATCTGCGTCAGCATGGGATCATGACGTATACAGTATCAGAAACATGTGAAATAATATTTATAACATATGAGTGAAAAGGACATTGTGTGCACATGCAAACAATACCTCTTGCATGCACACATACTGGATATCTCTATACATGAAATACTTTCCCATGTTTATATGGAAGAAACAGGTATGCTTGAAAGTAATTAACCATTGAAAGACTATTAACAACCTTTTTTAAGAGATAATTCTATGTATTTTCCTCTTCTATTTCGCTAAGCACGTTTAAGTAAAGAAGTTAATCTTTAATTTTCTGAACTAAGGCAATAAACCAAATATACACCTTAAATATACTAGCTAGTACATATGCTACTGTAGTACGTAACAGAGTGTACAAGGGCATTTCTGTACTTCACTATCCCTGTAAGCAGTCTTGCAGAATATTATGAGCAATGATGTTGGTTGTGGGTGAGTAATAGCAGCATTAGAAAGCCTGTTGACAAGGGTCACGTCACCGATATATCCATCTCCACCCACCCTATAGTAACAGTCGTCACTGTGATTTTGAACCCCGTTGTAAGTGTCACACTGCACACACTTTCCATCGCCCCCCTGGCCCCTTGTGACCGCGTCTGCATCGACACGGATAATTGGCGAGGAGCTGCAGATCTCTGGGGAGCTCATTCCAGACGAGTCACTGTTGGATGTTTCGGAGAGAAAATGGCCCTCGGGGTGCGCGGAGGAAGGACTGTCGGGATCATACTCGCAGTGACACACACACTCTGTCTGCATTTTGCGACGGCATGCGAATACGTCTATTACTCAGGGTGTTGTGACAGCTCCAGGACATTGTGGACTCGTTTTTGTCACATCGTATCTGGGACAGCTCAGAGAAATGCTGAGCGGATGGCTGTGGCAGGTTCGACACAGATTTGAAATGTGATTAGCCCGCATTTCACTTTTCTTTCCTGCTGTTTCTGCATCTCATATTCTGTTTGCTACTGAACAAAACGTTTGGGAACACTTTCTATGGCAGCCATGTCTATAATACATACCATTTATATTTGTGTGTATTAATGTGTTATATTTGACTAATACAGTAATACTGTATTATTATAGCTATGAGTAATATATAAATATTCATAATGCTTCATAAGAACGATCCTAACACAACTTAGTATTTTAAAACAACAAAAAATGTCCAGTATCCTAGTACCTCATTGTTGCTTGATATTTATTTTTGCAAGTATCATAGTGTGTATCATAATTCTAATTGTTGTAATAAATGAAATGTATGATGCATTATAATCACTATAAAAATACAAAAATATTATTTGTTTTGACTTATACTTCCAAATATCTATATACATGAATTTAAATTAAAAAAAAATATTATTTTACTTATGTTTAAAATAAATCAAAATTAAAACAGATTTAGTGATAGATCAAAGCTTAGTGTAAGGGAGTTGTAATAGGCATAATAAATGCATTATACAGGATAATAATTTCCTGTAAGTAGTCATTGTTTATTTTAAAAGTTCAAGGATTAGTTTATTTTTCACAGCTTGACACATGACACATCTGAGGCTGTGTAATTATGATTCCTCTTCCCCTCATTATTGTAGGGACAACTTTGGCGTTGCCCAGGAGACCTAACAAGTGTAAACACACCCGGTCATCTGCTGCGGCTGATTAGCATGAAGAATTTATGCTGGCAGTTGATAAGTCAAGGGTCCAGGTGGCTGCGGTTGGGTTGAAGCCGATGAGGGAAAGTAAATACATTTAAGAAGGATCAGTGCTACAAGCTGCACTACATTTCAGTTCATTTTTGCAAGAAAATAACAAAATATGCAAAATATTTGTTATGTTCACCATAACAACCAGCATGTGAAGCACACACTTGTTTGATCGAAGGGAAGAAAGTGCACACATAACTTTAAATGTCAAGTTGAGAAGGAAAGGTTTTAATTGTCCCTGATATCTTTTTTTCTCCCAGCGGTGTTCACTTTGACTGACAGCTCTGCAAAAAATGTCCAGCAGCTAATCCAGTTGAATAAATCCTGTTATTGGATCATTTTCATCCTAATGCAGTTTGATTTTGCTTTCCGTGGCACTTCCTGCCTTTTTATCCTCGGTCTCTTTGAAATACATTACACTTTTTGATCACAGCATTCACTAACAGTCTAGGATTCAGTCCTGAAAGAGTATTTTTATTTTCATGTTTTCTCTTTTTCATTCCACTCTGATTATGTAGGATTGGTAATTATAGGATTCACTGTACCTGTTATTCTTGGTATATGGTACATGTGCATGGTGGAATCAGCAGCTCTGGTTGCTAAGCACCTGGTCAGGTAAAACTGTTGCTCTATGTAGAGAGGGAAATGGTTTATGGTAAAAGTCATGGAGAAACTCTGGAGGGAACTTTGGGATTTTAGCCTTTGCAGACCATTCACATGCACATAAACCTAAATAACACACTACAGGAAAGGGGAAATCCCTTAAAGCAAAAATAGGGACACTTTAATGTCCCCTGAACTGTCTTCTGTCGCCCTTATTCATAAAACTCTAACAATACACAGCAAGTTGACAATCAATATGATGTGATGAACAGAGGATGTCACTCTCCTTTTTTCCCTCCCACAACAGCCCCCTAAAATATATATTTGATTTGTTTCTCAGACTTTCTCTCTCAATTAGCACATCTCAGCCAATGTACCGTCACTTCTCCTGTTTAATGTTTTCCTGTGTGGTCATATAGCTGTCACAATATATGAGAACTAACATGTCGTTAAGGTTTAAAAATACGGTTTTCAGAATATATTTGTTTTAAGTGTTGCTCAGAGAGCTATAGCTAGACACAATGACGGAGGAAATTTGACAGGCTTTATATCCACTAACCCTGAAATCCTACTGCAATTATTTGTATTTTTTCTCTCTTTTAGTTGATACCTGTGGCTGTGTTATTTTTCTTGAATAAGCCATTGATAGTTTGTTGATAGTTTGATATTGCACTATCAGTAGATCTATAGATATCTAGATATCATTGTAAAAACTATCCATCACCATCCATCATCAAATTCCTAAAACTTTTAAAAACTATCTTTTCTTTTTATCCGACTAAAAGTAAAAAAACTAAAGATATCTCTTAAACTGTTGCATAAAAAAAGAAAAACAGAAAGCATCACAATTGAATTACCTGAACTATGTTATAATTCAGCATTTATCCTAAAAAAAATCCATATAAATTGAAAATTAATCTTTTACATTTTTTGTCAATTGACTAATAGATTAATTGAAGCATCAAGTCGGCTTCACATACCGTATTAAATCTACAGTATTAAAGATTTTGCTAATTAAATGGAATGCCCTTGTGAGTTTTGAGGTGTCACCTTTTGTACACATTTGATGTATCAATATTGAAAACTCTTTTGTCTGCAGGTAAAGGCGACGTGTTTGGAGACGTCTTCTGGAAGGAAACCAACCTGGCCCACGCGTGCGCTAACGTCCGAGCGCTAACGTACTGCGACCTCCACGTCATCAGGAGGGAAGCCTTGCTCAAAGTGCTGGAGTTTTACACCGCCTTCGCAAACTCCTTCTCCCGAAACCTCATCCTCACCTGCAACCTGCGCAAGAGGGTAAGTTACCTCGCCCTGTGTACACACACACACACACACACACACACACACACACACACACACACACACACACACACACACACACACACATATCTGTGTCAGGGTTTCCGCTAGGATTTTTTTCTTGTTAAATGTCCTGAAATCATTTATTTTACCGGACAAATTTGAAACTTACCGGTCATGTTTCAATAATAAGAATTGTGTAGCAGAGTTTCCGTTAGCAGTTAATTACCGGACTATGACCGGATATGCTGTTGTTTAATACTCAGTTAATGGGACTCATTTTTATATTGCTTCAGTTTATAATCGGAAAAGATCGAAAAGTTCAGATTCATTTTTCAAAAAGTTATACGCTTCCACAAACAACAAACATAATTATTACATTCAAACAAACTACTTATAGTAGATGAAGTAGGCTACATTATTCAAAAGTTTACATTCACTTTGAATAATAACACAGGAGAAACGGAGCCTCTCTTTTCCCCTCTCTCCTGACAGCCCGTCAGTTTCTCATGCAGCTCGCTAAACAGGTGATCATGTAGAGCTGTGTGTCTCGGTCAGACTCAGCAGCTGATCTGATCTCTGATCTCGCTCTCTCGTCCGGTTATACTTCACTCGCGTTTATGTCCATATCGATCAGATCCAGCTCTCCTGATTGGCCTTTATAGAGAGCACCGATCAAACTATTAAGAGTCAATATCGGCCGATAATGATCGGCGGCCAATCGATCGGAGCATCCCTAATTATTACCGGACATTTTGACCGGCAGGTTTTGAATTTACCGTTTTTTTAATAAATTGTACCAGCTAAAAACCGGTAATTACTGGCTAACGGAAAACCTGATCTGTGTATGTAGGAACCATGAATATTAATAGGTATTGTCATGGTTTACATTGTGGTAATGGTAAATGTAAAATTATAATTTGTTACGGTGTGATTGCAATGGTTTAGATACATTTGGACATAATGTGGGTTGCACTGATAGGGAGAGGGAGAGGGTCGCTGTGTTTTTTGTTGACCGCAACTTTGTCTAGGTTTTTCTATGATAACTGATTTGTTCAACATAATGGATTTCAGAATGTTAGAAAAGGCAATAAGGCCCGACCTCGGCTCCTCGGTCATCCTGACACTAGCACATGCGGTCATGCACAGATCTTATCTCATCTCTCAATGGCTGTGTTGTTACTACTACATTGTTCAGTCTGGCATTGCCTTTTTGTAAGATGTTTTCGGTGTGGTAGGATTTGATTTTGACTCAAGCCAACTGCTAAGGACTCACTTGTAAAGCTGCTCTCAATATAATTCCAGTCAACCCGTCTCCTGCGGCCATGATACAGTTAGCTTTAGTAATTCATATTGGGAATTTGTACAGAAAAAATAAAGTGTCCCATGTACAGTATGTACAGTACATTACCTTCTGCCTTCAATCCCTGAATAAAATGCATTTTACATTCTAAGTACATTAATTGTCACATCTAACCGGAGAGTCATTATTAATAATTTGTTTTGTTTACCTCCCCCATTTTTCTATCGTCAAAAAGATAAACTTGATTTCTAATTTCCCACTTTTCCATTTCATTGACAAGATCTTTCCAGGTTATTTGAAGTTATCATCTTTTAACCAATTCCTGATGGAAAATCTTAAAGGAAATTCAAGGATTGTGGTGTGGAAACACATGAAAAGGGAACTGGCTTTTTAATTTATCATGAATATTTGTCCTTACCTACCTTCATGAGATCAGTAGTACAGGCTTGAGCACACACACACTTTCAGGAGCCAGATATCTGACCTGACATTTCCTCATATTTTCATCCTCCCCTTCACACATCCTCTCTCTTTTCTCTCATAACAAGTCTGACGTTGTGTACCTGTCCTTGCGCTGTTTTTATACTTCATTTTCTCTCCACCTCAATAGGTTTTTCTCTCAGCATGCCTCAAACACAATAAATTATACATGCAATACCGGCTGCCTCATTATGTCCTGTGCCCTTTGCCGCTTCTCACCGATGTAGCAGGCAGTTGTGTGTGTGTGTGTGTGTGTGTGTGTGTGTGTGTGTGTGTGTGTGTGTGTGTGTGTGTGTGTGTGTGTGTGTGTGTGTGTGTGTGTGTGTGTGTGTGTGTGTTGGTGTATGTGTGTGTGTGGTGTGTGTGTGTGTGTGTGTGTGTGTGTGTGTGTGTGTGTGTGTGTGTGACTAAGTTGTGGTTGACTGGCCTCCTCACCCACTGAGAAAACTTTTAGTTTAAGAAAGTATTCTAGGAAAACAATGATGCTTAATTAGAAAGGACAGGATGCTTATTTGCATTACGTCCCCAGCGTGCAATTGAAGCTTATTACACAGCAGCAGAACAACCCTCAGCATGAGTCAGCAGCTCCACCTGCTTTAACAGAATATGCCTTGAATCGCACATTTCAACACTCATAGTTTTTCCGGGAAGAAGTACAATAGACTCACATCGTTGGGAAACAATTGAATTAATTGTTAAGGTGGACCCTTTTCTTGCTGTGTGCAGCTGGAATCTGACCCCTGGTGTAAACACAGAACAGGAATAGCGATGTGGGCAGAGCTCGTCCTCCTCTCCTCAGTTAGCTCTTTTGTTCCTGGGATGCGTGACAGCTGCTGCGGCGCCGCTCTGATGAACAGTTTCTTGCGGGAGCTCAGACGTGGGCTGTCGGATTCTGAGGAGACCCGAATGTGTGTCAGCTGTTAAACGCCCCGTCACTCTTGCAATAATAGCGGGTACCAATCTGCCTTCATAAGCATTTTCCTTTCTCTCTCCAGCCTCTCTTTCACTCTGTCCTGCTCTGACTTCTTCTCATGGGAAAAAGCTTGATGTATTTTAAAAGAGTGTTTTATAATAATACCTCTTGTCCAATACCTCGAGTCCAATGGAGGCGTTTCAGGCAGGGGGGGAGTGTGTGGGAGAGAAACTCCCTCTGGAGGGAACACAGGGATTTTAGCTTTTGCAGACCATTTACATGCATATTAACACCCTACAGAAAATGGAACCCACAAAAGGGCCTCTATAAAGACATTTGTATCTACACCTGTCCCTCGTGTAGACGCTTGTACCTGTCAGTTTGTACAAATATACACACCTGGATCTAATTGAAAAGTTGAAGCAGGTAGATTAGAGTTGTTTATGTCAGTCACAGCAGTCCTGTTCATTCAGCCAGCGGCTCGATCCTGCCGAGTCATCACAGAGAAGTCAGCTGTTTAAATCTCAACAGACGCGTTAGGATGCAAAAAGGCTGGGAAGCAAAGCCAGATAATAAATATTTGGTGATATTTACGGGTGCTCAAATCCTTTAAGTTATTGGCCATTTAGAGTTCTTGAGGGGTCTGTTCTGTCCACGATCACTTGAAATACAGACTCTAAACAAAAAGTGCTTCAGGCTTTAAAACTGTCTGTGGTGTAACTCAGTGTGTTGTTAATCATTGAATGTTTACCTGTTTGCAATTTGACGTCACATTCACTGACTTGAATTAAATCACAATCGATAAAAAGTATGTAACTACCAAAAACAAGTTTGGCGTACTTGAGTCGCTCTACCTGTCAGTCTCTCTCATCCATCCTTCTGTATCCTAAAAGAGTTACAACCAGAACAGGATTTTTATTGGCCATTAGTGGCAGTGAGTCGATTTTATAGACTTGATTTCCCAGAGTTCTTAAAAATAGACAGATTTAAACACACACTCATTGGACAAAACGGTCTGAAGGTGCAGCTCTGGTTTTCCTTGTTTAACTACTCCAGAGCTTTTAAGATTGGTTTAGTCTCTAAATCTAATGCATCTCAAATAACAGAGACATAATGTGTTACAGGGGAAATGAGCGTAGGCTTTATATAACAAAGCAAAGGCAACCTATTTATTGAGAAAAGTAGTTAATTGATCACAAGATGCATCTGTGTCAGTGTAATTGAAGCGTACATTTTTTATCCCAATCAATATTGGCGTCATACATCTTCAATAAAGAATATATTTGCAAAATAGGATTTGTTTCTTCTTCTTTTAGAGACAAGGTGGTAAAGACTTTTTAGAGATCTTTTTTCTGGAGTTGTCTCTGAGTATGACAGAAGTTTGAAAAAATGACTTTATTTCAGATCTGCAGTGTCTCATGGAAAATACGCCAGTTTTTATACCTAAGATTCTTGTTTTACATTCTTGCTACAACAGAATAAAGTAGTGAAAATAGATTTGTACATGGTCCTAAAGGGAGTAAACATTAGGCCCTCACCTCCATGAGCATCACATTAGCCTTTTAGTTTTAGCTGGAGACTTAAATAGAGAGAATGATGAGATGAAACAGCACAGTGTGAGGCAGCAGGCAGTGTTTCACAAGCAAACCTCCAGTCACCAGAGCTCCTATTACGTCCTGTGAACGAGCGCCTCTTCTCTTTACTGCTTCCCCAAGGCTGTTTAACGCCTCTCCACCTTTCTAAAAGAGACATATTACCCTTTGAAAAAAACTGCAGTTCTGCTGTTTTCCTGTTGTTGCTGTCTGCAGGACTTGTTATCCTCCAGTCCTAACGCAGCAGCTCTCTCTGTGTGTGAGCAGGAATCTCCTCTTATCACCAGGGAGGCGCTAATGACTATTTATCACCGTCAGAATCACTTTACTTCAGTAAACAAGCAGAAATGTGTCTGTAATTTTGGCGCAGAGGAGTATTAAGAGTTCCCATCAGTGTTTAAGGTACAATAAACATGCATAATGAACTATTATTTATTATTGATCCCTAAAGAAGAGAAAAATACATGTTGCTAGTCACTTTGGATAAAAGTGGCAGCTGGATAAATGTAATACAAAAAACAAAACAAAGGATGGAAAGAATCAAATAAAAAAATGTGTGTTATATAGGATTTTGTGCATGTAAATGGTCTGCAAAGGCTAAAATCCCAAAGTTTCTCTCCCATAAGCCCCCACCCTCCCTGCCTGAAACACCTCCATTGGACTCCTTTGTTTACTTCTGTACCATAGTGACATCACTATGTAGCACTCGCGCTTCTATTGGCTAGCGCTTCAACACATTGTATTTGATAGGCTAAGGGGTGGGACATCTCTCAGCTGATGACCAATCACAACTCCTGTCTGGTTTCAGACAGAGGGTGAAAAGAGGTGCTGCAACAGGCAGTATGAGAAAAATAAAGACCTTTTTGAACATTAAAGCATGGAGACATGTCACAGTAAAGGCCACACAATACAAATATGAACAATAACATTAGCATTATATGTTTTCTCTAAATCCCTAAACAGTTTCAGCTTGGTGTAGTCATATTTTCTGACAATCTGTTGTGCCAAAAGAGAGAAACTGCAGACAAACGGATCTGAATCCACACCATGAGGAACTGGTTGTAGTTGACTCGCTATTCATCCTTGTTTTGCAGAGTTTTAGAGACCTAAATAAACAAGTAAACAGGCGTGTTGCTGTGCTTTTTGGACGAGGAGGAGCTGTTAAGTGTCTGCTGGGAGGCTTAACATGCTGCACTGGGTTTTTGGGACAGCTTGTGCGCTGGGAGCGATAGACTTCAGGGCTGAAGCTGCAGACTGGGAAGCTTTTAGCAGCGCTGTTGGATTGTTCATGTGACGGACAATAAAGGCGGTGTGATGGAGGGCTTGTGTGTGTACCTTCTCTAAAGTAATACTTCCTATTGTGCATTGAAGCAGTCACTGGGCAGAAGCTTGTGTGTTTGTGTGAGTGTTGTAGAAAAATGTGTATACAGTGACCATAGAGGGCGTACGGGAGGAAAGGGTACATGTAGTGTGCTTGTGTCTGCAGAAGTAGAAAGTAGTGCTTGTATTCAAGTTCTGGACTCCAATACAGTTAAAAGGCTATTCTGTTATTTTTCTTGAGTGATTTGACTTTCACTGCATTACATAATGAAAAACTGTACTATAATATTTTACTTTTTAATCTAACAAATGTATCGCATTCGTTAATTCGTAGATTTCCATTTTTTTGTCAAAACAGAAAGATCAGATGGAAAACATATGGCTGTCAGATAAAAAGTGCAACCATAACTTTTAAGGACCTTTTGAAAAACAGGCTTGTTCCAGCTCAAGGACACAATTCTTGTTATCTTAGCAATTTCAGATAAGTTTTTAAGTCCTAAGAGACACATGCAATCAGATCTGAAAGCAGAAACATCCACAAATTGGTGATATGTTTCCAGAGAGGAGGTCAAGTAAAGTACAGTAAAATGTTAAGTTTTCAGTAAAGTAAAAACAGTAGAATTTGTTTCACATATTGAGCCTGACATTGTGTGATACCTGTTTTCTTGGAGGTTTTTTTTTTTGTATTTGTGTTACTCTGTAGAAGCTGACATATCTGTCTTACCAACTTAATTTTCTGTAGAAACAGCCAGGAGAAGTTCACTTTCCCGACAAAATAATTACAGTTGAGCAAAATCAATCTCATTCATACTTCTCACCATATTTGTGATATATTTTCAGTGGTTATCTGCCTCTATGACGTCAGTCACACAAAGAGTGGCTCGGCTCTTTTCCAAATTGGGAAATTAGAAAACAACAGTCAATGAACACAATATCAGGAAAGGGAAAACCACAAGACGCTTAATAGGGCCCCTAAAGATTTTACTTTTGGTCGAAAGGCCTTTAGTTACTAGTTTCTTCTCGGTTTCTGATCGTACAATAAACATTACAAAAAGCACGAATATGTTTCAGGTTAACGGATAAACAAAACGCCTCAGAAAACAGTTCATACCGTGTGTTAAACTAACTCGCTGTCCTGAAAGAGGTTCATATAAACATTTTAATGATCTAAACCAGGGGTGGGGAACCTTTTTCCTCTCAAGGGCCATTTCAATTTTTTCAACATCCTCCGAGGGCCGTACACATTATTGACCTCTGCTTAAAAATACTAAAATCACAGCCCATTCATTTGGCCTTCCTTTCATGCTGTGCAAAGAAAAAGCAACCTCTTAATTCAGATATCTTACCGAGACTCGCGTATGCATGCACGTGCACGCACGGTTGTGGCATGACCACCAAAACAGAAAGATATGGACACAAGATGTGTGCAAATGCATTTAGTTTCCTATCCATGTGAACATGATTTAAGTGGGGGGGGGACCTAACCTCCTCCAGGGGGGTCCGGGGGCATGCTCCCCCGGGAAGATTTTTTTTTAAATGTTGAAGTTAAAAGCATCAATCTGGTGCACTTTGAGAGCAACATTAGGAGATCTATGGATACATCTCTCAACACCCATATGAAACAGAACTGTAAGCAGATTGTATTTTTCTTTATGGATATTTTACAAATCACTCCCTTTTTAAACTGTATTCTTGTTTAATAATAACAACTTTGTTTTACTATCATATAGTATTTTATACCCGTTTACTTTATTCTCTTATTTTTTTATAATGATCATATAAAGATGTGCCTTTACCTCACTGGTTGTAGAAAAAGCTTCTTATATTCGTTAGCATAGCTAGCTAACCAGATGCTAATAACAACAAAGTTATTGACTGTATGATCAGTATGACAGATGAGCAGATCGCCACTGGGTTTACAACTAAAGACACAGCCACGCTAAAATCTGCGGCATGTGTACGGCTCCTTATGGGTACTGCAATTTTTGAAGTGCCGGAGCGGCGTTCTGGTGCACTCCGGCAGAACTGCACCCCTGTCAGATGAGACATATACCACGTGATGACACGTTAGGCTCATGTTGTGTTCAAGGACCCTGACCGTGGCCAGGAAAAACAGGCACTCGCTTGTTTAATTCTTTTGCGGTCTAGATTTCTTAAATGTTTTTCTTTTTTGTGTGTGTTTATAAATTACCTCGAGAGCCGTACCAAATGGTCTCGCGGTCCGTATACGGCCCGGAGGTTCCCCACCCCTGATCTAAACTGTGGTATTCAAGGTTTTCACCCAACAGGGAAAAAAAACTATACACTTCTTTATTTTTATGCTTGATAGTGTTTGTATTTTACTCATTATGTTCTAGTTAAAAGTTGAAAAGAGGACATAAAACGGACCATTATCTACTTCCACCTCTGTTTGTGTGTATCGTGTGCACATGCTTACACTCTTCAGTTGATGATGATGTTGTAGTTTTCTGCAGAGTTTTCAGAAGATCTACCTAACAGGCTGTCGACCAGCAACCGGCTCAAGGCACAGCTCTCCAAAATCCTCACGCTCTCTCGCAGTAGAACAAAGTTTAACGTGATAATTAATCGCATCCCTGAAAGGAAGTTTCTGAAAAAACCCACTTCCCTTGTTTTAAAAACCATGCAGTTAACATTAAATATCCATAGATTTAGCTCTGTGAGACTTGTATGCCCGAGTGGAGGTCTGTCACAGAAAAATAACACCTTTATCGATTTATTTTTAAAGTTTTCTCCTCGATCGATGCAGACAGAAGATATTTTTCTTTCGTGGGTTTCACTGCATTTTTTAGCATGTTTGGAAAAACCAGTCTACAGTAGCAGCAGACAAACTTGGTTTTTTAAAAAGGTCAGAGGTCAGGATCTGCTGCAGCCCTTTCTGCTGGAGATTTTGTATCACTATCTCTTTATTTTTGACATTTTGGAAAGTCAAACTTTATTGGCAGGCAGGCAGGCAGAGTGGTGAATATCTGCTGGTCAACCCTCTACTTGCTATTTTTCACTGTGATTCTTGAATTAGCAATTTGGTGTGTAGAAAAAAAGCCTGGGAGATTGTAGGGCATATTCTTAGCTGTATATGTGTCTCTACAGTTCACATCACATAAAAAACAACAGAGAGAGAAACTGAAGTCTTTAGGTCATTCGAGCTGCAGATGTGTGCGCTTAAAAAAGCATCATCTGCATCACGTACCAAAAATACACTAGCTGTTTTAGTTAATTACACACTATGCAAAGTATATTTCATGACTGCTCACACTAATAACAAGAGGCCATCTGTGTGCTCTCAGGCTACGGCCCACTCTCATTCTTCTACCGGTGTCTCTTTCTCATTCAAAGCATTTTCAAGTGTATTATATCAGACTCACTGTAGTGTTGACATCAAATGACGGAACAAAAAAGAAAAGTTGTATTTCAGATAAAATTCAGCAACTTTTGTTTCTATTTTTGTCTCTATTAAACTTAGCTCTGAGCTAGTAACTTTCTGGGACATCTATATTAGTCCAAGGCCTGGGGGCCATGTAATCCGTGTCTAATAATTCACTAGGGTGCAATCTAAAGTAGGCTAAAGCCTGGTTTGGCAAACTGGTTGGCCCCAACTTAACCAAGGCCAAACATTGAAATGTAAAATGTGACCATGGGCTAACTGGCTTATTGTTGAAGAGGGTTGAACAAGAGCTGCAGGACCAATCCAAGCCAACAAAACAAAATGTCCAAAGGCCATTAAAACCATGTACACTCTTCTCATATGATCACAGTATTTAATGGTTCTCTGTGAGAAAGTGACATAAGCCATTTTTCCTCTTCCATTACCTGCTCATCTATGTCCATTACAGTTGTTATGTAACACAGTGAAATGTGACCTCTGCAAATGTCAGATTGTTGGTGATTCCCCTGACCATAATACATTGAATGAAACCAAATGTTAATGGCAGCCTCATGAAGCTGTAGGCTCAAATATCAGATAACATAAAAAATGTTGCTTATTGATTGGTTTATCTTGATAAAACAAACAGCCTGGTCAATTTGGTGTCAATTGAAGGACATTGAAGACACAACTTGTCATGCTCAGCTCGACTTTCATCACTTCAAGTTTGCATGTTGACTAAACACACAATGTGTCTGGATTGTGACTGAAAAAAAGTCTATATTTGTTACATTAGTTTTTTTCTAAGCACACATTGATGGACACGTCTTGGATTAGTGTGAGTAATACATTTAGGATAGGAAAACACATAAAACACGGAATAACATGATACTAGAAATGGATAAAAGAAGCAACTGAAGATGTTTAGCTGCTCAGCCACAACGTGGGTTGTTTCTAATAATGTATAGAAACAAACCTGATATTGTAAAGACAAACCAGACACCACCTTTAAGGAAAAAAAGTTAAATCAAAACATTTGATCCCTGCAGATTCTTGTCTGCGCTTGTCATTTTACTTTTTTCCCATCTCTCCACCTAAGAATGGCAAAAACTCAGTGTGACAATTTCATTTTTCTTTTAGAACAAACTGATGCTAAGCTTTGCAAGTGCAGATCATCAGTAGAGCCCAGAAAGCAAAAACAAAGAGTAGCAGCACTCTTCAGATGTGGCTGACAGATTTCAAATTTAAATGAGTTACGACTTGCTCAGGAGTGCACAATGAAAACTAAGTGCACTGATTGTATTCATTCTACTTATTTATTTTCAACGGTACCATTATATTGGTTCTTCCCCTCTAGTCCAGCATTGTCCCCACTGTCAAGTTGGCTGAGCTTGCAGTTTTAATAATGAATAAAGTCGAGTATAATAATAATAATACATTTTATTTATATAGCGCTTTTCACAACTCAAAGACGCTTAAGTATGTGATGAGTATGTGCACAGGAGTGTGTAGAAACTCGCTGTGTGTGCATTCATGCATACATTGTGGTCCTAGATTCTAATATGAATTCTAGAAATGTGGTTTTTGATTGGTCCAACAGTCCAACATACCAAAATCTATTTCTTATTATAGAAAACATACAAGCAGCATGTTTAAGAAATTTATAAAATATGTCAACTTGTGTTTTTCTATCATAGGATGTATTAATTTATACATTAAACAACAAACATATTCAGGACTATTTAATTTGACCAGCAGACTAGAATTTCAACATGTTCATTGTGGTCCTTTAATTTTGGAGATGTTTTTATTTTGAATAGCTTTAAAGTCCTAAAATTGCACCATGAAGAGAAGTCCTATCCTCTCACTACACTCAAGTGGTCTTGGTAGTTTATACTTGATAAAATAATCAGTAATTCAATATTTTTCAGAAGATTTTAAACACAATGTAACATTTTATTAAATAATTAAATATGTGTAAACCTACTTGGCAATAAAGCTGATTCAGATTTTCAAATTCTGATGTATATGGTGCTTTACACAGTACTCAAACACACTTAAATCAAAGTCAATTATATAATCCTGGATTGAACTGCTGAATTAGAATCAAATTGGATAATTAGTGTGTCAGTACATATACAGTGTGGGTGTCCAAATGATTGTGAGCTGTGAAGTGTATGGCTTGTACTGTATGTGCCTATTGGGAGACGTTTGGAAACATTCACTGTGCATGTGTCTGTGTGTGCGCCTGGTGGACTGCGGGGAGTCGGCAGGAGCATTAGGGACGAGGTGCAGCAGAGAGGAGAACAAGTCATCCATGCTCACAGTCTCATTTCCCTCCCCTCCTCCCTGTCTGGTAAATAATACATCGCTGAAGTTCAGAGGAAAAAGTAACTTTTTTTCTTTCTTCCTGTGTTTGTCCCTCCGGAGAAGTCGGATCTGCATTAAAGAAAGACGAGGGAAGATTTCCTCTGTGGACTAGTTGCCAGAAAAGAGGAAAACGAACACGCTCTTAAAAGACTAAGTCCACATGCTGTCCTTCTAATGCCGCAGCAGTATGTGATTGTGTGTGATTGATTTCACTGTGTGTGCCAGAACAATTACTTGGTTAAGAAATGACTTAATTACATTACATTACATGTTACTTGTTAGACGCTTTTATCCAAAGCGACTTACATACTCAATACTGTGGACAATCCCCTAAGGAGCCATTTGGGGTGAAGTGTCTTGCCCAGGGACACAACGACATGCTGACTGCAGTGGGGTTTGAACCTGTGCTCCCCTGATCCGAAAACCAACGCACTAATCCACTGCCCCACACACCTCCTAATTGATCCAGTAAATCAATACAAATGGAAGCAAGGGCGAGCAGGCAGTATTACCTAGGGAGACTTTCCCTCACTCTCTCTCAGGACTGTTTGTGGGCGGAAAGCAAAAAGCTGTGATAACACGCTACATGTTCACACAGTATGTGCACAGTACAGTATATCACATGTTATTTTAGCTGTGACTTTAATCTAAAGCGACTTACATTAACTTCAATACCCAGACATGACTGCAGGAGCAATTCTTTGGTTCTTCACTTCAACATGTTGACTGCGGGGTGTCGGATCGAACGGCTGACACTTATTTACTCCCTGCACATACTGTAGTGTGTACAAGTCACTTTGGAGAGGACCACTAATTACTCTGATCATTTAAAAGAGCATAAATAGTTTTAAAGGCCTGTGGACTTGTTGTTTTGTAAGCTAAGATTGGTCCAGCAGCTCTTGTTTTTTTGTTTATGGCCTTGAGAAATTCTCAAGGACCATTGCTGAATCACGTGGACAATAATGATAGCATGCATCATAGTGAAAGATGAAGGTTTCCTGTGGCCAAAATAAAAAAAATCGTTTTTGATTAAAAATGACTCATGATGGATGCAGTCCAAAAATATCCAAGCATACAAACAAATAGAAAACTTACACCAGATTCCAAACATGGTCAGGGTGGAAGTTGCCCTGACTCTGTCTGTGGGCAGATTTCCCACAAAATCCCTTGCGTCAAGGTCCGAAACCAGAATCCGAAATCATTTATTCATCCCTCAACTCGAGACATGTACAGCGTTAATACATTAATAGAATAAATATCAAATAAGTACAAATCTTTGGTTAAAAATACGTTCCTGCAAAGGGAACATATAAAGGTATTTAAATAACAATCAGTAATGAACATTTAGAAACTCTAAAGAAATAATGTGTTGATTGTACATAACAGTAATAATTGCACAAAGTTGTTTTTACAAATTGAAATAGTGTTTATAGTTTAGGAAAACACTAGTGTTTCAGTTAAACAATAATAAACACTTAAGCCATCTTATTGTATTCAAACCGAATCCTTTGAATAACCCTTGATTCGAGTGCCTAAACATAATCATAAAGAACAATGTGCTTTGATTCAAGTACACTTTTGCAGGATCAAATATTTTGGTGGGAAGCATGTTACTTTAAGAGGTAAAAAAAGCCTTAATATTCACTGGGGTTACATGCAGTCGCTCCCTCTGTAAACTCAGTAGATTGTATCTCATCTTGCTCTCGTGTTCCCTGCCCGGCAGTCTCTCTCTCTGTTTCTATTTTTAGCAGCTTCATGATACGAGCTGCTTCCACGTCTGCCAGAACAGAGCTTTAGCTGCACCCCCCCCCCCCCTTCACCGCCACTCGGTCCTATTGTTATTTCATTTTATCATGTATTGCAGTCAATAGTCAGATCCAGCAGTCGAGCTAAGATCATTTAATTCTGTGTGTGTGTGTGTGTGTGTGTGTGTGTGTGTGTGTGTGTGTGTGTGTGTGTGTGTGTGTGTGTGTGTGTGTGTGTGTGTGTGTGTGTGTGTGTGTGTGTGTGTGTGTGTGTGTGTGTGTGTGTGTGTGTGTGTGTGTGTGTGTGTGTGTGTGTGTGTGTGTGGAGGAACTACAACTCAACGGAACAAATGTAATCATGTGCAGGATTGAGTGCTCCCACACACACCCTATTTTGCCCCTCCAGCATTCAGGATTAAACTTCCCACACACTCAGCATGTCTCAGGTATTACCTGCCTTAAACCGGCCATTGTGACGCCCACATGGCCAAAAGCGGCCCTGATTCTGGCCCTGGGAGATTTACTGCATGTTATAGTCTTTTCTCTCTTTCTCTATTTACTCTTGTTGCCTCTCTGCCTCTATAGAATTCAGGAATAGGTAAACATTTTAACTAAATGGGCTTCATCCCACTCGTGTTCCAAATCGGGTTTTTTTAGTGTTTATGTTGTACTATATACTTAGTTTCTATCAGCTGTCAGCACTATAAAAAGCGCTATTTAAATGTCATGATTTATTATTATTATTATAGTTATTAGTTATTTTTGTGAGTTGGTTTAGACAAAACAGAAACACTTCTGGTGATTCAAATGTAATCAAATGCAGGATTTTTAAATGTCAGAAGGATGATTATGACAATGAAACTTTTAGAATCAAACCTTCAGCATATGTTATCGATAAGATAAAGATAACAACTCCATTTAACATTGCTGGATACTAAATGCAAAACAAAGAAGACATCACTGTCATCCCTGACCTCCTCTTTCAGAAACATTGCTGCTTTACGCCATTTTCAAGCTTCTTTATTCTGCTTCTTCCTATAGATGATAACTAACACGGTCACGAGAGGTTCTTGTCAGTTAGAAATACTCATATTAAGTGATTTAAAGCATTAAACACAACTATGCTGTCATTTTTGTTGGAAGTCAGACTGAATTTGTCTACTACCTGTCAACTGAAAACATACTCCAGTTTCGTCTTACTGTTTTAAATGCAATCTTTGCCCACATCTTAACCTGCGTACCGGCTTCAGCCCCCTCAGATTCCTCCGCTGTCTCTGACACCTGTAAGCC